>CM040126.1:115086794-115824862 GCA_022559845.1 Amorphophallus konjac
CATCATCAGTGAAGCCCGAATCCCAAAACTCATCATCAGATACATGAGACTGATCACCCGTATAATCTAACTCTATCCTAGTGGGTGGAGGTACATGTGGGTGGGACTGAAAATATGTAACCATCTGCACAAATGATGGGTCGTGTGCTGCGGTGGAGGGTACATGAAAATCTGTAAAAAAAGTCCTCACTACATCTATAGCTTCAATTCTATCATGTGCGACTGGTGCTGGTGCTGGTGCTGCTCGAACTCTGGACGTGGAGGAAGATCCTGCTCCGCCCTGTGCTCGTGGTGGAGGTACCCGGGACGTAGAAGAAGATGTCCTCGGTGTGCTACGAGAACCGTATCTATCCTGTAACTGTGTCCGGAATGAATGTCTGACATCTCCCGGAACTCGGTCGCATGCACGAACATCGCGTCCCACTCCCGCAAGGTGCTCCGCAAACCTGTGTATGCCGGTGACGCGATGTTCGCAGTATCTACAGTGCACATGTCCATCACCCTCAACAGAGTATCCATGCTCCCACGCAGGGTGACGCCGTCCGTCCATGATGACCTGCAAATGATGCAAAAATTTACATTAGTGATTACAATGACAAGTACAGAACTCTATATATGAAAAACTCTACAATTAATTATTAGTTAGTTGATACATACTAATAAAGCCTATGGAACCAAACTGGGCCAGTGCCCATCTCCAAACAATCTGACATTAAATGTGGTCCGCAGATAGGACAGATAGTCTTCATAGCGCATTGAACCTGAATAGTTCTCCCAGTACATGCGTACGTAGTATTCATACTCCAGCGAACCTTGTGCGTACACGACCTCTACTGACGTAGCTGCGGCATAAGGATATGATACGATGGGAAAAATGAACTACTGTTATCTGAGTCGCCATGATACATCGGCTGCTGCGGCCATGACCGTCCATACGAGCTTCCAGATCCCTGGGAGTCATGTGTGCTCATCCTCTCAAAATCAGACAACATACCTTGATAGCTGGTACTGTCTGCAACCGAACTTCCATAGTAGGGATCCCAATGATCAGCTGCCCGTCTCGTCCCTGCCGGTGGAACACCGTGGTCCTCATCTTGCGTGGCATGTGTGAAGTGCTGCTCCTCTGTCCATGCGCCATGTTGACGGCCCCCACGACCTCTACTATGACCACTGCTGTACTCTCTGCCACCAGCACTAGTATTCTGACGAGTACTCCGTTGGTCACCTTGAGAACCACCACCTCCATGGGATGAAGACCCTGTCGATGTACTCTCAGCATCGGAGTCATGACTCCCACTAATGCGGGGCTCAACAGAAGGCTCGGTAGTGTCGTCATCTGCATTGGGATCTAATGTCTCCATGTCTGCAAAATCTATAGGATTTAATGGTGGTCCCTTGTCCTTCTTGCTGGTGAATAATGTGGTCCATGATGATTTTTTCTTCTGTGGAGCAGGGGGCGGCTTACATGCTGCATGTTGTGTCCCTATAGATGCCTGATAAGCAGAAGCATGTTTAGATAATTTTTCAATTTACTTTCTATTGTGTAAGTCTGTACGTATACCTGAGAAGACTGATTGGGTGCCTTAGCCTTAGATGTTGAGCGTCGGGGCGCAGCAGACTGAGATGGTTGTTTCGATGCTACCGAAGACTACACAATTGAAAGAAGAATATATTCAATTACCAATGAATTATATATTAACAAATGTAGAAATGTCAATATAATTTCACCTCTCTAAATGAGGAACTCCCCCTAGCCTCTCTTGAAGTGTATAACCTTCTTGGTTCCGCAGATATTGAATGCCGCGGTACAGCAACTCGGGACCACTGTTCTCCCGCAATATTGTCATTTGTCAGACCGACCTGCAATATATTGCTATCATACAGAAATATATGACTATGCTATCTAATGAAATTTGCGATTCGATTTTCATGTATTAATTCACCTGAGGTGGCTCTTGACGCTCAATTAATGGGGGTTGGATCAATCGCTCCCATGCTGTATCATCATACGCATACGATGTGTCTCCACCCCCAATGACAAGGTCTTCATCTAAATTAATTTCATCATCACGTCCCGTTGCAGAGTCGTCACCACCCAAATGCACATGGGTGTCATCTCCCTCCCCGACTGCCTCTTGTACAGCTGATGCGAGAAAAGTATTAGGCCGTGGTGTGTCGCCAGGTTCTTCAGCCTCCTCGTCTAATTCTGCCTCACCACGCTCGGTTGTGGCTCTTGCAACCCATGCTACCATAGGGTCATCATCGTCTCGCAAGTACACATCATCCGTTGGGTCGTAATCTCCCTCTCCTCTCCTTGTATCCATTTGTACATGCCGGACCTTTAGCCTCATGTTGTAATGAACATACACCATTTTGTCTAGCCTGCGGTGTGTTAGCCTATTCCTCAGCTTAGTATGCAAGAAGGAGAACGTCGACCAATTCCGCTTACACCCACTCGACGAGGATGTTTGCGATAGAACTCTCATTGCGATCTTCCTTAATACGGGTGCACTTGTGCCGTAATTTAGCCACCACTCAGCTGTGTTTAAGATAGATCACGTAATTAGATGTAAAAATTACTTCTCGAGACATAGAAGGTACATTGTGAAGACACATTACCGGGGTCGAGTCTATCACGACTGGCCATGGCATTAGGTGTCGCAAATGAACCAATTCCCTCTCTAAATGTTTTCATCTGCATTATCAAAAAATATGAAGTGTATATTTCATTTAATATTGTCAATGTTAAAATATCCAAGTATACCTCATTCAACGCATCAGCAGCATCTGTTGGGGTGAAAGATAATCGGTCTACCACAATGTTGACCGATTCTATCAACGTATCGTCATAAGCAAGGGCCCGAGCATATTGGAAGGCCGGATGTAGATAGTACGCTGCAATCGTAAGATAATGAATTACATATTAGTATCAATTGAAAATCACAGCTCATTGATTGGATGATGATTGGACGAGAATGTAAGTGTTTACCTGCCATGTGAAGATCGCGGCTCATTTGTCTGTCCCATCTGTCCTCCACAATCTCTAGAATGGTGGGTCCATATTTTCTGGATGTTGTAAGGATCTTCCGCTTGGCTGCTTCTATTTTGCTGTACACCAACCCCATGGTTGGTACTCTATCCACATCCACGCATCGTAGAACTTCATACAGTGGCTCTATCAATGACACTAATACCTTCACTCGTTCCCAAAAATTCGAGGTGTTCACAATCCCCTCGACCTCCGCCCCTTCACGTGAAGCAGCAAAAGAGGAACTCAGCCAGGTCTCACCTCTAAACATTTGCTTCAACCCATCCTTGTGCTTCAATAGGCTCTGCAATGCGATGTAGTTGGTGGCAAATCGTGTGATGCCAGGCCTCAATAGTTCGCCGCCACAATGCTCCCTCATCCATGCCAATACAAGTGTGTGGTTGTAGATATATTTCGTGATTTTTTGTGCCACATCGACCACAGATTTTACCATACGAAGCTGCCCAATCTCCTTCAGCATCAGATCTACACAATGCGCTGCACATGGGGTCCAGAAAATGTGCTGTTTTTTCTTCATTAGCTCCTCCCCGGCCTTCTTATAGTTCGACCCATTGTCAGTCACCACTTGCACAATGTACTCCTCCCCAATCTCAGTCACCACTTGCTCCATCAATGACAAAATATATTGATGACTATGAATTTGACCAGACGCATCCACTGATTTGTGAAAGAATACCTGTCTGTCACAATAAATAAGGAAGTTGATCAGGCTAGATTTTGTGGTACCTGACCATCCATCACACATCAGTGTGACTCCGTACTTTGTCCATTTCTGCTTGAATGAGTCAATGTAACTCTTGATCTCAGCAACCTGTTCATCAAGGTATACGCCAGCCAATTCTCTCGCTGTAGGTGGCTGCACGTGTAGCCCAAGGACCTGTGCTTCCTGAAACATTGACTTGTAGTAAGGGCTATTGGCTGCATTGAAAGGCAGACCCGCGTGGTGCCACCATTTTGCAACAGCCTGACCAAGTTTCCATTTAGGTCCCTTCTGGCCATACGCATCGTCCATCCTCGTTTGCTTGCCATGCTCTCGGGATAGTGCACCGGGCTCCACATCTTCAATGTTGATCGATTGTGTCCTTTTTCTTTGTGTCCCCGAGTCACCAGTCAATAAACTCCTTATGCCTCGTGGTTGTCGAGTCGTAGATGAACCACCACTCCCTGATGCTCCGGTCCTCGCGACTACGGACTACAGTCTCCTCGGGATGTCTTGACTCTTCCCTGCTCTGACGTACTGCCTCACGAAACTGGGCTTCGTATGGATCGTTCACAGTGACATACACATCAGGCTGCTCAGCACGTGCTTGTTCGTCTTCGTCACTGGGTGTCCATGCACATTCCTCCTCGTTGCTGCCACTTGCGCGCCCGCTCACTGCCGCTTGATCTCTTTTCTTCTTTTTTTCCTTTTCTAGCATCTCAGCTCTCTTCTCCCACAGGTGCCTAGCCATTGCAAGTTTTACATCTCTAGGCACATGGGTACACCCAGCAACCTCAGAGTATCCTGCCCCGGCTCCTCCTGCCAAATGCTTCTTCAATCGAGACACCCCTCCTCCCCGGTGTTCTATTTTACAATAGTTACAACGCCAACACCTACGGTTGCCATCCAACAAAACTCCGTGTGACCACCCAATATCATTTGTTCGTTCCTTAGGAGCCATAGGGTGCTATCTCCTAAAATTAAGAAATTCAAATTATGAAAATATATTATTTCCCATCTACAAGTAACAATGAACATAATTTCATGATTTGTGTAACATGCAAGACTAAATTCAATATTTAATACATCTTAATATAATTTAGTTCCAAATATTATAATTATTTCTATAACATACATATAAGGGTAATATTTATAATTAATACATATACATAAACTTTAAAATTATTTATCACTAATTAGATATTTAAAATTACATCTCTAATTAAATTACATGACACATATAAATTATAAACATATCTAAATAATTTACATTATACATATAAATTAACTTTAAAATTATTTGTAAAATATTTATCACTATTTATATATTTAAATTATAAACATCTCTAATTAAATTACATTATAGATCTAAAGTAACTTTAAAATTATTTATAAAATATTCAAGAGGGTTTACATTAAAAACATCTCTATTTAAATTATATTATAGATCTAAATTAACTTTAAAATTATTTAAAAAAATATTCAACACTATTTACATTAAAAACATATCTACTTAAATTATATTATACATCTTAATTACATTTAAAATTATTTATAAAATATTTATCAATAAATTTATATTTAAATTCAAAACATATCTACTTAATTTAAATTATAAATATTAACTTTAATTTTTTGTAAAATATTTCTCACTATAGATATATTTAAATGAAAAACATCTTTAAAAATTTTAAAATTAATTATTATATTATTTTACGTCTACAACTAATAATGAAAATAATATCATTAATTCTACAAAATTAAATTTTAAAGTTAATACATCTCAATTAAATCTAATATTTAAACATGAATTAAGTAATATATCAAACATAAATATATTTCTACAACATGAATTAAACGATATTTATATTATTTCTACAACACGAATTAAATAATATATCAATATATTTAATTTTACAACATGAATTAAATAAAAATTATATTTTTTCTACAACATGAATTCAACAATACATCAAAAATAATATTAAACAATGACAATGTAACAAATTTTATTATTATACTTTTTTAAATTAAAAAAGATATAAAATTTTAAAAAAATAATTTTTTTTCCTCCCCCCCCCCAAACCGCCCTTGTTCCAGCCCCCCCCCCCACACCCCACGGTCGCAGACGCCCCGCCCCCCCCCCCCCCCACGGTGGCAGAAGCCCCCCCCCCCCCCCCCCCCCACCGTCGCAGACGCCCAGCCCACCCCCCCTGCCGGTGGCAGACGCCCAGACCCCCCCCAGACGCCCAGACCCCCCCCCCCCACGGTGGCAGAAGCCCAGCCCACCCCCCCCCCCCCCCCGACCGTGCCGGTGGCAGACGCCCAGACCCCCGCCCCCCCCGCCGTCCCCCACGGTGGCAGACGCCCCCCGCCGCCCCCCCCGTCCCCCGTCCCCCCACGGCCTGCCGGTGGCAGCCCCCCCCCTCCCCCCACGGCACGGCCTGCCGGTGGCACACGCCCAGCGCCCAGCCCCCCCGGTCCCCCCACGGCACGGTCTGCCACCCACGCCCCCCGTCTCCCCACGGCCTGCAGGTCCCGCCCGCCCCGACCCCCCGTCCCCCACGGCGGCAGACGCCCAGCCCCCCCGTCCCCCCACGGCCTGCCGGTGGCAGACGCCGCCGTCCCCCACCCCCACCTCCGTCCACCTCCGGCCAGATGCGGTTGCCAGACGGGCCTTTTCCCCACCCTTAAAAAAAAAATTCACCTACCTACCTCCGATCGCCGCCCTGAGCCGCCCAAAGCCGCCGGCCGCCGCTCTGATCACCGTCCGCCGCCGCTGCACCGCCGTTCGCCGGTGGGAGGGATGGAGGGAGCCTCCCCCTTCGGCCCGTTAAATGGGCGAACCGCTCGACCCGCCCGTACCGAGCCGGGTCCCGCTTCGAACCAGAGCGGTACGTGGCGGGACGCACGGGACCTTGCGGTCCAGTGCGTCCCGTCCACGACCCCCAGCCCGTGCGACCCGGTCCCGGCCTGGGTCGGGTCGGGTCGTGCGGGTCGGTGCGGGTCGGGGCGGGACGGCAAACCATGGGCTAGAGGTGGATTCTAGAGACACTAACTTATATCATATTTAGAACTGCCCCATATGTCAAGCACAAACAAGCAAGTGCGGGCGTGCACATAATTAACCTTGAAACTATTATTATACACGATTCTCAAGGTTAATTACATGGGAATTATATTGAAAAATATCATTTTATGTTTATAATTTTCTCATAAAAAGTTGGCAAGTGGGTTTCAAAAATATATAGACTCATATACACGGTGAGATTTTTTTTTAAAAAATTTAAATTATCATGATAAGAGTTTGGTTTTGTCAAGTATCCTAAAAGTTTGGTTATATCATGATAAGAGTTTGGTTTTTTTATGCTCAGAAGGAGTTTTTTAGGTTATTTTTTTAAAAAAAATTAAACTATCATGATATGAGTTTGGGTTTGTCAAATATCCTAAAAGTTTGGTTTTGTCGAATATATCCCCGCATATTATCGTGAATATCTTTCGTTTAGATAAAAATTTTACGATTATATCCCTTTAGTTTACTGCCGTCGACGGAGGAGAATATTATGTGAAATATGTCATATGGTTGTTAGATCCAGAGTTTGCTGTCCCGGTCGGACCGGTCGTCCCGATCATGGCTTGAGACGGGACGGTACGGGTTGGTACCGTTGCGTATCGAGACATAAAAAATATATTATATACATTTGTTATAATATAATGTAACTCAAATGTTCTCCTATCTCATTTGGCTAAGTGATATGCGGTTTAAACTGTTGTCTACGGTTAAAAATGATATTTATAGCACGTTTCGAATCGGGGATCTCACATTTGAACTACAAAATGAATTCGATATAACAAAATTAAAATAATATATATAGCCATACCTTCTGGCTGGGACGGGACGGGACGGACGGTTCGTCCCGTCTCGATTTGTCAAACTTTGGTTAGATCTAAGGTATATTTGACAAAAGCAAACTTTACAAGTATATATATATATATATATTACTCTTTAACTCACACTTAACTCGAGTTAAATACACGGGAGTTACGGTGAGGACATAATCATGATATTATTCATATTTTAAAAATATTCATGATAATATGCTCCGACGAAAGATATACTTGATAAAATCAAACTTTATAAGGATATATATATATATATATATGTGAAAAGTCCATCATATTAACATGGGATCTGGCTCGATGGTGGCAGGCTCGAGATGGGGCACCCAACTCTTATGATGGACAAATATATTTTAACACCACAAGACTAGATTCAAATTGGGATGTAAAAATAATTCAAAATTTATAACCGAGATCCAGGCATAGTTTTTTCAACTTTTGCACTTCGTCAGTCGATCATGCACCTTAAGTCATAAATGAAAGGATATCAGACAGAAAAAATGTCGGAGTATTTAAGCGATGGTGTTAAAAGACTTGTCTGCCCGAGGAAGAATAAAAAATCCCACCTTGTCACTAATTATAAATCGAAGTTCGACTTCAAAGTTTCCATGTGTCACCTTCAGACACAAGGAAGTGTCGTCATTCACTACAGATGTTAACATAAGATTGGACCAAGAAAACATCCCCTAAGGTGACATTCATTTCTACGAGGATTTTCAAATTCACTCAAAGTTTATACTTTTTTTGGGCTTCTACATAAATCAAATTTAACGGGGATTGTTAGTAGCAAAGTTGCTCAAGAGAGTGCTAGACAGATAATGATAAACTAAAACCATGCTCGCGGCTGCTTTCATAAATTAAATGCAGATGGAGATGAAAGATGGTAAATCACACGAGACATAAAGATTTATACTGGTTCAGACATCGTCCATGGTGACCTACGTCTTGTACTTGGATTACGTCTAACATTTCACTGCTTCTCACAAGAAGTACACCGGTTGCTTTTTAATAAGGTGACCAACTCGTCTTAAGTTTGTTGAAAGTTTTGATCAGGTGTCGGTGCACCAACCTCGTCCCAATTTTTTGATCAAGTACTCGACCACCAACATTCATTCAGATTTTTCATCAGGTGTCTAACTACCGACACTCGGCTGAATTTTGATCAGGTGATCAACACTCCGACATTGCTCACATTTTGATCAGGTGTCCAATAAGGATTCCTTCGCCAAAGATCCACGTATCCTTAACGGCACTTCATCGGTATAAGACTCAATAAAGATGTAACAATTTATCTGTAGAGTCTAAGCCTCTTACAATATGTACATGCAAAAAAAAATATATAAAGCATAGAGGAACAACTTGGCACGAAAAGAAATGAGAATGTGTTTGTAGGCGTGGAAGTAGCGAGTCGTAGGATCTTGGCTCCTGAATGCTCGATGATTTTGCTCGGGCTCATTGAAAACGGACTTCTTCGGTATAGTACTTTTGAATGTAGTAGGCTTGCAAAGCTCGGAGCACTTCAACACTCAGTGATGAATAAATCTGTTTCGTTCAAAGACGTTCTTAATTAAGTTCCTCTCTCTTTCTTTTGTTTGTCATTCGTTTTGTATTTATAGTCGTTTTTATCGATTATCTGTTAGCCATGGCTTGACTTGACATGATGTTTCTCTCTAACATCCCCTTGGCTGAGAGAAGAAATATAACTGTTGTGTCTCGGCCTTTCCTCTTTCTCAAAGTTGAGTTTTGAATCTCATCATACTTTGCCAGACTTGTGCTATGACAACATGCATGAGACCTTCCCCACACATAAATAAATTTGTTAGTATGAACGCAATCCATTGCGAGTGAGTTTACCTTACTGTAGCCCTATATTAATTGCGAGTGCACTCCCAGATGCCATTCTTTTTTATCAGAAAAGGTTTTCATGAATTTGCAAGATTAGACTACAGATGGCATCTCTCTGCACAGCTATATGTCACAATGCTAAACTTGGTCTTTGACCGGTTATGTTATGCGCATTTATTGTCGAGTATGAAGTGCAGATTTCATGAGATGTGCATTGAAAAACATGCTCTGCATTTATTGCATTAGAAGTTTAGATTAGGAACTATTTTAATCTTTCGCTAAGAATGACGATAATTGAAAAGTATATGTATTGGCGGGATGGCAGAAAATCTAAATAAGACAAAGTAGATTCAACTGCACGATGTCTCGTAGAGATTTAATGATAGTGAATCAACTGAATTCATAGCTGAAGTGCACTAGAATAGATAATACCATTGTAAATGATCACTGTCATTTAGAATACTCAAATTGTATTCTTAAATCATAGAGTGAATGATTCAGTTTAAAGCTTCGTTTGGTAACACCACCGTAGTGGGAGACATTTCTAAAATCTCCTTTCCGTACTCAGGTGTACAGTGTTAAGGATTAAACATCGTTGCGAATCCTTAGAAAACTTGGTTAAAGGAGATTACGTGGATTCATGAGCTCGAGTCATTTTGTGCCTATAGTCTCGTTCCCCTTAAAATCTCACGCACTCGAGAGTCCACGAGAACAAAGTTTCATTTGAGGGAGATTTTTTATTGTCAGAGATTCTAATCATTGAAATCCCCTCAACAATTATTATCAAATACAGCCTAAACAATTCTGAAAAGTGAAAATAGATCCAGAGAAATACGTTCCAACATTTTTTAGAAGTGTATTGAGAGGCAACTACACGTACACCCCACCCCAGTGTGAGGATAATGTAGAGAGACAACAATTCACCCTGGGAATTGTATGTTTTCACCTGAGGTCACTACTTAGGAAGTGTTTGGTATTAAGGTTGCGTTTGGAGATGAGATGGACATAGATTATAATCATTGGAATTCTCAATCAACTTTAAACATTTTCAAATAAACACAATCATGCATTTGATGCAAATGTGATTTTAAGATGAGAGAGAATCCATGCACAAACGCACTTGAGTTCCTTTAATCCGTAGAAGGTCTATGAAATCTACTTCTGGAGATTTTGAATAATGAAAAATCTTCGACACTTGTATTGAAAATATGGAGAGGTGATTTTGTGAAATGTAACCAACACCTTCTCAACTCCAAAACACCGTCTCAACCCCTGACGTGGCCTAAATATAAGGGGGATTTCAATAATTGATAATTCATGACAACACTTAATTGTTATCAAATGTATATTGTCATATCTAATTTTGTGCACTCATCTACTCACGACGGATGAGAGAGATAGGCACAATAATATTGATGATAGTTCATTCTCAAAATCTCATAGATAGTTGCAACGTTCACGAGAGATTTTGAAAAGAATATAATTTTTTACCCTAAAATGGTGTAATGTGTAAATTAAAAAATTAAAAAATATAAAATAACTATATTATATTTAACATTAAATACAATGACAGAGAGAGTGAGATGGTGAAAGTTTTCAAAAGTCATCCCATAAGTCCGAGCATTGTCAGATCGGCTGATGTGAGAGACGGGATTTCGAGCAAGTTAGAAATGTGAAGAGCGGTTACCAAACGATGCCTAGGTGTGGAATGGAATGTTATTAAAACAGTATAGATTCAAGTTTCGGTCGCCACTCTATCACTAATTCGTCGCTAAATGAATTTGTGATGCAATTGTGATGGCATTGCGATAGAATATGATGCCGTATGTTTTTTTTCGCAAATTCATGACGCTAGCGATAGAAGAAAATCCGACTCCAATCTATTGCACAATTCAGATGTCCTCTTTTATGGGATGAATACATATTTTGTCGCAATCGCAAAATAAATACAACTAGCGATGGAGTATTATCATCTCAAATTTGTTGCAAAGTTCAGTGGGTTTTTTTGTGCGACGGACATGCAATCCGTCTCATATCCGTCAAAAAAATATCAAATTTAGCGACGGATTTGACCGTCTCTCCGTCATAAATTATTTTTTATTTTTTAAAAAATATTTATTAATTTAAAAACATCATTAAACTTGTTTCAATAACAAATCTACAACACCTATATATATCAGATGCACAATGACAAATAAAAATTATATATTTATATCATGAACTCAAATAAAATGCAACATTGTTCAAATAAAATGTTTAAAGAGTACTGAGGAGGGGAATGTTCGTTAGGCCCAGTGCGGCCCAGTACAGCCAAGCCCATAGTGGCCCGGATCGACCGAGCCCATAACGGACCGCCCCACCGGCCTCTGGCCCATTCAATACGGCTCAGTTGAGGCCCAAAGAAGATCCGCCAGCCCACAGACAGAATTACTATGTGCGTTTTGGAAGCTGTAAAACTCGCCAATGAGCGAACCATCACAGGGCTTTTCTCGACATGGACTGAGTCACACCCATGCCAACGGAATCCTCGCCACGAAGCCTCCCTTCTAGGGACAGACAAGTGAGCAACAGACAACCCCCCACGATTAAGGAGGCGTTGCTCCACGATCTTCACCATTTCCCAGCCGAAGAATGGCTAGCATCCTGACAACCCCTATAAATAGGTCTGCAGTCGGACCCGGAGGAGAGGGACTATGCCCATGGAAAGATACACGCTCATACACCTCCAGACACTCGCCTCTAGAGACATATAAAGAGAGAGAAAGGCAACCTCGAGCTAGCAAGAACTCTAATCTAAGGAGGAAGGAGAAGCTCCCCACGAAGGAATCTCCATCTAGGAAGAAGGGTCAGGGAGGTTCATATGTGATTCTTCTCCCCCTACCCCTCCGAGCACTCTCCGAGCATTCCTTCCTCCAGTCAGCCTCTTCTATTTCTCTTTTCGGCTCCCCTCTTCTTCTAGCTCTCTTTCTCTTCGCGTATATATGTCTCTGACTTAAGCATCGGAGGGTTATCCCCTAGGATCACACCTAGAGCTCCTTCTGACGTCATTCTCTAGTCGTTACAGGTTTCCTCCGGAGGCCGGCTGCTCTTCCTCAACAAACAAATCTTAAAAGTGTGGTACGGGATCCAGGGAACACTTTCATATCTCTACACTTTTTGGCGCCATCTATGGGAATCGAGCAGGAAGCCATGGCACCCCGAGGAAGCTATCGCAACACTAAAAATCGCCAAGGGGCCCAGGACTCCCAACGAGCAGCGAATTCCAGGCGAGAGTCCCAGGAAGCATCCTCTTTTACTCGTCCGCCCCGAGGCATGGCCCCATCCGACCCCGCCACGAATGAGTTGGTGGAGATGCGCCGCCAGATCCAAGCATTGATGGAAGTATGCCAAGGCCTCCTCAATCGGCAAGCAGAGCAAGATCGTGCTCCAATGGGGCTTCCCCTAAATGGAGGCACCCCCACCGTGGCAGAGTCTCGCCAAGCACACGATCATTCCAATGTCTCTGCCGCGCATTCACAACTCCTGCGTAGTCCGCTCGCCCCGCATCCCCACAGTCCGCTGCACTCCAACCCGGAGATGGCACAGCAACTTCGACGCTATGAGGAAGTGGAACGTGAGCCAGAGGGTAAGGTTCGCTACCTGGATGACATTCTCCAGACAGCATGGACCAGGGGGCTCATCGATGACGACTCCGACTTTCATGCCCCATTCACCCAGGAGATCATGGAGGCATTGATTCCCCCCAAATTTCAATTGTCGGCGTTCACCCCTTACGATGGCACTACCGACCCCGCCGACCACATGCACAGCTTTGAGTCCAACCTGGTGTTCCACCGTACCTCAGACACTGTGAAGTGTTTAGCATTTGTCACAACCCTACGAGAAAACGCTTGAAGATGGTTCGAGTCACTACCAGTCGGGACCATCACTTCCTTCCAGCAGTTGAAGAAATTATTTAAGGAGAACTTCATCAGCTACAGGAAGGAGGCCAAGTCTACGGTGAGCCTATTCACCATCAAGCAAGGGCATGAAAAACCCTTATGGGACTTCGTGTCCCATTTTTGAAAGGAGGCTCTTCGCATCCCTCGCCTGGATGTCAGCATCGCCACGATCGCGCTGACGCAAGGCACCCGAGATTCCATACTCCGACGAACGCTCGGAGTGGAGGCCTCGGTGACACTGATGGATCTCTTCACTATGGCCCAGAAGCATGCCAGTTGTAAGGAGAATAATGCAGCATTAAGCCAAGTGGTCGGATCTGGTCAACCCGAATGCAAGAGATCAATCGACTCCCCATGAGAGGGGAGGAGCAAGTGCGAGCGCCATGACTGGGGGAGCTACGACCAACTGGGGCCAAAGGAGAAAGGCCTGTATAGGCACTACACCCTGTTGACAGCCCCACCAGAATAAATCCTCATGGAGATTCGTGAGGAGCCCTACTTTTGGTGACTCCTGAAGATGAAGTCCAATCCGAGGAATAGGAATCGGAGGAGATACTTGTAGATGCCTAGTTTTGGACATCCCGCAGACTTCGATTTAGCTGCCATATAAGTAACGCTATTATTTTATCGGATTTGTGTTGATTTTATGAGCTTTAAAGTCCAGCCAATGTATTATTGGGCCTGAAATTAAGAGAAACATGAAAAGGGCCCATAGGCTGGGCGGCCAGGTCGATGGCCACCCAGACCCCCTGGGCAGCTAGATCGATGGCCACCCAGGACTGGAATGCGGCCAGATGTGTGGCCGTCTCTGTTCTACAGACAGCCACTTCCTTGGCCGCCTTTTGGTAACTGCCGACCAACCCACGATTCCCAATTTCCCTCTACGCAAAGTGCATCCTACACCCTACTTCTCCACCTCTGGGAGTTGTTGTGCACCCTAGCACGCATGACTCACCAGGAGATTGGTCCAGAGTATTTTCCCTCTGACTAAGACTAGAATTTGAACCTAAGTGGGACTTCTCTGCGGGGTAGAAGAGCGGGAAGTACTTGGGGCTTGGGTTCCCGAAAGGAGAAAGAGAGGAGAGGAGAGGTAACAGTAGTGAGGAGGCAGTAGGGAGAGGCTAGGGAGGACACTACGAGAGTTCTCTGAGGACCTCGGATGGAGAGAGAGAGAGAGAGAGAGGAGAGGGCGGAGAGATAGAAGGTCGTCGTGGTAGAGCTTCCTTCCCCTAGTTTGCATGTCCTCCTGCGTGTACTCTGAAGTAGACGGAAGAAGCCTTCTCCTCCACTGGCGAATGCGAGAGGATCCTTCTGTCCGTATTGGTCTATAAGTTGTAGCCTTGTGGTCATTTCACGATCTACACAGTCGTGATCAAGGCTCCCCCCCCTGGGGGGGTTTGATCAACTTCACCCTATTCTCGTGTTCTCTATTTGATGTATTTCTTAGTATAGTCTACTTTACTGTATCGCATGCTGAACATTCTTAGCCCCCTGTTATAGAGGTTTTCTAGTTTAAATAAAATGGAAGGTAGGTGGTCGAAAGTCTCGACCATCCCCCCTTCCCAACACCCCCCTCCAGGTAATCACACCACCAATTTCTACTAAGTCTTTCATTTCTGAACGTTTACTGCACAAATCTATCTCTAATTGGTGTTCTTTTTCCCTTCTCTATCTTGCTACTGTGTTTCAAGATTTCGGTACAGCGAACCATCGGGCTCTTCATCTTTGGCCGGCCGAAGATGGAGAAGTCAGAATCCCACAAACTCCCGACTTGAAGAAGCTCACGATCATCCTCCTGTGGGAATCAAGTAAACTTCCCTGGAGATCACCCTGTGTCTACTTTGCACTGTAGAAAGTTAGAGTTAGCTGCTCCGCCCGCGGGACTCCCAAGGCATTCCTGCGCATTCCAGACGTAAACTTCGGTGCCTACAACCCTTATGGCGATCACGATGGGACCCGCTACCACCCACGGTGAGTTCGTTGTACTTGAAATCCAAAGAATAGAGAGCCTAGTATAGTTTAGCGTAGACTTCTTTTATTTCTATTTTTCTGATAAGCTTCGTAGACAGAAAGCGGCCAAGCAATTGGTCGCCTCCCATCAGTAAGCAGCCAAGTTGCTGGCCGCTTCGTTCACTGTAAGTGGCTAGGACCCTGGTCGCCCACTCCTATAAGCGGCCAGTACTCTGGACGCCTTCTGTTCAGTGTCATGCTTTCTAGTAATGTTCGTATTGTGTATTGTTTTGCTTGTTGTTTGATCTGATCGTGCAGGTGTGAGCTCAGGGTTGGGTCTAGGAAGAGCTGACATCACACTTCGATAGGAACACCCTCCCATTAGAATCGGACTCTTCACCCGAGGATTCCCACTCGGGTGTAACTAGCCCCTTTCATTCGAGAACTCCTGTAAGTCCTCGCGAATTGTGGATTCTCACATGGTCGCCGGGCAGGTTGTACCACTGAAGTCCCAATAGAGAATTCCTGGCTTGAGTGAGGAATTTTGTAGCAACCCTAATAAATTTAAAAGAATAAAATAAGTCAAAATAGAATAAAAGACTAAATAAAGAAAAGATAAAAATCCGAAATGGAAAAGAATTAAACTCTAATGAAAATAACGCCTCAGGAAAAGGCGCGACCTTACAAATAAGCGACCTTCAACCAGGCACGAATTAAAGAAAGGACGCCCAAATAATAAGGCGTCAAATTTCAAACGACCAAAATAAATAAAAAGGGCAAGAAAGCGTAACGCCCTTTGAGTGGACGCGTTTCAACAAGTAACGACGTCTGACAAGGCGTCAATTTAAATTCGACGCCCTGACCTAGGTCATTAATTCAATTCGTCTCCCGTTCGACCCAGGAACTTATCCAGGGTAAGTTGATAACTATGAGAAAGAGTTCGAATGTAGTAATAACTCTAATATGGAAGTGTTACTTCCAATGCAACTCTAACTCCATTAGGATTCTAGAAATCCTATAAAAACCCTTGACTATCAAACCCTAAAGCTATTTGGTCGATCTGCTGCTGCTACGATACGTAAAGAACAGCAGTTATTCTTATCTCTTTTTATCATTACTTTCGGTTGCATGAAGAATTAATGATTCTTCATCTCTTCTTACAGGTTAAGAAGATTAACGTTGTGAAGAACAAAAGGGTAAGTTCTTCTTTCCTCTACCTTCAGTCAAGTATTATGAAGAAAATACTGATGTTTCGTATATATATATTCCTCTGTAGGAAAAGCTCTCTACCTGAAGAAACGAAGTGTTCTTCATCTACGTTCTTTTCATCAAAGCCATCGTTCAGTAGTAGTTCCATCTAGTTCAGGAGTCTATGTTCTTCTTATCAAATCTCTTCACGTTTCTCCATCCAGATTATTGCCCAAGGTAGGTTTTCTCAAGCACTGTAGCCCAAATCACCATAATAACTATGTTAAACCATATATATTAGTTCATGCATATAGTTTTCGCGAGTTTTAAATGTTTCTATTGTTGGAAAGAAACGCCCTTTCCAAGGGCACTACTTTAATACGCGACCCAGACAAGGGCGCTACTTTGAAATAAACGACCATGCCCAGGTCGTCAATTCCAGATTCGACGCCCTGTACACGGACGTCAATTTTCTCAATTGTTAATTACCCATATTAATTATCTAATATCCACTTAAACATGATTCTAAAATCAGTGCATGATCATATCCCGATATTTTTCCTGTCATGACCATGTCTCTTGTTTCTGGAAATTATAATACTTGAAATCTGAAAATTCTTGAATTCACAACCCTGTAGAGGTCGTCTCTCACTTGACTAACGCCCCTGTTCAGGGCGTGAATTGAACAGTAACGCCCCTGTCCAGGGCGTGTTTTTGATAAATTTCTGAATATATATATATTGCAAAAATAGAAGTAAAGAATGAACGACCACTGTATACGTCGTCAACTTGTAAAGAAACGCCCCTCACCAGGGCGCGTTTTTGGTAAAATACTGAAATATTGAAATTTTACAAAAATGGAAAATAGATAAACGTCCTTACCGAAGGCGTTAATTATGTGATTAATGACTTAGTTAAAGTCGTTATTTTCTATAAAAACTGTTTTTACCCTGTTTCTGTAACCGAGGGTTTTATTATATACATATATTGGCACTATATTCCAATCCGTGAGTATAGTCCCACGTTTCATGATGTTTTATCGATCACCCTCAATTCTCATTGATATACAAGCTCTCCATTGGACATTCCGTTCCTTTGGACTAGCGAGTTAGTCATAGAGACCTCCGTAAGACTCCTCGCCGCCTTGGATTCCCTCAAGGCCGACTGATCTGGTTGTACCCTAAAAACCCATTACACTATTGAATGCCATGTCACTCTAAAGAAACATGGTATACCGGCCCTTATGATATGTAAAGAGTATATCATGAGAATTCTTAATGGGATGATGATATCATGCCATTTGTTGATGTTCTTGTGGAACTCAATTCTATAATAAGAATGAGGGTATCTTGCCTTTGATATACTGTTCATGTGGACCTCAATTCTATAAAAAGAATGTCCATACTTGTTTGTCATGGTACCCGAGTTAAGGGAACCTAATTCCACCTAGTTTCATCGATAAATCGTGTTTATACCGTTATTATCGCCTCTCTATGTCCAATGTTATATTTTTGGACTCCATTCTCTCAAAGTTATCCTACGTATCTACAAGCTTGATTATTGAAATTCCTCATTGGCTATATATACAAGAGTGGATGTCAAAATACATGATAAATGCCTACGCATATAGGGCCCGATCTGGTCCTGGGAGGAGCACCCGAAAGTACTTGTGCCCATGGGAGTTGAATGATAAGGTATCTGGCATTATACCGAGTGCATGACTAGCTTGATTGGACATTCCACACAAATCTTGTACTTGACTCATACTTGACTTGACATGACTTGCGTGACCCGAAAAAAAAGGGTAATTACTTGTTTGCTTGATACATGATAGCCAAAGTTCTTGACATGACTTGCTAAAAAGTACTTGCTTGAATATCTGTTATCTTTTCTTGAAAGCTCATGACTAGTTCATCTTGTTGTCTTATTGATAAATTCTTTCTCTATCTTATCGTTTTATGCGAGTATGCATAGCTATAGTACATTCATGAAAAATGTAATTACTTAGACCCCTTGCTAAGCGCTTGAGATATAATTTCCTACTGAGCGTTTGCTCACTCCGTGTTTGTCCCTTACTTTTCAGGTAAGTCCGACGAAGAAGGTCAAACTGATGGGGAAAGTCAAGAGTGAAAGAGCTAGAGCTTTTCCAAGTGTCATCTAGTCTTTTTCATATTTCTTGAGTCAACTATGTACTTTTCCTTTTTAATTGAATAGAGTATTGGATTTGTAATAGTCTATCCATTATGAAAAAAAGGATTGGGTTATCTTTCTATTTTGCACATCTCTGTTTTGGTGTCGAATACACTACTACTCTGATTGACATGATTGATATAAACTCGTCGTGCATATCCGAGTATCTTCCGCGCTCGGGGCGTGACAAATTTCATTAGGTTACCTCGAAGATAAGCCTTTACCCTTAGACTGTCTTTGCTTATCTTGAGTGAACCATTCAAAACTCACTTAAATCGTAGGCTAAAACTAATCTAAAACCTCTTGGGACGTTGTTGTGACTACTTGCTTGATGTTAGAAACCACATCCTCCCATAATCGGACTATTAACTTCCATTTTGAACCTTAAAAATTGGGTAGGATCTTCCTTCATGGAACGTGCTTTTGCAAACCCATGCTATGAAGAGGAATCATTTCCTCAACTTAGCCCAAATGTCCAAATGAACCCCCTATTCGAGATAGAGGACAACCACCCTAGTGCCTTCATTGCCATGTGGCACGGCTTCCCCTAATGAAGCCTCCAATGTGGACATTGCTTCCTCTCATAGTGGGGAAGAGTCGGTTGGTCTCAAACCTCCAACACTTTCATCACGTGAAGACCAAGAACTAATCAATGTCTTGTCGCATTATAACCTAGATGATCTAATCACAATGGTATCCCGAGGGAAGGTTCCAACCAACTCCCAATTCACTCATCCAAGGGTTCAGACCCTATTTCAAGGCTCTTCCAGCAAGCCTATGCATGAGGTTCCACTCCAGTCTAGTTACCCCTTTACTCCGCAAGGGGTTAGTCATCCCCAAATTCCCCCAGCTACGAGCACACCACCAAAGGGGGCGGATTTCATCTCCAAGTAGGAGATCCAAAATTAAATTCGGCAGGTGGTTGCTGATAGCATGCCGGCTCCGCACCCTCATTCTCTAGCCCAATATTGTAAACTCTCGAGTGTGTACTTTTCATCGGGGTTCAAAGCCCCTAAATATCAGAAGTACAATGGCACCACTGGCCCGCATCATCATCTTTTGGGTTTTCTCATGGACTCTCATCAATGGTTATATGATCGGGTCTTGTTGGTGCACCTTTTTCAAAAATCCCTTGAGGGCGAGGCCCTCCATTGGTTCTCATCTCTCCCCGCAATTGATCTTATAAATTTTGACATCATTTTCGAGCGGTTTCTTGCTCATTTTGGGCATATGTCTAGCATAGCCCCTACCCTCTTTGATTTGATTATGGAAAAAATGAAGCCCGACGAGGAATTCATCTAATTTGCCAGTCGATGGAGGATCATGGCCTCTTGAACTGAAGTTGTAATCCCCGAAGCTCAGACAGTCACCATGCTAGTGAACAATGCCACACCTCAGTTCAGGGCCATTCTAATGCTTAGTGAGCTCCACACCTTTCCTCAACTTTATAATCTAGCTCGCATTGTTCAAGCCCAGATTAGGGATTCCGCTTGTGATGTCCCAGACCCTTTCGGATCCCTCTTCTTGGGTCTCGGATTTGCGTTTTCGGTGAATTTGGCTCCGTTATGTCCGGAATTGTGTTCTGGACATCTTTCGTGTTCGGATCCGTGCGATTCGGGTCAGTTCGGAGGCTCGGAACGTGTTTCGCGGCTTTTCCGCGTGTTTTCCGATTCCCGCGTGTGTGTCTCGAAAACATCTACGGAACCCTGTAGCGGGTGAACAGGGTCGTTCATCTACCCGCGAGTGGTATCGTTGCGATCAGCGCGGCGAGAGGATCAAGGAGGTGTATTTTTCTATTTTTCAAGATTTTTCTAATTTTCCAGATTTTCTATAAATACCAAACCCTTTTTCTTTTCTTTTTCACCCTTTTTATTCTTCTTCCTCCTTCTTCCAACCGTTGGAGAGCGCCCTCCCCATCGCGACCGTTCTTCTTCCCCGGATGACCGAGACGCGGCCTCCTTCACTCCGGCAACGGCGTGTCGGCGGCGGTGGCGGCGAGGCGGTTCCGGTGGTGGCCTTTTCGCGGCGGGAGGTGGGGCGCGTGGCATTCTAAAAGCTTATTCCTTGACTTCGACGGTGATTCGGCGGAGCATTCGCTCCATTGAGATAGGGGGATGAATCCCTATGCTCATCCCATCATCCCCCGCGATTTGTAGGCCGAATGGGAGCCGAGAGGGGTGTGTTTGAGCGGTTTAGGGCAAAATCATGTTTTGGGGAGAGTTCGCCCGATCTATGGATTTGAGCCGCGATTCGGAGTTTTGATGGCCTAGAATCATGCTAGGGGTCCCCAAGGGTCTTCCCCTTTGATTCTCCCATCTCCTATGGAGGTATGGGGGCGTGGTTGGAATTTTTGGGTGTTTCTCGCCGTTTCGCCCTCGGGCGGGTGTGACGGTCCTTCCAGTGACCGTCACACTATGTAACGCGCCTAGATGAGTTCGTTACAGCCCTGAGTGCAGCCAGTGGGGTCTGTGGGCTGTGACGGTCCCACGATAGACTGCCACGGTGCTGTGACGCACCTAGGTTGGACCGTCAGGGGCGTTTGCCTGTTGGTTGCCGACCGTTGGCTTTTGACCGTTGGGGGTCAAGGCCTGTGACGCACCATGCCTGGCGCGTCACAGCCTTGTAACGCCCCTGTGTGGGTGCATCAGAGTAGACGAACCCACCTCCCCTGACGCACCAGGGTTGGTCAGTCAGGTGCTGTGATGCCCCTAGGTGGGTGTGTCAGAGCCTGTTTTCGCCTCGGCTTGTGACGCTCTAGGGTTGGACCGTCAGAGCCTTGTGACGCTCCAGTGTAGGTGCGTCACAGCCTATGACGGCCCAAGGTTGGACCGTCAGGCTCTATGCTGCACCGTGTGTGTGCGGTCCCATTTCTTTGACGATGGTTTCAGTGAGTCAGTCCTTACTTTCAGTGACCTGTCCACTAGTCGTAGCTTCCTGCGCACGCGAGTGCGGATCCACCTAGGAGTGGTCGAGAGCGAGACCCGGTGAGAGGCGATTTTTAGCCTGGTTACCGTGGGGCCCCTTGCCTTTCCCACCAGAGTCCGGTGAGGGGGAAAACCAGCTAGAGGACCCGACCTAGAGCAGATGGTATGTGTGTGCACACGTGGTTGGGGGCTTAGGACACGCACTGACGAGCGTGACCCCGGCTAGTCCTTGTTGTGGTACTTGTTGCGTGTCTGAGTCTCACGCCCGGGGCGTTGTAGCTAGACACTTGTGACGCGGTGTAAGACGTCAGGGGACGCTTCCGGTCGTTCTTCTAGTGGGTAGTGCTCCTGTTCGCTGGCAGGTGTGGACTCGAGTTTCATTGGACCGAGATTTAGTAGTACGTGCTGTTAGAGTAGATGGCTTTTCCGTTTATTTACTTTAGCTTGTTGGTTCTACCGTACTCCTGTTAGGTAGGGTTGCGTTCTACTTTCTTGTTTTCCTGCCTTGTTTTCCACGCGAGGTGGGGATTCGCGGGATCCCTACTGGGCCAATGAAATGAGGCTCACCCCTACTTTTCAGGTGAGGCGGGGTCTTCGAGAGGTGCAACCGAGTTCCAGTGTGGTTCTTCTAGCCAGGGTTAGCCGCCAGTCTGCCAGAGCCGGGGGATGCCCCGTGAAGTTGTACGTCGGGGGATGCCCCGTGTAGTTGTACTTTCCTTTCTGTTGACTGTACTTTTATTTGGACATGAGACTCTGTGGACCTTGTAGCAGTTTACTTTATTTATATTATGATGTGCATTTTATTTTAGATCATTGTGCTACCTCTGCGGTTATTTCAGCTTCTCTTGTACTCCCACACCATCCCTTTCTACCCTTCCGAGTCTTCGGGCTCGTGGGTTGACGGGCCGAGATTTGAGACGCGCCGGTTCCTTTCTGGTACTCGGATCCCGGGTCGTCACAGCTGGTATCAGAGCCTAGGTTGTGGAGGTATATCAGAACTTGAGACGAATTGCGGTGGTCCAGAAGGTCCATGAATGTCATGTACAGTCGGCGACTGGCTTAGGGCCGTGTGTGTTTTATTGATTTGTGGTTGTTTTCCTTGATGCCAGGTGTGTTATGGCGCCTCAAAGGAGGGCTCATCCCCAGCAGGGAGAGTCTAGTGATGGTCCATAGGAGAAGAGCAGGGCTTCAGTTTTCGAGGGTGTAGCTGGAGGTGCGAGAGCTCTAGGGATGGACGATTTCTTCGAGGTATGTTTGAGTATGTGCTTCAGCGGCAGCCGGGAGGTCAGCAGCAGGGAGATCACCAGCAGTAGGGCGGCGATGCTGGTGAGGACCGGGCTCGTGGTGGTCATGGTCGTGTGCTGAAGGAGTTCTTGCTGTTTCAGCCTCCTTCCTTCAGTGGGCAGCCAGATCCTGAGGTGGCCAGAGAGTGGCTGGATGATGTGCGGCGGATTTTTAGTGCGATGGAGTGTCCCGAGGAGGAGCAGGTAGCGTTGGCTACTCATCGTCTTCAGGGGGCGGCCCGTACTTGGTGGACGTCAGAGTGGGGTTCAGTGTTCCAGTCCCGTCCTCTTCGGAAGATTGCGTGGCAGGAGTTCGTCATGGCTTTCGAGCGTGCCTTCTGTCCGTCCTTTGTCAGGTCGCAGAGGTTGCGTGAGTTTTTGGAGCTGACTCAGGGTGACATGACGGTGATGCAATACCATGCCAGGTTTATCGAGTTGGGCCGTTATGCTCCTCATATCGTGGCAGATGAGGAGGCGAAGACCGATCAGTTTGTGGGTGGTCTGAGGCTAGAGTTGAGGCATCATCTTCTTGCGTCAGGTTTGACCACTTTGGATGCGGCATGTAAGGCAGCAGCGGCGCTGGAGAGAGACTTGCAGAAGGTTCGAGGGTAGGGCAGTGCTAGTTAGGTGCAGGCAGATTTCAGCCAGCCGACGGGGATGCAGCAGCAGAGTACTGTCCAGCTCTCAGCGGGTGGATCAGTGGCGACGCAGTCTGTGGCTCCTGCGCCAAGGTCGTCATCCTTTAGATTGAAGCTTAAGAAGTTGCTTAAGGAAGCTGTTTTGGTAAGAGGCGTCAGGATCGTAAGGAGTCGAAGCAGGAGTCGATGGACAGTGTTCAGCAGCCGGTGGCTTTTCAGCGTCAGGGTTCGACGACCGGTTCGCGGAGCGGTTGTCCTAGGTGCGGTGGTTCTCATCCGGGTAGACCGTGTTCTGTGCCCGTGATTTGCTTTAGGTGCGATCAGCCAGGGCACATGGCACGCAACTGTCCGCAGAGACCGAGCCAGCCGCACGAGTTTCAGCAACAGCAACAGTTTCAGCCCCAGCAGTTGTCATCACAGCCGCAGTAGTACCAGCAGCAGGGACAGTTTCCTCAGTTGTCACGGTCAGCTACTGTGGGGAGGCAGAGATCCCGAGGCAGAGTGACTCACATGACCAGGGCAGAGGCTGAGGCGTCGCATTTGGTGGAAGGTACTCTTTCGATTTTGGGTTGTGCGGCTCGTGTTTTGTTTGATTCAGGTGCTTCTCATTCGTTCATCTCGGAGGATTTTGCTCAGAGTGTGGAGGGCCCAGTGACCGAGGTGTCCTGTGACTTGGCGGTAGAGTTGCCTACCGGTGACTTCATGATCACCCCGTACTGCTTTGAGAAGGTACCTGTGTGGGTGGAAGGGCGGAACTTGCCGGCTAGACTCTACGCGTTACCGCTTCAGGACTTCGATGTGATTTTGGGCATGGATTGGCTCGAGGCTCATCATGCCTTGGTGGATTGCGGCTCGAAGAAGGTCTACTTCTGACAGCTTCGTGGACCCACCTTTTATTTCCAAGGTATTCGATCTTCCTCTTCCCGCTTGCTTATTTCGGCTATCCGTGCGCGTCGTTTGCTTGATGCGGGTTGTCAGGGCTTTCTCGCATCCGTGGTTTTGAGTGATCGACATTGTCCTGAGATAGAGGCCATTCCCGTCGTGTGTGAGTTTCTCGATATTTTTCCTGAGGAGCTACTAGGGTTGCCACCGCAGCGAGAGATTAATTTCGTGATTGAGGTGGTGTCGGGTACGACGCCTATGTCGAAGGCCCCTTATCGGATGGCACCTGCAGAGTTGCGAGAGCTGAAGGCGCAGTTGCAGGAGTTGCTGGCCAAGGGGTATATTCGTCTTAGTTATTCTCCATGGGGTGCGCCGGTGTTGTTTGTGAAGAAGAAGGATGGTAGTTTGAGGCTGTGCATCGACTACCGTCAGTTGAACCAGGCGACTGTTAAGAACAAGTATCTGTTGCATCGGATTGATGACTTGTTCGATCAGCTTCAGTCGGCCCGGGTGTTTTCGAGGATCGATTTGAGATCGGGCTATTACCAGCTGCGGATTCGAGAGTCGGACGTAGAGAAGACGGATGTTTCGGTCGAGGTATGGGCATTATGAGTTCTTAGTGATGCCGTTTGGGCTCACCAATGCCCCCGCAGCGTTCATGAATTTGATGCATAGGGTGTTCCGTCCGTGTCTAGACCAGTTTGTGGTCGTATTTGTGGACGATATCCTTGTGTATTCGCGGTCTGCTGAGGAGCATATGCACCATTTGAGGGCGGTGTTGCAGATCCTGCGCGATCACCAGCTGTATGCCAAGTTCAGCAAGTGCGAGTTCTGGCTCCGAGAGGTGCACTTTCTGGGGCATGTTATTTCTAGTGATGGTGTTTCCGTGGACCCGGCCAAGGTTGAGGCCATGGTGCAGTAGCCGAGGCCAAGTTCTATCACGGAGATTCGGCGTTTCTTGGGGCTCGCAGGTTATTATCGGCGGTTTATTCAGAATTTTTCTCGTATTGCAGCCCCGATGACCAGGCTTACGCGGAAGGAGGTGCCGTTCGTCTGGACAGAGGAGTGTGAGCGGAGCTTCATGGAGCTGAAGAGATTGCTTACCACTGCTCCGGTTTTGGTGCTGCCATCTGGCTCGGGTGGTTTCATGGTGTGTACGGATGCTTCCGGGGTAGGTCTCGGTGCTGTGTTGATGCAGCATGGGAGAGTGGTGGCGTATGCATCCCGACAGTTGAAGCCACATGAGGCAAACTACCCTGTTCACGATCTTGAGTTGGCGGTGGTGATTTTCGCACTGAAGATCTGGAGACATTATTTGTACGGTGAGAAGTTTGAGCTTTTCACTGACCATCAGAGTTTGAGGAATGTGTTCACGCAGAAGGACCTTAACCTCAGGCAGAGGAGGTGGATGGAGTATATGAAGGATTATGACTTCACTCTGTCTTATCAGCCTGGCAGGATGAACGTCGTGGCTGATGCTCTGAGTAGGAGAGTAACGGTCAGTCAGATGTTGTTGAGGAAGTGGAGGCTTTGGGAGCAGGTTTCGGTCATGACTTTTAGGCTCAAGGTCCCTCAGGATCAGGGTTCGGCTGTCCTTGCGAGTCTGACTGTCACGCCCGCGGTGCGTCGACTGGTGACTGAGGCTCAGCGAGCGGACCCCGAGCTACCTCGTATTCTGTCGATGGCCGAGGTGGAGTTTGGTGAGGATGGAGCTATGAGGTTCAGAAGTAGGTTGTACGTGCCAGCCGAAGGGCAGGTGCGGCGTACGGTATTACGCGAGGCTCATGGGAGTCGATATGCCGTGCACCCCGGATCGGCTAAGATGTACCAGAACCTGAAGAGGCAGTTTTGGTGGCCTGGTATGAAGAGAGACGTGGCGGAATTTGTGGCCAGGTGTTTGACCTGTCAGCAAGTGAAGGCTGAGCACCAGCGACCAGGAGGCACACTTCAGCCCTTGGATATTCCTGCGTGGAAGTGGGACCACGTGACCACTGATTTCATGGTTGGGTTACCGAGGACGTCCAGTGGGGAGGATAGTATCTGGTTGCTGGAGGATAGACTGACGAAGACGGCGCGGTTGCTGCCAGTCAAGGTCAGTTGGAGCGTGCATCGCTTGGCTCATTTGTATGTGGAGTGGATCGTCCCGTTGCATGGAGTTCCCATCTCCATTGTGTCTGATCGTGATCCCCGCTTCACTTCTGGATTCTGGAGGAGCTTCCAGAAGGCTCTAGGCACTGAGTTGGCATTCAGCTCGGCCTATCATCCTTAGTCGGACGGTCAGTCTGAGCGGACCATCCAGACTCTGGAGGACATGTTGCGAGTGTGTTGCTTAGAATGGCAAGGGAGTTGGACCCACCATCTGCCATTAGTGGAGTTTGCCTATAACAACAGCTATCATTCGAGCATTAGTATGGCTCCCTATGAGGTGTTGTATGGGTGACCTTGTCGGACTCTGCTTGATTGGTTCGAGGTGGGCGAGCGTGCCCTGACCGGACCAGAATTGGTGCAGCAGTGTGTTGAGGTGGTGCATCTCGTTCGGCAGAAGATGTTGACAGCTCAGAGCCGGCAGAAGAGTTATGCCGATCGGAGGAGGTGACCTCTCAACTTTGCTGTGGGGGACCGAGTTTTCTTGAGAGTTTCTCCCATGAAGGGTGTGATGCGTTTTGGTAGGCGCGGGAAGTTTAGTCCCCGCTACATTGGTCCCTTTCCCATCGTCGAGCGTATTGGGGAAGTTGTTTATCGGTTGCAGCTACCTCCGGAGCTTTCCGCCGTGCATGATGTGTTCCACGTGTTGATGCTTCGGAAGTATATGCCCGATGATTCCCATGTTCTCGAGGATGCCGTTTGGCCTGAGGTGACCCAAATCTGTCCCTTCTAGAGTTCCCCGTTCGCATTGAGGATCGGCGAGAGCAGCGCCTGCGGAACAAGGTTATTCCTCTGGTTAAGGTGGTCTGGCAGCGTCATTCTGGTGGCGAGGCGTCTTGGGAGCGTGAGGATGAGATGTGGGAGCTATATCCTTATTTGTTTGTGTGAGTCTTTCCCCCGTTCTTGTGCCTTGTTCTCAAATTTCGAGGATGAAATTTGTTTAAGGGGGGAGGGCTGTGATGTCCCGGACCCTTTCGGATCCCTCTTCTTGGGTCTCGGATCTACGTTTTCGTGAATTTAGCTCCGTTGTGTCCGGAATTGTGTTCTGGACATCTTTCGTGTTCGGATCCGTGCGATTCGGGTCAGTTCGGAGGCTTGGAACGTGTTCCGCGGCTTTTTCGCGTGTTTTCCGATTCCCGCGTGTGTGTCTCGGAAACACCTATGGAACCCTGTAGCGGGTGAACCGGGTCGTTCATCTACCTGCGAGTGGTACCGTTGCGATCAGCGCGGTGAGAGGATCGAGGAGGTATATTTTTCTATTTTTTGAGATTTTTCTGATTTTCTGGATTTTCTATAAATACCAAACCCTTTTTCTTTTCTTTTTCACCTTTTTTTCTTCTTCTTCCTCCTTCTTCCAACCGTTGGAGAGCACCCTCCCCATCGCGACCGTTCTTCTTCCCCGGACGACCGAGACGCGGCCTCCTTCACTCCGGCAACGGCGTGGCGGCGGCGGTGGCGGCGAGGCGGTTCCGGTGGTGGCCTTTTCGCGGCGGGAGGCGGGGCGCGTGGCATTCTAAAAGCTTCTTCCTTGACTTCGGCGGTGATTCGGCGGAGCATTCACTCCATTGAGGTAGGGGGACGAATCCCTATGCTCATCCCGTCATTTCCTGTGATTTGTAGGCCGAATGGGAGCCGAGAGGGGTGTGTTTGAGCGGTTTAGGGCAAAATCATGTTTTGGGGAGAGTTCGCCCGATCTATGGATTTGAGCCGCAATTTGGAGTTTTGATGGCCTAGAATCATGCTAGGGGTCCCCAGGGGTCTTCCCCTTTGATTCCCCCCTCTCCTATGGAGGTATGGAGGCGTGGTTGGAATTTTTGGGTGTTTCCCGCCGTTTCGCCCTCGGGCGGGTGTGACGGTCCTTCCAGTGACCGTCACACTATGTAACGCGCCTAGATGGGTGCGTTACAGCCCTGAGTGCAGCCAGTTGGGTCTGTGGGCTGTGACGATCCCACGATAGACTGCCACGGTGCTGTGACGCACCTAGGTTGGACCGTCAGGGGCGTTCGACCGTTGGCTGCCGACCGTTGGCTTTTGACCGTTGGGGGTCAAGGCCTGTGACGCACCATGCCTGGCGCGTCACAGCCTTGTAACGCCCCTGTGTGGGTGCGTCAGAGCAGACAAACCCACCTCCCCTGACGCACCAGGGTTGGTCCGTCAGGTGCTGTGACGCCCCTAGGTGGGTGCGTCAGAGCCTGTTTTCACCTCGGCTTGTGACGCTCCAGGGTTGGACCGTCAGAGCCTTGTGACGCTCCAGTGTAGGTGCGTCACAGCCTGTGACGGCCCAAGGTTGGACCGTCAGGCTCTGTGCTGCACCGTGTGTGTGCGGTCCCATTTCTTTGACGATGGTTTCCGTGAGTCAGTCCTTACTTTCAGTGACCTGTCCACTAGTCGTAGCTTCCTGCGCACGCGGGTGCGGACCCACCTGGGAGTGGTGGAGAGCGAGACCCGGTGAGAGGCGGTTTTTAGGCTGGTTACCGTAGGGCCCCTTGCCTTTGCCACCAGAGTCCGGTGGGGGGGAAAACCAGCTAGAGGACCCGACCTAGAGCAGATGGTCTGTGTGTGCACACGGGGTTGGGCCTTAGGACAAGCGCTGACGAGCGTGACCCCAGCTAGTCCTTGTTGTGGTACTTGTTGCGTGTCTGAGTCTCACGCCCGGGGCGTTGTAGCTAGACACTTGTGACGCGGTGTAAGACGTCAGGGGACGCTTCCGGTCGTTCTTCTAGTGGGTAGTGCTCCTGTTCGCTGGCAGGTGTGGACTCAAGTTTCATTGGACCGAGGTTTAGTAGTACGTGCTGTTAGAGTAGATGGCTTTTCCATTTATTTACTTTAGCTTGTTGGTTCTACCGTACTCCTGTTAGGTAGGGTTGCGTTCTACTTTCTTGTTTTCCTGCATTGTTTTTCGCGCGAGGTGGGGATTCGCGGGATCCCTACTGGGCCAATGAAATGAGGCTCACCCCTGCTTTTCAGGTGAGGCGGGGTCTTCGAGAGGTGCGGCCGAGTTCCAACGTGGTTCTTCTAGCCAGGGTTAGTCGCCAGTCTGCCAGAGCCGGGGGATGCCCCGTGAAGTTGTACGCCGGGGGATGCCTCGTGTAGTTGTACTTTCCTTTCTGTTAATTGTACTTTTATTTGGACATGAGACTCTGTGGACCTTGTAGCAGTTTACTTTATGTATATTATGCTGTGCATTTTATTTTAGATCATTGTGCTACCTCTGTGGTTGTTTCAGCTTCTCTTGTACTCCCACACCATCCCTTTCTACCCTTCCGAGTCTTCGGGCTCGTGGGTTGACGGGCCGAGATTCGAGACGCTCCGGTTCCTTTCCGGTACTCGGATCCCGGGTCGTCACACCACTCTACCTCCTTTCTCTGATATCCGTGCCTAGGGTCGAAAGGTCCCCACTATCCCCACCACGGAAGGGGTTACCTCGAATCAACATGTCAACACTATCGGTCTGCCTTTTAGGCCCAACAATCACCCAGCTCTTAACTCCAATCCGGCGAACTCCAACCAAGCCAATAGCAATCCAAAGCCCTACTCCAATGTCCCTCCACCACAGAGCTATGCTAGGGCTGGCCCTAAAAGAGCTTCATATCCCCCTCTATCGGAATCATTAGGTGATATTTTATTTTCTCTGATGTCCACCTAGGCTATTCAACTCCCACCCCAAAGAGATTGGGTTCACCTTAACACTGATACTTCCAAATACTGCTCATATCATCATGCACCGGGGCACAATATCTACAACTGCTTCCTCTTTAGGGACTGAGTATACGATATGAATGATGAAGGCATAATTAATTGGTCAGATGTTAAGGTTGCTATTGCCAATCTCAAGAAGCCAAACAGGGATTTGGGCATTGTACAAATCCATTACTAGCCCATCAACTTAACAAAGATCCATCCTCTTCCAAACAACATGAGAGGGTGAACACCATCATAGGTCTCGAGCTCCGGGTGGTGAAAAGATGCCAAATGTGGGGCATAGAAGGGTCACCGAAATGGTATTGGTGATGTGAGCAGATAGTCGAAGAACGTTGGTCCGATGTCAATACCTTCTCTCATGGGAATTACTCACACAACCTCAATCACAGGCACCTACTTCCAATTTTGAAAGCAGGACTCTGACTCTACTTAATCCTTTCCAATCTCAACCTCAAGAGCCCATCTCTTCTATGAATGTTGTTGCTGGATAGGATCGCCCCTTGGTTTTGCTTAAGTCTTCATAGCCAAAAGTGCTCCTACCCCTCCTTCTAACGCTCCAAGCCAAGAGTTGGCTTCATTCTCTTTTGTTTTCAGGTCCCCACCTCCCTTGCAACTTATTCGCCTGAAACCCCAGGGGGTATTTTCCTCGGAAGAAGCAACTCTCAATGTTACTCTTAGGAATTGCATCATTTCTGCATCTCAAAGGCAATCTTAGCCCAAAGAGGGGGCAAATTCTCAAGCCCCTCATGCAGAATATGACATCCTCCAACATCTAGACAGGACCCCTACAAAAATTTTTATCTTAGAACTCATCAAAAGATCCTTGTCTCATCAGTCCTCCAGTTTTTACAAAAGATCATGGTTAATGAGGATCTCCCTGCTAGAGCGTGTGCAGCGCCATTCTGGCCACAACCTAAAGTCCGTCCATTTCTTTATCTGAGAAGGATTTGGGCCCTCCAGAAAGCATGTCACTCCCGCTATGTCTCACCATCACACTTAACTGAGTCAAAGTAGATTCCACCATCATAGACATGGGAGCCTCTATTAACATCTACCCTATGAAGACCATCAATAAAATAGGGCTGCAGGAGGACAGTTTGGAGGAAGTTTGCACCACCATTCAGCCTATGATAACTCAAGAAGGAGCGCTAAAGGTAAGGTCACTTTACAGCTCGGGATCAATCCCCTAGTCATGTGTCAGAAGTATGTATCCTCGATGCGGACCCCGCCTATGAGACCATTCTAGGCTGACCCTGGGAATCCCATCCACTGCCCATCAATGCTTTAAGTTCCCCTACAACGGGAGGGTCAACAAGGTTAAGAGCATTCCCGTGATGGAAACCCTCAATTCCATCACATCCGAACAAATTCCCTTTGTGACCATCCCGGACAAGGGAAAGAAACTCATCTTGTCAATAATGGGGGCAGTGAGTCCAGTAGCCCTTGACCAACCACTTCACATTGTCTCTCCTAGACCATTTATTCACCCTAACACTTCACAAGAAAAAGGCTGGGAAATGATGGTGAAGATGGGCTTCACTATTAGAAAAGGTCTAGGGCGAAACGAGCAAGGGCCTACCCGAAGGGATCGACTGAAGGTCTCCAAGGGATGAGTTGGTCTGGGTTACTCACCAAAACAAGCATTTAGATCCACTTCACACAATGGCGGGCTCTTTGATCACTTTGTGAGGGGCCCAATTCAACCCGGAACTAGAAATATCCCTGACGAAGGTCGCGGGCTCAAATAGAAATAGATCCAACAACCCCTTCACCCAAAGAAGACTTCGGTTTAATCTCATTGCTCCATCAGGATGAGCCACATGATCTGCCTTCCCCGATAGGAGTGTTTCTGGCTAGGGGTGGGCCCACGCCTGTCATCTTCATACCCTTCTTATTCCATCCTCAATTTCCTCCGCTCATCAATTACCCGGTCGTGGTTCCTCCACCACAAACTGTTCTTGCATTCTCCCACAACCTCCAAAAAAAACGCAGATTATGAAAGATGGGCTTGCGAGCTCTCTGTTGAAGAAACCTTCTCCTTAGAGTTGGGATCCCTCGGCCAAGGGTCGACACTTTCCTCCTTGAACATCGGCTCTTCCTTGTCTTGCCCGCTCGAGGGAACTTCTCTTGTACATAGTAGTCTAGATATAGTACAGTCTAGTTCTTCTCCGTCCAATCCTCCAAAGAAGACTAGGGGCAGACATGGTCTTGCTCGTTACATCAATGACCTGGCGGAGAAATGTGCTCAGATATGTCAAGTCTCTGAATTCCTAGTATCCCCCATTTCCTTAGGGGCAGATAGTGTAGAAGGGTCCTCTTTAGATGATGGTTTAGGAGTTTACGCTTTTGAGGAAGATAGTGAACCAGAAGATGATGAGCTCGAGTATAGTTTCGACCCTGTGAGGCCTTATGTAGATGGGACGAAGAGGTTCGATGATCCAAGCACCTCTGTTGATGAGCCTACCAAGGGAGTTAACCTCGGCACTGAGGAGAACCCAAAAATCATTAAGTAGATGGTGGGTCAAAAAGGGGAGGCATTAGCTTTCCACACCACAAAATGGAAGAGCCACAATTGGAGAAGGCGAGTGCGTGCGATTGAGGAAGAAGAAGCTAGTTGGGTGCATGGCGTGCGTGGGCCGCATGGAGGAGGAAAATAGGAGATGGGTTGACGAACACGAACGAGGAACATGGCATGCGTGATTTGGGGTTGAACTCACGTTGATTATGCCCTATAAAAGAGCATGGAATTATGGTGGAGATGGCCCTTCTCCCCCTTGTAGACACGCCAAAATTGATATCGTTTTGAGAACATCTCCTATCGCATTGCAATGCCCCAATTTGACCCTCAAATTGACTCATTTGAGTGATTTTTCACATTTTTTCTTGCTTTGTCAACTTTCTCGGCTTTCCCACATATTTTCCTATTTTTCCAGATTTTTTAGATTTTTTTGATATTTTCTCTAATTTTTCAGGGCCTTTTTAATTAGTGGCGACCGAATGGGCGCCCATTCTTAATTGGTGACACTCCGGAAGGACGTCCATTATTTTTTTCTGATTTTATGAGATTTTTGAATTGGTGACACTCCGGAAGGGCGCCAATTCTTTAATTGGCAACTTGATGGAAGGCGCCAATTCTTTTCTTCCTGTTTCGAGTCGAATTTGGATTATTTTTGATTCTACGACTATTCGGAAGGTCGCTAATTCATAAATGAGTGCCCGGACAACATGTCGCCAATTTCATTGCCTTATTTTGAGCATTTAACTCCGTCTAAAATTCGTATTGATTTCTAATTGGCGACCTGACCATGGGCGCCAATTCTTTTCTAATTTTTTAAAGTCCTAATCTGTCTTAAATGCCTCAGAATTGGCGACACTTCGATCTGGCGCTATTTTAATTGGCGCCCACTGAGTGGTCGCCCATTTCTGCAGAATTTTGAACTCTGCAGAATCTCCTTGTTTCTCCGTTTTGAGCTCCCTTTCCACTTGGGAAAGGGTCCTAAGGCTTTCTAAGGTTGAAGGGACACTTGGGCAATGTATATCCTCTTCCAAATCCAATTAAAACTGGATTTCCTAATTTCCCTTAGATTAACCTCCGAATTTCAACCCTATAAATAGGACCCCTCTCTCCCTTGTGTTGAAGGATGCTCAATCAATTGAATGGGAGGTGCTACCGGTTTGAAGGCTCAAGGAGGAGGTATCCCATGTGCTTAAAGCTTTATCCTTGGAGATCGTCTTCCTTCCTTGAAGATTTGAAGCCCCCTTCCATGGAGAAAATCCAATAAGCCAATCTTCTTCTTTATCTCTTTTCTTATGCACTTAATTTAGTTCATGCATCATATTCCATCTCTTATCTATTTTTTCATCTCAACCACGTTGAGATCCTCCCCTTGTGCAACACTTGCACCCTCCATATCATTCATCATATTTTCCATACCCTTTTGCATAGGGGTTTAAAGCCAAAACACCAACAAGGTGTGTCTATTTTCATGCTTCATGTTTCTCTTACATTACGAATTTGATGCTACACTCACCCTTGTTCTAATCCATTTTACTTTTGGTGTTTGTTGATTTTGCAAGGTAATCAAATAAGAGAAACTCTCTTCATCGGCCGGTCGATAGAAAGAGAAGGTGCACTCACAATCTCTCCGCACTTAAAGGTATTTATTCGCGATCCCTCCCTTTACTTTATTGTTCATATATTTTAAGGTAACTCCTCTGGCGATCACCTTTCCCCTTAACATCCACGCATACTTTTTTGCTCCCTAGTTCTTCTTCTTTTCCCTTTATTCATCCATATTTATTGTTAATTCTTATTTTTTAAAGTGGATTTTCTCTATAATCTACACCCCTCAACTTATGTCTTTGCAGTTTTAGTTAGTTTTAGTTTAGGCTTCTTCTCCTTCCCCCTCTCTTGTTGTATTTCTATCCCATATATGTTGTATTTTATTTTGCTATTTTTGCTGTAATTTTTATGCACAATCAAGTTTGCTTTAGTTTAAGTTCAATTCAAGTCTTGTTGTCATTTATTTCTTCTTGTTCTTCTTCTTCTAAATCTCTCTCTAGATTTCATTTCATTTTAGTATGATATTTCTCTATCTCTCTCTAATATATTTTTAAATTCTTCATCTTTCGCTCTCTAATTTTTTTTCAAAGTTAGTTCAGGAGGGACGGTTCCTACGACTCTGGTCGAGTGTAGGTGGTCGTCCCCGACGACTCATGAATCAAAGGCTCGAGAAGACGACGCCATTACCCTCACTACGTACCACGGCCACAACATGCCATTCCCTACTTCGTCTGTTTATGTTATTTAACATTCAATTTCTTTAGATTAAAACTTTCTCTCTCTAGATCTCACTCTTTCTCTCTCTTAACCCTCCATATTTCTTTAGATAGATTTATTTCATGTTCTTTTAAATTTTAAAAATCAAAAGAAAACACTCATTTATTTTTGCCCTAAAATAAACTCAAGGTTTTCAGTTTCCCTATGTTCTTTTGCAGGGACAACCTTTGCAAGGACCAAGAGTATGGGAGGAGTCCTCTCCATTCATTGCTGTAACGACCCGAGAATCCGATTACCGGGAAGGCCCGATAACCCGAGACTCGCACCGCCACCCACGAGCCCGAAGACTCGGAAGGGTTAAAAGGATGGTGTGGAAACTACACAAGCATCACAAATAATTGCAGAAATTAAACAGTTATGATATTAAGCAGGAAATGAATTAACATTTTACATGGTCCACAATAAAATAACAACAACAGCAACAGTAGTCCACGACTAGTACAGTGACAAGAAAGAAAAGTACAGCTACACGGGGCATCCCCCGGCTCTGACCTCTGGCACTACCTCTGGGCACCCGCACCACGCTTCCGCTGCGCTCCTGACACGCTCCCCGAAGGTGGCGCCTCACCTGAAACACGGTGAAAACACGCAGGGAATGAGTCTCGGAACAAGACTCAGTAGGGATCACTCGAACCCTACCTCGTAAAACGAGAAACCACTACCCTAGCGGTAGGAAGGTACCTCGGAAAGGAAAGCCCTGTACTCTACAGAACTAGACCCTAACGGCACGCAAACCGACACACGTGCCACGGTACGAGAAGACCGAAACTCAACGGTCGAACCGTCAAAACCCGAAGGTCGGAAACACACGACTGACAGTCTGACACTCCGTACTCGACAGGAGTACCACCCACTAGAAGCACAGCCGGTAGCGTCCCCTGACGTCTTACACCGCACCGCAGGTGAACCGCCTGACATGGTAGGTCCTACCCGAGGCGCAAACACCGTACAAGTAACCACAACAAGTGACTAGCTGGGGTCACGCCCGTCGACGTGGGTCCAACCGCCCCCAACCACGTGTGCACACACAGACCGCGCGTCCCTGGTCTGGCCCTCTGACCGGTTTTCCCCTCAGCCGGACTCTGGCTGCAAGACGTGGGGCCCAACGGTAACCGGTCCACAAACCGTCTCTAAAGGTCAGCCCGTACACCACTCCCTGGTGCGACTAGCACACGCGTACTAGTAGGCTACGACTAGTGGAGGGTCACAGAAGGAGTAGACTCTCAAGTCTCGGAAAACAACGGTGCAACTGCAGGTACGAGGAACGCTCCTTGTACCAACACCGACGCACGGTGACCAGCTGACAACAACATCTCCCGGTACACTCTGTACGACGAGAGACACACCGACGCAACCCGTACCCTTGAACGGTCCACACTGGGCCGCCCACGGAAGTACGGTCACACAGGGACCGCACAAGGATTAGAACGGTCATATCAGGACCGTTCCACCCAGGGTCCAAACGACAGATAAACGGCCAACACAGGACCGTTCAAACAGATGTGCGGCCAACTCTTGACCGCACGTGGGTGAGGAACGGTCACCTCCTGGCCGCTCGTCTCCCAACGGTAAAAAGCCTGGACGGTTAGTCCTTAGCCGCACTTGGGGAAGGGCGGCTACGGCTTAGCCGTTCAGGTGTTGTGCGGTCAGGGCCAGACCGCACATCCAACCATAGCGCTAGGGGATGTACGGCCAGCACCTGGCCGTGCAAGGGGTTATGCGGTCAGCTCCTGGCCGCACATCCCAGAGCACTGCACAACGGTCACAACCAACGGTCAAAACCCTTGGGGTTGGGCGGTAGCTGTGGGGCCGCACATTAGGATATGCGGTCCCACGATAGACCGCCCAAGCCCACTGCGCGCCAAGCCTCACCCAAAGCGCGCCGAGCCGATGAACGGTCCGAACGGAACCGCATAGGGGTTGTGCGGCCACTGGTTCGACCGCACATCGCTCACCGGCGAGAAAATGGCGAACCTCACCGGAATCGCCCAATCGGCCTCAAAACAAACCCCACGGAGGGGGAAATGGCGAGAGAAGAACCCCCAAGCCCCCTAGCATGCTCCTACGCCCTTAAACCGTGAAATCGGGGCTCAAAACGATGGATCGGACGAACTCACCCCGCGGCATGATCGACCCTTCCCGGCTCAAAATAAACCCCTCTCGACCTCGTCTCGAGCTGAAACTCACGGGGAAGGAAGACATGAGGCTAAGGAACGTCACCCTACCTCCGGTCCGCGACGAAACGCTCCGATCCGAGCTCGAAGTCGCGAAGAACGCCGCTAGAATCTCGCCTCTCCACGCCTCCCACGCTCGCCGTATGCCCGCACGATCGCCTCGCCGCCGCCCACGTCACCGCGCCGTCGCCCCGCCGCCGTCTGCAGCCGGAGGGGAGCTCGCCGTGGCCAACCGGGAGGAAGAGAGGGAGAGGGAGGGAGACACGGTGGAGGAGGAAGGAGGAAGAAGAAGAAAAGAGAAAAGAAGAAAAAAGAAAAGAAAAGAAAATGGGAATATATAGAAAATCCGATTTTTCGAAAAATACCGAAAATTAGAAAAATACATTTCCGGAATCCTCGGAACGCACCGATCGCAACGGTACCACTCGTGCCTCGGGGAACAGCCCGGTTCGCCCGCAGCGAGCGTCCGAAGAGAAAAGCCGAAACACACACCGGAATCGGAAAACACACGCGGAAAAAGCCACGGAACGCCTCCGGGCCTCCGAAACGACTCCGGATCGCGCCGATCCGAACACGAAAGATGTCCGAAACGAAATTTCGGACACAACGGAGCCGGACGCTCCGAAAACCAGATCCGGGACCCATGAAGAAGGATCCGAAAGGTCCGGGATATTACAGCCCTCCCCCCTTAAGGAATTTCGTCCTCGAAATTGAGAACAACCCAAGGGGAAAGAAGAGGAAGACTCACTCAAACAGATACGGGAACTGCTGACGCATCTCGTCCTCACGTTCCCACGAAGCCTCACCACCAGAGTGTCGTTGCCACACGACCTTGACCAAGGGAATAACCTTGTTCCGCAGGCGCTGCTCTCGCCTATCCTCCACGCGGATCGGAAACTCTGGGAGAGAAAGATCTGGAGTCACCTCAGGCCAAACGGAAAACTCGAGCACATGAGAGTCATCGGGCATATACTTCCGCAACATAGAGACGTGGAACACGTCATGCACCGACGCCAACTCAGAGGGTAACTGCAACCGGTAAGCAACCTCACCGATGCGCTCCACAATCGCGAAAGGACCAATATAGCGGGGACTCAGCTTCCCACGCCGTCCAAACCGCATCACCCCCTTCATCGGAGAAACTCTCAAGAACACATGATCGCCCACGGCGAACTCGAGGGGCTGCCGCCTACGGTCAGCATAGCTCTTCTGCCGACTCTGGGCCGCCAACATGTTCTGACGAACCAGGTGCACAACATCCACACATTGCTGCACCAATTCCGGTCCCGTCAAAACACGCTCACCCACCTCAAACCAATCAAGTGGAGTCCGACAAGGACGCCCATACAATGCCTCATAAGGAGCCATGCCGATGCTCGAATGAAAGCTGTTGTTATAGGCAAACTCCACTAACGGTAGGTGATGAATCCAACTCCCCTGCCACTCCAGGCAGCAGGATCTCAGCATGTCCTCCAAAGTCTGAATGGTCCTCTCAGACTGACCATCTGACTGTGGATGATACGCCGAGCTAAATGCCAACTCCGTGCCAAGAGCTCGCTGGAAACTCCTCCAGAATCCAGAAGTGAAGCGCGGATCCCGATCCGACACGATCGAAATGGGAACCCCATGCAACGGCACGATCCGCTCCACATAAAGACGAGCCAACTTAGGCACGCTCCAGCTGACTTTGACCGGTAGCAACCGCGTCACCTTCGTCAGCCGATCCACCAGCAACCAAATACTGTCCTGCCCAGTCGGGGTTCTGGGCAACCCCACCACAAAATCCGTGGTCACATGGTCCCACTTCCAAGCAGGAACATCCAAGGGCTGGAGAGTACCGCCTGGTCGCTGATGCTCTGCCTTCACTTGCTGACAGATCAGGCACCTGGCCACAAACTCGGCCACATCTCTCTTCATGCCAGGCCACCAGAACTGCCTCCGCAAGTTCCGATACATCTTCGTCGCACCCGGGTGCACAGTGTACCTGCTCCCATGAGCCTCGCGTAACACCGCACGACGAACCTGCTCCTCCCCTGGGACGTACAGCCTGCCACGAAACCTCGCAGCACCGTCCTCGCCGAGCTCCACATCAGCCATCGCAAGAATCCGGGGCAACTCAGGGTCCGCATGCTGAGCCTCTGTCACCTGACGACGAATAGCAGGAGTGACAGTCAGACTCGCAAGCACTGCCAACCCTGGCTCCTGGGGAATCTTGAGCCTGAAAGATACTTCGGGCACCTGTTCCCAGAGCCTCCACTTCCTCAGCATCAAGGTACTGACCGCAACCTTCCGACTCAAGGCATCGGCGACGACATTCATCCTGCCCGGCTGATAAGACAGGGTGAAGTCATAGTCCTTCATGAACTCCATCCAACGCCTTTGTCTGAGGTTCAGATCTCTCTGCGAGAACACATACCTCAAACTCTGATGGTCAGTGAACACCTCGAACTTCTCACCGTACAGATAATGCCTCCAGATCTTCAGCGCGAAGATCACTGCCGCCAACTCAAGGTCATGGGTAGGGTAGTTCTCCTCATGGGGCTTTAGCTGCCGAGATGCATAAGCCACCACTCTACCATGCTGCATCAGAACAGCACCCAATCCGACGCCGGAAGCATCTGTACACACCACAAAACCTCCCGATCCAGAAGGCAAAACCAACACCGGAGCCGAGGTGAGCAATCTCTTCAGTTCCCTAAAGCTCTGCTCACACTCCTCGGACCAGACGAAAGGCACATCCTTCCGCGTGAGCCTCGTCATCGGGGTCGCAATGCGGGAAAAATCCTGGATAAACCGGCGATAATAACCCGCAAGCCCCAAGAAACTCCGGATCTCCGTCACCGACCTCGGCCTCGGCCATTGCATCACAGCCTCGACCTTGGCGGGATCCACGGAAATACCATCACCAGAAATCACGTGCCCCAGAAAGTGCACCTCACTGAGCCAAAACTCGCACTTGCTGAGCTTCGCAAACAACTGGTGATCTCGCAACGTCTGCAGCACCACACCCAAATGGTACGCATGCTCCTCAGCAGACCGCGAATAAACAAGGATGTCATCCACGAAAATGACCACGAACTGGTCCAAATACGGGTGGAACACCCTCTGCATCAAGTCCATGAAGGCTGCTGGGGCATTGGTGAGCCCAAACGGCATCACCAGAAACTCATAATGCCCGTACCTCGTACTGAACGCAGTCTTCTCCACATCGGACTCGCGAATTCTCAGCTGATAGTAACCGGACCGCAAATCAATCCGCGAGAACACTCGCGCAGACTGAAGCTGGTCGAACAAATCATCAATCCGCGGCAACGGATACTTGTTCTTAATGGTCACGTCATTCAGCTGCCGATAGTCAATGCACAGCCGCAGACTACCGTCCTTCTTCTTCACGAACAACACGGGCGCACCCCAAGGGGAAAAGCTCGGACGAATGTACCCCTTGGCCAACAGTTCCTGCAACTGCGCCCTCAACTCCCTCAACTCCGCGGGGGCCATACGGTAGGGAGCCTTCGCCAAAGGTCCCGTACCAGGTACAACCTCGATCACGAAATCGATCTCCCGCTGGGGAGGTAATCCAGGCAACTCCTCAGGAAAAACATCGGGAAACTCGCACACCACCGCAATGTCCTCGACATTCGGCTCCATCCGGTCAGACACAACCACAGACGCGAGAAAACCCTGACAACCTGAATCAAGCAATCGACGGGCTCGAATAGCAGAGATAAGAAATCGAGAAGAGGCGGAACGGATACCTTGGAAATAGAAGGTCCTCTTGCTCGGATGTTGGAAGTAGACCCTCTTCATCCCACAATCCACCACCGCTCCATGAGTCTCGAGCCAATCCATGCCTAGAATCACGTCGTAATCCCAAAGCTGCAACGCATACAACCTGCCTGGCATACTCCGCCCATCGATCCACACCGGAACCTGGTCGAAGCAATACGGAGTGACCATAAAGTCACCCGAAGGCAACTCCACAGCCAAATCACAGGACAACTGGGTCACCGGCTCCTCGACGCTCGACGCGAAATCCTCCGAAATGAACGAATGAGACGCGCCAGAATCAAATAAAACCCGAGCCGCACAACCCAAAATCTGAACGGTACCTTCCACGAGCTGCGACGCTACTGCCTCTGCCCTGGTCAAGTGCGTGATCTGGCCACGAGCTCTCTGCCTGCCTCCCACACTAGCTGACCTGGGTAGCGGCGGATACTGTCCCTGCTGCTGCTGCTGCTGGGAAACCTGCTGCTGCGGCGGCCTCTGAGGACAGTCGCGCGCCATATGCCCTGGCTGGTCACACCGAAAACAGATGATCGGCGCCGTGCACTGCCTGCCTGGGTGGGTCCCACTACACCGTGGACAAGGTCCTCGCGATCCACCCACCGATCCCTGTCGCTGCAAAGGAAACGGCTGCTGCACACTGCCCGATGAAGCCTGCCCCTGATCCCTGGACTTCTTCTTGCCGAACCCTCTCTTGAAGAACTTTTTGACCTTCGTGCCAAAGGACGCAGATCCTGTCACCGAAGCTGCCGATGCCGGTACTCCTGAACCACCCGACGCAGACTGAAAGAAACCCTGCTGCTGAGTAGCCGACTGCTGGCTGCGACCTGACACAGACTGCCCCTGGCTGATCGGTCCTCGAGTCCTCTGCATATCCATCTCCAAGGAAATCGCAACACGAGACGCCGTCTCGAGATCAGTGGCCCCATTCGCGATCAGATGGTGCCTCAGCTCCAGCCTCAAGCCCTGCACAAACTGCGTCGTCCTCACCCTCTCATGCTCCATGATATGAGGTGCGTACCGACCCAGCTCGACAAATCGGGCCCTGTACTGCAACACGGACATGTCACCCTGCACCAGCTCCAGAAACTCCCGCATCCGCTGCGTAGCAACAATATCTGGACAGTACGTACGCTCGAAAGCACTGACAAAGTCATCCCACTCGATCTGCTCAAGCGGACGAAGCTGAAAGGACGTCTTCCACTCGGAAGACCACCACCTCCGAGCCGTACCCTGCAACTGGTTGTAGGCCAACACCACTCTGTCCTCGACAGCACTCTTTGCAGAACTGAACACCCGCTCCATCTCATCAAGCCAATCACGAGCCGCATCAGGGTCTGCCTGGCCGCTAAAGTAAGGTGGATGAAACTGCATGAAATCCCTCACTGCTCGGCCTGGCCCACCCCTGACTGACGAGCCCTCACCGGCCTCTCCGCCGAACTGCTGAGCCATGAGATGGTACATGCCACGGAGAAAACCCTCGGCCCCCGGAGCCCTCGCAGCATCCGCGGCCTCGGTAGCTCCCGGAACTCTGCTATGCTCCTCCTGGTCCCTCTGGACCCCCTGCTGGATCTCCTGACCTCCAGCCGACTGCCCCTGCTGAGAGCGAGAACTCCTCCTCGGCGCCATCCTCGCTCCTGAAGCACAAGACAGAAAACTCAGAAACGGAAGGTCAGAATAAAACACGCGGTGCCCCATGCCAGCGTCACATGTACATCATCGTTGTGGACTAGTGGACCACTACAATTACCTATGATTCTCATGTAATTCCACAACCGCGCTCTGATACCAGCTGTAACGACCCGAGAATCCGATTACCGGGAAGGCCCGATAACCCGAGACTCGCACCGCCACCCACGAGCCCGAAGACTCGGAAGGGTTAAAAGGATGGTGTGGAAACTACACAAGCATCACAAATAATTGCAGAAATTAAACAGTTATGATATTAAGCAGGAAATGAATTAACATTTTACATGGTCCACAATAAAATAACAACAACAGCAACAGTAGTCCACGACTAGTACAGTGACAAGAAAGAAAAGTACAGCTACACGGGGCATCCCCCGGCTCTGACCTCTGGCACTACCTCTGGGCACCCGCACCACGCTTCCGCTGCGCTCCTGACACGCTCCCCGAAGGTGGCGCCTCACCTGAAACACGGTGAAAACACGCAGGGAATGAGTCTCGGAACAAGACTCAGTAGGGATCACTCGAACCCTACCTCGTAAAACGAGAAACCACTACCCTAGCGGTAGGAAGGTACCTCGGAAAGGAAAGCCCTGTACTCTACAGAACTAGACCCTAACGGCACGCAAACCGACACACGTGCCACGGTACGAGAAGACCGAAACTCAACGGTCGAACCGTCAAAACCCGAAGGTCGGAAACACACGACTGACAGTCTGACACTCCGTACTCGACAGGAGTACCACCCACTAGAAGCACAGCCGGTAGCGTCCCCTGACGTCTTACACCGCACCGCAGGTGAACCGCCTGACATGGTAGGTCCTACCCGAGGCGCAAACACCGTACAAGTAACTACAACAAGTGACTAGCTGGGGTCACGCCCGTCGACGTGGGTCCAACCGCCCCCAACCACGTGTGCACACACAGACCGCGCGTCCCTGGTCTGGCCCTCTGACCGGTTTTCCCCTCAGCCGGACTCTGGCTGCAAGACGTGGGGCCCAACGGTAACCGGTCCACAAACCGTCTCTAAAGGTCAGCCCGTACACCACTCCCTGGTGCGACTAGCACACGCGTACTAGTAGGCTACGACTAGTGGAGGGTCACAGAAGGAGTAGACTCTCAAGTCTCGGAAAACAACGGTGCAACTGCAGGTACGAGGAACGCTCCTTGTACCAACACCGACGCACGGTGACCAGCTGACAACAACATCTCCCGGTACACTCTGTACGACGAGAGACACACCGACGCAACCCGTACCCTTGAACGGTCCACACTGGGCCGCCCACGGAAGTACGGTCACACAGGGACCGCACAAGGATTAGAACGGTCATATCAGGACCGTTCCACCCAGGGTCCAAACGACAGATAAACGGCCAACACAGGACCGTTCAAACAGATGTGCGGCCAACTCTTGACCGCACGTGGGTGAGGAACGGTCACCTCCTGGCCGCTCGTCTCCCAACGGTAAAAAGCCTGGACGGTTAGTCCTTAGCCGCACTTGGGGAAGGGCGGCTACGGCTTAGCCGTTCAGGTGTTGTGCGGTCAGGGCCAGACCGCACATCCAACCATAGCGCTAGGGGATGTACGGCCAGCACCTGGCCGTGCAAGGGGTTATGCGGTCAGCTCCTGGCCGCACATCCCAGAGCACTGCACAACGGTCACAACCAACGGTCAAAACCCTTGGGGTTGGGCGGTAGCTGTGGGGCCGCACATTAGGATATGCGGTCCCACGATAGACCGCCCAAGCCCACTGCGCGCCAAGCCTCACCCAAAGCGCGCCGAGCCGATGAACGGTCCGAACGGAACCGCATAGGGGTTGTGCGGCCACTGGTTCGACCGCACATCGCTCACCGGCGAGAAAATGGCGAACCTCACCGGAATCGCCCAATCGGCCTCAAAACAAACCCCACGGAGGGGGAAATGGCGAGAGAAGAACCCCCAAGCCCCCTAGCATGCTCCTACGCCCTTAAACCGTGAAATCGGGGCTCAAAACGATGGATCGGACGAACTCACCCCGCGGCATGATCGACCCTTCCCGGCTCAAAATAAACCCCTCTCGACCTCGTCTCGAGCTGAAACTCACGGGGAAGGAAGACATGAGGCTAAGGAACGTCACCCTACCTCCGGTCCGCGACGAAACGCTCCGATCCGAGCTCGAAGTCGCGAAGAACGCCGCTAGAATCTCGCCTCTCCACGCCTCCCACGCTCGCCGTATGCCCGCACGATCGCCTCGCCGCCGCCCACGTCACCGCGCCGTCGCCCCGCCGCCGTCTGCAGCCGGAGGGGAGCTCGCCGTGGCCAACCGGGAGGAAGAGAGGGAGAGGGAGGGAGACACGGTGGAGGAGGAAGGAGGAAGAAGAAGAAAAGAGAAAAGAGAAAAGAAGAAAAAAGAAAAGAAAAGAAAATGGGAATATATAGAAAATCCGATTTTTCGGAAAAATACCGAAAATTAGAAAAATACATTTCCGGAATCCTCGGAACGCACCGATCGCAACGGTACCACTCGTGTCCGTGTGAACAGCCCGGTTCACCCGCAACGAGCGTCCGAAGAGAAAAGCCGAAACACACACCGGGAATCGGAAAACACACGCGGAAAAAGCCACGGAACGCCTCCGGGCCTCCGAAACGACTCCGGATCGCGCCGATCCGAACACGAAAGATGTCCGAAACGAAATTTCGGACACAACGGAGCCGGACGCTCCGAAAACCAGATCCGGGACCCATGAAGAAGGATCCGAAAGGTCCGGGATATTACAATTGCTATCTACCTTTTGATTCTCCCTATGTTCTTAACATCAGCATCTTCATTCGCCACTCTGGGCATCAATTGGTTATCATTTCCAAATCTTTCTAAGTAACTCCTACTGACTTCACTGGATTACTCCTGCTACTCTGGGCATCACTCTAACCATTCAAGAGCTAATCTTTCTAAAGTTATTTTCTGCTAGCTTTGCCCAATTATTCTGGACATCACTCTCATCTTTCAAGTCCCAATCTTATGATTGGCCGAGTTGTCATCCTCATGGTTTAAATGAAATAACAAACAATGATGCTTTCTGGTTTTATGCTCGCTATCCACACTATGCGTTGATTGCTTTGATATGCTATATTGATGCTTTGATATCCATGCTATGCATTGTTTCATGCTATCCTATGATTCATGTTATACTTGCTATACTTTCCATGCTTAATGCCTTAATTCATTGATTGTTAACTTCACCATTCTTGGCTAAATAATTTTTGAGCACAGGAAGAAGTTTTGGTCCCACCGTCCGGGCATCACCCAAGTCCCACGGTGCTTGCACCTCATTGCTCAGTTCCCCACATATTTATTGCTCCACCATCTCCTTGTATGCATGTTACTATATATTATCTACACTATTAGATTATATCAAGGACCTTGTGGCTTTGGTAAATCTGGAATTTGAGTTCCCCTTCATCAAAAAATAATGATAATTTCATAGGAATCTTAGTCATACGGATAGGCCATTAAGCCATCTAAGATTGGGGACGATGGTTCCCTTTTGCGAGTTGGTGCGCGGATAAACGGGCTTCGGCTAAGTATCAGCTCACAAATCGATTTCTTGACTCAGTCTGGATAGGTTAACAATATTATCCTTGATTACCTTATATTTTCGTTTGTTTTAATCTTCCCTTTAAACCCAGCATGCATTCATGTAGGACTTTGAATTAACTTTGGGAAAACCCTTCTAATAAATCATTTTAATAGCTCGATTCTGAGAGTCAATTGATTCTTAATTTTCAAGATATGAGATATTCCTTGTCGAATTGTGTCCTCAGTTCGCCTTGTTGTCGCTTCCTTGAAAACTCCTTTGTTTGGATTTCTATCCTCTTATTTCAATTCTTTTCCTTTTGATCAACCTTAGCTATAGCACGTCCACATTGACTGGTAACCGCTCTCCAATGGTGAAACATATAGGTTTGTGACCTGGGGTACTTCCACCGCGCTGGAAGTTGATCGCTCTTTTTATCTTCTTCGTGCCCTCGTGCACAATCCTTCATTTATCCAAACAGTCGTTGCTTTTATGGAATCTCCTCAATATTGCTTCATCTCGAGCTTTGGATTCAATTCTTATCAGATGATGTTAATTGCGTGTCTCAGCACACCTTGGCATCTACTTTTCAGTTCGCTCTCACTTCTTTCCATTACATTCCATTCCATGTCGCTCCCTTGCAAAGCAGACGCCAAGGCGGGACAGCTGTAGACACGCCAAAATTGACATCATTTTGAGAACATCTCCTATCGCATTGTGATGTCCCAATTTAACTCTCAAATTAACTCATTTGAGTGATTTTTCTCATTCTTTTTTCTTGATTTTTCAACTTTCTCGGCTTTCCCACATATTTTTCTATTTTTTCTAATTTTTTTAGATTTTTCTGAGATTTTTCTCCAACTTTTCGGGGTCTTTTTAATTAGTGACGACCGAATGGGCGCCCATTCTTAATTTGTGACACTCTGGAAGGGCGCCCATTCTTTTTTTTCTAATTTTATGAGATTTTTGAATTGGTGACACTCCGGAAGGGCACCAATTCTTTAATTGACGACTTGATGGAAGGTGCCAATTCTTTTCTTCATGCTTCGAGTCGAATTCAGATTATTTTTGATTTTGCGACTGTTTGGAAGGTCGCTAATTCATAAATTAGCGCCCGGACAACAAGTCACCAATTTCCTTACCTTATTTTGAGCATTTAACTCCGTTCAAAATTCGTATTAATTTTTAATTGGTGACCTGACCATGGGTGCCAATTCTTTTCTAATTTCGGAAAGTCCTAATCCGTCTTAAATGCCTCAGAATTGGTGACACTTCGATCTGGCACTATTTTAATTGGCGCCCATTGAGTGGTCGTCCATTCCTGCAGAATTCTGAACTCGACAGAATCTCATTGTTTCTCCATTTTGAGCTCCCTTTCCACTTCGGAAAGGGTCCTAAGATTTTCTAAGGTTGAAGGGACACTTGGGCAATGTATATCATGTTCCAAATCCAATTAAAACTGGATTTCCTAATTTCCCTTAGATTAACCTCCGAATTTCAGCCCTATAAATAGGACCCCTCTCTCCCTTGTGTTTAAGGCTGCTCAATCAATTGAAGGGGAGGTGCTACCAATTTGAAGGCTCAAGGACGAGGTCTCCCATGTGCTTAAAGCTTCATCCTTGGAGATCGTCTTCCTCCCTTGAAGATTTGAAGCCCCCTTTCATGGAGAAAATCCAATAAGCCAATCTTCTTCTTTATCTCTTTTCTTATGCACTTAATTTAGTTCATGCATCATATTCCATCTCTTTCCTATTTTTTCATCTCAACCACGTTGAGATCCTCCCCTTGTGCAACACTTGCACCTTCCATATCATTCATCATATTTTCCATACCCTTTGCATAGGGGTTTAAAGCCAAAACACCAACAAGGTGTGTCTATTTTCATGCTTCATGTTTCTCTTACATTACGAATTTGATGCTACACTCACCCTTGTTCTAATCCATTTTACTTTTGGTGTTTGTTGATTTTACAAGGGTAATCAAATAAGAGAAATTCTCTTCATCGGCTGGTCGATAGAAAGAGAAGGTGCACTCACAATCTCCCCGCACTTAAAGGTATTTATTCGCGATCCCTAACTTTGCTTTATTGTTCATATATTTTGAGATAACCCCTCTGGCGATGACCTTTCCCCTTAGCATCCACGCATACTTTTTTGCTCCCTAGTTCTTCTTCTTTTCCCCTTATTCATCCATATTTATTGTTAATTCTTATTTTTTCAAGTGGATTTTCTCTATAATCTACAAATTGGCGATCACGGTGGGACCACCTTTTGTTTTTCTTTGATCACCCCCTCCACTTGGCACCCATGTGTGCCATCTCCTCTTCCACCCAGGGTGCATCCCCCTTAGTGCTCCACGTAGTAGTTTTTCTCATTATCTTCACCCTTGTGCACCATGTGCACAACCCCCCCCCATGTGATTTTTAGTTTGACATATTTTTAGAAATTATATTTTTTTCTTTTTCTCTTAAAAAAATGATGAGCATGCTATGCTTTCTTTCATACTTTCCTTGATTACCATGATCCATGTTATGTTATTGCATGTGAGTGTGTTGCCCTTTCATTCATTGGTATTTTCATTTATAAAGCTTTCTGGCCGTTGATATAGTTTCTGGGACGAAGAGAATTGGCACCCAGGCAGAGGGCGCCCATTCTGGAATTTGTGCCCACTGTGTAGGGTGCTAATTCCTTGTTTTCTTAAAAAAAAAATAGAATTGGCACCCAGGAAGAGGGCGCCCATTCTGGAATTGGTGGCACTATTCTGGGCGCCAATTCCCTGTTTTCTAAAAAACAAAAGAATTGGCGCCCAGGCAGAGGGCGCCCATTCTGGAATTGGTGGCACTGTTCAGGGCGTCAATTCCCTATTGTCTAAAAAAAAAGAATTGGCACCCAGACAGAGGGCGCCCATTCTGGAATTGGTGCCCACTGTCCCAGGCGCCAATTCCCTGTGTTTTTCACAGATTTGTCTACTTCTGTGACCTGTTCTGCATTATTCTCACATATCTCTATTTATACATGTATGTTCTCTTCATTTTGCATTAGTTCTTGCATTATAGGGCATTTGGCTTGGGAGACCTCCTCTCCCCACACTTTCTAGGAGATCTTACCCTCTCTTGGTGAAGGAAGGACTCTCCATTGAGCACTCCATCTCTTTGGATCTAAAATTCCTAAACCAAGCCTCCATATGTCCCTGCACTCGTGGATTTCCTCACAGACGCCGGACAGGTTGTACCTTGAAGTTCCCAGGTTAGTTGGCCTATACGTGGTGAGAGAGTGTACCTAGTTGACATTGAAGGAAACAATATTGAAACTAGGTTCCTATCTTGTGTGAATCATATCAAATTTTGTCAAAATCATTTAATTCACATCAAGGTTCAACTTAAGAAATCAAGCGTAAGCATCTAAACTTGTTTGATATCTTTGCAACATTACTTTGATTGAATATTGTTCGATTGCATGATGCTTTACCTTGATAATAAAATCAACATGTCTAAACATTCATATATTCATGAGGATGATCAACCTAGCACATCATATAATCCTCAATTCCATAGTTCTCACCATAATCCTTCTAAGGGACCACGTCCTCACTCATATGGTCTTGCCCGACCCGTGGGCACTTTCCAATCTCATGGTCCCTTGCATCCATTGCAAGCCACTACTCCCCGGGAACTGTCTCCTCCACACGATGAGAAAGTTTCCCAAGTCCTACATGCATTAGATCATCTCACCCCTCAACAAATCCAAACCCTTAAGGCTATTGTTGAGGGAGCATCTTCTTCTCCTTCTCCTTCCAATCCCTCACGTGTGGCCCATCACCCACCTTCTTCATTTCATCTACGGGTGGCCCATCACCCACCTTCTTCTACACATACTCCCGTTCGGGTGGCCCATCACCCGCCTCCCTCTTTTCCTCAACCTTCCTCTACACATGCTCCTTCTCGGGTAGTCTATAACCCGCCTCCTTCTATTCCTCCTTCTTCACGGCCGCAAGGCCCTTATGTCTCTTGTAACCCGGCCCGACCGGGTCCTCTTTTGGGTCAGCCCCTCCAAGCTCCACGGCCACCATGTCAACCCTCCGTTATTCATGTCACACCCCTCCAACAAACCCTTCTTGATAAAATCACCAAGATGGAGGAACAATTGAAGAGGGTCACAAGCCCGCGGCCCACTTCGCCTCCTCCTTCTCAAGTCAATCATCTTCATGCTTGTTGACACCCGTTTCTTGCTGATAAGTTGAGTCGTTTCCCTTACTCCCATTTGTTGATGCCTCGAGTTGTCCATCACTCGCTGGGTATTTTCTGGTAAGTCATGGGCCAGTTTTATGGGTAGTCTCCCTCCCTGGTTGGGTCCGTATCGATTCAAGGCTTAATGGACCTTGGTTTCGGGTTAATTAACATGTTTATAAAAATCAAGTGTCCAGGAACATGTACGGTTCATCCCTGTCCGTTCAACCCTTGAGCAGTGATTTATGAGTCGTTCCTACATTTGTGGTTGATTTCTGATGATTTTCTGAATTTCCACCGACAAGGACTTACGCGGTTGAATCTTAGCCGTTCAACATGGTGAAGGGTCTGGAGTACACCGTTCTTCTTCCAGAGTCCTAAAGCCTAAATATCTCTCAGATAATTATCCTTTTTTTCCATTTATCACCGACAAGAGTTAAACGGCTGAACCTTAGCCGCTCGTTCCATTGGACGGTCCCATGATAGCTGTTCAATTATGAGAGTCCTACGGCGATATCTTTGGTTGGTTAATGGATAATTTGTTGGTATTTATCCTATTTGTGGAATTATCACCGACAGGGATGGACGGTCCCTTGTTGACCGCCCAACTTGTTGTGCGGTCTATCGTGAGACCGTTTAACCCTACGAACTCTGAAGAAATCAAGGATTTTTCTCTCTTTATCCGTGGACGTGTCCCCAGGCTTTATCCGGAAATTTCTTCTCGAATATAGAGTCTTTTTCGATGACGTTTCTTCTGGATGAGAGATAACTCGATTATCTCTAACTTTTATGATAATGTCTCGACCTAAAAAATGGCTCTAAACCCTAGTTTCGGGGCTGGCTCTCCAGGCTCTATAAATAAGACCCTAAAGGTCGGACTTGAAAGGGGGGGGGAGATTTTGGTCGACGGCGAAGCCCTGCCGAATCCTGGAGTGACCTAGCAGCAAGGAGGGAGGCCTTCTACGTCCATACAGGCCTCCGGTCTAGGGAGTAACCTATATTTTGAGTCTTTTTTCTATCTTTGATAATCCATCATTCCCTTTTGTGTTGCATGCATCATTCTCCTTGCTTTCTTCACTTTCATTATCACTCACACATCCTCCCACATTTTTTGACGCCCCCAGGGGTTTAAAACTCCCCAGGTATCCCCCACTTCATTTAGTTATGATCATTCGTCTTTGTTTTAGCATGTACTACACTTGTCAATTCTAATTTGGGTTATTGCTTTGTGTTTTCACGTTGTTTTTGCAGGTCAGCAATCCCTAGCACGAGGCCCATCCCCTCTGGCCGGCTGGAGAGGGTGGAGGTTGGACCCCTTTGCGACTTTTGGCTTGGTGGTCTTGAGCGGTTCTACCCAGTTCGTTCAAGAAGACGTGCTGTGCAGACTGGACCGTCCATCTTCTTCCTGCGGTCGAGAAAGAACCGTTCAACAGCCATGAGTCCTTCATCCCGCACCTTCTGCAGTGCCCTTAGGCGGTCTATCGTAAGACCGTGCACCCTATAGGCGGTTCTCCTTGAATCGTTCTTCTTCCCAGCGCTGCAACTCAGGTGAGTGTCTCTCCCTCTTTCCAAGGCACGGCGCGTTCATCGCGTACGGCGTCTTGGTGGCGATCACGGTTCTGTACTCTCTTCTATTCTCCTTCTACTGTCTATTTTATTTTACATATCGATTTATTAGAAGGAGACGAGAGATCTTTCAAGCCGGTATCTTGAAGAAAGAGAAAGAGAGTAGAAAGAAACAAATATGTCAACAGCTCATTTTTTGGCGATCACGGTGGGACTACTAGTGCCCATCGTGCTTGTGATTTGCTGACCCCTCTTTCGTTGTGTTAGTCCCCTTTTGGAGTGATTGCAGGTTAAGTTGCATTTTCTGCCTTCTGGAACGTGAGCGGTTCTCACAGAGCCGTTCATGCTTTGGGTGGCTGATCATCCACTGTCCTTCCCTACGAATAGTGCCAGTTCTCCTGCGAGCGTCCTGTCATAGACGGCCCCCCATCGACCGTCCAAACCGCAGAACGGTCTGTTCCTGACCGTCCATATTTCTGGCACAGGTATGCTTCTGGGTGTTCTGACTGTAGGTACACGGTTTATGAGGATCCGTTCCAGCTCTTATGCGACTGTCCACAGACCGTTCTTCCTGGTACGCTTCTCATCGCTGCCGTCCTTCATTTCCAGCACTCTGTGATTCTTTTACAGTTATTCTGTCGTTCTGTTGCTCCCTGGCTATACGGTCCTGTACAGACCGTCTGTCCCTTTGAGCGGTCGCACATAGACCATCCTTGTGGTGCTACAGTGCATCATTACTTCATTTTTGATTGTCATATTTCATGATATTTGTGATCTTTGGTGCTAGCTAATGACCTCCCCCTACTCCCATATCATTGCTGCATGATCATTTTCATTGCTCATATATTTGATCGATCGTTGGTTGCTAGTTTCTAGGCTAGATCTTGCATGCACTCCGGTGCACATAGGACTCATGCATTTCATTCACATCTAGTTGCATTCCTACCGAGGTAGGGTTTCCTCTCGTCTCCATACTCCTTGGAGCTGACTAGGGGACCTTGCTGAGGACCTCCGTAAGCCCCCGTGAGCCGTGGATTCCCACACGGACGTCGGGCAGGTTGTACCATACAGCCCCCTAGTCTAGGGTCTGCATTCGTGCGAGAGAGAGTCCTTTAGAGTCTGCCAGTTCTCCATTCTCACCCTATTTAGGTACCTTGTGGTTGAGTGAATTCCCATTTTTAATCAATCCACTAAGGTCCTAAAAGAGAACTTATAAGAAATCTTCGCGCATCACTTGGAATCTGTTTGGATAATTGACTGATTCTTTTCTCATCTCTCACCTCCATTGTATGTTGCATAGTGTCATCATTTGCATCTTTTTGTCAGATTAGGCTCATTAGGTATAGTTCATCTTTGTGTGTCTCCATTTAGCTGCATTTATCTTAGCCTCATTCCCATCCCTATATTCATTTGAAGTTCACCGTATAAAGTCTCCATTCTCCCCATGGAGCACTTCTCCCCTCTACCTTATTCCTATACTTCTCCATCTTCTTACCCCCGTGTGGATTCCTCTTCCCATGCGGGCCCATCTCCTTATTCCTCCATTGGACCCCATTCTTTAAACGGGCCTTCTTGCCCCGCCCGCGCTGCTGCTAGTCCAATCAATCCTCATTCTTACATACATGATTCTTCCAGGCCCACGCATTCCTCCATTCCTGGACTGGGCTTTCCTTCTTCTCAGGTTGGGTTCCCTTATCCGGCCCATCATCATTACCCTGGTTTAAATTCACCATCCCTTGCTCAGGCTGGCCCATATCCTTCTCGGAATCTTCCTACCGAGGAGATGTTCACTCAGGCCCAACGCCAGCTTGATGAATTACAACGCCGAATCAATACTCAGACTTCTTTGGATATCCCATTTGCCTTTCAAGGTCTTCAACTCCCACCGCGCTCACAAATTCTCGCATATCGTCGCTACGGTGGAGTCGGTGACCCCTATGTCCATTTGAAGGATTTCCTCTATGAGTCGGCCCAGTTCCAGCATGATCCACGCTTGATGGCCTATTTGTTTGGCCTATCTTTAGAGGGCTCGGCCAAGGATTGGTTCTTCGCATTATCGCAAGAGCAGATGATGAATTTTCAAGCTGTCCAAGCAAGGTTTATTCAGCAGTACCGAGACCAGGTTGGGCCCAGATATTCTATGGTTGATCTGGCCCAAGAGAAGATGAAGCCCCGCGAGGAATTCTCCATGTTTGCCGACCGCTGGCGTCGCCTAGCCGCGCAAGTCCCGGGGCATATTCCGGAGGGCGAACAGATCAGGATGGTTATTGCTAATACAACGCCCGAGCTCAGGTGCATTTTAGCCCTGAATGATATTACATCCTGGCAGCGGCTTTACAATCGAGCCCGCTTCGTTAGCCAACAACTCCTAGTTTCCTTTGGCCATGAGCCTCGTCCACCATCACCTTCTACATACCCCTTCTCTTCCCCCTCCACCGCAAGTCAGCCCTCCACTACATGTCCCTCCACGAGTCGGCCTTCCGCCCCCACACACCCCTATACCTCCATGTGCTCCACCTTACATCCCTTCATGAGTCAGCCCTCCGCTATTTCGTCTCACCATACCCCTCCACCTCTGGTCAAGGAAACACTACACCCAGAACGGGTAGATGCCGTTCATTACATTCCCACTCCCTCCACGCCTCCCCATCATTATAACCCTCCGCCTTTGCCTATGCAGTCCCCCTTGCCTACGTAACCCCCGCTACCATCTCCATTACCTTTTCACACCCCTCGGCATCCACCTTGCCCGAAGCGGGCTTCTCACTCTTCGTTGCCGGAATCTTTTACAGACATTTTCAGGGCTTTGATGGCCACCCATGCGTTGCAGCTCCCTCCGGTTATGCCTTACCGACCTGCGGTCGGGAATTTGCTCCATTTCTGTGAATTCCATCGTCAATAGGGGCATGTGGTCGAGAATTGCACTGATTTCCAGGAACTTGTTTACATTTTGGAAGATAAGAAGATGATTGATTGGGCTATCATGCGCCAAGTTATTTCAGATCTCAGCAGCAAGCAGCAGCAGCAGTAGCAAGCCGTGCCGCCTAGGCAACCGTCTCCACTTCAAGACCAGAGGCACCCTGGTGTTTCTCTAGCTGATAAGGTACCTGCTCTATTACCCTCTTCTTCCTCTATCCCATCTCCTCCACCGCCTTCGCCTACTCCAGCCTCCGCTCGGGCAACTTCTCCTTCACCCTCCGATTCCATCACCACACCTGTCCCCAACACCTCTCGACGTGTTGTAAAGATACGCCGAAGAGCGCCACCACCCGCCACTTCCTCTATTACGCCACTACCTCCTTCTCCTCCTTCTTCCCCTTCACCATCTCCATCAACCATATCACCCCCTTTGCCACCACCTTCACCGCCTCCATTGGCCACATCTCCATCATCACCTTCTCCGTTATCCTCATTGCCGTCACCACTGTCTTCATCACCTACCCTTGTAATAATCCATGTTCTGTCACCTTCACCAATGCCACTTATTTCACCATCATCCTCTGAGTCCGAGCGGGCCGACCCTAAACCCATACCTCCACTTTTGCCTTTACCTCCACCCATGCCCATCATCATCAGTATTTCCCCATCGCTTGCACCATCGCCACCCGCGCCCTTCAAACCTCTTCCTTCTAACCTCCCTGTGCCACTTCCCACTTCGCGAATCAGGTACACGCTACCTTTGGTGCCCCTCGGGTCTATTCCCCAGGGAGAAAAGGAGCCAAGCCAGGCTTTGATTATGCATTACAGGCCTCAAGATTTCATTAGCCGCATGCCGGTCCAAGTCCTGGTTCCTGGCCATTTCAGGGGTAATGAGCCTGCATTTACTACGAGAACGGTTGCAAAGAAGAGTTCCCTTGTGTTGGTGCCAGTTTCTTCAAAGGCGAGGCTGATAGCAATCTCTTTGCTTGCCGGGAAGTTCATCATTAATGGTGTTATTACCTCGCGCTCGATTGCTGTTCAGTTCAATGGCCGAGAGGGGTTCTCTACTCGGATTATGCTAACACATACGGCCGCCCGGAGCCTGATGGATTCCCTATTCAAGGGGCAATTGGCTGCATCTTCTGCACTTTCCAAGGACATTCTGCACTTGCTGTGCAACCTCCCTCAATTTATTAGCATGCCAGCCACGTCAACGCCGCGCATTGATCTCCCTCAGCTTTGTCCTGCTCTTCTAGTACGGGAGTTATGCTTCAAGCCTGATTACCGAGTGGAGTTGCCGAACCTCTATGTTCTAGTGCTAAGAGACAAAACTCCGTGGCTTCATGATATTCATTAAGTTGAGAAGCTGTTTGCCCAAGAACGTCTGCATCTTGTTAGCACTGGGGGCCTAGGGGCAGCCGCCCTAATGAAGCTGCATATTCATGACCGGGCCGGGCCATCTGCCAGGTGGGCCCGCTATTTGAGAAGACATTACAGATTGAGGAGCCCGGGAAGCCGAGCCCGCGCCAGGCGGCATTGTTTCAAGAAGATTGCGGCTAAGAAGAGGCGGCGACGTAAGTTCAAGGGCCGTCAGTTGTGCACTCGGGGGTCCATTGCCTCATCTCCTTCTTCCGTCCATTCATCTTTTCTGTTGCTCAGTTCTTATCCGTGGGTGGTGTACCTTCCACCACCTGACCATATTTCCACCATCGTTTCCTATCCTCACCATTCTAGGCCTCGGCCTATGTCTTCCTCTTCCCCTGAGTTAGGGGCATCTTATAGTTTTTCTTCCCGGACACGTCCGGATTTCACTGCCAGTCTCTTTCCCCCGACCTTGTTGGGAATCCCTTGCGCTCGTTCGCCGACCTTGTCGGGTGATTTTTCTGATCCTTCCCCGATTTTGTCGGGTGGTTTCCATTTCTTTTCCCCGACCTCGTCGGGTGTTCATACATTCTCTTCCCCGCCTTTGTCAGGTGATCGCTATTCCTTTTCTCCGACCACGTCGGATGATCGTTATCCTTCTTCCTTGTCTTCACAGTTATCTTTTCGTCGTCCTTCTGTTCTTTCTGTCTCACCCTTTCGAGGTCATTACCCTTTTTCTTGCTATTTTCGAGGCTTTAGCCCGCCTTGATCTTAGTTAATCACTGGTTATTCTGTACTCGGTTCCTTGTTATCAGGGCCTCAGTGCCTTAATGAGGGAGTTCTAGCCCTCGTCTCTCTTCCTTTTTTTATCCCTTCTTCGTCCAGTATGAGGTCTGCCACTCCTCTATGTCGAGGAACCCAATCCCTTGCTCTCCTTTCATCCTTTATCCTGACAAGTAAGGAAAATAAAGTTCGCACTCCTCAAAGCTCGATGATCGAAATCGCTTCAGGGTGTCAGTTTCCATGCCATGGATTTGCAAAGGTATCTTTTATTTTGTGCAAGAACATGTTATCATTGCTATTACTCTGTTATTTCTGCACGCGCTTATAATGTTGGTTCTTTAAAACATGATTGAGTGGCCTTAGGCTTTAGTTAGTTTCCTTAGTCAAATAAGTCGCTTCTGCAGCATCTTTAGGCTGGTGATAGCTCCACACTGGGAGTCTAGTTTCTTCCCCGATCGTTGAGGGTGACCTTTGAGTATGGATTTTTTTTCACACACTACACGGCAAGCCATAGCCGATCTCTCTAGTGCAACACCGTTGCTGCTTTGGCCATACTTTGGGTATGCACAAAGGTCTTTTCTTTTCTCTGCTCGGCCAAGTGCAGGGGCAAGAGATGGATGGATGAGATGACCAACCTAGGCGCTCCCTAATACGAGAGAGGTCTCAAATAGGGGCAGTCTTGACCCTTGAAAAGTGAGCTTTCATGCTATATCTGGCCAATAAGGACTACCAAAATGAGAAAATGAATCAATGCAAAATTATGAATCAAAGGCATGGCAAGAGTGGCAGTACAGTTCCCGCGGGACGTCATGAGCCCGGTCGCATGCGTGCCTGATAAATATGGGTCTCAAAATCAAAGACACAAAGCCCCGGCGCAACAGACCTACCCTTTGAGGGGTAGTGCCCTAGAAGGAAGTCGAACCTGGATATCTCCCATCATGCACAAAGCTTGTCTTTGATTATTCTTCCGTTTCTCCCCCTTAGGCTGGGTTGTATCCCCGGTATGGCCTTAGTAGGGGCACCTTTCTTTAGAAGCAGTTGGTTGTGGTAAGCCACCCTCACATGCACGTCCTGCTTAAGGGAAGTCTTTAATGAGAAGGGAGGGACGGCGATCCCTGGCCAGTAGTTCGAGCCTGTCTTTGGGTGTTGCAGATTGCTATTTCAAAAATCCAAAAAAATGAGATATTTTCAAAATTTAAAAAAAAATGAGATATTGTCAAAAATCCAAAAAGATGAGATATTGTGAAAAATCCAAAAAAAATGAGATATTGTCAAAAATCTAAAAAAAATGAGATATTGTTAAAAATAAAAAAAATGAGATATTGTCAAAAATAAAAAAATGAAATCCAAAAATGAAACATTGTTCAAATTTTTAATCATTTTCAAAATCTGAAAAATCAAGAAATTTGAAAAATCTAAAAATATTTATCTTTTACATTGTATTTTGAGAACAGATACGTAATCTGTTTGCTAAGTGTGCAGGTTGCAGGTACTCAAGCTTTCCTTGCTCCATATTTTGTTCTATCTGTCTCCTGTTCACGTCTTTGATCTGTTCCCTTCTTCAATCCACTCTCTCGATCTGTTCTGAAGCTTATGTCCTTCTCAGCTTTTGTCTGTAATGATCATATCTTTATGAGAGGGCTTTGCCTCACGATTATGAACCTGGCGGTTCTGCTTCATTCTGATCTCGAGTTTTGATTAAAGAACGTGTTTTGTTCATGTCTTTTGTCCCGCCGTGTCCTTGTATCGTGCCCATGTCCCACCGTGTTGTCCCACGCTTGTTGTTTTGTTTCGCACTGCATGTTGTTGGTTGTCTTGCATATGTTACTAGTCGTCCTGCCACGTTCCATGTGTTATCTCAACCATGTGATTCATCATGTTTTTATCTCAACCATGTGTTGTCTCGCCGATTGGTGTCTTGTCACTCTATGTTCATGCATACGTATTGTCTGTTTATGCCGTTGCCTATGTGCTTATTCGTCTTGTTGTGTTATTTTTCCATTTATCATGATTATGTCATGTTATTTGTCGTTCAGTTAATCATTGTGTTAATCGCTATGTTTATCTCATCTGTCTTATCTATAAAAATCCATAAAAATCAGAAAAGAAAATCCAAAAAAAACTTGTCGGTTCGCCTACACAAGTAAGTCAGGTATGGCCTTCTATCCTTGTCACCCTTATTGCATTATTATATGGTATTATGTTATATTATCTCGAGAACCAGTTGGTTATCTACATGTTCCAGGATCTGATGTTCCCCTTTAACAAAAATGATGATGATCCAGGTTCACGTGTTTAATCTTCGGATAGGCCGTTAGGTTGGGATGTCACGGGGAGGATGGTTCTATCCTGCACACCGTGGTTGCGGATGGTATCTTGACTCTGATTTTCCCAGCTTAGCAATATTATTCTCGAGTATTTTATATTTTAATCTTTCTTCGCATTTGTTTTAACGATTTCTTTTATTTTAGCCCAGCATGCATCATACGCATCTTTTTGAGCTTTCATGGTTTGCTTGAAGAATGTCCCATCAGTGATGGTTAGCTGTGCGTTCAGTGTTTTGAGTAAGAGAAACTAATTCCACTCTGAGTTGGAAGGTTCTCTTTGGTCGATTCGTTTGGTTTGGTTGATTAAGAGGTCCCTGTCTGGAGCTTTTTGCCTGCTTCCATTACTTTTGCTACCTGCTTTTGGCCTCCTCATTGGACCGCGGGATTGTGTCCCCCGTGAGGTTGGTCTTGTCGATTTATTTCGTTTAGTTTAGTCCCTCCAGACAAGTGTCGCTTTTGGTTTTATCATTCCTTGCGGTTGATTCAGAGTTTTCCCGAAGATTCATATCGCTTGTTGGTGAAAAAGGGTGTCGTTTTACCTTAACGCCCGCTTTTTCGTCCACTCCGCTGCATTTCCGCTCCATCTCCATGTTCCATGTCACTTCGCTTCACCTCAGCTCGCTCCCCTGCAAAGAGGACGTTAAGGAGGGGCATCTGTTGACACCCGTTTTATGCCGTCAAGTTGAGTCGTTTCTCTTTTTTCCTTTTGTTGATGCCTCGAGTTGCCCATCACTTGTTGGGGGCTGTTTTCAAGTATATCTTGGGCTTGTTTTATGGGTTACCTCCCTCCTTGGTTAGGTCCAAGTCATTTCAGAGTTTAATGGACCTTGGTTTTGGTTGATCAGGCCTTGTTACGAGTTTTCAATGCCCATATGCACACACGGTCCATCCACGTCCGCTCAACCAATGTGCGGTTGACTATGAGCCGTCCATGTATTTTAGAACATTTTGGTTAATTCTCTGAATTTCCACCGGCAAAGCTTTTGTGCGGCCCCATCATAGCCGTTCAACATGATGGGCGGACTAAGGGTGACCGTTCATATCTCATAGTCCTACGCTTGGTAATTTTCTAAGATAATTATCCAGGTAAATTTAATTATCACTGACAAGGCTAAAACGGCTTGTCCTTGGCCGCTCTACAGTCGAACGGTCTTAATAGAGCCGTTCATCTATGAGAGTCCAACGGCGATATCTTTGGTTGGTTAATGGATAATTTGTTGGTATTTATCCTATTTGTGGAATTATCACCGACAGGGATGGACGGCCCCTTGTTGACTGCCCAACGTGTTGTGCGGTCTATCGTGAGACCGTTTAACCCTGCGAACTCTGAAGAAATCAAGGATTTTTCTCTCTCTATCCGTGGACGTGTCCCCGGGCTTTATCTGGAGTTTTCTTCTCGAATATGGAGTCTTTTTCGATGCCGTTTCTTCTGGATGAGAGATAACTCGATTATCTCTAACTTTTGTGATAATGTCTCGACCTAAAAATGACTGGAAACACTAATTTTGGGCTGGCTCTCCAGGCTCTATAAATAAGACCCTAAAGGCCGAACTTGAAAGGGGGGGAAGATTTTGGTCGACGGCGAAGCCCTGCCGAATCCTGGAGCGACCTAGCAGCAAGGAGGGAGGCCTTCTACGTCCATACAGGCCTCCGGTCTAGGGAGTAACCTATATTTTGAGTCTTTTTTCTATCTTTGATAATCCATCATTCCCTTTTGTGTTGCATGCATCATTCTCCTTGCTTTCTTCACTTTCATTATCACTCACACATCCTCCCACGTTTTTTTGACACCCCTAGGGGTTTAAAACTCCTCAGGTATCCCCCACTTCATTTAGTTATGATCATTCGTCTTTGTTTTAGCATGTACTACACTTGTCAGTTCTAATTTGGGTTATTTCTTTGTGTTTTCACGTTGTTTTTACAGGTCAGCAATCCCTAGCACGAGGCCCATCCCCTCTGGCCGGCTAGAGAGGGTGGAGGTTGGACCCCTTTGCGACTTTTGGCTTGGTGGTCTTGAGCGGTTCTACCCAGTCCGTTCAAGAAGACGTGCGGTGCAGACTAGACAGTCATCTTCTTCCTGGGGTCGAGAAAGAACCGTTCAACAGCCAGGAGTCCTTCATCCCGCACCTTCTGCAGCGCCCCTAGGCGGTCTATCGTAAGACCGTGCACCCTATAGGCGGTTCTCCTTGAACCGTTCTTCTTCCCAGCGCTGCAACTCAGGCGAGTGTCTCTCCCTCTTTCCAAGGCACGACGCGTTCATCGCGTACGGCGTCTTGGTGGCGATCACGGTTCTGTACTCTCTTCTATTCTCCTTCTACTGTCTATTTTATTTTACATATCGATTTATTAGAAGGAGAAGAGAGATCTTTCAAGCCGGTATCTTGAAGAAAGAGAAAGAGAGTAGAAAGAAACAAATATGTCAATAATGCTTTTATGAATAACATCACCAAGATGGAAAAAGATTGGAAGGAGAGGAGAGATAATGGAATTGATGATCTAAGTGAGTAAGATATTTTGACAAGTGTTAATGATCAAGTGGACGACGTCCGCCCTCCACCACCCACATATCCCGCTCATTCCTGTGGCCCTCCGTCACCACACCTATATACGCAAAACACTCCATGTCATCATACATCTCCTCCACCCATATATCCCACTCATTCATATAGCCCTCCGCCTCCGCGCTCACCTCCACAAAATCCTCCACCTTATATTCCTTTACCACCTGAGGAGGGAAAATCTTGTTTGACCCAGAAACGGCCCAATAACGGGTGGCCCGCTAAGGTTTGGGTGGGCTAAGCCCAGGAAAGGGACTAGCACGCATGCTCAACCCAATAAGAGGAGGACCGGCCCAGTAAAGCATCGGATTCCACAACGCACAACAGCCACGGCCCAAGCGCAGGTCTCGCCGGAGCACACTCTGACGATCGACCGTTGCCCCCACGACGTCAGCCTTCACCCCGTAACGGGCGAGCACGCGCCATGAGCGCCATAAGACTCGCCCAGGCACCGGCCGGTGCCGAGGCTATCGCCCCTCAACGGAAAACTCTCGCCAACATAGCGGAGGAACGCTACTCTACTAAGCAGACCCCTCCCTCTCAAGGGATGAGGTCCCTCGCTCCAGGACAACCCATATAAAAGGACTTTGACAGAAGAGAAGGGAGACGGTAGATTCTTCTACTAAACCCCATACTACTACGCAAGAGGAGAGATGGTGGATATTTCTGCCGTACGAGCTTTCTACTGAGAATAGAGCAACCCGACCTGCAACTACGACAGAGAGGCTATCGGCTACGACCAGAGAGAATCTTCCTCCCGCACGGTCTTACCACCCAGCGAGCACTCTCCGAGTACCCGCTGGGAGCGGCGAGCACGCGTGCAGAGGACCTACACGTCTCTCGGATCGACTACTACGGCCTCTACTTCTCTTTCACTTAGCTCTTCTCTATTGCTCATTGATCCCTTGCTGACTTAAGCATCAGAGGGTTGTCCCCTGCGGTAACACCCGGGACTCCTTCTGACGCCTCTTTGGTTTCTTGGTATTTATAGGCCTCCACGGACGCGAGATGATTTTCCCAACAAATAAATAGAGAATGTGGTACGTGGCTTAGGAACCATTTTTCTGTCGCTACACTTCTTGGCGCCATCTATGGGAATCAGAGCGAAAAGCTATGGCGCCCGTGGAAGCCTTCGCAACGCCAGTAATCGGGGGCGGGGCTCCGACCAGGGACCCAACTCTCGTCGGGGATCACAGGAAGCTTCTTCCGCTCGCCCCCGACAAGAGGTCACCCCAGGTGACCTAGATGAGCTTCGCCAAGAGGTCCGGGCCCTGACAGAGTTCTTCCGAGAGCTTCAGGACCAGAGGCCCCAGTACGCCCCACCCGAATGACGGGAGGGCGAAGGAGGATAGACCGAAGAGAACTTTCGGCAGGTACGGGAGGCATCCCATACCTCCGTCACAAGGCCCCGATGGTCACGCAGCGTGCCTGCACCCAAGGTACGCAGCCCACTTCATTCCAACCCGGATATGGACCGTCGGCTTCAACGGTTCGATGAGATTGAGGACAAGGTCCGGTGTCTGGACGACATCCTCCTGGCCACCAAGAATCGCGGCCTCATCGACGATGATCTGGACTTCCACGCTTCCTTCTCCAGGGAAATCATGGAGACTCCTATCCCGCCAAAGCTCTAGCTGCCATCATTCGCCTCTTACGACGGCACCACCGACCCGGCCGACCACCTGCACGGCTTCGAGTCCCACCTGGTGTTTCACTGGGCCTCGTATACCGTGAAATGCTTGGCGTTCGTCACAACTCTCTGGAAGAACGCCCGAGCATGGTTCGAGTCCCTATCGGCCGGGATGATCTCCTCCTTCCAACAGCTCAAAAGACTGTTTAAGGAGAACTTTGTGGGCTTCCGAAAGGTAGCCAAGTCTGCTGTAACCCTGCTCGCTCTTAGGCAGGGGAAGGAAGAAACGCTATGGGACTTCATCTCTCGCTTCCACATGGAGGTACTCCGTATCCCCCATCTCGATGTCGGCATCGCCACCATGGCGCTTACCCAGGGAACACGGGACCACATTCTCCGGTGCGCACTCGGAGTCGAAGCCCCGACGACCCTTCCGGACCTCCTCGCGTTACCCCAGAAGCACGTGCACTGCGAGGAGAACACCGTGGCCCTGCGCCGTGCGGTCGGGACTGACCAGCCCGACCGAAAGAGAGCTGTCGACCCACCACGAGATGGTCGGAATAAACGGGAGCGACGCGACGGGGACCACCGCGACCACTCCAAGAAGGAAAGGGGTGGCTACCGCCATTATACACCCCTAACGGCCCCACCCGACCATATCCTGATGGAGATCCGCGAGGAGCCTTTCCTCAAGTGGCCCCCGCGGATGAAGTCGGATCCAAACTCACGGAATAAGAAGAAATACTGCCACTTCCATCGAGATCACGGTCATGACACCGCCGACTGCATCAACTTGAAGGATGCTATCGAGGACCTCGTCCGCAGAGGACTCCTCGACAAGTTCCTTGCCAAGGCCGCCGAGAGACGATAGAAGATGCCTCCCCCGATCGACAACCGGCCCAACGGCAAAGAGATCATGATGATCTCTGGAGGGCCCGCCGCGGGGGGAGATAGCGTGAGCAAAAGGCGTAGGTACGCGATGGCCATCGACACGGTGGACCAAGGCGATGGCACCTCACAAGGACTGTCCCCCTCGGGTCATCTGGGAGACCCCATAGTCTTCTCCGAAGACGACCTGGAAGGCGTCACGACGCCCCATTCCGATGCTCTGGTGGTTTCTGCCACCATCAACCAATGTACTGTACGACGCATTCTGGTAGATAATGGAAGTGGACCCGACGTTATTACGTACGACTGTCTTATACTTATGGGTGTGGATATGTCTCGACTCGCGCCATTGCATACGTCACTGTACGGGTTCTCCGGCACGACTATCCGCTTGGAAGGGCGAATCTCGCTCCCGATCACGTTCGGGACGGCACCGAAAGAGGTAACCTTCCTCGCCGACTTTACCGTGGTTCGTGCAATGATAGGGTACAATGATATCATCGGCTGAGGAATTATCGGCACGCTTCGAGGTGTCCCTTCTTCCTATCACTAGAAGCTTAAGTTCCCCACCCCTCGTGGGGTAGGGAAAGTCCGGGATGATCAGCGGGAGTCCAGAAGGTGCTACCTGATCTCCACTAGCGATCGACGTCCCGAAGAAGTTCCACCAGAGAAGAAGGTGAGGACCGAAGATCCAGGCCCGAGCACGAGCGCGCCAGCGGAGGATTTATACCTCATCCAGGTTGGGGACGACCCAAGCAGAGCACTGAAGATCGGCGCTACCCTGACCGAGCACGACAAGCAGGAATACGCAAGCTTCCTCACAGACAACCAAGGCGTCTTCGCATGGTCTGAGGATGAACTCCCCGGAATTCCTCCGGAGGTCATCATACACCAACTAAGGTTGGACCCCACCTGCCGCCCGGTACAACAACGCCGAAGGCACTGCAACCCCTAGTGACAGGCCATCATCGGGGAGCAAGTGGGAGAGAAGCTACGATCAGGGCTACTCCGACCTATCCAATATCCAGACTGGGTGGCCAATGTGGTCCTGGTGCCCAAGAGCAACGGGAAGTGACAGATGTGCGTGGACTATACCGACCTCAACAAGGCCACGCCCAAAGACAGCTTCCCCATGCCCCATATTGACCAGCTGGTCGACGCTACGGCCGGGCACGAGATGCTGAGCTTCCTTGACGCCTATTCTGGGTACCGTCAGATCAGCATGCACCAGCCCGACCAAGACAAGACCGCGTTCGTCACCGACCACGGCATATACTGCTACACTCGCATGCCGTTTGGATTGAAGAACGTTGGAGCTACCTATCAACGCCTAGTCAACCATATGTTTGACTCGCAGATCGACCGCAACATGGAGGTCTACATCGATGACATGCTCGTGAAGAGCCTCCGAGCAGCCGAACACTTGCGTGACCTGGAGGAGACCTTCGCCACACTCAGAAGGTACAATATGAAACTCAACCCTGTAAAATGTGCGTTCGGGGTATGGTCAAGAAAGTTCTTGGGTTTCCTCGTCACTCACCGAGGAATCGAGGCCAACCCCGACCAGATCAAAGCAGTGTTGGAGATGGAGCGACAGAAATGAGTGAGGGACGTCCAGTGCCTCACCGAGCACGTCGCCGCCCTGGCTCGGTTCCTATCCCGAGCCGTCGAGCGGTGTCTCCCCTTCTTTCGACTGATCAAGTAGGCCAACATGGCACCAGAGAAGAAGGGATGAATCGATTGGGACTAGGAGTACGAGCAGACATTCGAGGAGTTAAAGCGCTACCTGACGACCCCTCCTGTCCTTGCCAAGCCTAAAGGGGGAGAGCAGCTGCTCCTGTACCTGTCCGTGACGCCCAGCACCATGAGCGTTGTGCTCGCGCAGGAGGAAGCAGGAGTCATGAAGCCCGTCTACTACGTTAGCCGTGCACTACAAGGACTGGAGTTTCGGTACTCGCGAACTGAAAAGTTATCCCTCGCGCTGATTACGGTTGCTCGCAAGCTGCGGCCATACTTCCTGGCTCACCCGATCGTCATCCTCACCGATCAGCCCCTCAGACAAATCCTTCAAAACCATGATGCTTCCGGAAGGCTGGTCAAGTGGGCGATCGAGTTAGGGGAATTCGACATCAAGTTCTGACCGAGAACGGCGATCAAAGCCCAAGCTCTCGCCGACTTCATCGCCGAATGCACCTTACCCACCGAGGACTCGCCCGAGCAGCCCTCGGGGCCCACCTGGGAGCTTTACGTCGACGGATCTTCCTGCACTGCGGGCAGCGGCGCAGGGTTGGTCTTGCTCTCACCAGAAGGAGTGGAGCTATAATATGCCCTGCATTTTGACTTCCCGACCACGAACAATGTGGCCGAGTACGAGGCACTCCTCTCCGGGCTACGCATGGCAAGACACCTGGGGGCGTCACGTGTGCGAGCGTACAGTGACTCCATGCTCATCGCCAACCAGGTCAGGGGGGAGTTCGAGGCCCGCGACCCCTCCATGATGAAGTACTTAGAGAAGGCCAAGGCCGCGGCGAGTGAGTTCGCCCACTTCGAAGTGGTCTACATCCCACGCGAGGAGAACGTCCGAGCAGACTCCCTCTCCCGCCTAGCGTCAGCCACCGCAGTCTCCAGTTCGAGATCAGTCCTAATAAAGGAATTATCAGCACCGAGCATAGATGATCCGACGCTCCAGGTAAACACCATTGACTACGAACCTTCCTGGATGGATCCTCTTCTCGATTTCCCCCTTCGGCAACAGCTCCCGGGCGACCACGCCGAAGCGCGATGCACGCGAGCAAGAGCGGTCCATTTCACTATTGTGGACGGCCGACTGTATCGCCGGTCCCTCTCAGCTAGTCTACTCAAGTGCCTCTTCCCCACGGAGGCCAACCAGGCCATCCAAGAAGTCCATGAAGGACTTTGCGGAAGCCATGTGGGAGGGCGAGCACTCGCACGGACGCTAATCCGACAAGGATATTGGTGGCCCACTTTGCAGCAAGATTGTCTCAACTATATTCGAAGGTGCCCCCAATGCCAGAGATATTCCCACCGGCACCACCAGCCGGCTACACAGCTCCACGCCTTGACGGAGCCTCGCCCATTCGCTCGGTGGGGAATTGACATATTGGGACCCTTCCCTGAAGCACAAGGAGGAAGAAATTCCTCATAGTCGCCATAGACTACTTCACCAAGTGGATCGAGGCTGAATCATTGAGGAAGATAACAAGCGAAGCAGCTTGGAAGTTCGTGCTGCGAAGCATCATTTGCCAATTTGGGATCCCAAGGGTTCTCACAACCGACAATGGCAAACAATTCGCGAGCACTGCTTTTCAGGAGAAGTGCTCGGAGTTGGGGATTTGGAACCACTACACCTCGGTGGGACACCCCCAAGCCAATGGGTTGGTGGAAAACGCCAACCGAACTCTGCTCCACGGCATCAAGACCCGCCTGGACCAAGCAGGTGACTCATGGGTTGATTCGATCCCCAGCATTCTATGGGCACATCGGACCACCGCTAGAGCCGCCACCGTGAGACGCCTTTTCATCTCGCCTACGGAGCTGAGGCAGTAGTTTCGGTGGAAATATCCAACCCCTCGCTATGAGTGGGACACTTTGATGAGGCCAGGAACAACCAGGCAATGCGAGAAAATCTGGACCTGCTCGAAGAAGGAAGAGCCAACGCCCAGATAAAACTCGTGGCATATCAGCAGAAATTGGCTCAATACTACAACGCCCGAGTTAAGGAGCAACAATTCTTCCCAGGTGATCTAGTTCTACGGCGAGCAAGCGCGCGTGGCTGACCCACGGGGGGCCGTAGGGAAGCTCGCACCAAATTGGGAAGGCCCGTACCGGGTAGCAGAGACACTCGGCAAAGGAGCATACATGCTAGTGACGTTGGGGGGGGAGAGAGGTGCCCAGGACATGTAACTCCGTCAACCTCAGAAAATACTTCCAGTAAAACGTCACCAGCCATACTCCACTAAGGTAAATTATCTACGAATAGCGAGAAGGTGGCTTAAGGGCTTCCTAAAGGCGAGCACGGCTCCCCTTGAAAATAAAGAGGTAACTCAAGGGTTTTCTAGAGGTGAGCACGGCTCCCCTTGAAAATGAGAAGGTGGCTTAAGGGCTTCCTAAAGGTGAGCACTGCTCCCCTTAAAAATGAGAAGGTAGCCTAAGGGTTTCCTAGAGGTGAGCACGGCTCCCCTTGAAAATGAGAAGGTAGCCTAAGGGTTTCCTAGAGGCGAGCACGGCTCCCCTTGAAAAAAAGAAGGTAACGTAAAGGTTCCCTAGAGGCGCGAGCACTGCTCCCCTTGAAAACAAAGAGGTAACCTAAGGGTTCCCATAAAGGACGCGAACATTGCGGAACGCGAGCACGAGGGATCGCCCAAAAAGCACAAGCACTCCAGTAAAAGGTACACAACAGTATTGGCTCAAAAATAAAGAATTTATATTTCTTTAGTCAAAATACAAGCTGCCAGGAATTGGCAAAATACCCTCACATGGGCCAAATACAAGTACGTAAAGAGGCAAAACGTGCTCGATTGTGGCGACGTACGACTTTCAACAGTTCGCTTCCCAGGCACCGTCCTCTGCCAACGATCATGCTGAGTCTCTGAGCCGGCACCTGGTACCCATTTTTGTTATGTGGAAGGGTAGCAACGGAGAAGCCTCCTATGCCAGAGAAGAGGGACAAAGCCCCCAGGCCAACAAATGGCTTCACTGGTAGAAAGCCTGCACCGGAAAAACTAGGCCACCTGTTACAGGGAACCAGCAGGCCCACCCAAGCCAGCGGGGGGCAGCGGTACTATGAGGCCAACACATTATGAAGGCCACTCTGGCGTACTGGCCATGCCTTCAAACAGACGAGTCCACCGCCGTCGTCCAGCCACATGGCCTTGTCTACAATGTGGAAGAAGGGAAAATAGCTCCCACACTTCCTTACGCCCCTTCCTACCGGAAGATAGGAAGATGTTCCAGCAACGGGGAGCATCTCACCAAGAACCTGCAGAAAGCAAACAACGGTTACATACCGCATGGACAGGCGATGAAAACTTGCTGAGAGACAGAAAGCAGCAATACCCAGATGCTTCTCATTCCTTCAGGGATGGAACTTATCCGGCTCAAGAAGTAGGACTCCCCTGCCGGCGTATAAGCTGTTAACCTTCTCCAAGGCCTCCCGTCAGCCGTCCAGATATCCGAGCCTGTACTGCTCAGAGATCGGGCCACCCTCTCTAGGTGCAGGCCACGGTTGCCATGGTATTGGCGTTGGGTTCCTCCGGAGGACCAAAGGTTGACGACGAGCCTGTAGGAATTCATCATCTGACGAAGTACCAGACTCTCCCGATGACATCCTATAAGAAGGCTACCCCCAAAGGTTCATGTGTGCAAGGCTGATCGCCGGGACACCGCAAAGGCCACCATTTATAGGGGGAGTAGAGTCCCTAGAAGCATGAGGACTCCTACCGCCTCGATCAAGTCCGTAAAAATCAAAGCGACGGATCTCAAAAGTCGCGCCCTATCACGGTTACCTCGAGGACGCCGCTTCGTATCCCCGAAAGATCTCATAATCGCCCAGAAGAAAGTAAGTACACGGGAGAAACATCGAGACTTGCAAAATAAAGGAAGCTTTCTTTCCATTCCAAAATTAAAGGGCTACAAAGGAAGACTGCCACCTGGGAAGAGACAAAAGAAAGTAGGAAATAAAAGAGCAGGGACACCCTTCTAAAGGTGCACCCTGGATACATCGTCACGTGCCCCAATCTCATCGGGCTCACGTGCGTCTACAACTCCAGCAGGAGGCGACTCCTCGTCCAAGTCCACCACTTGGTCCCTGGCCACCGAAACATCAGCAGGTGCTCGCTCACCCGTGCTCAGAATTGACCTCTCAGCGCCCACCTCTACGGAGTCGGGATCCCCCTCCCGTCCTCGGCATCTGAGCCGTAAGGAGTTGAAGGAGGGGGGATGTTCGGGGCCGCGAGACCAAGAGTCTCCGCTGTGGCCTTCACTGCAGCACTGCAGCCCTCCCGGAAGCCGCGGTCACGGGCTGCCCCGTAGTACGCCAAGGCCGCCTCTGTCAGCCGTCCCGGTAAGCCGAGGAGGAGCGGAAATTCTCCATAGCTTCCTCACCAGCCGAGGACAGGGACATGCACAGCCTGGCAAGCTCTGCCTCGACCTCCTGGGCATGGGCCTCCATGGCTCGGACCGCCGCCTCCGACTTAGCTGCTCGCTCCCCAGCCGCATCAGCTCACGCCCGGAAGGAGTCCCGATCATGCTCCATGCCGGCGAGGGCCGACCCTAGCTGAACCAGCTGTTCTTGGAGTCCGGCGTTTGCGGCTTCAGACTCCTTCAAACGCCCTTTGGCATCCGCCTGAAGGGCTCGGCTGGCCCCCAGTTCACGGACGGCATCGATAAAACGGTGCCTCTACAATCCGAAGGCACTAACAGCCAGGCACGCGCTCCTCGCGGCGACGGCCGTCAACTCATCTGTGGTACCGGGACCAACTCCCCAACGTGCTCGTGCCAGCGAGCACTACGCACCATAAGATCGACGACGGTCGCGACCCCGGGCAGCCCCGTCGTCAAGTCCTTGGGCTGCGAGGACTGACCACGCGAAGGGATCCTCGATGGGGGGAGAACACCGACTTCAGCAGCAGCAGGAGCTTTGCCCCTTTCATGCCCCCGCCCTCCTGAGGCGGGCACCGAAACAGCAGCTGTCGGCACTTCAGGCGATGGCGGTGGAGGAACACTAGGGGGAGGCACCTCAGAGGAAGGTGGGCCACGGCTTCTGGCCGGGGTCGACTCTCTCCCTCTCTTCCTCGGTCGATGGCGTCTGTCCATCTCCGCCAGCTCGTCATCAGTCAGAAAGGCTTGACTACCGCCAGCCATGGCGGACTCTTCACCAGCCGCGCTAAGGGTGGCTTTGGGAGAACTCCGCGAAGACTGGGCCCTCCGCTGGCCACCGACGCTTCAGGCGAACGCACCAGAGGAATGCCAACTGGGATCGGATACTGCAGCCTCTCCGGGGCAAACACGACCTGGGCTTGGGGGGCAACGACCGACACCTGACCTGCTCCTGGAGCGACGTGATCCATGGGACGAGGAGCAAACCACGACAACTGGACGGTCTCGAAGTCCAACCCTACGTTTCCGCCACTCCTGAAAGCAAAACAAAGCTGGTCAAGCACCAGTCACTACCGACGCGGCCCTACAGAAGGAGAAAGCTAGTACCCTACGGTAACGAGGGACACAACCCCAGCTCCGAAGCAGCGCTGGGGTCAGAAAGAGGTCGCGTCGGAAAGAGGATATCGGAGAATAGCCTTCAACTTCTGGCGATCCTCGCCACTGAGAGAAGGCTTCGAATCACGCCAAGTGTGGCCAAAATCACCCCGTATCCAACTATCGGAGGCTTCTGCCCAGTCTTTCGACTTGACAAGGTACACGTACCGCTCCGCCCAGCCTTTGCGGTTGGACGCGGTACGGGAGACCGAGATAAAATGATGTTGGGTACGAGCCTTGAAATAGGTGAAGTAGGTATCGGATGGGAAACTCTGGAGGATGAAGAAGTGCCGAAATAGATCGACACTTGGCTCCACCAACGCTCTACGGCACGCATAGACAAATCCACAGAGGATGCTGTAAGAATTGGGGGTTATTCCCCCAGGATGCCACCCATAATGATGGAGGACTGATGAGATGAAGGGATGGACTGGAACACGGAAGCCCGCCTGAAAGGAGGCCACCGGAATCATGATCCCACCGGAAGGGTGACTCATTATGTCATCTCCCACAGAGGGGAAGACGATGCCGTACTCAAGGGGAACTTGGAAGGCCTGCCGCAGGCCATGGAATACCATATAGGTCACTAGGGGTGGAGAACCAAGCCGACTAGTGCCCGCACCCGAGGTGCTCGGCATACCACCCCGACCGTGAGGCACCTCCTCCGAAGAGGAAGAATCGACGTTGAGGACTCTCCTACGTGGAGGCATCACTACAGAAGGAGAGAATCACAGAGAAAGAAGAATCGTCACCGGGTAAAGGGGGGAAGACGTCTACAACGAAGCGCGACAACCGGCGAGATGTGGGTACAGTGTGCGAGAGCCTTCATAGCAGTTCTTATAACCACCCACTACGGGTCGATGTCATCCCCTGAAGGGTAGATGAAAGGACGTCGGCCGCTACGGTGGTATGGCTACCGATGCCAAATGACCGTTCTGAGCCCACGCCCTCAGTACAAGACAAGACCTAGGGTCATCATTGCCAGCGTGGTTCCTGCCACCGCCAGAGGCGCCTTGCGCGCCAAGTAGGTTCTCTAAGCCACCAACTCCCGTAGTACGAGAAATCATCTTCGGATCTACACTCCAGAAGAACCCTCTCTTGGACTACTCTCAGCCCCTGAAAGTGCTCGGCAACTAAGAGTAGGGGGAAGTGAGGAGGGTAAATCTGGTTTGACCTAGAACGGCCCAAGACGGGCGGCCCACTAAGGTTCGAACGTGATAAGCCCAGCCAAAGGACGAGCACGCACACTCAACCCAATAAGAGGAGGCCCAGCCCAACAAGCATCGGATTCCACGACGCACAACGGCCACGGCCCAAGCGTAATTCTCGTCGGAGGACACTCTGACGACCGACCGTTGCCCCCACGACGTCGGCCTTGACCCCGTAACGGACGAGCACGCGCCATGAGCACCGTAAGACTCGCCCAGGGACCGGCCGATGCCGAGGCTATCGCCCCTCAATGGGATACTCCCGCCAACATAGCGGAGGAACGCTACTCTACTAAGCAGACCCTTCCCTCTCAAGGGATGAGGTCCCTCGCTCCAGGACAACCCATATAAAAGGGACTTCGACAGAAGATAAGGGAGACGGTAGATTCTTCTACTAAACCCCATACTACTACGCAAGAGGAGAGACGGTGGATATTTCTGCCATACTAGCTTTCTACTGAGAATAGAGCAACCCGACCTGCAACTACGACAGAGAGGCTATCGGCTACGACCAGAGAGAATCTTCCTCCCGCACGGTCTTACCACCCAGCGAGCACTCTCCGAGTACCCACTGGGAGCGGCGAGCATGCGTGCAGAGGACCTACACGCCTCTCGAATCGACTACTACAGCCTCTACTTCTTTTTCACTTAGCTCTTCTCTATTGCTCATTGATCCCTTGCTGACTTAAGCATCGGAGGGTTGTCCCCTGGGGTAACACACGGGACTCCTTCTGACACCTCTTTGGTTTCTTGGTATTTGCAGGCCTCCACGGGCGCGAGACGATTTCCCCAACAAATAAATAGAGAAGGTGGTACGTGGCCTAGGAACCATTTTCCTGCCACTACACCACCCATTACTACGCCTTCACCACGCATCCACTTGAGTCAGATTATGAAGGACATGAGCTGGCATGTGAAGAGTCGGAGACGGCATGTGCACAAGATGAAGCTCTTCAAGATTCACCCATTCCAAGTTTCCTCCGTTTTCCTCTCCCTCCATTACCCGATGAACCCCATGCTCAGGACGATGCCACCGTCCCCAATCCCATCTATGAAACCAATTGGTGTTATGATGACAGGTCGATACTCCGAACCCCCCCACCGGCGCACCATGATTCTTCCCCTACTCTTCAAGCCTCTCGCCCCACCAAAATTCGACGCTTCTTGCGCACTAAACCTCCCTTCCCCACACCTCCAATTAGCACACTATTAACCTCCACTAAGCCATCCGAGTCTACCTCCACGCCATCGGCTTCCGTCGTACCTCCCGCCCAACCTTTTCCTAAACCAAGTAAACTTCCATTGCCACCACCTAAGGCCTCCACCGTCTTTATAACCCCAAAGCTAATTACACCAAACCCCACTTTGCCTATCCCTCCACCTAAACCTTTACCTGAACCCGTGGTTAATCCTGAGCAGGGTCCACCCCTTGTTGCACTCGAGCCAACCCCATCCGCTTCCGAGTAAGGGGAGAAGCACAACGTGCTTGAACCTCCATTTACACTTACCCTTCCGTTAACACCTTCCATTAAACCTCTATCACTCACTAAGTCTACCGCTTCCATCTCGCCTCCTTCCACTCGGAGTGGGTGTGTGTCTACAAGCACATGTGCTGAGGGTGATGTTCAAGAGCTGGGCAAGAAGGATTTTGCCTTGGCTATGCTATTCAAGATTCAAGATTTCATTTGCCGGATGCCGATCCGTGTCATTGTGTCGGGCATCTTTGAGAATGCCACCTTTCCATTAAAAGTCACCATAAAAAATTCTCATAAGTTGATGCCATGTCAGCCCAATGCCATTATCAAATTCACTTTGCTCATCGGTCGACCGTCTTTCAATGCTCTCATTACCCCTCACTCCATGGTTATACAACTTTCTAAGGGGTTCTCCTCCCGTATTTCCATAACACATTCCACTTCCAATGAAGCTTATGCGCATTATTTTCATCCTTTGAGCCGTTTGGCCGGGCACGCCATTTGCCATGGAGGGGCGGACCTTCTTTTGCTAAGGGGCATTCTGACAATTCACCCATTTCTTATTCTATTCTATCCACCATAACTTCCTCTACATGGGCCACTCATGGGTTGAGAAGGAGGACCTCGTTCTCTCATTCCATATGTTCTTTGCATCTTGTGCATTCCATGCATCCATCACATTCATTGCATTGCATCTCTTTGCATTCTTTCTTTCTTGGTTTCCGAACCCGTATCTTCCCCGTCTCCCAGAACCTCTAGATCTTTTCTCTTCCAATTTACCTTCTTCCCGGGAATTTCCGGATTCTCCTCTTTTCCTTGGGCATCTCGCCCCCTCCTACTTTCTTCCTCTGGAACCTCCGGACCCACTTCTATCTCTGGATCTTTCTCCTCTCCTAGGGCATCGCGCCCTTCCTTCTTTCTACTCTCTCCCTCTGAGACCTCCGGATTTCTCATTGATTCTCCCTGGGCGTCGCGTCCCTCGCCACTTTCCCCCTCCGAAACCTCTGGATTCTCTATTTCATTCTTCATCTCTCTTCCTAGGGCATCGCGTCCCTTCCCACTCTATTCCTATGGAACCTCCGGACCTTTCTCTCTTTCTAGGGCATTACGTCCCTCGATATTTTCTTCCTCCGGAGCCTCCGGATCTCTTCTTCCCTTTCCTCCGATTTGTCTTCCTACTCTTCCAGGACATCGCATCCTTTGTTCTTTTCTTCCTTTTAAACTATCTCTTTCCATACCTTTTCCCAGGGCATCGCGTCCCTCGCCACTTTCCCCCTCCAGAACCTCCAGATTCCTCCTCCCATCATGATTCTCCACCTCCTTTGCCTCTAGACCCTCCGGATCCGCCACTCTCCATTTATCAATTTCTTCTCTTGATTCCATTTAATCTCGGGTCCGACCCGACTTCTTCCACATGAGCTGCTTTGCTCCGTTTTCCCACTGCTTCTGAGACTTTAGCCCTCACTCCTCCACTTGATTTCCCTTTCCTTCTATAGACCTTTCATGTGATCAGGGTCTCTGCGCCTTAGTGACGGAGTTCTAGCCCTCACCTCTTTTCCTTTTCTCCTTATTCGTTTGAGTCAGGTCCAAGCACCGCTCATTCTTGATTAAGCCACTTTCAAAACTTTGCTTCCTTCTCTCTATGAGGACCACAAATCCCATGTTTATCAATGTCGCCTCCGGCAGCCGCTTCTACAACATGGTTGCAAGGTAACGTATGTGCGTAAGTATGCATTTTCTTCACTCATATTCATGCACAGTTTTCAAACGAAGTCCTTCTTAAACATGATCAAGAGTGGTAGTCTAGACCTTTATCCTAGGTCTGTATTTAATTTAAATTCAAGGAAAAAAGAGTCTTTAGGCTTGCTATGCAGCACACTTTGGCTATAAGAACCCCGCACTGGGAGTTCGACATTCTCTCCCTGCTTGTTGAGGGTAACCCTTAGCTGGGCACCGTACACACTTCATGGCATCCTTAACCGCTCCCTTGGTAAGCACCGTTGCTACGTGGGCCATGCTCGAGGACATGAAGTCTTTTTCTCTTCTCTACTCGGTTGAAATATGAGGATAGAGATAGTCTGGGCAAAATAACCAACCTAACCACACCCCAACAAAAAGTCTCAAATAGGGGCAGTCTATTATGACCTTATCTCAAGCTCAATTGTAATATCTGTCAAGTCCAAAGGACACAAAAGTACAAAGTGAAAAATCAAAAGAAAGCTATTAAAAAAAATTAAAATTTTGGCATGGCAAGAGGGCAGTAAAGTTTCCCCGCGGTGTAAGGATCGCATGGGGACAAGATAGGATATGAGAGATATGTCAACGCAGCGGAATTGAAAAAAAAAATTCTCTTAAATCCCTGCGGCCCTTGATCCGTTTCTACAAAACTAAGCGACAGAAAATCATATCTTCACCTTGCGCGGAGTCGGATCCGCGACCGAGGATGATTCCTACTGAGCAACGTCGCTAGCTGCACAGGTGCCTGCCCTCCAGCGGTATCCAAGCGGTTTGCAGGTTGAGGGATCGTCCTCGTCTTGTCTCTCAGCGGCTTCTCTCTCGCTCGACTCCTCGTCACAGGCACTCGGGGCGGCATCTGAGCTTGTGCTCCCATGGGAGAGAGAAGGGGCGACCAGAGAGAAGAGATGGAGGAGGGGCGGCTGCCACAGGGTGGAAAAAACCCTGGAGCTTGGCCCAGGGTTTTCCTTTGGCATGTATTTATATTAATCCATTCCACTTCTCATAAAAGTCCCCGAATTAATATAAACACCCACTTAATATCCCCTAACCAAAGAACCTATATGCGTGTGACCCTCTAGGCCCAAGTGCCAGTCCAGTTTTTAGCCCAATAACCCCTTATTGGTAAAATTAGTTTATTTAATATCTCATATTAAATAAACACTTCATCTAATTATCATCTCATGATAATTGATTGGGCTTCTGATCAAGTTGGGTGCCAAGCAACACCGCATGACCCTAGAAGGCAATGGGGTTCAGCAACCCGCTCAAGGAACCCTTCCATCAACAGTTACCATGTGACTATAGTCCTTCACTCGTACAATGCTCTCGAGTATGCTTGAGGGTATGGTTAACTGTCAAACCCAAGAACACACACTCACTTGGATTAGATGCCATAAAAGCATTACCATAAAACTCATTTTCTGATATGTTGTCTTGCCCTGGCCAGGGATTCCCAGGCATCACTCCCTATAGCATTCTCTCTCAATTACCGAGAGCGAATGATCCGTATTGATCACACGATTTCCTTCGAAGGTATTCCACTAGATTTGATCACATAATTGATTAAGACCTCATGACTAGAGATCTATAAGCTAAGGTCAAAACCCAGAAGTCCACCGACAAGATGTCCTTGGTGTCTCAAGTCAAAGGACCAATCACACCACTGTGATGATGAATCTAACTGGTTGATAGTCAGGTAATATTACCATCCAGTGATTCATGTTGGATCAGTTCAGTGAATTCATTCATCAATGAGCACCTACATGTTCACCTTAGTGTCTCCACACAAGTGTCTATGAGACCATCCACCCTCATCATATGAGCAGGTGCAACCTGTACTAGTCTCACTAGATATCTGATGTCCTTCTCAGATATCCCCCACTAGGAATAATTAAGAATATGCGTTTAAAGGATACTAATCTCATTGTTATGATCTCATCATAATTAATATCCATTGCGCATATTCATGGACTTCATTATGAAATGATAAACGAATCACACATAATGAATATTAAAAGCCTTTGTCATTATTAATGAACAAGATTATACATGTTGTGATTAGCTTGAGGACATACATAACCAACAATCTCCCACTTGGACTAAAGCCAATCACCTTTATGTCATATACCCATAGACTCTAGGTGACGTTTAAACATAATTTGAGTCAGAGATTTCGTTAGTGGATCTGCTATGTTATCAGTGGAAGGAACTCTTTCCACTGATACATCTCCTATGTGAATAATCTCCCTGATCAGATGAAATCACCTCAGAATGTGCTTCGACTTCTGATGAGACCGCGGCTCTTTCGCCTGTGCAATAGTCCCATTGTTGTCACATAACAACGGGACTGGATCAGAGATACTCGGCACCACTCCAAGATCGGTGATGAACTTCTTCATCCACACTGCCTCCTTGGCGGCTTCAGCTGCAGCAATGTACTCAACTTCTGTCATCGAATCTGTAGTGGTTTCTTGCTTGGAACTCTTCCAGCTCACTGCACCACCATTCAATGTGAACACAAATCCGGAAGTAGACTTGCTATCATCCGGATCAGACTGGAAACTCGAGTCAGTGTATGCTCACAGTTTCAAATCTCCTCTTCCATAAACCAGAAACATATCATTAGTCCTTCTCAAGTACTTAAGGATGCATTTCACAGCCTTCCAGTGTACATCACCTGGATTTGCATGATATCTACTCGTAACACTTAGAGCAAATACCACATCAGGCCTCGTACATAGCATGGCATACATGATATACCCTACCGTAGAGGCATAGGGAACTCTATCCATGTATGCCCTCTCTTCAGGAGTGTTGGAAGATTGGTCCTTAGAATGGATAATTCCATGTCTCATTGGTATGATACCTCTCTTGGAATTCTCCATGCCAAACCTTTTGACAATGGTATCTATGTACATGGATTGAGTCAAGCCAAGCATCCTCTTAGATCTATCTCTATAGATACGTATTCCCAATACGTAGGATGCTTCTCCTAAATCCTTCATGGAGAAGTTCTTTGATAACCATACTTTTACTGATGATAACATTCCCATATCATTCCCAATAAGTAGGATGTCATCAACGTAAAGTACAAGGAAAGTGACTGCACTCCCACTAGTTTTCTTATACACACATGGTTAATCATCATTCTTAATGAAGTCATAAGATTTGATAGCCTCATCAAACCTCATGTTCTAGCTCTAGGAGGCTTGCTTCAATCCATAAATGGATTTTTGAAGCTTACATACTTTGTTTGAAAATTCTTTCGATGTGAAGCCTTCGGGCTGTATCATATACACTTCTTCCTCAAGGTTTCCATTGAGGAATGCAGTCTTCACATCCATCTGCCAAATTTCGTAATCAAAGTGTGCCGCAATGGCAAGAAGAATTCTGATCGACTTTATCATGAGAACTTGTGAGAAAGTTTCATCATAGTCAATCCCTTGCCTTTGACGATAACCCTTTGCCACCAACCTTGCCTTATAAGTGTCGATTTGTCCATATGCACCAATCTTTCTCTTAAAGATCCACTTACACCCAATAGGTACAATACCTTCGGGTAAGTCTACCAAGTTCCAAACTTGGTTGGTGTACATGGACTGCATCTCAGAATTCATGGCTTCTTGCCATTTCCTATAGTGTGGGCTCTGAATGGCCTCTATGTAGGTTTGAGGATCACCATCCTCAGTATAAGATGCACCTTCATCAATATGTCCAACATATCTTTCAGGTTGTTTTGGTACTCTACCAGACCTACAGGGTACCAATGTGTGTTCCTAAATGGGCTTCGGAACCGATGGCTCATCTGATGAAACTTGCATGGTTTGTGGATCTAGAACATCTTCCAGATCTACTTTACTCCCACTGTCCTCCTGGATAAGGAATTCTTCTTCCAAGAAGACAGCTCTCTGGCAACAAACACCTTTTGTTCACTAGGGCGGTAAAAGTAATACCCAAATGTTTCTATTGGGTATCCAACAAACCTGCACTTATCGGTTCTAGATTCTAATTTATCTGTGTCATGTCTCTTCACATGGGCTGGACAGCCCCACACCTTAATGTGCTTAAAGTCGGGCTTTCTACCCTTCCATATCTCATATAGAGTAGAAGACACAGATTTATTAGGAACTCTATTCAAAAGATATGTTGCTGACTCTAGCGCATACCCCCATAAGGATACTGGTAACTTTGAAAAACTCATCATGGATCGCACCATGTCCAACAAGGTGTGATTTCTCCTTTCTGATACACCATTCATCTGTGGTGTGTAAGGAGGAGTCCATTGAGAAAGGATACCATTATTCTTTAAGAATTGTATGAACTCCATACTCAAGTATTCACTTCCTCGATCTGACCGAAGAGTTTTAATACTCTTTCCAGTTTGCTTCTCAACTTCATTCTTGAATTCTTTGAACTTTTCAAAGGCTTCTGACTTGTACTTCATTAAGTACATATATCCAAATCTGGAGAAGTCATCAGTGAATGTAATGAAGTATGCGTAGCCACCTTTGGCTTGGGTAGACATTGGACCACAGACATCTGAATGTATTAGTTCCAATATATTTTTGGCCCTCTCTCCATGTCCAACAAATGGAGATTTGATCAACTTACCCATCAAAAAAGATTCACAAGTTGCATACGATTCATAATCAAATGGATCCAAGTATCCATTCTTATGCAACTTTTGAAGCCTATTCTCGCCAATGTGTCCAAGCCTACAACGCCACAAGTAGGTTAAGTTCACACTATTCCTACTTCTCTTAGGAGAAACTGTTAGGGTGCTAGGCCCGGATACAGAGGGGGGTGAATGTATCCTTCTATGAATAATGGCCAAATAAAAACTCAGATGCTAGACAAAATCCGGAATTAAGCTAATTCGATTAAGCAAAATAACAAGCAGGTGGAGCGAGCCTATCCAAGCATCTAGCGGAAGCAAATCAAGCAATCAAACCACTGCTCAATAGATTTTTAGGTGGTTCGGTCCTCCAGACCTACATCCACCCCTCACTCCCAACCGGAGTGAGGCTTCACTAGCAAACGCTAGAACCAAGCAGACTCAGTCTGCAAACAGTTACTGCCACACAGCTTGACCAGGGGAACAGCCTCCCCTCTTCCTCCCAACCGGAGGGACACCCAAGTGACTCCCAGCCACTTGGAAACTAGAGACCAAAGTCTCTCTTCCTCCAGTCCAGGAGGGAACCCGCCAGTGACTCCCCGTCACCAGCAACCAGAGGTCGAAGACCTCTCTTCCTCCAACCGGAGGGACCCCTGGACTTGCAACCCACAAGCCCAGAACCGGAGATCAGATCTCCCTTCCTCCAACCCGGAGGGAACACACAAGTGACCTCCAGCCACTTGCAAACTAGAGGTCGCAGACCTCTCTTCCTCCAGACCAGGAGGGACCCGACCTCAGTCCAGAGGATCGGAAGTACAAAGCTAACCAAATGAAAAAGGAAAAAATAAGAAAAGGAAAAATACACAGCTATCAGAAAGCTGTAAAGAAAGATAACACAGATGTGGCTCGCATGGAGCTGACTGGCCTGGATTTGATCCACGGTCCAGTAGACAGATCTTCAGGTAAGCTTCTCTTCCTCTTCTCTTCTCTCTCACTTTCTTTTTCTCTTAACCCTCACGAGCTCCCTAACTCTCTCTTTCTCTTCTTTTCCTTCTGCTCTTCTTCTCTTTCTTTTCTTCTTCTTCTGCAGGCTCTCTCTGTCTCTTCTCTTCTCTTCTTCTTCTGCTTTCTACTGCAGCTCTTTTCTTCTTCTGCTCTTTCACTCTCTCGATCTCTTTTCCTCTATTCTCTTCGGCTCACCCTTCTACCTCTTGCTCGATCAGCCTTTCTTCTTTTTATAACAGCAGCCAGCAGGAGGGCAGCACTGGGCGCGTGTGGCTTCCACACTTCCCGCCCAGAACCTTTGGCCACGTGTCAGTCTCTCAGCCAGCTTCAGCACACGTGTCACAATCCTGTCTGCCCTTCCAACCTCGGATCACGTGCCGCCCAGTCACTGGGGAAAATTCTTCCTCGGACCACCTTCTTCTTTTTGTTTTTCTTCTTCTCCTGCATAGAGATTAAAACCATTAATACTCAGGGTTCTTCTATATATATATATACTTGAAATAAGTCGGTTGACACTCAAGCTAAAGCTGCACGAGGTGTGTAGGAATAAAAAGTGCACTATACTGAGAACGACACGAGGTACATAAGATGACTACAGCACGAGATAAAGAGAGAACGACACGAAGTCAGATGAGAACAGCACGAGGTGAGAAGGAAATAACACGGAGTAAAATGGTAGTAAAACACGCGATCAGGGGAAACCTGGACGAAGATAGAAAGAAGCAACACGAAGACATAAAAACAACACGAAGACACAAATACAGAAATATCATGAAGACTCAAACACACAAATAACACGAAGACATAAAAACAACAGATAATACGAAGACACAAACACAGAAACAACACGAAGAACGAAAACAGAAACCGACACGAAGTGTGGTCACAAAGCAAAAAGGACACGGGGTCTAGGAAAAACAACACGAAGACAGAAGACGGTAAACGACTACAACGACACGTGACAAAATAGTGAAAGCAGTAAAACGACTCGAGTAACTACAGTAAATGACACGAGAACACAAGAGCAGAAATAAAAGGATGACTCGAGATGAGCAACTAAATACTGAAGAAACGACACGAGGTTCACAAGAAAACGACTCGAAGTTCATCAGAACAAATCGAGCTGCTTCAGTAAACAGCACGAAGACAATCAACAAACATAGTTGGAACAACACGACGTACAACAGGACAACACGAAGTGTAGTAAACACAAACAACACGAAATATGAAAGGAACAGTACGAACATGCAAGGTACTACCTCATAGCAGTTTTCCTGTTAATCATGGAAATTTCAAGTGCATAACATTACGCAAGATATCTGATTAAAATGACAATATTTAACATAGTGATGCTCATCATCAAAACACTAGGGAAGTCACAAACAAGAAAGCTGTGAACAACAAGGCATGTTGTACAGACTTCAGTCAATATGCATCAGACGACTGTGTATGGACTTGAAGACCCTTAGCCAATGTATAGACTTCAAGTGGAGACCAATGTGTAGACTTCACGTGAAAGCCCAATGTGCAGACTTGAGCTATGCAAGCTACAATGTCGATGTATGGACTTTGTGAATGTTCAGACTTGAATGCTCGACCAGTGTACAGACTTTGAATCAAACCGATGTATAGACTTGAATGGGCATGGAGTGTATGGACTTGAGTTACTGTAGCAACGTGTAGACTTTGCCTTAGACGCTAAATGAAACGGACTTTAGCCAATGCAATGTATAGGCTTGAATGAGAGTCCAATGTATAGACTCTTAGCCATGAACAAATGCAATGCAGTCTGATGTGTAGACTTAGCAACCAACAGCCAATGTATAGACTTGGCCAATGCTGTCTAGCCTATGCACAAAGTGAGACATGCAGAGACATGACATCTGACAGAATGCAATGCATCTATATAAACAACAAATGCCACTGATGCAGAGTATGCTAAACGTAAAAACTATAGCAATGAATAGATCAGACAGGGCACACTCATGCATTCTCCACAGAACATAATAAGTCATATGCATTCAAATCAACATGCCATCATCATATCAAAACACATTTCATGATGCTGTCTAAACAATATCCAAAGCACTCACTGTGTTGCTATCATCAAAACAAAATAGCATTGCTATCATCAAAACACATAGCACATGCTTGCGCCTAAGGGGCACAACATTCTTCCCCTTTTTGATGATGGCAATACTACACTGTGAGTAATGCTGATGACACAAAGTTGAGTAATGCTGATGACACAAACTATTCTCCCCCTTTGACTTCATCAAAAAGAAAATAGTTTGAGAAATTATAATATGTATAAAAATTCAGTCAATTTCTCCCCCTTGCAAGAACATGATTCTCCCCCTTTAAGATTTTCAGCAAAAGCATGAGTTAGAGATGATCAAAAGGAACCTGCATGCACTGATTGAATGATATTCTCCCTCTTTGGCAAACAATCTACCCCTTTGGTATAATCAAAATAAACCATGGGAAGGGGTATGAATGTAGATGCAGATACCAGAAATATGAATGCAAGAGCACAATTCTTCTCCTTCTATGCAGCATGATGCATATGACAAAGAGGCTCCCCCTCAATAAATGGAACCTTATGAAATGAATGAGAAGGAGACCACAGGGGCAAACAAGGAGAAGTTCAGGTCAATGAGCAGAAGAGGTTCAATTAGCAGATTTTTAAAGAAGCTCCAATCTCAAAAAATTCAGTCAGATTTTCAGAGAGATATCAATCTCATAAATCCAAAACATAAGTTTTCAAAGTCTTCCATTATAAGGGCTTATGAATGAGCTTTATTGAACAGCATGGTTTAAACATGATGTATGCAGAGTTTATCAATAAAATTCTGTATTGATATCTAAAACCATGGTTTAATAAAAATGAACCAAGCCCTCATATTTATCTTGATTATCCTCCCTTTGTCTTACACAATCAAATTTATTGACTTCTTTCAGAATTACATGCACTAGTATTGAGATTAAGCAATTATGAAGTCATATTATTTTGTCTAGGGTTGTAGCAATTTGATTTTAGCATCAATATTCAGATATTGAGATATGTTCAACAATTTTTCATGCTACAAATTTTACGAGCAGTCTAGTTCAGTGCACACCTTGTAACTAGAGGATATACCTTGATCAGAGGCCAATATCCCTAAGCACTTAGTGTGACTAACTGTCATGCTATATATGAACAGAGATAGCATTTTACACATGATGACACACTTCAAATCATTTCTTGATGAGTGAGTTGTATTTCTCAGTGTGCATGCCATTGCTCTGCCTAAATTTCAATGAATTTTTAATCAGAGTTAACTATGGTACCTCATGACACAGTCCTTTGGACATGTGTTTCTCAGTGACCAAGGTCATTGCTCTGACAGATATTACCCTTTAGACTTTTCAGAAAAATTCATTTGCTTCAAATCAATAATAGTTTCATGTACTTAATCAGTTGAAGTCATGTATTCAAAAGTGCAGATTTCAGAAGTTTTTCAAGACACAGCATGAAACAGATGGTTAATGTTTATTAAACATGCTTCAGATATTTTTAAGAGATTTTAAAGTCAAACTCATTGAGTACATTAAGCTTAAACCACATGAGTTATTTCAGTCATTCATAAAAATGTATAATAGAAGATTTCTAGTTCAAAATTTTCAGATTTATGATCGAGATAGCCCATTGAAATCTTCATGAAGGACTGATAGAATTTTGAACCCAAAAGATATCAATTGATAGGAGAAATACCAATTGTTAAGAGAGATTGTGAAGCTCAAAGTTTTCAGAATATGATTAAGGTTTGTCAACAAAATCAATAAGAAGGGATATGCAATGAGTTCTGACACATGTATGCATTTGACAACCTATATGCAATGCATTGACTCCCCCTCACAATATGCATTCAAACTCTCTTTTTGGCATTTTCAATATAAGGAAATGCAATGCACTATATGTATGCAGGGACATGCAAAGACTCAACATTGAATGCTATGCAAGGATATGCAACTAACTCCCCCTGAAAACATGCAATGTTTGCACTGAAAACTGAACATATGATTCCAAGTGATTCATGCACATTCAGACTGTCCTAACCAGCAAGGTGACCCATGGTACTAGGCGGAGCACTTGGTCTAAAAGATCACCTCACACATAATAAGAACCTCCAGACAGGCTTCCCTGCCTTTTGGTATCTTACCATTTATATACCATTGAGGTCATGCATGATAATTCAACATGGGCAGCATGCATGGATCAAATTTTAGCTAATCAGATTTTTCAGAATGCAATGGACAGATTTCAAACAGCATTCAAATGCAGTTCAGATTTTTCAATGTACTATACTTGCAAATCACATATATGCACTTCAGATGAGGAGAGTTCAGAGGCATCAATTCAGACAATGCAGATGAAGAGTGAATATGCAAAAATAGATTTAGTATACTTGCACTAGATGAAACTAAGAACAGGATATGCAAGAATACATCAAACCAGATATGCAATGAGTTTCAAAATAGGAAATGCAAAGAGATTACCTGAAAAGTGTGAGAATGGGGTTTTCTTCTTGAGTGCCTTGGATCATTACCCCTTTTTATTCCTTCCAAGGCATACCTGCATAGCAATGTTATTTTGCACAAACAGGTACCCAAGAAGTCTTGGGTCCTGACAAAACAGTATTACTCCTAGCAGGTTTTCTCAGCACATTTCTAGGAGCAGTTTTCAGATCTGATTTATGCACATTCTTGTTAGCATGAATTCTATGTGCATATGCATGAGATTTCTTGTTAACAGAATAAAAATTCTGTTTGCCAAAACCAGTTTGGTTTTGATATCCTGCCAGCCAACAGGTTGCACCCCTGTGACCTGGCGTCCCACAATGATGGCATGTAAATTTCACAACATGGAATTTAGCAGAGTTATTCTGAACATGCCAACAATCTCCAGCTCTGTGGCCTGGCTTCCCACAGTGATAGCATGCAGGAGACTTTCCAATGGCAGGTTTAGAATTTAATTTTCTACCCTGAGCATGCCAACAGTGGGCTGCAATGTGGCCCATCTTGCCACAGTGAAAGCATGAATTAGAACTTTTCTTACCAGCATTCAGCCAGCATTCAAATCTCTTATGACCCAATTTTTCACAATTAAAGCATGTCATATGCTGGTTTATTGGGACAGACTTGTTCTTGTTAAGAGCATGATCGTTTGCATGAAATTTATTCTTATCACTAACAAACCAGCATTGTGAAATTTTGTGTCCTAGTTTACCACAATGAAAACACTCAATTTTCTTTTTCTGAGATGAAAGATTTTTATCATGATATCTCCTAGCATTCTTATCATCCTTCTCCATCAACTTACACTCATGCATCAGATGTCCAACTTTATGACAGTAATGACAGATAATCTTCTTTTTAGATGCATGTGAGTGTGTGTGAGGACTGTGATCAGCAAACACTGATGGACCCTTTTTATTTATCTTCTGTTTTCCAATCATTTTCTGATTTTTATCATGTTTTTCTGTTTTCTTAGCCTTATACTGAGGTGAAGATGAAGTAGAAGGCTTTTCCTGTTCAGAAGATTTAACAAAAATAGTTTTCAAATTGGATCCATCGACCTTCCTCATGACTGGACTGTAGCCCAGTCCCTCTTTCTTAAAATTATCCTTTGCTCCCAACATTTTCTGAGCAATGGGCTGTTTGTCTTTAGAGGTGGTGGCTACATCTGAACCACTTACAAAAGATGTCATAACTTTGTTCTGAAGTTCCTTCTTGTTTATCTTATTGTAGCCCAGCCCTTCCTTCCTAGGGTTGATTTTTATACCTAGTAGCTTGTCTAGGTTTTTCTGCCCATCAACAAATTTAGACAAGGAAACTTTCAAATCCTGAATTTCATTTTCTAAAGATGAAATATGTAGCTCATAACTGGCAATCTCTTGCTCACAGCAATTCATAGCTTCATTCAAAACTTTGTTAACAGTTTTATATTTTTCAACTTCCTGTTCCAGATTGCTCAGTTTATCAGAATCTTCAACACACACAGTTTTTCCTCTTTCTAATACTAGCAGTCTCTCAGACATAGTGGAGTTCAGCATTTTTAATTTCTCATTTTCTTCCTTAAGCTTGTCATTCTGAATCAACTCATTTATCAAAGTCTGATCTTCTGAGTTAGTTTCAAGTTTTCTTACAGCCTTGAATTCCTTCAAATCTTTTTCCTTCTTTTCAATGTTTTTCTGTAATTCCACATTCACAGATTTGATGGCTTCAATTTTTTCAGCAAATAAGTTCTTCTCCTGCTCAAGCTTTTCAGATTTTTTATCATTTTTATTAGCAGATGTTCTCAGAGAATCATTTTCAGATTTCAGCTTGTTTAAATCTGAGTTCACACTTTCAAAGTTTTTCAGCAATTTTTCATACTGGTCATGATAGTTAACAAGAGTCTGATTATCATTATCTGAGTTGAATTTTTCTTTGAGTTCAGATATCACATTTATATGATCTTGATTTTCAGTTTTCAATAATGAAACTTATTTCTTCAATTTTTGAAAATCAGATATACAGGCATCATGAATATTTTTCAATTCAACACAATTTCTACAAGGAGAACTTAAACTATCTAAACTAGTACCCTTCTTCAATTTTTTATACTGTTTTCTTAACAGTTCATGAGATTCAAATAATTCAGCATATGCATTCTCCCAATCTTCTAGAAAAAAATTCTCGAAGAGATTTACCTCATCATCATCATCTTCTTCAGTTTGATTTCTGCCTTGATCGTTGCCACTTTGATTTCTTCTGTTGGCCATCATGCAGCTGTCCACATCTATCTCCTGAGTTCGCTTCAGTGTATCCAAAATGTCTTTAGCAGAACTGCAATCAATGAAGCATGAGTGAAAGGCTCTATCAGTAGCTGCTTTCATCAGATTTATAGTTGTCTGATTCTCCTCATGCATAGACTTGTGACTGTCAGTCCATTTGGACTTTTTCTTTGGTAGTTCATGAGGACCATGTGAAATTACTTTCCACAGGTCTGGATTCACAGATTTGATATAATTCTTCAGACTAGCGAACCATGCATTAAAATGCGTACCACTGAAGATCGGTGGATGAGCCATGAGAACACAACAGATTAATGCAACAGGAATATTGATGCACTAAAAACAAATTAGCACCTAAGACTGCAAGATCGAATCTGCAGGTCGCTGGACCTTGTATGCAGACACCCGCTCTGATGCCAACTGTTAGGGTGCTAGGCCCGGATACAGAGGGGGGTGAATGTATCCTTCTATGAATAATGGCCAAATAAAAACTCAGATGCTAGACAAAATCCGGAATTAAGCTAATTCGATTAAGCAAAATAACAAGTAGGTGGAGCGAGCCTATCCAAGCATCTAGCAGAAGCAAATCAAGCAATCAAACCACTGCTCAATAGATTTTTAGGTGGTTCGGTCCTCCAGACCTACATCCACCCCTCACTCCCAACCGGAGTGAGGCTTCACTAGCAAACGCTAGAACCAAGCAGACTCAGTCTGCAAACAGTTGCTGCCACACAGCTTGACCAGGGGAACAGCCTCCCCTCTTCCTCCCAACCGGAGGGACACCCAAGTGACTCCCAGCCACTTAGAAACTAGAGACCAAAGTCTCTCTTCCTCCAGTCCAGGAAGGAACCCGCCAGTGACTCCCCGTCACCAGCAACCAGAGGTCGAAGACCTCTCTTCCTCCAACCGGAGGGACCCCTGGACTTGCAACCCACAAGCCCAGAACCGGAGATCAGATCTCCCTTCCTCCAACCCAGAGGGAACACACAAGTGACTTCCAGCCACTTGCAAACTAGAGGTCGCAGACCTCTCTTCCTCCAGACCAAGAGGGACCCGACCTCAGTCCAGAGGATCGGAAGTACAAAGCTAACCAAATGAAAAAGGAAAAAATAAGAAAAGGAAAAATACACAGCGATCAGAAAGTTGTAAAGAAAGATAACACAGATGTGGCTCGCATGGAGCTGACTGGCCTGGATTTGATCCACGGTCCAGTAGACAGATCTTCAGGTAAGCTTCTCTTCCTCTTCTCTTCTCTCTCACTTTCTTTTTCTCTTAACCCTCACGAGCTCTCTAACTCTCTCTTTCTCTTCTTTTCCTTCTGCTCTTCTTCTATTTCTTTTCTTCTTCTTCTGCAGGCTCTCTCTGTCTCTTCTCTTCTTCTTCTGCTTTCTACTGCAGCTCTTTTCTTCTTCTGCTCTTTCACTCTCTCGATCTCTTTTCCTCTATTCTCTTCGGCTCACCCTTCTACCTCTTGCTCGATCAGCCTTTCTTCTTTTTATAACAGTAGCCAGCAGGAGGGAAGCACTGGGCGCGTGTGGCTTCCACATTTCCCGCCCAGAACCTTTGGCCATGTGTCAGTCTCTCAGCCAGCTTCAGCACACGTGTCACAATCCTGTCTGCCCTTCCAGCCTCGGATCACGTGCCACCCAGTCACTAGGGAAAATTCTTCCTCGGACCACCTTCTTCTTTTTATTTTTCTTCTTCTCCTGCATAGAGATTAAAACCATTAATACTCAGGGTTCTTCTATATATATATATATATATACTTGAAATAAGTCGGTTGACACTCAAGCTAAAGCTGCACGAGGTGTGTAGGAACAAAAAGTGCACTATACTGAGAACGACACGAGGTACATAAGATGACTACAGCACGAGATAAAGAGAGAACGACACGAAGTCAGATGAGAACAGCACGAGGTGAGAAGGAAATAACACGAAGTAAAACGGTAGTAAAACACGCGATCAGGGGAAACCTGGACGAAGATAGAAAGAAGCAACACGAAGACATAAAAACAAGACGAAGACACAAATACAGAAATATCATGAAGACTCAAACACAAAAATAACACGACGACATAAAAACAACAGATAACACGAAGACACAAACACAGAAACAACACGAAGAACGAAAACAGAAACCGACACGAAGTGTGGTCACAAAGCAAAAAGGACACGGGGTCTAGGAAAAACAACACGAAGACAGAAGACGTAAACGACTACAACGACACGTGACAAAACAGTGAAAGTAGTAAAATGACTCGAGTAGCTACAGTAAATGACACGAGAACACAAGAGCAGAAATAAAAGGATGACTCGAGATGAGCAACTAAATACTGAAGAAACGACACGAGGTTCACAAGAAAACGACTCGAAGTTCATCAGAACAAATCGAGCTGCTTCAGTAAACAACACGAAGACAATCAACAAACATAGTTGGAACAACACGACGTACAACAGGACAACACGAAGTGTAGGAAACACAAACAACACGAAATATGAAAGGAACAGTACGGACATGCAAGGTACTACCTCATAGCAGTTTTCCTGTTAATCATGGAAATTTCAAATGCATAACATTACGCAAGATATCTGATTAAAATGATAATATTTAACATAGTGATGCTCATCATCAAAACACTAGGGAAGTCACAAAAAAGAAAGCTGTGAACAACAAGGCATGTTGTACAGACTTCAGTCAATATGCATCAGACGACTGTGTATGGACTTGAAGACCCTTAGCCAATGTATAGACTTCAAGTGGAGACCAATGTGTAGACTTCACGTGAAAGCCCAATGTGCAGACTTGAGCTATGCAAGCTACAATGTCGATGTATGGACTTTGTGAATGTTCAGACTTGAATGCTCGACCAGTGTACAGACTTTGAATCAAACCGATGTATAGACTTGAATGGGCATGGAGTGTATGGACTTGAGTTACTGTAGCAACATGTAGACTTTGCCTTAGACGCTAAATGAAACGGACTTTAGCCAATGCAATGTATAGGCTTGAATGAGAGTCCAATGTATAGACTCTTAGCCATGAACAAATGCAATGCAGTCTGATGTGTAGACTTAGCAACCAACAGCCAATGTATAGACTTGGCCAATGCTGTCTAGCCTATGCACAAAGTGAGACATGCAGAGACATGACATCTGACAGAATGCAATGCATCTATATAAACAACAAATGCCACTGATGCAGAGTATGCTAAACGCAAAAACTATAGCAATGAATAGATCAGACAGGGCACACTCATGCATTCTCCACAGAACATAATAAGTCATATGCATTCAAATCAACATGCCATCATCATATCAAAACACATTTCATGATGCTGTCTAAACAATATCCAAAGCACTCATTGTGTTGCTATCATCAAAACAAAATAGCATTACTATCATCAAAACACATAGCACATGCTTGCGCCTAAGGGGCACAACAGAAACATCAAGGTGGAGATTATCATAAGAAACATCAAGCATATACAAACCATTCACCAAATGTGCTAAAGCAACAAGTTTATTTCTAAAATAAACTGAACAAATATTGTTCTGAATGGTAAATTTGTATCCTATTCTGTCTAGACAAGAAACAGAATTAATGTTCTTAATGATACTAGGAACAAAATAGCAGTCATCTAATATGATCCTATCTCATGAAGGTAACTTGAGCTTTATAGTCCCAAGAGTAACCACCGCAACGCTTGCACCGTTTCCAAGCCTCAAGTTGACCTCGGCCTTGCTCAACTTTCTTCTACTTGTCAGTACCTGCACATCATTGCAGATATGAGCAGCACATCCAGTATCTAATACCCACAATGTAGAATCTCTAATAGACAAGTGAAGATCTATCAGATAGATACCTGAAGCTTCACCAAGCTTCTTTTTCTCCTGAGCCTTCAATGCAAGATATTCCTTGCAATTCCTTTTCCAGTGACCCTTCTGGTTGCAGTGGAAGCACTCGCCCTTTTCCACTCCTTTGCCTTTGTCCTTCTTTTGAGTTTGGTTATGCTTGGTCTGCTGCTTTACTTTGCCTTTCCTAAAGGCTTGGGCTGATTTTCTCTTCTTGTTGGACTTTCCAATCATAAGAGCAGCGGGCTTTTCCTTCTGAAGGTTGCCCTCAGCAGTTTTAAGCATGTTAAGCAACTCAGCCAAGCTAACCTGAATCTTGTTCATTGTAAAGTTAACAATGAACTGGGAATATATGAATCTGGTAGTGACTAAAGGACCAAGTCGGTACTCAGCTCCTTGTCAAGAGGAAAACCCAGCCACTCAAGCCTTTCAATCCATTCTATCATCTTCAGCACATGGGTCTGCACTGAAGTGCCATCTGCCATCCTAGCTCTAAACAGGGACTTAGATATCTCATATCTCTTGACCCTGCTCTGTTCCTCAAAAAGCTCCTGCAAGTGGCGCATGATGGATCTAGCATTCATTTTCTCATGTTGCCTTTGCAATTCATTGCTCATTGAGGCAAGCATGTAGCATTGGGCTAGAATGGAATCCTCCTTCCATTTCGCATATGCGATCAACTCCCCTTCAGGTGCATCGAGGGGTGGTTCAGGGGGAATCTCATCCTCCAGGACATAGGCAATCTGTTCAGACCTGAGGAAAATCTTCAGTTTTCTGAGCCAGCTAGAGTAGTTTGGGCCAGTCAATTTGTTGGCATCCAATATGCCACGAAGTGGGTTACCTGACGACATTTTTACCTACAAAGGAAATGTAAGAGCATTAAGCAGATGTTCTTAATAATGGTTAAATCTAGATCAGGACTTTAATCAAGATTAACTCCCACTATTTTCGATGGACTGTATAACCCTCAAATATATAGAGCGAGAGACGTCGACGGTCTCCTAGTGGGGATCAGAATCTCACTGACTCATAGTATGATCTTATGGATAGCACAACAAACCACACCATGATCAGAGAGCAGTCAACTCTTGACACTCGCAACTCTTGCAATATATGATCATATTTCGGCCCCCGGATCTTTAATAGCCTTGTGGATAGCACAACAAGCCATTAAAGTCCAGTTTAAGTGGTACCATCATTACTTAACAGGCATAGATTTGGATGTAGCCCTTGTGGATAGCACAATAAAGCTGCACCGTTCCTCTACCCCGTTTAAGGTATCAACATACCATAGTTTTAGTTTGTCCTCAGATTTGACAAGCCTTGTGGATAGCACAACAAACCAGTCTAATCTGATTTTAATCCTAAAACTATAATGATGGAGGGCCACGCAGTTCATTCTTAATGATTGCACTACAGCTTAAAATTTGAACGAGGATGGATTTTGACAAATTTTATCTTGGTCTCATCCTATGTGATAGTAAATAAATATATCAAATATATATGGATATTTACTATACCTAGATAATAACATTTGATTCATAATCAGATAAAAGAAGCATGCATTACCCATACATGATATTTGTGGTGGTCATGGATAGCACGGTGACCAATTGGAGCCACACAATTAGTCACCATATTAATTAATATAACAATTATATTAACCTGCAGCAAACACAAACTCAATAGATCTCATCTTCTGAAGTTTTCTTGGCTGCAGTTGTGGATCATCCTTGCTCCTCCTCGACCGGCAGGTTCGATTACAAAGTAAATAATATAATATAATTTACATTCATAATGAGAAATAGCCTTATGGCGAGTACATAAGTGGAGGGAGGTAGAATTACATCGGAGTGGAGATATAGAGGGTGGGTCGCAGGCCTCAACACATAACACATCCATCAAACCGACATACATCTTCATATCCACACACATATCATCACATGACCTCAAATATTTTAAGTGCATATCCATGACCACCAAGGATTAACTTTTAATCGCACTACACATGATATACCACATCAAGTGAAGTTGAATTTTCAAAAAATAAATAGCTTTGGTATTCATAAAACCAGGGATCCAATCAAAATTGGGTATATAGATAGTTTTTTAAAAATTCCAGATTCTATCATGCCTTTAAATCTACATTCAAAAGCAGTAACATGTCAACATGTTCAAACAAAAATCTAAAATTATTATCTATTAGTTCCTATGCATCTCTCCACTGATATGGAACCATTCTGTCACGCCCCGAGCGCGGAAGATACCCGGAGACGCGTGACGAGTTTATATCAATCATGTCAATCAGAGTGGTCGTGTATTCGACACAAAGACAGAGGTGCGCAAAAATAGCAAGATAACCCAATCCTTTATTTCATAATGGACTATTACAAATCTAATACTCTGTTTAATAAAAAGAAAAAGTACATAGTTGACTCAAGAAACTATAGAAAAGACTAGATGACACTTGGAAAAGCTCTAGCTCTTTCACTCTTGACCATTCCCATCCGATTGACTTCCATCGTCGTCGAACTTACCTGAAAAGTAAAAAGGGACAAACGGAATGAGCGAACGCTCAGTAGGAAATTATATCTCAAGTACTAGCAAGGGGTTTAAGTAATTACATCTTTCATGAATGCAATAAAGCTATGCATGCTCGCATAAAACGACAAGATAGAGAGAATGTAATATCAAGGAAATAAGATGAACTTAATCATGAACTTTCAACAAGATAACAAGTTTATTCAAGATATTCAAGCAAGTACGTTTAACAAGTCATGTCAAGAACTTTGGCTATCATGTATCAAGCAAGTAAATTACCCTTTTTCGGGCCACGCAATTCATGTCAAGTCAAGTACGATTCAAGTACAAGATGTGTGTGGAATGTCCAATCAAGCAAGTCAAGTACTCGGTATAATGCCAGATACCTTATCATTTTAACTCCCATGGGCACAAGTACTTTCGGGTGCTCCTCCCAGGACCAGATCGGGCCCTATATGCGCAGGCATTTATCATGTGTTTTGACATCCACTCTTGTTTATAGCCAACATAGAATTTCAATAATCAAGCTTGTAGACACGTATGACAACTTTGATAGAATAGAGTCCAAAATATGACAAGGACATAGAATGGCGATAATAACGGTATAATCACGATATCGATAAAATCTAGGTAGAATATGGTTCCCTTAACTTGGGTACCATGACAAATCAATATGGACATTCTTTATATAGAATTGAGGTCCACATGAACAGTATATCAAAGGTAAGATACCCTCATTCTTATCATAGAATTGAGGTTTACAAGAATGACATGATATGGCATGATATCATCATCCCATTAAGAATTTCTTATGATACACTCTTTGTATAATCATAAGGGCCGGTATCCCATGTTTCTTTAGAGTGACATGGCATCAATGGTGTAATGGGTTTTTAGGGTACAACCAGCTCAGTCGGCCTTGAGGGAATCCAAGGCTACGAGGAGTCTTACGGAGGTCTCTATGACTAACTCGCTAGTCCAAAGGAACGGAATGTCCAATGGAGAGCTTGTATGTCAATGAGAGTTGAGTGTGATCGATGAAACAACGTGAAAAGTGGGATTATACTCACGGAGTGGAGAATAGTGCCGATATATATATTATATAATATGAAACCATCGGTTAACAGAATCAGGATAAAAATCATTTTTACAGTAAAATAACGACTTATGCCAAGTCGTTTCTCAAGTAAATAACGCCTAACAGAAGGGCGTTTACATATGTTTCCATTTTGCAGAATTTTCAATAATTCAGTAATTTATCTAAAAAGCGCCCTGGGAAGGGGCGTTTCTTCATGATTTGACGACTATAGCAGAAGGCGTCTTATTATTTACATATTTGACAGAATATAATTAATTTTCAGGAATTATCAAAAACGCGCCCTTGACAGGGGCGTTAATCATTAAATTCCTATTTTTACAGAATATATTGTTCGAGATTTTAACAGAAATGCGCCCAATGATGGGGCGTTACCTTTCAATTCACGCCCTGTGATGGGGCGTTAACACATGGAAAATGACCTTGTCGAAGTCATGAATTCAAGAAATTGCAGTAATTGACACGAACAGCCAGAAGTTTCACAATAATCGATGTACAGGATGGTATTTATATAGTCGTGACAGGAAGAACTTCACAGGGAGAGTCATGCATTCGATATTTCATATTTATGGATTTTTAAACATGAACAATTTAATTACATGTGATTTTCGTGGATAATCAGTTCTTAAGATAGCTGATTAACATTACATGAAATTAGCGCCTGTGTACAGGGCGTCAAATATGAAATTGACGACCTGGGCAGGGTCGTGTCTTGTAAATTAGCGCCCTTGATAGGGGCGTCTCTTTCAAAATATTGCAGAAACTTAACAAAACCATATTAAACCGTATGCATGACATGCTTATATATATAGATCTTGCATTAATTTCATTTGGGCTACAGTAACTTGAGAAAACCTACCTTTAATGGTTGATATCTGGAGAGGGGACACGTGATTAACGTGATAAGAACACACTGAAGCTTCTAATACCCTTGATAGCAGCAGTATGCAGATGAAGAACCTTGACTCAGTTGATTGTTTTCTTCAACAGTCAACCTGGAGGCAGAAGAACGAAGAGATCATGCTTCGTATTAACTGGAGAGGAGGTAAAGGAGGAGAAGGGAAGAAGAAAGAAGACTTACCCGTTAGTCTTCTTAACCTTCTAGAATAGAAGAAACGAAGAATATTAATTCTTCAGATACTACGTTCATAAGGAAAAGAATCAGAAGAAGAAGAACATATGTTCTTCACGCACCTGCAGTTCGAACGTCCAAATAGCGTTTTAGGGTTAGATAGTAGATTATTTATAGGCTATGGAAATCCTATTAGAGTTAGTGTTCGTGTGAGGGTAATATATCCCTAATAGAGTCCTTACCCTAGTAGACACTTACTGGATTAGGTTAATCTTTCCCTGGATAAGCTCCCGTGTCGAACGGAACTCGAATGGAATTAACGACTTTGGTCAGGGCGTCTATTCTTGAATTGACGACCTTGTACATGTAGTTTCTTAAGAAGCGCCTTGTATAAGGGCGTTCCTTATTTTTAAAACACGCCCAAGTAAAGGGCGTTTCTTGGCCTTGCCCTTTTTGGCGTTTGGAATTTGACGCCGTCAGGTGAGGGCGTCCTTTCTTTAGTCACGCCGTAGATAGAGGCGTTTCTTTTTAAATTAACGCCTTGCTAAGAGGCGTTATTTGTATCTTGTTTTATTTCATCTATTTAACCCTCTTCTTATTATCTGTATTACTTCTGTAGTATATATATTTTAATTCATTTCAAATATTTATTTATCAGGGTTGCTACACCCTCCCCCACTTAAAAAGAATTTGGTCCCCAAATTCAATATATATATAAATATACATGTGGAGAGTGTAGAACATATACCTCTTAGAATAACTCGGGAAATCGTTTCTTCATAGATTCCTCGGTTTCCCATGTCGCTTCGTGTTCAGGATTCTTATTCCATTGCACCTTGAGCATGGGAATAACCTTATTCCTTAGAGCTCGTATTTCTCGATCTAAGATCTTCATAGGCTGCTGTTCATAGGTGAGATCTTTCTGGATCACCAGATCTCCATGTTCAATAATATGAGATGGATCGTGCACATACTTCTTCAACATAGATATGTGAAACACATTGTGCACGTCGGACAATTGAGGAGGCAACGCGATGCGATAAGCAACCTCGCCAACTCTTTCGAGTACCTCGAATGGTCCGATGAATCTTGGCGTAAGCTTGCCCTTAACACCAAATCTTCGTATGCCACGTCCAGGTGATATTTTAAGAAATACATGATCTCCAACCTGGAATTCAAGATCTCTTCTTCTTGTGTCAGCATAAGCCTTTTGCCTGGTCTGAGCAACTTGTAATCTTTCTCTGATTACTTGTATCTTCTCAGTTGTATCCCTTACCATGTCTGGACCTAATAGTTGTTTCTCTCCAACTTCGTTCCAGCATAAGGGTGATCGGCAACTCCTTCCATATAAAGCTTCGAAAGGTGCCATTTGGATACTAGCTTGGTAGCTATTATTATATGCAAATTCCACTAGTGGCAAATGTTCATGCCAGCTTCCACCAAAGTCAATGATGCAAGCTCTTAGCATATCTTCAACAACTTGATTAGCTCTCTCGGTCTGACCATCCGTTTGTGGGTGAAAAGCAGTACTAAAGTTGAGCCTTGTTCCCAACGAATGTTGTAATCCTTTCCAAAAATGAGAAGTGAAACGGGGATCTCTGTCAGACACGATTGAGACAGAATTCCATGTAACCTGACTATTTCTTTGATGTATAGTGCAGCTAGCACATCAATCGACCATCGGCTTTTTATTGGCAAGAAATGTGCCGATTTAGTTAATCGGTCAATGATAACCCAGATTCCATCATGTCCTCCTTTAGATTTAGACAAACCCATGATGAAGTCCATACCAATATCCTCCCACTTCCACTTAGGAATATCTAGAGGATGTAGTTTTCCAGCAGGCTTTTGGTGTTCCGCCTTGACTTGTTGGCATGTGAGGCAGCGTGATACATAGTCCGCGATTTCTCTTTTCATATTGGGCCACCAAAAGTTCCTCCTTACATCTTGATACATTTTGGTTGATCCTGGATGAATAGTGTACCTTGATCGGTGAGCTTCATCTAAGATCTTCTTCTTTAATTCCGGACAGTCGGGTATACAAGTTCTACCTTTGAATAATAATCTTCCATCAGAAGCTAATTGAAAATCAGATTGTCCTTCTAATCTGCCTTTGATTTCCACTAATATAGGATCATCATCCTGAAGGGCTTGTATCTCAGATAATAAATCTGACTGTATGCTTACATGAGATAAGGTGACACATTTGGCTTCCTTGTCCAAGCTTATATTGAGCTCGGAGAATTGTTCTAGCAACCTCCATTCTTGTATCATATAATTGGCTATCATTGCTCTCGGCTTTCGACTAAGGGCATCAGCAACATAATTACCCTTTCCGGGATGGTATTGTATATTGAAGTCGAAGTCCTTGAGATATTCTAGCCAGCGTCTTTGTCTCATGTTTAGCTCCTTTTGTGAGAATAGATATTTGAGACTCTTGTGATCGAGTATACAGTAAACTGCACTCCATATAAGTAGTGTCTCCATATCTTTAGGGCAAATACCACCGCGGCCAGTTCTAAGTCATGGACGGGGTAATTCTCCTCATGCTTCTTCAGTTGACGTGAAGAGTATGCTATGACCTTTCCTTGTTGCATTAGGACACATCCGAGGCCAATGCCAGAAGCATCTGTGTAAACCTCGAATTTCTCTCCTTCTATTGGTAGAGCTAACACCGGAGCTGTAGTGAGATGATCCTTGAGAGTTTGGAAACTTCTTTCACATTCCTCACTCCATTCATATCGGATCTCCTTGCGAGTTAATCTTGTAAGTGGTACGGCGATCTTAGAGAAATCTTTGATGAATCGCCGATAATAGCCTGCAAGACCTAAGAAACTTCTGATCTCACTTGCATTAGTTGGTTTTTCCCAGTTTCTTACAGCTTCTACCTTTGATGGATCAACAGATAGACCATCCTTGGATATCACATGTCCGAGGAAAGTCACTTCTTCAAGCCAGAATTCACATTTGCTGAGCTTTGCATATAATTGATTTTCCCTCAATACTTGCAATGCGATCCTTAAATGCTCTTCATGTTCTTCCTTAGTCTTGGAATATATCAATATATCATCAATGAAGACTACTATGAATTGATCCAAGTAAGGCCTGAATATGCTATTCATTAACTGCATGAAGGCAGCAGGGGCATTGGTTAGTCCAAAAGGCATAACAACAAATTCGTAATGGCCATACCTGCTTCTGAATGCAGTCTTATGAATGTCATCATCCTTGATTCTTAACTGATGATATCCCGACCTGAGATCAATCTTGGAAAAATATTTGGATCCTGAAATTTGATCAAATAACTCATCGATTCTCGGCAGTGGATACTTGTTTTTGATAGTAAGATGATTCAACTGTCGATAGTCGATGCACAATCTCATGGATCCATCCTTCTTCTTTACAAATAAGACTGGTGCTCCCCACGGGGAAGTACTTGGTCTAATAAACCCTTTTCGAATCAGTTCCATCAACTGCTCCTTCAATTCTTTGAGTTCCGCAGGGGACATTCTATAGGGTGCCTTTGAAACTGGACCAGCACCAGGGACTAAGTCAATGGTGAAGGCCACTTCTCTTTGAGGGGGTAATCCCGGCAAATCTTCCGAAATACGTCTGGAAATTCTTGCACTACCTGAATGTCTTCTATCTTAGTGTCCTTTGTTTCCTTAACTGTGACAAATGCAAGGAAGGATACACATCCTTTCCTGACGAGCTTGCTTGCTCGAAGAGCCGAAATAAGAGGGGATTTGCTCCGACTCTTGGGGCGAGTAAAGACTAATTCTGGAAAATCTTTGAAAGCAATTTGGCTATTGCGGCAATCAACCGTTGCATGGTATTTGGATAACCAGTCCGCTCCTAGTATAACATCATACTCCTTTAGATCGAGGCATATGAGATCTATAGGTAAATTCCTACCTTGAACCATTACCTCACAGTTTTGATAGTGATGAGTAATATCATTTTCACTTCCAAGAGGAGTAGTTAGAACTATTTTTATCCATTCTGGTTCTAACGGTAACGGGTCGGCAAACTTCTTAGAAATAAAGGAATGCGATGCACCCGTATCAAATAAGACATAAGCACTTTTGGAACAAATTTTCAATGTACCTTCCACTAATCCGCCTTCTTCTTCAGGTTCGGTCTCCTGGATTGCATGAAGACGAGCATTCTTCGTCACCGGGCGTTTACCGTCACCGGCTTGGTCATTCATTAATGGACAATCGGGAATCCGATGTTCGCGACTCCCACAACGGAGACAAGCTCCTAATTTCCTCCAGCATTCTTCGGTCTTGTGACCAGCCTTGTCACAATGCTTGCATATTGTATTAGAAGGGGTAGTTGTGATAGATAAAGGCTTGGTCTTTTTGAACTTGAAATCTTGAGAGGATGAACCTCCATTATTGGGCCTCTTCTTAAAGTTGGGTTTGAAAGAACCCGAACTTGTGACTTGCTCCTTCTTATCTTTCCCACGGATCCTATCAGATAGTTCCGTGGCATCTTCAAGTAATTGAGCTCGGCGCACTATTTCGGAATAAACTTGGATGTCCATAGGCGCCAGTTGAGTAATGTAGTGGGGCCTAAGCCCATTAAGAAATCTACGGGCTTTCATCTTCTCCGTGCTAATAAGATGCTTAGCATATCTAGACAACCTGGAGAACTGAGCTTCATAATCTGCTAATGATAAAGATCGTTGCTTCAATGCAGCGAATTCTGCAGCCTTCTTTTCTTGGACTCGGTCCGAGAAATATTTAGCATTGAAGTATTCCACAAATTCTTCCCATGTTACTTGAGTAGGATCGATGGTTGCTTCAATAGACTCCCACCAGCATCTAGCATCTTTCTCTAACTGGAATGTAGCTAATAGAACTTTGTCCTGATCCGTGCATTGCATGACACGGAATATGCGTTCGGTTTCCCGAACCCAATGCTCGGCATCGTCCGGATCGGTCGATCCCATGAACTTCGGGGGATTCATGTTCTTAAATGCTTGGTGTAAGCTTCCAGCTCGTGGAGCACCACCTTGTGCTACCTGTTGTAGCACTTGAGTCATCCCTTGGAGGGTACGCTGCATGTTGCGCCATTGAGCACGTTCGGCAGCCATTATCCTACAATTACAATAGCTACGTTAGTATTATATCACTGTGATCTTATTAAAAGACTTATTGACTCTCAACCCTTGGTTCTACCCAATCTCACTGGTTGAAAGGTTCAAACTTATCCTTGGACTTGGGTTTTTCCTAGGAATTGAATACCTTAGGCTCTGATACCACAAAGACTGTCACGCCCCGAGCGCGGAAGATACCCGGAGGTGCGCGACGTGTCTATATCAATCATGTCAATCAGAGTGGTCGTGTATTCGACACAAAGACAGAGATGCGCAAAATAGCAAGATAACCCAATCCTTTATTCATAATGATAGACTATTACAAATCCAATACTCTGTTTAATAAAAAGAAAAGTACATAGTTGACTCAAGAAACTATAGAAAAGACTAGATGACACTTGAACAGCTCTATCACTTTCACTCTTGACCATTCCCATCCGATTGACTTCCATCGTCGTCGGACTTACCTGAAAAGTAAAAAGGGACAAACGGGATGAGCGAACGCTCAGTAGGAAATTATATCTCAAGTACTAGCAAGAGGTTTAAGTAATTACATTTTCATGAATGCAATAAAGCTATGCATGCTCGCATAAAACGACAAGATAGAGAGAATGTAATATCAAGGAAATAAGATGAACTTAATCATGAACTTTCAACAAGATAACAAGTTTATTCAAGATATTCAAGCAAGTACGTTTAACAAGTCATGTCAAGAACTTTGGCTATCATGTATCAAGCAAGTAAATTACCCTTTTTCGGGCCACGCATTTCATGTCAAGTCAAGTACGATTCAAGTACAAGATGTGTGTGGAATGTCCAATCAAGCAAGTCAAGTACTCGGTATAATGCCAGATACCTTATCATTTTAACTCCCATGGGCACAAGTACTTTCGGGTGCTCCTCCCAGGACCAGATCGGGCCCTATATGCGCAGGCATTTATCATGTGTTTTGACATCCACTCTTGTTTATAGCCAACATAGAATTTCAATAATCAAGCTTGTAGACACGTATGACAACTTTGATAGAATAGAGTCCAAAATATGACAAAGGACATAGAATGGCGATAATAACGGTATAATCACGATATCGATAAAAATCTAGGTAGAATATGGTTCCCTTAACTTGGGTACCATGACAAATCAATATGGACATTCTTTATATAGAATTGAGGTCCACATGAACAGTATATCAAAGGTAAGATACCCTCATTCTTATCATAGAATTGAGGTTTACAAGAATGACATGATATGGCATGATATCATCATCCCATTAAGAATTTCTTATGATACACTCTTTGTATAATCATAAGGGCCGGTATCCCATGTTTCTTTAGAGTGACATGGCATCAATGGTGTAATGGGTTTTTAGGGTACAACCAGCTCAGTCGGCCTTGAGGGAATCCAAGGCTACGAGGAGTCTTACGGAGGTCTCTATGACTAACTCGCTAGTCCAAAGGAACGGAATGTCCAATGGAGAGCTTGTATGTCAATGAGAGTTGAGTGTGATCGATGAAACAACGTGAAAAGTGGGACTATACTCACGGAGTGGAGAATAGTGCCGATATATATATTATATAATATGAAACCATCGGTTAACAGAATCAGGATAAAAATCATTTTTACAGTAAAATAACGACTTATGCCAAGTCGTTTCTCAAGTAAATAACGCCTAACAGAAGGGCGTTTACATATGTTTCCATTTTGCAGAATTTTCAATAATTCAGTAATTTATCTAAAACGCGCCCTGGTCAGGGGCGTTTCTTCATGATTTGACGACTACAGCAGAAGGCGTCTTATTATTTACATATTTGACAGAATATAATTAATTTTAGGAATTATCAAAAACGCGCCCTTGACAGGGGCGTTAATCATTAAATTCCTATTTTTACAGAATATATTGTTCGGATTTTAACAGAAACGCGCCCAATGAAGGGGCGTTACCTTTCAATTCACGCCCTGTGATGGGGCGTTAACACATGGAAAATGACCTTGTCGAAGTCGTGAATTCAAGAAATTGCAGTAATTGACACGAACAGCCAGAAGTTTCACAATAATCGATGTACAGGATGGTATTTATATAGTCGTGACAGGAAGAACTTCACAGGGAGAGTCATGCATTCGATATTTCATATTTATGGATTTTTAAACATGAACAATTTAATTACATGTGATTTTCGTGGATAATCAGTTCTTAAGATAGCTGATTAACATTACATGAAATTAACGCCTGTGTACAGGGCGTCAAATATGAAATTGACGACCTGGGCAGGGTCGTGTCTTGTAAATTAGCGCCCTTGATAGGGGCGTCTCTTTCAAAATATTGCAGAAACTTAACAAAACCATATTAAACCGTATGCATGACATGCTTATATATATATATCTTGCATTAATTTCATTTGGGCTACAGTAACTTGAGAAAACCTACCTTTAATGGTTGATATCTGGAGAGGGGACACGTGATTAACGTGATAAGAACACACTGAAGCTTCTAATACCCTTGATAGCAGCAGTATGTAGATGAAGAACCTTGACTCAGTTGATTGTTTTCTTCAACAGTCAACCTGGAGGCAGAAGAACGAAGAGATCATGCTTCGTATTAACTGGAGAGGAGGTAAAGGAGGAGAAGGGAAGAAGAAAGAAGACTTACCCGTTAGTCTTCTTAACCTTCTAGAATAGAAGAAACGAAGAATATTAATTCTTCAGATACTACGTTCATAAGGAAAAGAATCAGAAGAAGAAGAAGAAGAAGAAGAAGAACATATGTTCTTCACGCACCTGCAGTTCGAACGTCCAAATAGCATTTTAGGGTTAGATAGTAGATTATTTATAGGCTATGGAAATCCTATTAGAGTTAGTGTTCGTGTGAGGGTAATATATCCCTAATAGAGTCCTTACCCTAGTAGACACTTACTGGATTAGGTTAATCTTTCCCTGGATAAGCTCCCGTGTCGAACGGAACTCGAATGGAATTAACGACTTTGGTCAGGGCGTCTATTCTTGAATTGACGACCTTGTACAGGTCGTTTCTTAAGAAGCGCCTTGTATAAGGGCGTTCCTTATTTTTAAAACACGCCCAAGTAAAGGGCGTTTCTTGGGGCTTGCCCTTTTTGGCGTTTGGAATTTGACGCCGTCAGGTGAGGGCGTCCTTTATTTAGTCACGCCGTAGATAGAGGCGTTTCTTTTTAAATTAACGCCTTGCTAAGAGGCGTTATTTGTATCTTGTTTTATTTCATCTATTTAACCCTCTTCTTATTATCTGTATTACTTCTGTAGTATATATATTTTAATTCATTTCAAATATTTATTTATCAGGGTTGCTACACATTCCATATGCCTCTTACCCTTAAATGAATTTTAAGGCGGCACAAAGACGTGGCCTGGTCCCACGGTATGCCCTATCTAATTGGGATCCGAGTGTTTTCTATTGGACAGACAATACGAACATCTGATATAGGTCCGAACAGCCCGAACCGTCATGGCACAAACTAGCATGGGACGAATCCACATGCCCTGGTGAATAGACCCGCGAGCCCTTTCTCCTTCACCCAACTGGATGCATGGGCGGCGATGGCTAGGGTTCTCAACCCCACCTTGCATCGTCACACACCTGAGGAAGGGAAATGGCGAGCCACGCTGATAGGTCATCTGCGGCGTAGTCACACGACGCTGCTGGGTCAGTCGTCGGTGTCACGAGAGCAGCCAAGGGATCGTCGTCGCAGTGACCATCGCTGCTGCTGTTCGCGGCATCAAATACCCCATGAATGCCAATAGACCAATAGAGAAGACAAGACCGATGCGTGGAAACTAAAGAAAATAATTACAAATCAACTAGAAAGGGATCAAAGTGGAAACCTGGCTCTGATACCACTGTAAGGATCGCATGGGGACTAGATAGGTTATGAGAGATATGTCAACACAGCAGAATTTTAAAAAAAAAATTTCCCTTAAATCCCCGCAGCCCTTGATCCGTTTCAACAAAGCTAAGCGATAGAAGATCAGATCTTCACCTTGCGCGGAGTCATATCCACGACTGAGGGGTGATTCCTACTGAGCGATGTCGCTAGCCGCGCAGGTGCCCGACCTCCAGCGGTATTCACGCGATTCGCAGGTTGAGGGATCATCCTCGTCTCGTCTCTCAGCGACTGCTCTCTCGCTCGACTCCTCGTCATAGGCACTTGGGGCGGCATGCAACCTTGTGCTCCCACGGGAGGGAGAAGGGGCGACCAAAGAGAAGAGATGGGGGAGGGGCGGCTGCCACAGCGTGAAAAAAACCCTGGAGCTTGGCCCAGGGTTTCCCATTGGCATGTATTTATATTAATCCATTCCACTTTTCATAAAAGTCCCCGGATTAATATAAACACCCACTTAATATCCTCTAACCAAAGAACCTATATGCGTGTGACCCTCTAGGCCCAAGTGCCAGTCCAGTTTTCAGCCCAATAGCCCAATAACCCCTTATTGGTAAAATTAGTTTATTTAATATCTCATATTAAATAAACACTTCATCTAATTATCATCTCATGATAATTGATTGGGCTTCTGATCAAGTTGGGTGCCAAGCAACACCGCATGACCCTAGAAGGCAATGGGGTTCAGCAACCCGCTCAAGGAACCCTTCCATCAACAGTTACCACGTGACTATAGTCCTTCACTCGTACAATGCTCTCGAGTATGCTTAGGGTATGGTTAACTGTCAAACCCAAGAACACACACTCACTTGGATTAGATGCCATGAAAGCATTACCAGAAAACTCATTTTATGATATGTTGTCTCGCCCTGGCCAGGTAGGGGTGTTCATAATTTGGTTCAAACCGATCCAAACCGAATCGAACTGAACTTCGGTTCGGTTTGGTTCGGTTTGAACCTAAATTCGGTTCGGTTTGGTTTCATAACGTGAGAAATCGAACCAAATCGAATAAATTGAATTTATTATTTATATTTATTAATATTATATATCATAAATATATTAAATTATTTAAAAACATGATTACATAAACGTATAAACATACAAAATATAAGTATTTTTATTTTTTATTTTTATAATATATATAATTTATTAAATTCATATATATTGTAATAAGATATAAAAAAATTGGTTTGAACCGAACCAAACCAAACCGGATTTGTTTGGTTTGGTTTGAGGTTTAGTTTAGTTTGGTTTGGAAAAACAAGCCCCTAAACCGAACCATGAACACCCCTATGGCCAGGGACTCCCAGGCAACACTCCCTAGAGCATTCTCTCTCAATTACCGAGAGTGAATGATCCCGTATTGATCACGTAATCACCTTCGAAGGTATTCCACTAGATTCGATCACATAACTGATTAAGACCTCATGACTAGAGATCTATAAGCTAAGGTCAAAACCCAGAAGTCCACCGACAAGATGTCCTTGGGGTCTCAGGTCAAAGGACCAATCATGCCACTGTGACGATTGTAGACACGCCAATTTTGACATTGCGGCGAGTAGATCTCGTATTATATTATGATGCCCCAAAGCGGCCCTCCCGGTCGAATTTTTTAAATGGTCTTCAATTTTCTGACAAGGTTGAATAATGGTGAAATATGCATTCATGGTCCGAGCACATTGTTGGTCTAAGCATATATATATAACAAAGGTCCGTGCACATATCACTGTTAGGTCAGTGCACATTTCTGTTTATGTGTACATATGGGTCGGTGTATACACATAAGGTCAGCATATAGGTCGGTGCATATGTACGTGCTCATTTGGCATATAGCATCGGTGCACCTTTAGCATATTGCATTAGGGTTGATGCACCTTTTTAAGTCTGAGTCATCAGCATCTAAAGTCTGTGCATGTATTGGACTAACTCAGTGCATCCCATGCCTTCCCCTGTATTCTAACGTTGGTGCATACCACATGCTAAGTCAGTGCACATTTGATCTATGCTTGTCACGAAGTCTGTGCATGAACAACACGGCGCATGAACAAACTTGGTGCAATCTTTGTTTCTCTGCATTGAAGTTAGTGCATCTGTTGGCCGTGTACTGGAATCAAGTCTGTACATAATCGTCCATGTGCACGTTTGAAGTCGGTGCAAATTTTTTTGCACAGACATACTCGTGCATCTCCTCTCGTGCACGTAATCAAGTCAGTGCATGCCTCACAAACTCGGTGCACTCCACACTAAGTCTGTGCAACTCTGTTCATATACGTGAGTGAAGTCGGTGCAGGCCTTCGTGCCGCATAGACATACTCGGTGCAGCCTAGATTTCTAGCATGTAAGAGTCAGTGCAGCCTTTGCCTTGCATAAATAAGGTCAGTGCATCTTTATAGCAAGTCTATACGTTGCAACAAGTCCATACGTAGCAAGTCTATACGTTGCAACAAGTCTATGCATTCAAGTCTATACGTTGCAACAAGTCTATACATAGCAAGTCTGTACGTTATAACAAGTCTATACATTCAAGTCTGCACATGCCTTTAGCAAGTCTATGCATTCAGCTTAGCAAGTCTGTATGTTCAGCTTAGCAAGTCTGTACGTTCAGCCTTAGCAAGTCTGTATGTTCAGCTTAGCAAGTCTGTACGTTCAGCCTTAGCAAGTCTGTACGTTCAGTCTTAGCAAGTCTGTACGTTCAGCCTTAGCAAGTCTGTACATTCAGCCTTAGAAAGTTTGTACATTCAGCTAGCAAGTCTGTACATTCAGCTGGTAAGTCTGTACATTCAGCCTTAGCAAGTCTGCACATTCAGCTAGCAAGTCTGTACATTCAGCTAGCAAGTCTGTACATTCAGCTTTAGTAAGTCTATACATTCTTTAGCAAGTCTATACATTCGCCTTAGCAAATCTATACACTCTTTGATAGCAAGTCTGTGCATGCCCTGAGCATCTCTCTTCAACGTACATACTTTTGTGCAGTCTTTCAAAATAAAGTCTGTACAATGTGTATTGCGAGCACGCCAGGGCTGCACCGACTTCAGCCTTTGCGAGGACGCCCTGCACCGACTTCTGTGCTGCGAACGTGCATGGGCCTACTCATGTGCACTAACCCATCAGATCTGCACCGACCCTGTACATATCTTTTAGTTTATATTAAACTTCTTGTCTCCATCTCTCCATTCCCTGGTCCCCCCTTTCTTCCTTCGTCCTTTTATTCCCTGCCCCTTTTGCCAACTCATGACGACCCTCTCATGTTCCCCACTTTTATTGTTTGCATATTCCCCATTCTGATCACATGGGTTATCTGGTCCCCTCTCTTTCTTCCCTTTCCTCTGCATGCACACCCCATTCTGTCGACGGATGTTCATAGACCCACCACCACTGCCACAACCAGAGGGCATGTCTCCCACTACCTCTGCCCTCTGCCAAAACCCACATGAACCCCATACGATAGGAAGGGATCCGAGGGAAATCAATTGAGACCTTCTTTCACTCTCGAGAGCAAGACCTTCGGCGGATCTTTTCAAAGAGCGAGAGTAAAAACCCCCGGAGAGCAAGAGAGAACTCCTCCATTCCTCATCCCAGAGAGAGCCCCCAGAACGATCATCCATTCCTCCGAGACTCCCCTCCACTTCCCAGAACCTCCTCACTTTCACTCACCCCATTCCTCCTTGGAAACACCACCCACTTCCCACCTCCCAACAGACTCCACTCGGATCATCCACTTCCATCTCCCATAAACACCACTCCCTCTGCTTTCCCTCTGGCCACCACACACAACTCCCACTGACTCTCTCGCAAACTCCCACTGCCAACCACCTCCTTCGCTGCCATCTCACCTCCGGCCTCCGCTCCACCGTCGGCCACCATCTCCCTCCTTCCACCTCCACCGTGAAACCTACACCCACACCCCCACACCATATCTCACAGCCGCCAACTCCCCCTCCCCGGCCACGAGCCTCACCACCGCTGCCACTCCATGCCCCACGTCACCGCCGACGCTACCTTCGGTCTACCACCGCCACGCCCAACGCCGCAAGCTACCGTCATCACTGACCCCGTCTGCTGCCACTCTCGACGTCCACCTCTACAACTGCGAAGCCCCTGCCGTAGACGCCGCCGATGCAAACGCAAGCACGCTGTCCGCGACCGCTGCCACCTCCACGACATCACCGTTGCAACCCCGTCGGCGAGCTCCCCGGCAGCACAGGCCAACTCCACTTCCACCCACGTCACCGTCGTCGACGACCTCGCCGTGAGCCTCCAGCCACCTCCCGCGGACGCCACCGCTGCCACCTCCGCGAGCACGCCGTCGCCAACCCCCTTACATGCACCGCCACTGCATCCGCTACAACCACCATCTTCACCGTCGTCGACCACGCCGCTGCGGGGCCCTCCCCTTGCGTCTCTCGCGTCCCCCTTCGCATCTCTCTCCTCTCTTTCTCTCTCTTCCCCCCCTCTCGCCGTGACTTTCTCTCTCTCTCTCTCTCTCTCCTTCCCTTTCTCCCGTCTTCTCCCTCCCTCTCTTTCTTTATTTTAATTTTTTCTTTTCTTTCTCTCTGAACCTCTCTCTCATCCGATCTCTCTATCTTTCTCTCTTTATTTTAATTTTTTTTAATCACTCTCTCTCCCTTTCTCACTCTCTCCCCCTCTCTCTCTTCCTTTCTCCACCTCCCGCCGCGACCGTCTCCCCCCTCCGTCCTCTCTTCCTCCTCCTTCTCTCCGTCTCTTTCTCTCTTTTCCCCCCTTATGCGTCTCTCTCCCTCTCCCTGTTTCGTCTCTCTCTCTCTCCTCTCTATTTCTCTCACTCTCTCTCGATCTCCCTCTCTCTCACTTCTTTTTTTTCCTTATTTTTAATCCCCTCTCCCTCTTCCTCTTTCTCTCCCACTCTCTGCTTCTCACTCTCTCCCCCCCTCCGTCTCTTCTCTCTTTCTCGTTTTCTCTTTCCCTCTCATGTCGCGTCCTCTCTTCTCTCTCTCTCTCAATTTCTCTCATCTTTTTCTTTTTCTTTTTATTGTCCTCTCTCTTCTCCCCTCTCTCTCACTCACCCCCTCTCCTCACCCTCTCTCTCTCCACGTCCCCTTTTCCTCTCTCGATCTCTCGTCTCATCTTTTTTTATTTTTTTTATTCCTCTTTCACTGCCACTTTCATCTCTCTCCCGTAAACTCTTCCTCCCTCTCTCTCCTGTCTCTGCTCTCTCTCTGTCCCAGAAGCCGCGCCCCCTCTCTTTTCTTTTTCCTCTCTCTCTTCTCCCCCTCACGTGCTCTCTCCCTATCTCTCTCTGTTTCTGTCATATAGATGTAGATTACCATATATATATATCTCTTATATATCTTATATACGTACTTTACATCATATATATAGCTATGTATATCTATGTATAAATATATACACATATATACATATGTTTATATAGGTATATACATATAAAAAATTCTAAAAAAAGAGAGAACAACTTCTCTCTCTCTTTCTCTCGATCTCTCTCTTCCTCTCTCTCTAACATCCTTTCTATCTTTTCATATATCATTAGTTTTTTCTTTATTTATTTGTTCACTTATATTTCTAATTGTCCCCTCTCATCTTATATATATATATATATATATATATATCTTTTTCCCACCTTATACATGTATATGTGTGTTTATGTTCCCTATTTAAGCCGTTTCTGAAGTCCGTTGTGAAGACCCCTCGGTCGTGTTGCTCGTGTTACTGATGCTTCTTCCAAAGCTTGTCATCGGCAACTACCAATAAGTTTTTCTCTCCTTTTGCATTATGTTTGGTTTGTTAGTTCTTTTGCATGCATCACTCACCATTCTGTTTGTAATACAATCATCTCATTGAGAATATTGCGTTGTGCATTCCATCATATCATTCCCCCACCCTTTAGTTCCAAAAGGGGTTTCAGAACCAGCACCAACCAGGTGCGTCATCGTTTATGATTTCATCGTTACTTAGCATATGGGATTGATGCTACACTATCTATGTTCTTACTTCGTTGCTCTTTCCTTGTCTGATCTTTTGCAAGGGTAATCCAAAGGAGGAGGAGGAGGAGCCTACGGAATCCCCCAGCCCAGAGATGAAAAGCAATCGTTCCCCCCTATTCTGAGGTACTCGACGGTCACCTTCCCCGTTTCCATCTTCTCCTCTCCCCTATTTTCATTAGTTGTTATTAGGCTTTTGTCCCTCTCCCTCTCTATTTGCTTTCTAAATAACAAACAAAAAGAATCTTTCACTCGATCTGTTTTCTTAGCAATATTTAATATCTATATTATCCTACTTCATACCCCACTATCTCTCTTTGTTTTCTTATATCTCGATTCCTCTCATCATTTTCTCATGTCCCTTTAAAAGACATAAAAGAACAAAAAAAACAATGAAGGCAACAAAAATGAAAACCAAAAACAACAACGAAAAATTAAAACAAACCAAAAGAAGGAATAACAAAACCGGGGTAACCAAGGAAGGCCCTCTTCGTCGGCGGGCCGAAAGAAGAGGAAGAGAGGACCCGCACTGCTCCCGCTCCGGCGGCGAACGCGATCAGAACACTTCCTGTGGGGTTCTCAGCCCCTGGCGATCACACTTCCCCCCTTCTTTCTGTTATTTCTTTTCTGTTCAAATCCCGCGAACGGAACAAGTTCCTCGCGGAGGTTCCATACTGACTCTAACTCCCCTCCCCATTTCTTTTCGATTCGAACCCCGTTGACGAAACTGGTTCCTCGCGGTGGCTTTATCTTCTGTCATTTCTTTTCTATTCCAACCCCGTCGACGGAACTAGTTCCTCGCGGTGGTTTTATTTTTTATTCTTCATTCGAACCCCGTTGACGGAACTGGTTCCTCGCGGTGGCTTTATCTTCTGTTATTTCTTTTCTGTTCGATCTTCGTTGGCAGAATTGGTTCCTCGCGGTGGTTTTATTTTCGGTCATTTCTTTTCTGTTCCAACCCCGTCGACGGAACTAGTTCCTCGCGGTGATTTTATTTTCTGTTCTTCATTCCAACCCCGTCGACGGAACCAGTTCCTCGCGGTGATTTTATCTAACTGGTGCGGTGGGTCACCTCCCGCGACCATTTTCATTTTAGTAATTTAATTTATGCACTCTAACATCCTAACCCCTAAATGTTTAATTTTAGCATTCCCCATCACCGCCTTAAAACCCCGCGGAGAGTGACATCTCGCGGCGGTTTATTTGATCCCTTTTTCTTTCTTGTTATATATATTTATATTATAGTAAAAACCCCGCGGAGAGGAATACCTCGCGGTGGTCTTTTGTATATATTTATATTTATTATGTGTATCGCTGTAAAAATCCCGCAAAGGCCAATGTCTCGCGGTGGTTTCTATATGTACACATATTCATTACTGCTGATATTGCTATATTGCTATTAAAACCCCGCAAAGACCAATGTCCTGTGGTGGTATGCTTTTGTTCATATTGTTCTTATAATTGTCTGAGGAGTGATATACTGTTACAGATTCTGAGTCTGCATGTCTCTCAACTTCTTTTACGTAGGTTCTCAGACTCCTCGGTATATGAAAAGCTGCTCGCGGAACGGTAGTTTACACTTACCGGGAAAGGGTCAGTTTGCGCGAGAGGGTCTTCGGACCCCTATCTCCGCCACGTATCGGAGTCTGTTAACAATCAGTCTTTGTGTTTTCCTCGTTCCTCTTTTCCTTCCCTCTCCTTGATACGATCTCGTCGTCCACATCTCTTGGGACAGACATTGGTGTGATCCCGTCGTCTACATCTCTGGCGATCACGGTGGGACCTCTTTTATTTTCTCTGGTTACCCAAACATCATTGGCACCCACGTGTGCCCCTTCACTTGGCACCCCCGTGTGCCCCTCCTGATTGCGCCCACGTGCGCTATATTCGTGCTCTCAATAGCACTCTTTCCATCGGCACCCATGTGTGCCCTTCACTCGGCACCCCCGTTTGCCCCTCCTGATTGCGCCCGCGTGCGCTATATTCGTGCTCTCAGTAGCACTCTTGCCATCGGCACCCACGTGTGCCCTTCACTCGGCACCCTCGTGTGCCCCTCCTGATTGCGCCCGCGTGCGCTACATTCATGCTCTCAGTAGCATTCTCTCCATTCGGCACCCACATGTGTCCCTCCACTCGGCACCCACGTGTGCCCCTCCACTCGGCACCCCACGTGTGCCCCTCCTGATTGCGCCCGCGTGCGCTACATTTGTGCTCTCAGTAGCACTCTCTCCATTCGGCACCCACGTGTGCCCCTCCCGATTGCACCCGCGTGCGCTACATTCGTGCTTCCAATAGCACTCCCTCCACTCGGCACCCACGTGTGCCCCCTCCCGATTGCCCCCGCGTGCGTTACATTCATGCTCTCAATAGCACTCCATCCACTTAGCACCGACGTGCCCCTCCTGATTGCGCCCGCGTGCGCTATATTCGTATTCCTGCTATCACTTTTGGCATTCCAATTTCATCCCTCGTGCACTGCGTGCATTACTCCAGAGTCCCCTTGAAGTCTGAAGAGATTCGTATCATTGCAGAAAAGGATGTTGTGATGTTTGTTTAATTTCTTTTATTGTATATATTTGTTGTTTGTTTATATATCTTTTGTTAAATTCAGCACTGCATTGCATATCATCTCCCTTTTATTTTTATTTTTTTTGTTCCTTTTTCTTAGGATCACCCTTTCTTGGTGAAGGAAGGACTCTCCGTCGGAATTCCTCTCGACGGACTAGGATCTCCTTCATCGGGACCTCCGTAAGTCCCCGACATCGAAGGATTCCCTCTTCGTTCACTGGGCTGGTTGTACCACTGAAGTTCCCTGGAGAGAGTCAGCCCATTCGTGGTGAGTCGAGTGTCCTTAGATCACACGGCGGAAATCAATATTGCAACTAAGGTCCCTCCTGTGGTGTGAACATTAGATTAGAAAAAAATAAAATAAAATAAATAAAAAGAAAACAAAAAAGGCGTAAAGCATCAACTTGTTTGTTAATCTTTGCTATTGGTTTGAGTGTGTATGTTACTGCATTCTGGTAGAATCTCACGTTCTGAAAATGATCAAGAAATGTCCGGGAACGGTCAGAATCCGACCCCGGGTCACCAGGGGACACATGCCCCTGCTGAGGACGCAGGTTCCTCACGTGAACCACCATATGAGGTGCGAACCACCATTGGGGAAACATCCCCGCCGCAAGATATTTCCTCCCTACTAGGTGTCCTCGCGAACACACAGCTCAATCCCGAGCAGGTTCGAGCCTTTCAGGCCATCCTAAAAGGGAAATCTATTACTTCTACTTCTCAAAACCCAACACCAGTTGTTCCCTCTACTCAAGAGCCTGCACAGGCAATCCCTACCTCCTTCCCTCTCGTGCAGATAAGTCTGCAACCTCCCTCTTTCCAATTACCTCCCCAGTCTCAAGTTCCACCAATTCTTCATACAACATTTCAGTCAGTTCCGTTTACTGACTTGCCACAACGTCCCACTCATCCGAAATTCCCTTCTCAGGCTTCCGCAATGCCTCAGTGGCCACCACAACCTGCTCCTTACGATGAGGTCACTCAATCTCTCCTTGATAGGCTGAACAAGATGGACGAACAATTCCGAGATTTCAAAAAGGTTGTGGATGTCAAATCCGCGCCTGAGACTTCTTTACCAATCCTTCCTGTATTCCGTCTCCCTCCTTCTGAAATGCCAACGTACCGATGATACACCGGCATAGGCAACCCCTTCATTCATCTAAAGGACTTTATGTATGAGTCCTCGTTTTGGCAGAACGATCAAAGATCCCTGGCATATCTCTTCAGGAGATCATTGGATGGCCCCGCCTTAGAATGGTTCTATTCCCTAGAGCCGAGTGAGGCTGAGAACTTCGACGTAGTGCAACGGAAATTCCTACAGAAATATCGGGATAGGGTCGGTCCCTCCCTTTCTATTACCGACCTAGTGGCCGAGAAAATGAAGTCGGACGAAGATTTCGTCCAATTTGCTGATAGATGGAGATCCTTGACAGATAAAGGGAGAGACCCCATTTCGGAATCGGAACAAGTGAAGATGATCGTGTCTAATGCCACTCCGCAATTCAGACACGTCCTGGCAATGAACAAGCTCACCACTATGGAGGAACTGTATGAGAGGGCTCGATATATCCAAACACAGTTGAAAGATTCTCCCCTCATGCATATGTTTGAGCCACCAAAGCCAAAGGTGTTTAGGAAGCCAAGCACGGGTGCCCAAGCTGGAGTGACAGAAGGGGTCGTAACGAATGAGCAGGTTAGTGCGGTTGGCAATCCCAACCGGCAAGCCAACCCCAGGCCTCCACAAGCTCCACAATTCCCCTTTCATCAGGACCAACAAGGTTAGAAACCCTATCGTCCTCCCCCACAAAACAACCTCCTCCAGAACAATATGCCTCAACCCTTCCATCTCCAACAACAACAACAGCGACCTCCTTAATATAATCAGGTTCCACCACCCGGGGATTATGGCCCCCAACAACAGAGGAGGCGATCGGCCCTAGGAGAGCTCCCTACCCACCTTTGCCGAAGTCGTTGCCGGACATCTTTAATGCTCTCATGGCTGCTAATGTACTCATCTTGCCTAAGGAAAGAGCCATATGGCCCACGAACGTTGACACTTCCAGATATTGTGTCTTCCATAGACAGCCGGGTCATACAGTGGAAAATTGTTTCCATTTCAGAGATTATATCTATGATATGAATGATGAACATCAAATAGATTGGGATGAAATGAGGCGATACGTCGCCATGATGAAGGCCAGGAGACCTCCTCCTAGACAATAGCAGCAGCAACAGCAACAACAACAACAACAACAACAACCACAACAACAAGCACAGCAACAACAACAACAACAACAGCCTCAGTAGGCACCACAACAACAGCCAAACATGGGCATCCTCCAAAATCATTACTGGCGCACCAACAACCCAACCACCAGGTCAACCCCATCTCTTCCTTCCCGGAAGTTGGAAGAGGGCAAGATTGGCATACAGAAGGCAGCTCTATCCTTGTCGCCAATCATGTTCCAAACCAACCTCCATGCCTTATCCGTCCCGCACCTGTCTATTCTCGACCCGTAGCACAACCTGCAACAACGCCTCACCCATTTCCACCGCCGTCACATCCTCTCATCCGCATCCCTACTGTTAACCTTCCACTGAGTCCTCAGCAAACATCATCCACCTCCACCATAACCCCTTTACCCCCGAAACCTCTCATCACCCACCGCCCATCCGGGGCCCCATCAACATCTACTATGCCTCCACCTCCCAAACCCCTAATCATCCACCGTCCATCCGAGACCTCATCCACTTCCACCATACCTCCACCTAACAAACCACTCATCAGAGCCCCTACACCTTCCATTGCCCCTGTTTCGTTAACTGTTCCTCCACCAATACCCCTTGAGACCCTGCTAAATCCCGTACCTAATCTCGTAGAGGTGCCACCAAACCCACAAGCCATGGTGCTCCGTAGTGGAAGGATGTTCCATCGGATTTTTCCCCAAAACAGTCAGGTCCCCGAGCAGTCTCAGCCAGAGAAAGACACTGAAGAGCAGCCAGAGGAGTCTATCCCCGGGACACAATATGACCTGTTAAAACACTTGGATAAAACACCAGCTCGAATCTCCATTCTCGAGCTAATCAAGAGGTCGAAAACCCATCAGGACGCCTTGATGGAGTATCTTCAGAAGGTTATGGTAAATGAGGATCTCCTAGTGGAGAAGATCTCGTCGGTATTGACACCGACTGATACACAACCGGCTATTATATTTCACCACCATGAGCTTGCCCCCAAGGAGGCTCGAAAATATGCTTTGTGTATTGCAGTAAAGATCAATGGGGCGTCTATAGACCCATGTTTGGTGGACACTGGTGCGTCTATAAACGTGATCTCCATGAGCACTCTCCAATTATGTGGGGTTGACACGGAACAGATAAGGCCTTCATCAATTACGGTTACGGCCTATGACAATAGCAAAAATCCACCAATGGGGATGATCATCTTGAATGTAGAATTGGGCCCTGCATCAGTCTTTGCGGAATTCCATATCCTTGATATGGATCCCACATTCAAGGCCATACTAGGCCGCCCTTACATTGAAGTTATGAATGATGTGCCTTCCACCAATCATCGGTGCTTAAAGTTTCCATACAAGGCTTGGATTATCAAGGTAAATAGCATGCCCATCTTTTCTACAGTGGATGCTATTAATACCTCTTTGCCTTCTGTTTGGCTGACTCACCGGCCGATTCTTTCACTGCTAGATGTGTGTGACCCTCATCGCGCCCCTTTAACACAAAAGCTATTTCCAACACCAAAGTCATGTCACCCTTCCCATTCTAAAGGATGGGAGATCATGAGAAATATTGGCTACCAACAGGGTAAAGGCTTGGGTGCACAATTACAAGGGAGACTGAGACTGCCAAACAAGACAAGGTTAACCCTTAGAGCCGGCCTAGGCTTTGAAGGGCCACTTGAAGCATATGAGTAACCTCTTACATGGACCTTGTACTCTCATTTCAGAAAGGGGCCGGTGATACAGTTGGGGGATCACCCACAACATTCACATGGGAAATTGCAGATTGCCTACTTAGCTAAAAGTTGCTCGAGGGCTGCAAAGAAGGGGAAACACGATGACCCAAATTACGAATGGAAAAAGTGGTTCGAGATACATGATATTTCCATTGCACTACAGCAGATGTTCTCGCCTCCGGACTTAGAGGGGCCAGTTTTGATCTCCGAGGTGCCAAAAGATGTCGTTGACATTATCAAAACTCCAAGTTTTCCTCGCCAAGAGGATGTTGCCATTGACGGATCACTTTCCGTCATTCTATCTAATCATTCTCCTCAGCCGTTGCTGTTGAATCTTTCCTGGACCAGACGTTTGTCTGATGATATTCCCAGGTCCCCTTCTCTGCTCACATTCTTGCGCGGGTTTCTCAGCCCGCGCCAAATTTTCAACCATGATCTGCTCAACGAGCCTTACAACCCCTTAGCTATAGTCCCCTCCTCTCATTCCCCAAGTTCTTTCAATTGTTTTATAATTGAAAATGAAAATGAAAAAAAAACGTCAATTTTTGAACTCCTCAACAGTGCATTTCCTTTGAGGAGACCTCCTACATCTCTCACGAGTGTGCCCCGACTTACGGGCCACTCATTCAAGGTCCCTTGAGTGACCTTCTTTACCCCTCCACTGAGGGGTCTTTTCCTGTACATTCTTCAACTTCTTCTTCGTCCGTAGAACAAGTCAGTCAGGTTAGGAATAATGAGTCAAGGGTAGTGCCTAGAAGAAAATCCAAGGGTAGGCAAATTCCTCGTCGATTTCTTCTAGATTTAGCCAATAGGTGTCAAGCCTTTCTAGCCATTCCTCCATTGCTAGAGAATCACATCCAACTGTCAGAGTTAGAATGCGAGGAGGATTGCACAATTGATGAGGGGTATGGAGTTTATGAGCTCACAGATGAAGAGTACCCTATTGAAGAAGGGGACGAAGAATATGAGGACGCGGTTGATGCTTATGCTAGCGGAATGAGGAGGTTTGACGAACCATCAGCCGCTATAGAAGAACCCACCAAAGAGATCAACCTGGGGACCGAGGAAGACCCTAGGATCGTCCTCATAAGCAATAATTTTCCGCCATCTGAAGAAGAGGAATTGATCGAGGTTCTCAAGGAGTACAGGGACACGTTCGCATGGAGCTACGAGGATATGTCGGGATTGGATTCCACCCTAGTAGAACCTCGCCTAACGTTAAAACCAGGGTCCGTCTCGGTAAAGCAAAGATTAAGACGTTTCTACCCCCAAATGGCTTTAAAAATGAAGGAAGAGGTCGATAAGCTCCACAAAGCCAGGTTTATTAGAGTCGTCCTATATCCTCAATGGGTGGCAAACATCGTCCCGGTCATGAAAAAAGATGGAAAGGTGAGAATATGTATCGATTTCAGGGACCTTAACCATGCGTGTCCAAAAGATGATTTCCCCTTGCCTCACATCGATGTGTTGGTTGATAACACGGCTGGCTATGAAACTCTCTCGTTTATGGATGGATTTTCGGGATATAATCAGATCCGTTTGGCGGAAGAGGATCAGGAGAAAACATCATTCACCACACCCTGGGGAACTTACTGTTATTTAGTCATGCCGTTTGGCTTGAAGAATGCTGGAGCTACTTATCAAAGGGCTATGATGGCAATATTTCATGACATGATGCATGTGTATTTAGAGCTGTATGTGGATGATTTACTGGTGAAATCCAGGACTAGGGCAGAACACCGGAGAGTTCTAGCTAAGGTGCTGCAAAGATCAAGGGAGTTCAATTTGAAAATGAATCCAAAAAAGTGCGTATTTGGTGTCTCGTCGGGCAAATTGCTTGGTTTCATTGTGAGTAAGAGGGGTATTGAAATAGATCCCAACAAAGCTAAAACAATTAGGGATATGCCACCTCCGAAAAACCTGAGAGAAGTTCGAGGGTTAATCGGAAGGTTACAATTCATTCGTCGATTTGTGTCCCAGCACTCGCAAAGGTGTAAACCTTTCTACGAGTTGACTAAGTCAGGAGTAGAATTCCTTTGGAATTCTAAATGCCAAAAAGCTTTTGAAGGATTGAAAGAATATCTGGCCAATCCACCGGTCCTAATTCCACCCACGCCAGGTAAACCTTTAATCCTTTACACCTCAGTCCTGGACGACTCCGTGGGAGCTGTCCTAGCACAAGCCGATGAAGCGGGCAAGGAAAGGGCGACCTATTACTTGTCCAAACTCCTCAACCCCTGTGAGCAGAAATACACGGCTATGGAGAAAACTTGTGCCGCCCTTGTCTGGGTACTGCAGAAGTTGAAACACTACTTTCTAGCTCATGAAGTCCATCTGATTGCCCGAATGAACCCTATCAAGTTCCTTCTAGAAAAATATGTCCTTACGGATAGATTAGCACGCTGGCAAAGCTTTCTTTCTTAGTTTGACATCACCTACATTCAGCAAAAGGCGAATAAGGGGTATGCCATAGTTGAGCATCTCGCTCACCATCCTCTCCCCAAATTCGATCCTGTCCAATCAGAGTTTCCAGATGAGGAACTAATGTCCATCAACCAATCAGATGATTACATGTGGACGTTACATTTTGATGGAGCTCTGAATTCCCAAGGGAAAGGAATCGGCATTGCCCTCCTATCACCTGAAGGCCTTACATTCCCATTGGCATACCAGCTCAAATTCTCAGTTACCAAAAATATAGCTGAATATGAGGCTCTTCTAGCTGGCCTGGAACTCGCTCATTCTTTTCGTATCACTGAATTGCGAGTCGTAGGTGATAGTCAACTCATTCTTCGCTAGGTGCTCACCAAATATCGCACTCGCGATCCCAAGCTCAAGCCATACCAAGAACTCACTGCTGCCTTTGCCAAACTGTTCACCAAATTGATCTTTGTCCATATCCCTCGTCATCAGAATATTCTGGCCGATGCCCTCGCCTCATTGGCATCATATTTAAGGTTCCCTCTAAGAAGATGGTTTGATTCCATTTCCATCTACAAGCGTCACGCCCCTGCAATCGATGACGCTTCCTACGTAGATATCAAGGACAGGATAGCAAGGAAGGCCCTACAGGAAGAAATCCTTGAGAAGAGGGAAATCATGTTGACAGAGTTAGAAGAAGAATTGGCTGATGAGGAGAAGCCATGGTTTTACGAAATTGCCAAGTATTGCAAAGATCAATCCTACCCTGGAGAAGCCACATCGGAAGATAGAAAAGCCATAAGGAGAGTGGCACAGAGATACATGCTGGTCGGAGGAGTGCTGTACAAGAGAAGTCTTACTGGTGTTCTTCTAAGATGTCTCGACGAAGAGGAGGTCTGGAAATGCGTCGAGGAAGCACACTCTGGTGTGTGCGGTGGCCATGTGAATAGCCAAATGCTTGCCAAGAAAATCCTTCGGCAAGGCTTTTATTGGCCCACCATGGGAGAGGATTGTGCCGTCTATGTCCGCAGGTGTGTCAAGTGTCAACTTTACGCCGATAAAATTCATTCCCCATCTTATTCACTTCATCTAGTATCCTCCCCATGGCCTTTCTCCATGTGGGCTTTCGATGTCATCGGTCCTCTTGGTAATCCTAACTCCCTCACTAAGCAAAAATCATTCATCCTTACTGCAACGGAGTACTTCACCAAATGGGCCGAAGCCGAAGTTTACGTGGAGATTAAAGCATCAACAGTCTGCAAATTCATCATGAAGAACATCATCGCCAGGTTCGGCATTCCAAGCACAATCATCACCGACAATGGGCCACAATTCATTTCTCAGGACCTTCAGGACCTCTGTAAAAGGTATAAAATTGCATTGCATCATTCATCACCTTATTATCCTCAAGGTAATGGCCAAGCAGAGGCCACTAATAAAACATTGATTAAAATCATAAAAAAGACATGTGAGTCAAACAAGTTCTCGGATTGGCCAGAAAAGCTGATTGAGGCTTTATGGGCCTATCGCACTTCAATCCGTACTCCCACTGGGCAAACTCCGTTCGCCCTTACTTATGGGATGGAGGCGGTAGTTCCGTATGAAATCTTGGTTCCTTCTCTCAGGGTACAGTTGGACAAGGAGCTTCCCCTCGACGAACGTCGTGATTCACTCCTTGCCCAATTGGAACTCTTAGATGAGAAACGGATGGCCGCTGCCGAGCATGCACGTGTATATCAGAATAGACTCACACGTTTTTATCAAAAGAAGGTCATTGAAAGAAAATTTCAAGTCGGTGAAATGGTAGTTAAAAGATTTTTTGTAAAACCTGGTGGGCCACGTTCTAAACTCCAACCCAATTTGGAAGGACCATACGTGGTTTAGGCGGTGCATCCTGGCAATGCCTACAGGCTAGTAAATACTGAGGGGATCGAGTTATCCCACCCTTGGAATGGGCTTTATCTTAAGAAGTACTACCCTTAGATAGGTGTACATAGTGTCAAAAAATGATGAAACGACAAACAACAAAAAAATAGAAAATAATGAAAACAACAAAAATATGTATATATACAACAACAAAAGAAAAAAAATAGAAAAAATGAAAAGAAGAAAAAAATAGAAAATTCAAAATGCCAATGCCTGGAGATTACCATGTAGATTAAGTCATTGCATTCAACCTCCATGTTGGGATAGGGCCTATTAAGACTTGGTAGGTTCCGGGTCTTGGTTTGCCAGAACCGTGGAGATCCATGTCCGGCTAGTTCGGCTTATGCCCTCTCAAAAGAAGGTAACATGCATGTACACATGTGTTCTATAAAAGATCGGTAGCATCGCTCATGGTGAGGCCTCACCCAGAAGGTCTCCAGAAGGCTTAAATCTTTATTCTCTCTCTCTTCGACCGAATGAGACAGCCGGCGCCCTTAAAACGCTGAGCATGGGAAACACGAACACAACCCCTAGGGTGAGAGTAGGGCCCAATTCCTCGAGCATGGGTCAGAGCACGAGAAGAGGGCAGTGTCCCCGCAGGCATCCAAGAGGGGTTCCATAATGTCAAAATACTATGTCCCTCGCAAAAATCTGTCAAGAAATAAAAAAATCAGAAAAGAAGAACAAAATCAAAGTCAAGTGAAAAGCCTGGTCGTAACCATGCCTGATCCCACAAATGAAACCCCTTTGACTGAAAGTCAAATTCTATACAAAAGGGGTCATGAGATGTAAATGCTCGAGATTTGGTCTGAAGTTACCCGAAAGGGGAAGTTAAGTGCGCCTCTACTGGCTCGCCGGGTTAACGGTTTTGCCGGTCCTCTCAGGAGGTTTGCCCCCAATATTCTTCCTTCTTCCCTGAAGATGAAGGCTCAATGGAGTTCCCGAAGGGTGAAGCTTGCCAAAGCTTGTAACCTCATTTCAATACAAACATATGGTTGTCCATTTTTGAAAAGTAAAAGCCATTGTCGTGAAGGAGTCTTCGTGTTTCTGGCCGGTTAAGACCCTTATCTACCACCTTAATCTATTCTTAGCCTAATCTTAGGCTTAGACCAATGCAAGCGCGTCACCTACGGGTGCGACGGCGTCTGATTCCGGGTCAGCGTCGCGCGGTTGGTCATTTGGGTTCCAGGGTGTTCTATTACATATCATCTAGAGTTGTGAGGAAATAGATCCGGGTCGGGCAAATCATTTACCTTGAACACTTTTTGGGTGAATCCCTGTGGTCGGAAGCAACTGGGAGCCTAAGCATGGCATGACGGTATTGTCATCAGGATAAGTCTTAGCCGGCGGGATTATCATTCGAGGAGTCTAGAGGCCCAAATCAACCTAGATGTGCACTTAGGATGCCTGGGAGGTTAGTAAGAAACCCCTATTCTCATGCAAGTCAGATGTTATATCGAGTGGTCATCATGCATTAGCAAAAATAAAAAAAATATTAAACAAACCAAAAACAAACAATAAAATAACAAACCCAAAAACCCAAAAAAAAGAAGGAAAATGTTAATATATGCAAATCAAAAAAAATGGAAAAAAAAGACCAAAAAAAATAAACAAACAACAAAACACAAAAAAAATGACTGAAAACTCCAAAATAAAAAAAATCGTAATTTGCATGTTGGCATTTGTATGCAGCATTCCACTTTTAAATTTTCGCTTGCATCCGTGTGCTTGTCTGTCGCATCCATCATCGTCTTTTATTATTGCCTTTGTTAATAAGGGCTTGCCCCTTGACTCGTTATCAAGGACAGTTCGAAACCTCGTCTGCTTATTGAGCAAGGGGCAAGTCAGAATAAAAATACTAACTTGTTTGCTTAAATGTGTGTAGAGATTCGAGAGACCGGAAAGAAGCAGAGAATCAAAAAAAAGACAAAACATTTTATTCCACTCCCAACCAAAAACAAATAACAAAAAGTCTACATTAGGATCCACCCTCCTTCTCCACATTACTCGCCTTGTCGCTCTCTGGACAAGAAACTCTAGAAGGTGCTATCCAGCCATGAAAAGTGGTACTTCTACCGCTTTATGGTCCTCTTTCTATCTCCACTCCCCGACGTCGATCTGTGGGGGTAGCAAAAAAGCTACTAACACGAAAGCCACGCTCTCGTGCTCTTCGGTAGCATTCCTCGCCATCCTTCAGTCACTGCTCAGCGAGGCCGAGACTGGTCCTCAATTCAAATAATTGGGCCTCCAGCGCCCTCTTCTCCTCTTTCTCGGTCGATCTCTTGGCCTTCTCTCTTTCCCTGTCCCTTTCTCTCTCGGCCCGTTCTCTCTCTCTGTCTTTCCTCTCTAGCTGGAGGGTGATCCTCAGCTCCACAGCATCCCTAGAAGAGTCCTCACCTGGACGACGTTGTAATTCCTCTTCTAGCTCAGCTATCCTAGCTTCCTTCAGCGCGGCATGTGCAAGTGCCTCCTGTGTTTCTTTCTCCTGCCATGCATTTCATCTCAGGCATATGGCAAGGTTTGAACAAGGGATATTAAATGGTGAAACCCTCATCTGTGCAGAAAACATCCCTTCTGCCTCTGCAGCCCGTTGTGTGGCATGAGCAAGCTACATGTGGAGTAGATCTAACTCTGAAGTAGGAATCCATAGACTGGAAGAAACGCCGTCTACCCCCATCACCGATGAAACTGCATCGAGCTGGGCACGCTACGACAGATAAGAGGTGACATTTAAGTGGTTAGGGCCACGAATTTCAAATCATACCAGGAGCGTGTACATACACACTTACTGATGAACCCAGAGCCGCTCGGGTGTCATTCAACTCTTGCTCCGTGTCCGCCAAACGAGCTCGTAAGTTCGTTATTATGGTGTCACGGGCATCCTACAGTTATGACTTATGAGTTCATAAAAAAATAAAAAAAAGGAAAAATATATAATAATAAATGGTTTCTTTTTACTTTACCTCCACAATCCCTCCAGGCTAGAACCTCTCCGCATACATTGCCCTATAGAGGCGTAGGTAATCCTCGCTGTCTTGTGCTTGCGATTCTACGAGCGTGCCTCCCCGTTGCCAGTCTTCATATTATTCGGGGAAACGCACCCTCCAATCAACACAAGTTGCCGGCCCGCGTGTCTTCTTTCCGACGCTGGGTGATGTGGTCATATCCACCCATTCCTGGGCAAGTCCTAGGATCCTCATGGCTAATCGCAGCCTGAGAGGCTCGATCTCATTCAAACAATGGAGTCAAAGGTCCCGTCCGAACTGGGCACGGCTTCCAATTACCCACGGCTGGTCGACATCGACCATGTTCAAGTAAGGCCTCCAGTTCACCTATGATGGGTTGTACATATTTTCTTGGTTAGCTAAAATACAAAAAAAAATTGCTAAAAATGAATAACAAAAAAAAGAGAAAAAAAAGTATCCTACCATCGTTGCAGGGAACTCTTGCAGCTCTCGTCTCAACACCATCAGTTGGCAGGATAGTGGTGATGTACTCATGATGGGTTGCCACCGTCTATCCAGTGGGATCGTCACTGGTCGCCAGTGTCGAGCTCTCCCCATTGGAAGGTAGTAGTAGCTCCATAGCTACATCATCATGGGCTATTCACATCAACAAATACAAAAAAAGGCATAAAACAAAAACAACACAAAATAATCTTTTACCTGGATGAAGGGTGTAAACCCACTTATTGTCACCTCTCGGCCTGTCCTTTGTGACAGACCTATGAATAGATGCGCTAGTATGGCAGCTCCCCAGGTGTACTGCCCTACTCTTTCTAAGTCCACGAGCAGCTCTAGGAAGCGATAGTGTATGTTGTCTCCCTTGGAGCCCAGTAGCAACTTGCCCAACAGGAAGAGGAGGAACCTCCTCAGGTCCATGTTGGTCCTCTCTCAGTTGCTGGCATCCACGCAGTATACAGCACGGGCACCTCTTTCTGCCCTTTCCATGAATTCCTCCATGGACTCGTCATCCCGTGGACGAATGTCAGTAAGCCCTAACGCCTCCATGATCGATGTCTTGGCTACTGACCTGTTCTTCCGACCGTCAAGGTCCAGCCCCAACAGCTTCTGGGCACCTTCTCGGTAGTCCGCGTAGGTGACACCAGTCACCGCTTCCCCATCTACCTTTAGGCCCGTGATGCGGACCATGTCCTCCAGGCTGGGCACCATGTGCCCCCACGACATTAGGAATGCCCGACTCACTGGGTCCCATCTTTCACGCAGTGCTTGGATCAGGGCAAGGTCGAGCTTAATTGGCTCGATTCGGAGGAAGGCCCCGAATCCCATCACGTCTAGCCTGGCCTTCTGGAAGTCCGGGAGACCTCGATATGCCGCCATTACCAGTTCCCACGAGATGTGCGATCGCATCATGCTCTGCACATACACAATAGGTGAGAAAGGGGAGCTTTGCTAAGCAAGAAAAGGAAAAAAAAGGATGAAGGAAGAAAGGAAAGGATTCACTTATGAGCTGAGATTGGGTCTTCTCATTGAATTGCCCTTCGACTTTTGAAAGTCCTCGGGAACTGCTGCCGGATCTACTCCTCTTTGAGGAGCGGGAAGACTCACCCTCTACCCTAAAACTAGATTCACCCTCCATCCTAACAATTGAGCAACTCTCACTACCCCCCCTTCTTACAAATTTTCACTCTTCAACTCAGCTCTCACGACTCTGGTGTTCCCGAGTCGACTGAAAGGGGAGGTATTTATAGGATTGGAAGACGTCTGAGGTGGCAATCGCCATTATCTCTGTTGGTGACCCTCGTGATAGGGCATCTTCTTTTCAGTCTCATATAAGCGGCGAAATGACATGTCCACCCACTCCCCGCTCACTGAGGGGCAGTCTGATTCTTGGCAGGCACGTGATTGAGTGTAATGAATAAGAAAAAGGAAAGGGATGCATATGCCGGGAGGTTTGAATTGTCGCACGAGGATGAAACTAAGAGTCGTCATTATTGTGCATCCCCAAGAAGTTTGAATAGTCGCAAGCGACTGGAACTAAAAGTCACCACTGCCGACTCCGATGGACGATTCCCGCAGAAAAGAAGGAATGCGCCTATCGGGAGATTTGAAATGTCGCGAGCTCAAAGTCGTCGTTGCTGACGATTCTCGCATAAAAGAATAGATGCATCTGTCGAGAGGTTTGAAATCTCGCATCGGAATGGAACTAAAAGTCACCATTGCCGACTCCGACGCAAGATTCCCGCAAAAAAGAAAGGGGTGTGTTTGTCGGGAAGTTTGAAATCTCGCGTTGGAGTAGAGTTGAAAGTCACCATTGCCGACTTCGACGCAGGATTCCCGTGGAAAAGAAGGTGATGTTCGTCGGGGGGTTTGAAATCTCGCAACGGAATGGAACTAAAAGTCGCCATTGCCGACTCCGACGCAAGATTCCCGTAAAAAAAAGGAAAGGGTGTGTTTGTCAGGAAGTTTGAAATCTCGCGTTGAAGTAGAGTTGAAAGTCGCCATTGCCGACTTCGACGCAGGATTCCCGTGGAAAAGAAGGTGATGTTTGTCGGGGGGGTTTGAAATCTCGCATCAGAATGGAACTAAAAGTTACCATTGCCGACTCCGACGCGAGACTCCTGTTGAAAAGGAGGGCACGTGATGAGACAAGATTCCCCCACTTCGGGGCAAAATCTTGTCGAACGCACCACATGGGAATAACGTGGAAGAAAAGAGGCGTGAAGGAAAAGGAACGCACAAAGGGCAGGCAAATCACGCGAACGCGACCCATTTTGCTCGTGAGTCTATATAAGGTGCCATGTACACCATACAGCAGGGCGGTGGGTGTACAAGCAACTTACATCACCCTCCTGGTCATTTCTCTTCTCCCTCCTAAGGCGGAGGTCCCTACAGGGAGGTCTCCTAGAGCTCTGTGACACAGCAATTGCATTGTCGCGTCGCGCATGCCCACCCTCTCTGGTGATGCTCCTCGCCATCCTCCAGCCTCTCGCAACCCCGATGGTTGCGAAGCTCTCGAACCTGAGGCCGTTGGCTAAGCTGCCCTCTGCTCTGTCGGTGGTGACTGCACTAGCCCCAGGAGCTCCTCTACCGTGAGCTATGACTCTCCTCCAATATGCAGTGACCCTGAGGAAGCGACATGCCCAGTCGCTGTTTCTCCCAGAGCTCCATCGCCCGGGCCCCCAGTGCCCTCCTCTCGTACCAACCTCGATGCCGCTCTATCTTCGTCTCTCTCCTTACTCTCTCCTTCTTTACCTCTCTCCTCGGCACCTGGAGAGAAATCTTTAGCTCTAGGACGTCTCAGGGCAACTCCTCATACTGTAGTTGCTCCGATCCTCTAGCTCCTGTCTGGGATAGCCAGCTGCTGCCCGGCGTCCATCATTTTAGCCGCCTCTATGAAAAGAAAAGGGGAAAGGGGATTCAAGGAGCATGCAATGACATTAAGGCTTGGCATTTATTCTAAAACGAGATACATTAGGATTTGGGCACCTCAGGCCTCAGTTTCCTGAGCTCCATTACATAAGCCTTCCATAGCTCCCGATCCTCACTCACAGACACCATCGCCTTCTGTGGAACGCTTGCCTTCCACGCTGCTTTGATCGCTGTCATGTCTATTGCATCATCATTCGTGCCCAACTCCCTTTCTTTAATCAAAGGAAGGTCGGATAGCGTAGGAAAAGAGTGTCGCGGAAGGCCGATTTACAGGCAACACCGGTGCGAGCTGTAAAGAATAAACTCAGTTGCACCGATAAGCTGGAGTTCTGCATCAGGGGAGAGTCTCGTGAGAAGCTCACGTCCAAGTAAACATGTTGGCGCGTGAGTAAACGCATCCCGCTCCAAGGTGTTGAAGTAAGTGTGCCAGTCTCCACGTGACTTCAGCCGAGGCGTGCGATTGACCACACTCCCGCCAAAACCCAACACATCAACCATGTGATAAAGGGGGCTTTGTTGGAAGATTCTTGAAGTAGTTCATTCCTCCTCGCAGCGATCAAATTTGAAGTGGAGATCGATCTAGCAATTGAGGAGAAACATGCACCCATAGGGGGGCTGGTCCATGCTGGAAGCCGTAAGACCGCTGTAAAGGTAGGCGAGGATGGCTGGCCCCACTCTTTTGCCCTTCCAGAGTTGCCCTTCCAGAGTCCGCAAATCGCGCCCAGCTGATCCTCCTCCATGATATTATCGGTGCTGGGGAAGAGGAGAGCTCCAGCTAAACATATCACAAACCCTTTCATGAGTCCTTCTAAGCATTCGTCACCTGTCAATCTTTCTAAAGTGCTCATGGTCCAGTCTGCGAGCTTTTGTAAGTTGATTCCCCGCTGTGTCTGAACGCCTTTAATGGCTCCGTAGGGCATGAAGCTTCCTAGGACTTCCTCAGAGGACACCTTCTTCCCCATGGGCAAAATTTTTATTCTCCCATCATTCCTGAATCTTTTTAAGCCAAGCAGAGTTCCGCCTCCTCCAGAAGGATCGTCGATTCAAAAGTAGGAAAGACGAAGGTATGGGTTTCAGGGTGCCAAACCTCTACCAGTGCACCTATGGCTGCCCAATCCATGCAAATCTTGTTATAATATTTGGCGTGGATAACCAGGCCTTGAAGGTGCCACTTTGAAATAAAAACTCTCATGTCGGTAGTAACGTTGGAAGTGAGCTTCGACAGCCAGGGCAGTCTGGAGAATCTTCGAGGACCCGGAAAGAGGGGATACGGCTGAAAGGAAAGGAAAGAAAAGAATGAATGGGTAAGAAAGAACTCATGTCTGAAGAATAGAGGAAAGAGCTAACTCACCCTTCGCGAGAGAATCCTTTCGCTCAGATGACCTCCGATGTTGGTCAATTTCAGGAATTCACGATCGAACCTCTCCCTTTTGGTAAGACGGGAAGGTTCACCCTCCATCTCCAAAGACTGGGACCTCTCTCTTCCCATCTCAAAAGCACAGAACCACCATTGAATGCATTTGGCTAAGCACTAGGGGGATACTTATAGGAGAAAAGAGGGGTAAAACTGTAAATGTAAAGCATAAATGATGAGTTACCGTTATGGATTTTTACTGGAGGAATCTTGTTTGGTTTGCATTTTGTCTTTGCTTGTTTCTGTGAATTACCTAGGTGTGTGGATTTCTTTGTGAAGTGCGATTCCATTTCTTGTGCAATAATTGTGTGTTAACTGTTCGGTGCAAACATCGATGCAATAATTGTGTGTTAACTGTTGAGTGCAGGTACCATTGAAAAAAAAGGGGGATAACACTGTCCCACCCTCGGTCACTCCGGTGATCGGCTCCACTGTGTCATGCATCCTACTATATGATATCTACACTATTAGAGCATACCAAGGACCTTATGTCTTGGATAAATCTGGAGTTTGAGTTCCCCTTCAACAAAAACAGTGATCACTTCAGAGGAATTCAGGACGTACGGATAGGCCGTTAGGATGTGACAGCTTGGGGACGACAGTTCCGTCCGGTGTGTCGGTACGTGGATAAACGGGCCCCGGCTAAGTATCAGCTCATCGGATCGCTATCCTGACCCAGTCTCCACAACTTAATAATATTATCCTTGGTTATCTTCTATTTTCTTTTGTTTTATATTTTTCTTTTAAACCCAGCATGCATTCTAGGCCTGTCAACGGATACAGATATTATCCGGATCTGCTTCGATTCCTATTCATTTTTTCGGATACGGATAATATCCGAATTTGAATCGGAGCAGATACGGATATTATAATATTCGCTTCGAAAAATATCCGTCCGTAATATTATATATCATATAATACATATTTTTAAATAATATATTATAAAATAAATGATATTATAGAGAAATTTAGATATTTTATAGTTGTATTTTAATTTAAAACTTATTTTATATATTTTTGACATTTTATAATTATATTTTATATACTTTTAATATTTTATAATTATATTTATATACTTTTAAATTCGAATCGGATAATTAAGATTTTAAAACGGAGCGGATACGGATAGTCAGATATTCGCTTCGTATCCGAGTCAAATCGGAGCGGATCAAAATCGGATAATTCGAATCGGAAAACGGAGCAGATACGGATAGTCATATATTCGCTTCGTATCCGCTCCGTTGACAGGCCTATTGCATTCATGTAGGACTTTGATATCATTGTGGAAGATCATTCACTTAACTTGATTGCGAGAGTTGCTGTGCTTGAATTTTTGAATAATACGAGATATTCCATTCTGAGTCGAGTACTCAGTTTCCTCGAAACCACCTTGGGTTGATTCTCCGGAAGAAATGTCTGTTTGGATTTATCAACTACTTTTTTTTACTCCATTGGGCCCACCTCGGCAGCAGCACTTCCACATGGCTGGTAACCGCTCCCCGAGGTGAAACCCACAGGTCTACAACCAGGGTACTTCCGCGCAGAGAAGTTGGCCCCACCCTTTTTATTTATGCTCAAGTGTACTTTTTCTCTTTCCTTATTTCCATCCGAACAAGCGTTGACTTTGGGGGACCCTCTTCAGGGTTGTTTTGTTGAGACTTTGGAAAGGCTCCAATCCCAAAATGTTGAAAGCGTGTCACATCATACCTTGGCATCCACTTTTCAGTCCACTCTATTTCATTTCATTACCCTCCATTGCATTCCATTACATGTTGTTCCCCTACAAAGCGGATGCCAAGGCAGGGCAGCTGTAGACACGCCAATTTTGACATTGCGGCGAGTAGATCTCGTATTATATTATGATGCCCCAAAGCGGCCCTCCCGATCGAATTTTTTAAATGGTCTTCAATTTTCTGACAAGGTTGAATAATGGTGAAATATGCATTCATGGTCCGAGCACATTGTTGGTCTGAGCATATATATATAACAAAGGTCCGTGCACATATCACTGTTAGGTCAGTGCACGTTTCTGTTTATGTGTACATATGGGTCGGTGTATACACATAAGGTCAGCATATAGGTCGGTGCATATGTACGTGCTCATTTGGCATATAGCATCAGTGCACCTTTAGCATATTGCATTAGGGTTCATGCACCTTTTTAAGTCTGAGTCATCAGCATCTAAGGTCTGTGCATGTATTGGACTAACTCGGTGCATCCCATGCCTTCCCCTGTATTCTAACGTTGGTGCATACCACATGCTAAGTCAGTGCACATTTGATCTACGCTTGTCACGAAGTCTGTGCATGAACAACACGGCGCATGAACAAACTTGGTGCAATCTTTGTTTCTCTGCATTGAAGTTAGTGCATCTGTTGGCTGTGTACTGGAATCAAGTCTGTACATAATCGTCCATGTGCACGTTTGAAGTCAATGCAAATTTTTTTGCACAGACATACTCGTGCATCTCCTCTCGTGCACGTAATCAAGTCAGTGCATGCCTCACAAACTCGGTGCACTCCACACTAAGTCTATGCAACTCTGTTCATATACGTGAGTGAAGTCGGTGCAAGCCTTCGTGCCGCATAGACATACTCGGTGCAGCCTAGATTTCTAGCATGTAAGAGTCAGTGCAGCCTTTGCCTTGCATAAATAAGGTCCGTGCATCTTCATAGCAAGTCTATACGTTGCAACAAGTCCATACGTAGCAAGTCTATACGTTGCAACAAGTCTATGCATTCAAGTCTATACGTTGCAACAAGTCTATACATAGCAAGTCTGTACGTTTCAGCAAGTCTATACATTCAAGTCTGCACATGCCTTTAGCAAGTCTATACATTCAGCTTAGCAAGTCTGTATGTTCAGCTTAGCAAGTCTGTACGTTCAGCCTTAGCAAGTCTGTACGTTCAGCCTTAGCAAGTCTGTACGTTCAGCCTTAGCAAGTCTGTACATTCAGTCTTAGCAAGTCTGTACATTCAGCTAGAAAGTCTGTACATTCAGCTAGCAAGTCTGTACATTCAGCCTTAGCAAGTCTGTACATTCAGCTAGCAAGTCTGTACATTCAGCTTTAGTAAGTCAATACATTCTTTAGCAAGTCTGTACATTCTTTAGCAAGTCTATACATTCGCCTTAGCAAGTCTATACATTCTTTGATAGCAAGTCTGTGCATGCCCTGAGCATCTCACTTCAACATACATACTTTTGTGCAGTCTTTCAAAATAAAGTCTATACAATGTGTATTGCGAGCACGCCAGGGCTGCACCGACTTCAGCCTGTGCGAGGACGCCTTGCACCGACTTCTGTGCTGTGAACGTGCATGGGCCTACTCATGTGCACTAACCCATCAGATCTGCACCGACCCTGTACATATCTTTTAGTTTATATTAAACTTCTTGTCTCCATCTCTCCATTCCCTGGTCCCCCTTTCTTCCTTCGTCCTTTTATTCCCTGCCCCTTTTGCCAACTCATGACGACCCTCTCATGTTCCCCACTTTTATTGTTTGCATATTCCCCATTCTGCTCACATGGGTTATCTGGTCCCCTCTCTTTCTTCCCTTTCCTCTGCATGCACACCCCATTCTGTTGACGGATGTTCATAGACCCACCACCACTGCCACAACCAGAGGGCATGTCTCCCACTACCTCTGCCCTCTGCCAAAACCCACATGAACCCCATACGATAGCGAGGGATCCGAGGGAGATCAATTGAGACCTTCTTCCACTCTCGAGAGCGAGACCTTTGGCGGATCTTTTCAGAGAGCGAGAGCAAAAACCCCCGGAGAGCAAGAGAGAACTCCTCCATTCCTCATCCCAGAGAGAGCCCCTAGAACGATCATCCATTCCTCCGAGACTCCCCTCCACTTCCCAGAACCTCCTCACTTTCACTCACCCCATTCCCCCTTGGAAACACCACCCACTTCCTACCTCCCAACAGACTCCACTCGGATCATCCACTTTCATCTCCCAGAAACACCACTCCCTCTGGCCACCACACACAACTCCCACTGACACTCTCGCAAACTCCCACTGCCAACCGCCACCTTCGCTGCCATCTCACCTCTGGCCTCCACTCCACCGTCGGCCACCATCTCCCTCCTTCCACCTCCACCGTGAAACCTACACCCACACCCCCACACCATATCTCACAGCCGCCAACTCCCCCTCCCCGGCCACGAGCCTCACCACCGCTGCCACTCCACGCCCCACGTCGCCGTCGATGCTACCTCCGGTCTACCACCGCCACGCCCGTCGCCACAAGCTACCGTCGTCGCCGACCCCGTCTGCTGCCACTCTCGACGTCCACCTCTACCACTGCGAAGCCCCTGCCGTAGACGCCGCCGACGCAAACGCAAGCACGCTGTCCGCGACCGCTGCCACCTCCACGACATCGCCGTTGCAACCCCGTCGGCGAGCTCCCCGACAGCACCGGCCAACTCCACTTCCACCCACGTCACCGTCGTCGACGACCTCGCCCTGAGCCTCCAGCCACCTCCCGCGGACGCCACCGCAGCCACCTCCGCGAGCACGCCGTCGCCAACCCCCTGCATGCACCGCCACTGCATACGCTACAACCACCGTCTTCACCGCCGTCGACCACGCCGCTACAGGGCCCTCCCTTTGCGTCTCTCACGTCCTGATAAGTGTCCATTTGTTATGATAATTCATTGCATGTACACCATTTTATATGCATATAATTAGGCAATTATGCATATTTCATAGTTAACCTCAACTACGCATTTAAATTGGAACTTTCACGTAAATTGATTAATTCGATTATCTTATTTAATAATAAATTAAAGTTGAGGGCCATGAGCATTAATTCTCCATTGCATAATCATGAGCATTTGAGAGTTATGTGCACATTGTGATAATTTTTATGGACTAAAGTGTAATTATGTGTGTGTAGGACACCGAAGGTAATTACAAAAGAAGCCGAGGGCAAAACTGTCACCACTACTTTGACCAAGTCAAAAGCACATATTTTGATTGGAGGGAAAAGAAATTTCAAAAGTTTGAAATTGAGGAAAAGAAACACATATTTCGGTTGGAGAGAAAATTGAATTCAAAGTTTGAAATAAAGGAGAGACATGATGAGCCTTGAGAAAGGGGGTGCCCAAAGTCTAAGAAATGGGGTGCCCACCTACTTTTCCTCTTCCCCATGCATCATATTCCACTTAAATCTCATCCATCCATCTCCTTTTGATACAATCTCTACCCTTCATCTACCCAACTTTCTCTCTAAATAGCCCATGACAAGGAGGAGAAAGGGAGTTCTTCTTTTGGCAATTTTTCACTCTTTCTCTCCCTCTCACATCTTTTAGTTCGACGGGTTCGCCCTCTTCCGTCCCTCTTCTCCTCTTGTTGTCTTCATAAAATTTCTTTATTTTTACATTCTCTATAACTTCTTCTTCTACATCATCTTCTAATTCCTTCTGGTTTTCAAGTTATTTCGTGTTTTTCACTGTGCTATCATGTTCATCTGCGAACCAGTGTTTCTCTCTGTTCTTCCCCTTGTTTCTCACCCTTCTAGTCATTTTCTTCTCTTGCTTTATTCATAAAAGTTCTTTGTTTTTAAAAGATCTTCAACTTCTTCTTCTACGCCATCTTCTAATTCTTTCTGGTTTGAAAGTTATTTTTCATTTTTCAACATGCTATACTGTGATTTCACTGTTCATCCGAGGTTCTAGCTTTTGTTATTTCTCAGTTTTTAAGCCCTTCCCCTCTTTATTTCTCTCTGTGTTCTTCATTACAGTTCTTCCTCTCTTGTAGATCTAGATTTTCTTCTTCTATCACTTCCTCTAATTCTTCTTAGTTTACGAGTTATATTTATTTTTTCACTGTTTCACTCTCTTATCTTCTTCCTTCTTCATCTCCACACAAACCCTTCCACATTCCTCTTTATATTTCTCTCCAAAGTTTATCATCCATAACTCTCCTTTCATGGTGATGTGCACATCAAGACGAGCGACATTCCAAGGCTCGTGACGTGGACGACGCCGGCTTGTTCATCCATCTCTTTCCACGACGATCTCCTTCAAGGCGGAGTGATCCTCTCCAAGGCTCGGCGAGGAGGAGACGACGGCGTCATCACCATTGCTACTACTATCTTCATATCTCAGGCCCCTCTTTTTGTTATTATTTTTGTGTTATGTTACTTTATTGTAATCTTGTCACCTCTTTGTTGTAAGTTTATCTTGCACTTCATGTACTCTTTCTTTTAAGTTAATGAAGAGAGTTGTTCTTTTGATCTAGTTCTTGATCTTCTTCTATCTCTACCCCCTTCTTCTATCTCTTCTTTTCACTTCATGCAATTAATTTCTATAGCATAGGCGCATAATCATAGGTGTTTTTAATTAAGTATTCGGTTTGTTCTTCATTTCACTATTTTCTTTAAGTAAAGCAAAATCACAAATATTTTTCTAAAAGGTTACAAGGTTTTTTAACTCAAAAAAATCTCTTCTTCCCTATGGATTCGACCCGTGCTTGCCATAGTACTACGTTCTCTTTTGATCATTTTGTGGGAGTTCGGTTTTAAGATTGTTATACGCGTGTTTTAAACGACGAACTTTCGTGTTATCAATTTTTGGCGTCGTTGCCGGGGAGGAATGGTGATTTTTGACTTAAGAACTTTGTTTTCCTTATGTATATAGTGTACTAATAAAGTTCTCTTTTCTTATTTTTACAGGAAAAAAAAGTAACTTGAAAATTCAAAAAAAAATTTAGAGGTAAGTCTCCACCTTTTCCATAGTCTTTTTGTCATTCATTTTGAAAAAAAAAAAGAACGGGGGAACATTTTTCAAGTAAGTATCCAAACTTTTCCTCCTTCATTTTAATTTCATTTCTCTACATTTCATATCTTGTGGTTAGATAGGTTCACTACATAAAAAGAAAAAAATCATCACTTGAACTTCAATAAAAATCTTCATTGCAAGAGTAAAAACCACACTTTCATGCTTTAGGTCATGCATCATGTAAAATAGAAGTTCTTCCTTCCTTATTGTCCAGTTTATGTTAATTTCATTTTGGAAGATTGCAAGGGGCAAGGTGAGTTCTTTTCTAATCTTTTTCTTAAATCACATGCCCATGCATACTTGCATAAAACCCCTTGTTTGAATTTGGCTTGTTACATATCATTTCTAAAATATTCTAAGGGCAACACTCATAAGCAAGATAAGGTGGGGATTTCATCACCCTTCCTTAGCCCACAAACCATAATTCCCTTGCATCTTTGCATTTCCTAGACCTTAAATAAAATCCAGTAGACGTTGGCCCTAGGTTCACACTGTGATTCTTGTGTTATTTGGGCTTACCCTCTTGTGAAAACCGGTGCCTAAGGCAAGACGGTCGGATGGCAAACGCCTTAAGCGGGCTAGTGATTTTTAATTAGGACCTTGCGAAAGTAAGGGGAGCCTCCCACTACCCCACCCCTTACCTGGCCGGTGGAAATATTGAGGGTGAACTCAAGTTACACTTTAGTCATTTTGTGAAACCCAATTTGTAGGTTTAGGTCACACATAGGTCATTAGGTAATTTGTGAGACAACTTGTTTGTGTTTGCATAAAAAAAAATCCTCTTCTCTTTCTTTGTCCTATTTTGTGTCAAAAAAAATAATAAATTAAAAAAAATAAAAATCATCATAAAAAATCTCTTTCATCTCTCTCTTCGTCCTGGTTCATGCAAGGTAGAAGATCTCAACATCCAAACCTACTAGGACTCATTCAAGAAATTGAGAGAGTCTTGTATCCAAGGATCGATCTCCAACAAGATCTCATGGCCGACAATCAAGGACCTCACCACCCAAATCTAATGGCCGAAAATCTTGATCCTCCAAAGCAAATGAAGGACTATTTCTTGCCTAATCAATACCAACCGTCCTTCTATGTCCAAGCACCTCAGAACCAGGCGGTTCATTATGAAATCAAGTCTAGTACCATCCAAATGTTACCATCTTTCTATGGAAATTCCAATGAAGACCCTTACAAACATCTTGATGAATTCCTTCAGATCTGCTCAACTGTTAAAATCCAGAATTTCTCTGATGATGCTCTTAGGCTCACTCTCTTCCCATTCTCTCTCAAGGATAAATCCAAATATTGGTTAGGAGCCTTGGGTAGGACCATTGATACATGGGCGGAAATGTAAAAAGAATTTTTGAAGAAATTCTATCCCATCGGACGAACCAATACCATGAGAAGAGTAATTACTGGATTCACACAAAACCCTGGGGAACATATCATTGAAGCGTGGGATAGACTGAAAGATTTATTGAGGAAATGCCCCCACCATGGGTTATCAAGATGGCAAATTGTACAGGCATTCTATGAGGGTTTGACGGAGAATTATAGACATATGGTGGATGCATCATATGGGGCAGCATTCATGAGTAAGAGCGAAGATGAGGCTTACGATTTATTTGAAATACTTAGTGAGAATTTAATTAGTCATACCTCGCTCTCATCCTATGAGAGAATGATTGGGCCGACTAAGAGGGGTGGACTTTATGAAGTTAAGAGCCAAGGTGAGTGTGAGAACAGGATGGACATTAATGCCTTGACCCAGAAATTGAACAAAATGGATTTGTTGGCACAGAAGATAGAGAAGGTTGATCTTGTAACTCAGAAGCTAGATCAGTTGTTATCTAGGCATGAACCTTCTTCTTCTTTAGCCCCTCGACCTCAACCATTCTCCGCTCTTAGTCATGAAGAGATGTATGCTCTTTGTTCTAACCCTGATCATGGGGTAACTGATTACCCCACAGCAGCCCAACTTCCCCCATTCATCCAAGAACAAGTCTTTGCTGCTTAGGGTGTCTCTAAGCCTCCTTATGATCCTTATTCCAACACTTATAATCCAGGCTGGAGGAACCACCCGAATTTTTCTTGGAAATCTCAGCAAGGTTCATCTACCCAATCTAATCCCTCTTTTCGAAAATAACCCTTTCAAGCTCAAGCCCACCAACATTACCAATCTCCTTTTCAACAAGCTCAGTCTCATCATAATTTCTCTCAATCTAATGCACCTTTCCAACAATATTCTCAACCTCATTTTTAGCATTCTCAGGCCCCGTATCCTCAACCTCCCACTCAGCATTTTCAGGGCCAGTATCATCAGTATCCTCCAAACCGTTTTCAAGCTCAAGTTCCTTTCAAACCTCCTCCTCCTCAACCTCCGCAGCCCAATTTTGATGACAAGTTTGAACAACTCCAACAACTCATCCTTACCCAAGCACAATCCATTTCTAAGTTGGAAAACCAGATAGGGCAACTTGCTGCTAATAACATGAGAAGAGAGGTAGGCCAGCTCCCTAGTCAACCGGTGGCCAACCCCCGCAATCAACAACCTCCAGGCTTCCCTCCAAGAGCTCCATTTCTTCCTCAACCCAATCAGTCCAATCAACCTCAGTTGTCCCCTCCTGTAGGTCCCCAATTTGAGAATGCAAAGGCAATCTCTTCTCTTAGGAGCGGGAAGATTTTAGATAATCCTTATAGGATTAAGGAAGTTGGCAGTAGTTCGGGTCAAGATGCCCACATAGAAAGTGATAGTGAGGATGAGGAGCCGGTGATTGTGTAAGAGAAAAAGAAGTCGGAGGGTGGAGAGAAGAAGTTGGATAAAGGAAAGGCAAAAGTCGATGAAGGACCCCAAGAATATGTGCCTAAGGTCCCATTCCCTGATGCATTGAAGCCTAAAGCTCAAAAGAGAAAGCCGGTCCAATAAGAAGAACTAGTGGAATTGTTTAAACATGTAAACATCAATATTCCACTGTTGGATGCAATCAAACATGTGCCGGCGTATGTAAAATTTTTGAAAGAGCTATGTACACCAAAAAGGGAACCAAAGGCGGTAACACAAAAGGTCCGCTTGTTCGAAGATGTCAGTGCAGTTGTTATGAATCATTTGCCTAAAAAGCTGAAGGACCCCGGAGCTCCACTGATCTCTTGTGATATAGGTGAAATTACATTTGATAGAGCATTGCTGGACCTTGGAGCCAGTGTGAACTTGTTACCCACCTTTATATATGAGCAGTTTGATCTAGGGGAGTTGAAACCCACATCTATAATCCTTCAACTGGCAGATCGATCTGTAAAGACTCCAAGGGGACTATTGGAAGATGTGATTGTGAAGGTGCATGAATGTTATTTCCCGGTGGACTTTCTTATTCTGGATATGGCCTCGTCCTAGGAATTAAAGCACACACCTATCATTTTGGGACGTCTGTTTCTTGCTACGGCCAAGGCCAATATAAATTGTGCCATGGGGATGATGGATATTTCCTTTGGAGGAGAGAAGGTTTCTCTGAATGTGTTCAAAGCATCTCAATATCTAGACCATGAGGAGGAATGTAATGTCATTGATGTTTTTGAAAAACTAATTGAAGAAAGTCTGGAAGTTAATGAGGAATGTCTAGAAGAGGGTAGCATGCTCCAGGATTCCCCACTTTCTAGTGCACCCCACTCTAGAGTAGAGTCACTCCCTCCACTTCAAGTTGAACCTATTCTTCCATCTTTGGATCAGCCACCCAGTCTAGAATTGAAGGCTCTGCCGGATCCTTTGAAGTATGCTTATCTACGTCCTAACCAAACTCTGCCCGTAATCGTTGCTTCCAACCTCACTACTACTCAGGAATCCCAACTCCTAGATATCCTTCAGGAGCACAAGAGGGCGATAGGTTGGTCAGTGGCCGATTTGAAGGGTATCAGTCCGGATGTGTGTATGCATTATATTTACTTGGAGGATAATGCCAAGCCGAGTAGAGAGATGCAGCGTCGGCTGAATCCAAGTATGAAGGAGGTAGTAAAGAAAGAAGTTGTCAAATGGTTGGATGCCGGGATCATATATCCCATTTCTGATAGCAAGTGGGTCAGCCCAACTCAAGTTGTTCCCAAAAAGTCAGGGCTGACAGTTGTAACAAATAAGAAAGGAGAAGAAGTTCCCACACGATTACCAACTGGGTGGAGAATCTACATTGATTACATAAAACTAAATTCAGTCACGAAAAAAGATCATTTCCCACTCCCATTCATTGATCAGATCTTGGAGAAACTGACTGGGCAGAAGTATTATTGCTTTCTGGATGGCTATTCCGGGTATAACCAAGTTCTAATTTTCCCAGAAGATCAAGAGAAAACAACCTTCACATGCCCCTATCGCACGTTTGCTTTCAGAAGAATGCCTTTTGGGCTCTGCAATGCCCCTGCCACATTCCAGCGGTGTATGATGTCCATTTTCTCTAAAATGGTAGGGGGATGCTTGGAAGTTTTTATGGATGACTTTTCAGTGTTTGGTGATTCATTTGATGATTGTTTGGGAAATTTGACTCGGGTATTGAAAAGATGTATTGAGTTGAATCTAGTGTTGAGCTGGGAGAAGAGCCACTTCATGGTAAGAGAAGGGATCATTTTAGGCCATGTAATTTCAGAGAAGGGAATAGAGGTTGACAAGGCCAAGGTTGATGTGATTTCTAATCTTCCTCCCCCTTCTTCGGTCAAACAGATCCGTTCCTTTCTTGGCCATGCAGGATTCTACCTCAGATTCATTCAAAACTTCTCCACCATTGCTCGACCACTTACACAATTGCTTGCCAAGGACACTCTCTTTCATCTTGATGAGTCCTGCCTAGAGGCATTCAATTCTTTGAAAGCGGCTCTCACACAAGCTCCCATTCTCCAATCTCCTGATTGATCGCTCCCTTTTGAGATCATGTGTGATGCCTCAGACTATGCTGTAGGAGCTGTCCTAGGTCAAAGAGTTGAAAAGAAACCCGTGGTGATCTACTATGCGAGCCGCACCCTTGCTGATGCCCAAATGAACTACACCACCACGGAAAAGGAATTGTTAGCTGTTGTGTTTGCCCTCGAAAAGTTTCGATCATATATGTTAGGGGCGAAAGTCATTGTTTATTCCGATCACTCAGCATTAAAATTTTTGATGTCTAAGAAGGAAGCCAAACCCCGTCTCATATGGTGGATTTTGTTACTACAAGAGTTTGATTTGGAAATCAGAGACAAGAAGGGGTTGGAGAATGTTGTAGCTGATCACTTATCCAAGATTGTAATTCCCAAAAGTTCTCCTATGTCCGACTCCTTCCCCGATGAACAAATTCTTTCCATCTCTCATACAATAACCCCTTGGTTCGCTCATATAGTCAACTACCTGGCGGTACGACAGATCCCAAAAGGGTGGTTTAAACAGGAGAAGGATCGATTCTTTTCAAAGCTAAGGCACTATTTTTGGGAGGACCCGGAGCTGTTTCACATGGGTCCTGATCAGATCATTAGAAGATGTGTCCCCGAGGAGGAACAACAGTCTGTGTTGAATTTCTATCATCATTCGGCTTATGGGGGACATTTCTCAAGAAAGAAGACTACAGCAAAAGTTTTACAAAGTGAATTTTATTGGCCCACTTTATTCAAGGATGCATATGAATGTTCTAAAACTTGTTTGAGATGTCAAGCCGTGGGTAACAATTCAAAAAGAGATATGATGCCGTTCAGTCCCATTCTGGTAGTAGAGATTTTTGATGTTTAGGGAATATACTTTATGGGACCATTTCCACCTTCATTTGGCAATGAATACATTTTGGTGGCGGTGGACTATGTTTCGAAATGGATTGAAGCTGTTGCTTCTAGGATAAATGATCACAAGGTTGTGATGAAGTTTGTGAAGAAACACATCTTTTCTAGATTTGGTTGTTCTAGAGCTATCATTAGTGATGGGGGCTCTCACTTTATTCATTTTCAATTCCGAGCTCTACTTCGCAAATATGGCATCACTCACAAGCTCGCTACCCCCTACCATCCCCAAACTAGTGGCCAGGTAGAAGTGTCCAACAGGGAGATAAAAACCATTCTGCATAAGACAGTTCGGCCGGATAGAAAAGACTGGTCCGAGAGACTAGATGATGCACTCTGGGCCTATAGAACTGCATTCAAGACTCCCATTGGCATGTCACCTTATCGCCTCATTTTTGGAAAAGCCTGTCACTTGCCTGTAGAGCTTGAACATAGAGCATATTGGGCCATCAAACAAGTCAACTTTGATCTCATTCAAGCTGGGGCCCAAAGAGCAACTCAATGAATTGGAGGAACTAAGAAATGAAGCCTATGAAAATTTAAAAATTTATAAAGCCAAAATGAAAGTCTTCCATGATAAGCATATTCAAAGAAATTTTTTTCAACCAAATCAGAAAGTATGGCTTTTTAACTCTAGGCTGCGCTTGTTCCCTGGAAAGCTCAAGTCCAGATGGGATGGACCCTTTGTAGTTGTCAAAACTTTTGACCACGGTGCCGTCAAAATTTTGAATCCTGAAAATGGTCAAATTTTCACTGTCAATGGTCAAAGAATGAAATCTTATTTGGAAAATGATCAGTTGCAAAAAGAATCCATTGTCCTAATTGGTCTGGAATAAAATCTTCGTGAGCTCTCATGCGTCTGGTTGAAGACGGAAAACTTAGCGCTTTTGAGAGGCAACCCACAGTTTTTGTTGTTTTGACGTTTTTGTTTGAATGTGTTTTAGTAGTCAGGTTAAGGCCCAGGAGAGGAAGTCATCTCCGCCTATGATATTGATGGAGGTTCCGTCCCGCATATCCGGTTGTCTCTTTCCTACTCAGAAGTATTTATTGATACATTGTTCTTTTACTTTCAATTCTATATGCCATTGAGGACAATGTCATTCAAGTTGGGAGGGAGAGAAATTTTCATGATGCATATAGTACAACCTTATAGGAGTGCTGTCTTGTATGTCATCGTTGCATGATAGTAGAAAGATGTAAACCCTATTTTGAGTTTCATGATTCATGCTTAAATTAAAAGTAAGTCTGGAATAGAAAAGGCTAGGGAGAAGGGTGATGGAAAATTTAGTCAATCTAGCCATGGAAAACTGATATAAGAATCCCTTTAAAGTTTATGTGCACTTAATATATATATATATATATATATATATATTTACATTACACACTAATGAAACAAGCAAGACAAGCCATCTGCTATTTTAGGTATATTGTCTGATATTCTGTGCTTCTTAAGAAAAGAGATCTTTATACAAAGCTTTCTGCCAAATTATCTATCAAATAAGTACAATGGCACTATGAAAAAAAACACCATGAAAAATGCCCATATTCTTAGTAACCGGGCCTACTTCACCTAAGACGTGTTGAGGTTCGCGTAAAACGGAAAAGGGAACCTGGATCTGTGAAACTGGGCCTACTTCTCCTAAGGCAAGAGTCGAGGTTCACGTTAAACAGTGAAGGGTAATGCAGCATCATGTGTGATATAAAAGATCCCAAAGGGACAAAGCAATAAGGCAGACAAAAAGCTAATATACTTAATACTCTGATCTAAGAGGTGCAGGGTTGAAAGATATTTGCTTGGAATAGCGAATGGGGGATACAATTGTCTAAGCTGTGGATTTGGTAGTTATACATGCACAAGTGCTATTGAGCTTTGATTTGAATTCTTAATCATGTACTATTAAGTTCCTGCATAAGGCTAGTGTGCATTAATGATTCCAGATTCCTAATCTTTGGTTGATTCTATGAAGGGAGAATTGGATATGAGAGCATGAATTTTATAAACTCTTGTTAGTCCTAAATTTCAATTTATTGGCATTGCTAAGAAATTAGCAATGAGTAAGTTGGGGGTGTGATAAGTGTCCATTTGTTATGATAATTCATTGCGTGTACACCATTTTATGTGCATATAATTAGGCAATTATGCATATTTCATAGTTAACCTCAACTCCGCATTTGAATTGGAGCTTTCACGTAAATTGATTAATTCGATTATCTTATTTAATAATAAATTAAAGTTGAGGGCCATGAGCATTAATTCTCCATTGCATAATCATGAGCATTTAAGAGTTATGTGCACATTATGATAATTTTTATGGACTAAAGTGTAATTATGTGTGTGTAGGACACCGAAGGTAATTACAAAAGAAGCCAATGGTAAAACTGTCACCACTACTTTGACCAAGTCAAAAGCACATATTTTGATTGGAGGGAAAAGAAATTTCAAAAGTTTAAAATTGAGGAAAAGAAACACATATTTCGGTTGGAGGGAAAATTGAATTCAAAGTTTGAAATAAAGGAGAGACATGATGAGTCTTGGGAATGGGGGTGCCCAAAGTCCAAGAAAGGGGGTGCCCACCTACTTTTCCTCTTCCCCATGCATCATATTCCACTTAAATCTCAGTCATCCATCTCCTTTTGATACAATCTCTACCCTTCATCTACCCAACTTTCCCTATAAATAGCCCATGACAAAGAGGAGAAAGGGAGTTCTTCTTTTGGTAATTTTTCACTCTTTCTCTCCCTCTCACATCTTTTAGTTCGCCGAGTTCGCCCTCTTTCGTCCCTCTTCTCCTCTTGCTGTCTTCATAAAAGTTCTTTATTTTTACGTTCTCTACAACTTCTTCTTCTGCATCATCTTCTAATTCCGTCTGGTTTTCAAGCTATTTCGTATTTTTCACTGTGCTATCATGTTCATCTGCGAACCAGTGTTTCGCTCTGTTCTTCCCCTTGTTTCTCACCCTTCTAGTCTTTTCTCCTCTTGCTTTCTTCATAAAAGTTTTTTGTTTTTAAAAGCTCTTCAACTTCTTCTTCTACGCCATCTTCTAATTCTTTCTGGTTTGAAAGTTATTTTCCATTTTTTAACTTGCTATCCTGTGATTTCACTGTTCATCTGAGGTTCTATCTTTTGTTATTTCTCAGTTTTGAAGCCCTTCCCCTCTTTATTTCTCTCTGTGTTCTTCATTAAAGTTCTTCCTCTCTTGTAGATATAGATTTTCTTCTTCTATCACGTCCTCCAATTCTTCTTAGTTTACGAGTTATATTTATTTTTTCACTGCTTCACTCTCTTATCTTCTTCCTTCTTCATCTCCACACAAACCCTTCCACATTCCTCTCTATATTTCTCTACAAAGTTTATCCTCCATAACTATCCTTTCATGGTGATGTGCACATCAAGACGGGCGATGTTCCAAGGCTCGTGACGTGGACGACGACAGCTTCTTCATCCATCTCTTTCCACGGCGATCTCCTTCAAGGCGGAGTGATCCTCTCCAAGGCTCGGTGATGAGGAGACGACGGCGTTATCACCATTGCTACTACTATCTTCATATCTCAGGCCCCTCTTTTTGTTATTACTTTTGTGTTATGTTACTTCATTATAATCTTGTCACCTCTTTGTTGTAAGCTTATCTTGCACTTCATGTACTCTTTCTTTTAAGTTAATGAAGAGAGTTGTTCTTTTGATCTAGTTCTTGATCTTCTTCTGTCTCTACTCCCTTCTTCTATCTCTTCTTTTCACTTCATGCAATTAATTTTTATAGCATAGGCGCATAATCATAGGTGTTTTTTATTAAGTGTTTGGTTTGTTCTTCATTTCATTATTTTATTTAAGTAAAGCAAAATCATAAATATTTTTCTAAAAGGTTACATGGTTTTTTAACTCAAAAAAATCCCTTCTTCCCTGTGGATTCGACCCATGCTTGCCATAGTACTACGTTCTCTTTTGATCATTTTGTGCGAGTTCGGTTTTAAGATTGTTATACGCGTGTTTTAAACGACGAACTTTCACGTTATCACATCCCGCTTCGCATCTCTCTCCTCTCTTTCTCTCTCTTCCCCCCCTCTCGCCGCAACTTTCTCTCTCTCTCTCCTTCCCTTTGTCCCGTCTTCTCCCTCCCTCTCTTTCTTTATTTTAATTTTTTCTTTTCTTTCTCTCTGAACCTCTCTCTCATCCAATCTCTCTGTCTTTCTCTCTTTATTTTAATTTTTTTTAATCACTCTCTCTCCCTTTCTCACTCTCTCCCCCTCTCTCTATTCCTTTCTCCACCTCCCACCGCGACCGTCTCCCCCCTCCGTCCTCTCTTCCTCCTCCTTCTCTCCGTCTCTTTCTCTCTTTTCTTTTCTCTCTTTTCCCCCCTTCTGCATCTCTCTCCCTCTCCCTGTTTCGTCTCTCTCTCTCTCCTCTCTGTTTCTCTCACTCCCTCTCACTTCTTTTTTTTCCTTTTTTTTAATCCCCTCTCCCTCTTCCTCTTTCTCTCCCTCTCCCTGCTTCTCACTCTCTCCCCCCCTCCGTCTCTTCTCTCTTTCTCATTTTCTCTTTCCCTCTCATCTCATGTCCTCTCTTCTCTCTCTCTCTCTCGATTTCTCTCATCTTTTTCTTTTTATTTTTATTGTCCTCTCTCTTCTCCCCTCTCTCTCACTCGCCCTCTCTCCTCACCCTCTCTCTCTCTCCACGTCCCCTTTTCCTCTCTTGATCTCTCGTCTCATCTTTTTTTATTTTTTTTATTCCTCTTTCACTGCCACTTTCATCTCTCTCCCGTAAACTCTTCCTCCCTCTCTCTCCTGTCTCTGCTCTCTCTCTGTCCCAGAAGCCGTGCCCCCTCTCTTTTCTTTTTCCTCTCTCCCTTCTCCCCCTCACGTGGCTCTCTCCCTATCTCTCTCTGTTTCTGTCATATATATATATATATATATATATATATATATCTTATATATCTTATATCTTATATATGTACTTTACATCATATATATAGCTATGTATATCTATGTATAAATATATACACATATATACATATGTTTATATATGTATATACATATAAAAAATTCTTTAAAAAAAGAGAGAACAACTTCTCTCTCTCTTTCTCTCGATCTCACTCTTCCTCTCTCTCTAACATCCTTTCTATCTTTTCATATATCATTAGTTTTTTCTTTATTTATTTGTTCACTTATATTTCTAATTGTCCCCTCTCATCTTTTATATATATATATATATATATGTGTGTGTGTGTGTGTGTGTGTGTATATCTTTTCCCACCTTATACATGTATACGTGTGTTTATGTTCCCTATTTAAGTCGTTTCTGAAGTCCGTTGTGAAGACCCCTCGGTCGTGTTGCTCGTGTTACTGATGCTTCTTCCAAAGCTCGTCATCGGCAACTACCAATAAGTTTTTCTCTCCTTTTGCATTATGTTTGGTTTGTTAGTTCTTTTGCATGCATCACTCACCATTCTGTTTGTAATACAATCATCTCATTGAGAATATTGCGTTGTGCATTCCATCATATCATTCCCCCACCCTTTAGTTCCAAAAGGGGTTTCAGAACCAGCACCAACTAGGTGCGTCATCGTTTACGATTTCATCGTTGCTTAGCAAATGGGATTGATGCTACACTATCTATGTTCTTACTTCGTTGCTCTTTCCTTGTCTGATATTTTGCAAGGGTAATCCAAAGGAGGAGGAGGAGGAGCCTACGGAATCCCCCAGCCTAGAGATGAAAAACAATCGTTCCCCCCTATTCTGAGGTACTCGGCCGTCAACTTCCCCGTTTCCATCTTCTCCGCTCCCCTGTTTTCATTAGTTGTTATTAGGCTTTTGTCCCTCTCCCTCTCTATTTGCTTTCTAAATAACAAACAAAAAGAATCTTTCACTCGATCTGTTTTCTTAGCAGTCTTTAATATCTGTATTATCCTACTTCATACCCCACTATCTCTCTTTGTTTTCTTATATCTCGATTCCTCTCATCATTTTCTCATGTCCCTTTAAAAGACATAAAAGAACAAAATAATAATAATAAAGGCAACAAAAACGAAAACCAAAAACAACAACGAAAACTAACAACGAAAAACTAAAACAAACCAAAAGAAGGAATAACAAAACCGGGGTAACCAAGGAAGACCCTCTTCGTCGGCCGGCAGAAAGAAGAGGAAGAGAGGACCCGCACTGCTCCCGCTCCGGCGGCGAACGCGATCAGAACACTTCCTGTGGGGTTCTCAGCCCCTGGCGATCACACCTCCCCCCCTTCTTTCTGTTATTTCTTTTATGTTCAAACCCCGCGAACGGAACAAGTTCCTCGCGGAGGTTCCATACTGACTCTAACTCCCCTCCACATTTCTTTTCGGCTCGAACCCCGTTGACGGAACTGGTTCCTCGCGGTGACTTTATCTTCTGTCATTTCTTTTCTGTTCTAACCCCGTCGACAGAACTAGTTCCTCGCGGTGGTTTTATTTTCTATTCTTCATTCGAACCCCGTTGACGGAACTGGTTCCTCGCGGTGGCTTTATCTTCTGTTATTTCTTTTCTGTTCGAACCCCGTTGACGGAACTGGTTCCTCGCGGTGGTTTTATTTTCGGTCATTTCTTTTCTGTTCCAACCCCGTCGACGGAACTAGTTCCCCGCGGTGGTTTTATTTTCTGTTCTTCATTCCAACCCCGTCGATGGAACCAGTTCCTCGCGGCGATTTTATCTAACTGGTGCGGTGGGTCACCTCCCGCGACCATTTTCATTTCAGTAATTTAATTTCTGCACTCTAACATCCTAACCCCTAACTATTTAATTTTAGCATTCCTCTATCACCGCCTTAAAACCCCGCGGAGAGTGACATCTCGTGGAAGTTTATTTGATCCCTTTTTCTTTCTTGTTATATATATTTATATTATAGTAAAAACTCCGTGGAGAGGAATACCTCGCGGTGGTCTTTTGTATATATTTATATTTATTATTTGTATCGCTGTAAAAATCCCGCAAAGGCCAATGTCTCGCGGTGGTATATATATATACTTATATTTATTATTTATATTACAGTAAAAATCCCGTAAGGCCAATGTCTCGCAGTTGTTTCTATATGTACACATATTCATTACTGCTGATATTGCTATATTGCTGTTAAAACCCCGCAAAGACCAATGTCCTGCGGTGGTATGCTTTTGTTCATATTGTTCTTATAATTATCTGAGGAGTGATATACTGTTACAGATTCCGAGTCTGCGTGTCTCTCAACTTCTATTACGTAGGTTCTCAGACTCCTCGGTATATGAAAAGCTGCTCGCGGAACGGTAGGTTACGCTTACCGGGAAATGGTCAGTTTGCACGAGAGGGTCTTCGGACCCCTATCTCCGCCACGTACCGGAGTCTGTTAACAATCAGTCTTTGCATTTTCCTCGTTCCTCTTTTCCTTCCATGTCCTTGATACGATCTCGTCGTCCACATCTCTTAGGAGATACGTTGGTGTGATCCCATCGTCTACAACGATGAATCTAACTGGTTGACAATCAGGTAATATTACCATCCAGTGATTCATGTTGGATCAGTTCAGTGAACTCATTCATCAATGAGCACCTACATGTTCACCTTAGTGTCTCCACACAAATGTCAATGAGACTATCCACCCTCATCATATAAGCAGGTGCAACCTGTACTAGTCTCACTGGATATCTAATGTCCTTCTCAGATATCCCCGACTAGGAACAATTAAGAATATGTATTTAAATGATACTAATCTCATTGTTATGATCTCATCATAATTAATATCCATTGCGCATATTCATGGACTTCATTATGAAACGATAAACGAATCACACATAATGAATATTAAAAGCCTTTGTCATTATTAATGAACAAGATTGTACATGTTATGATTGGATTGAGGACATACATAACCAACACGCGGGACGTCATGAGCCCGGTCGTATGCGTGCCTAAAAGAGAATTTAAGGTTCGATGATATGACACAAAGTCCCGGCGCAACAGACTGAATCTCTAGGGGCTATGCTATGGAAAAAAGTTAAACCCGATGTCTTCTTAACTTATATCAAGCTTATCCCTAATTTTTCTTCTCTTCTCCCTCCAAGACTGAGTGTTTCTCGGGTATGGCCTTAGTAGGGGCACTGTTAGCCAAGCACAGCCGACTATAGGGCGCCACCCTCAATGCACGCCCTACTTTGGGCGGTTCTTAGCGAAAGGGGAAGGAACAAGGACCCCTAGTCAGTGGTTTAAACATCCTTTGATGATGCGTTAGTAAAGTCTAAACCAAAAATCTAAAAAAATTGAATATTTCCCAAAATCCAAACAAAAATCAAAAAGAGGATGAATATTTCCAAAAAAATCCAAAACAAAAATCAACTATCTTCCAAAATCCATAAAAATTTTAATACTGTTCAAAACCCATAAAAATCTACATATTTTAAAATTTAAAGAAATTACATTGTATTTCCTGATGGTGCTGTTTTGCACGGATAACCTTTGCAAGAATCAAGAGCACGGGAGGAGTCCTCTCCATTCATTGCTATCTATCTTTTGATTCTCCCTATGTTCTTAACATCAGCATCTTCATTCGCCACTCTAGGCATCAATTGGTTATCATTTTCAAATCTTTCTAAGTAACTCCTACTGACTTCACTGGATTACTCCTGCTACTCTGGGCATCACTCTAACCATTCAAGAGCTAATCTTTCTAAAGTTATTTTCTGCTAGCTTTGCCCGATTATTCTGGACATCACTCTCATCTTTCAAGTCCCAATCTTATGATTGGCCGAGTTGTCATCCTCATGGTTTAAATGAAATAACAAACAATGATGCTTTCTGGTTTTATGCTCGCTATCCACACTATGCGTTGATTGCTTTGATATGCTATATTGATGCTTTGATATCCATGCTATGCATTGTTTCATGCTATCCTATGATTCATGTTATACTTGCTATGCTTTCCATGCTTAATGCCTTAATTCATTGATTGTTATCTTCACCATTCTTGCCTAAAGAATTTTTGAGCACAGGAAGAAGCTTTGGTCCCACCGTCCGGGCATCACCCAAGTCCCACGGTGCTTGCACCTCATTGCTCAGTTCTCCACATGTTTATTACTCCACCATCTCCTTGTATGCATTTTACTATATATTATCTACGCTATTAGATTATATCAAGGACCTTGTGACTTTGGTAAATCTGGAATTTGAGTTCCCCTTCATTAAAAATAATGATAATTTCAGAGGAATCTTAGTCATACGGATAGGCCATTAAGCCATCTAAGATTGGGGACGATGGTTCCCTTTTGCGAGTTGGTGAACGGATAAACGGGCTTCGGCTAAGTATCAGCTCACAAAATCGATTTCTTGACTCAGTCTGGACAGGTTAACAATATTATCCTTGATTACCTTATATTTCCGTTTGTTTTAATCTTCCCTTTAAACCCAGCATGCATTCATGTAGGACTTTGAATTAACTTTGAGAAAACCCTTCTAATAAATCATTTTAATAACTCGATTCTGAGAGTCAATTGATTCTTAATTTTCAAGATATGAGATATTCCTTGCCGAATTGTGTCCTCAGTTCGCCTTGTTGTCGTTTCCTTGAAAACTCCTTTGTTTGAATTTCTATCCTCTTATTTCAATTCTTTTTCTTTTGATCAACCTTAGCTATAGCACGTCCATATTGACTGGTAACCGCTCTCCAATGGTGAAACATATAGGTTTGTGATGTGGGGTACTTCCACCGCGCTGGAAGTTGATCGCTCTTTTTATCTTCTTCATGCCCTCGTGCACAATCCTTCATTTATCCAAACAGTCGTTGCTTTTGTGGAATCTCCTCAAGATTGCTTCATCTCGAGCTTTGGATTCAATTCTTATCAGATGATGTTAATTGCGTGTCTCAGCACACCTTGACATCTACTTTTCAGTTCGCTCTCACTCCTTTCCATTACATTCCATTCCGTGTCGCTCCCTTGCAAAGCAGACGCCAAGGCGGGGCAGCTGTAGACACGCCAAAATTGACATCATTTTGAGAACATCCCCTATCGCATTGCGATGTCCCAATTTAACCCTCAAATTAACTCATTTGAGTGATTTTTCTCATTTTTTTTCTTGATTTTTCAGCTTTCTCGGCTTTCCCACATATTTTTCTATTTTTTCAGATTTTTTAGATTTTTCTGAGATTTTTCTCCAACTTTTCGGGGCCTTTTTAATTAGTGACGACCGAATGGGCGCCCATTCTTAATTTGTGACACTCTGGAAGGGCGCCCATTCTTTTTTTCTAATTTTATGAGATTTTTGAATTGGTGACACTCCGGAAGGGCACCAATTCTTTAATTGACGACTTGATGGAAGGCGCCAATTCTTTTCTTCATGCTTCGAGTCGAATTCGGATTATTTTTGATTCTGTGACTGTTTGGAAGGTCGCTAATTCATAAATTAGCGCCCGGACAACAAGTCGCCAATTTCCTTACCTTATTTTGAGCATTTAACTCCGTTCAAAATTCGTATTAATTTTTAATTGGCGACCTGACCATGGGTGCCAATTCTTTTCTAATTTCGGAAAGTCCTAATCCGTCTTAAATGCCTCAGAATTGGTGACACTTCGATCTGGCACTATTTTAATTGGCGCCCACTGAGTGGTCGCCCATTCCTGTAGAATTCCGAACTCGGCAGAATCTCCTTGTTTCTCCATTTTGAGCTCCCTTTCCACTTGGGAAAGGGTCCTAAGATTTTCTAAGGTTGAAGGGACACTTGGGCAATGTATATCCTTTTCCAAATCAATTAAAACTGGATTTCCTAATTTCTCTTAGATTAACCTCCGAATTTCAGCCCTATAAATAGGACCCATCTCTCCCTTGTGTTTAAGGCTGCTCAATCAATTGAAGGGGAGGTGCTGTCGTTTGAAGGCTCAAGGAGGAGGTCTCACATGTGCTTAAAGCTTCATCCTTGGTGATCGTCTTCCTCCCTTGAAGATTTGAAGCCCCCTTCCATGGAGAAAATCCAATAAGCCAATCTTCTTCTTTATCTCTTTTCTTATGCACTTAATTTAGTTCACGCATCATATTCCATCTCTTTTCTATTTTTTCATCTCAACCACGTTGAGATCCTCCCCTTGTGCAACACTTGCACCCTCCATATCATTCATCATATTTTCCATACCCTTTTACATAGGGTTTTAAAGACAAAACACCAACAAGGTGTGTCTATTTTCATGCTTCATGTTTATCTTACATTAAGAATTTGATGCTACACTCACCTTGGTTCTAATCCATATTTCTTTTGGTGTTTGTTGATTTTACAAGTATAATCAAATAAGAGAAACTCTCTTCATCGGCCAGCCGATAGAAAGAGAAGGTGCACTCACAATCTCCCCGCACTTAAAGGTATTTATTCGCGATCCCTCCCTTTGCTTTATTGTTCATATATTTTGAGGTAACTCCTCTGGCGATCACCTTTCCCCTTAACATCCACGCATACTTTTTTGCTCCCTAATTCTTCTTCTTTTCCCCTTATTCATCCATATTTATTGTTACTTCTTATTTTTTAAAGTTGATTTTCTCTATAATCTACACCCCTCAACTTATGTCTTTGCAGTTTTAGTTAGTTTTAGTTTAGGCTTCTTCTCCTCCCCCTCTCTTGTTGTATTTCTATCCCATATATGTTGTATTTTATTTTGCTATTTTTGTTATAATTTTTATGCACAATCAAGTTTGCTTTAGTTTAAGTTCAATTCAAGCCTTGTTGTCATTTATTTCTTCTTGTTCTTCTTCTTCTAAATCTCTCTCTAGATTTCATTTCATTTTAGTATGATATTTCTCTATCTCTCTCTAATATATTTTTAAATTCTTCGTCTTTCGCTCTCTAATTTTTTTTCAAAGTTGGTTCAAGAGGGACTACGACTCTGGTCGAGTGCAGGTAGTCGTCCCCGGCGACTCTTGAATCAAAGGCTCGAGAAGACGACGCAATTACCCTCACTACGTACCACGGCCACAACATGTCATTCCCTACTTCGTCTGTTTATATTATTTAACATTCAATTTCTTTAGATTAAAACTCTCTCTCTCTAGATCTCACTCTTTCTCTCTCTTAACCCTCCGTATTTCTTTAGATAGATTTATTTCATGTTCTTTTAAATTTTGAAAATCAAAAGAAAACACTCATTTATTTTTGCCCTAAAATAAACTTAAGGTTTTCAATTTCATAACTCAACCTCCACGTGGATTTAACCCATGTTCGCCATTAAACTATGTGTTTTAATTTTATCGAGAGTTCGTTATTTTTAAAATTGATTGTCGTGTATATTTTTAACGACGAAACGTTGCGGCACATCAGTAAACTCCCTATACACGGTGATCCTGCCACAAGGACTATCCCAGGTAAATGCTTCTCTCGAGGATCCTTCCGAAGATATGCTGGTAGCGTCCAAGGAAGGCAACCCACTGGCGGATCCCTTTCTATAAGAAGCACCAATGCTCTCCCTAGCCATGCCAGAGGCTGCGATAACCGACTCTTGCATGGCACTTTGTTGATCCAATGTTAGGGGTGACCTAGGGTCCACTCAGCTCATCAGTTGCTGTAGCGCTAGTATCGGCACCAGCATCATAGATGACCAATTTGCTCGACAGCAACGAGTCTACGCATCGTGGAGCAGGTCAAGTGTCGGACCATGTGTTGGCACCTGCCGCTTTCTCAGGGTCCATGGCCTCCCCTCAGGCTTCATGTTCTCCTATAGATGTTGAGAAATCTCTCGATGGTGTCGAAGCGCCAACAAAGAGCGTGTCATCTGCAGTGGATAATTCTCCATTGACATCCTTGACTACTCGAAAGTGCATTTCTGGCCCTAGTCTCAGAGATGCATGTAAAATTCGACTACCTGTCCCGAAGGCATGCTCCCAAGGACCTACAGTAACCTTTGGATTTGCTACTACTACTACCTGCCTGGGTATAGAATTGACTAATAATTTTTTGGGAAGCTCTTGGGATCAACTGTTAAACGGTCCGGTTGATGATTCTTCTTTACACATTCCCCCACTGGTGTTCTCAGTGTGGTACTGCTCCTTCCGTTCCTCATTCTATACATAACCTAGCTAGCTACTCTAGAGTCTGTACAGATAACAATGTCATCTCTCATTGCAACGCGTAAGGCTTTTGCTGGTGACCATCCTGATTAGCATCATTGCTCGCAGCCCCCCCTTGTCTTTGAGCTCGATCATTGCTTCATCATATATAGTTCTTCTCGGGAGGGTCCCTCTTGGTTCGTAAATATCATAGACGACTCTCTCTAGATTATGTCCTTCCGTGATTGCCGCATGGTCTCATAATTTAGATTTTTTTCCTACTTTGAATTAGCCCATGCATTGCATTGTAAGGAAGATTTTGCTCTTTGTTTGACCCACGCTCCCCTGATGTCTTTACGTGGTTTTTGCATAAAAATAAGCGCTTTGTGCGTTGGGTTTAAAAAAAACACGCACAAGAACAACAGTGGCATGCCTATTTATATGAAGCCATCATTGTTTATAGCATTTTATTTTCATGACGAAGAAAACACATTGTAAAAGTGTTCATTAAAAGAAAAAATGAAACTCAATTATATCTTTATCTGCTCGTGGTGTTAGCATCTTACATGCTTAGATTTGAAAATACCTTTTACTCGTGCTCGTGATTATAATCCTTTCTATATACAATTATGCGGCATTTGACCATTTTGACATGTCATGCCAACATGATAGATGGTTAGATTGGAAGTGCCTGACATTACACGTACATATTTCTGTTCATATAATAGTTGTTTCCATGTAATATCTAATAATAATAAAAAATACGTTCTAAATCGGTCTCATGCAATTAACTAGAATTAAATAGAATATTTGAATAAATTATTATCAATAGTTAATTATAATAGAGATTGTTTATGAGTTTTATGACATAGATAACTTATTAAAAATAATATTAAACGCATTCTGACGACTAGGATGTGAAGGAATTACAGAGGGCGGAAAATTCAAGAGATTTTTGCACATATATCCCCTCTAAATATCGGTTATGTCAAATATATCTCTCATTTGAATATATTTTTAAGAATATCCTCTATGTAACCTTAAATGTTGCGATTATATCCCTGCTGTAACCCACCTTAGTTTAACTTGGGTTAAACATGGGTGAAGGGGTGAAATTACTAACATATCCTCATGTTACCCCCCCCTCTCTCTTTCTCCGCTTGGAACCCTAACAGGGAGAGGGGAGAGCAGCAAAGGAGCTAGCTCTTTTAATTTCTTGCACTCCTCCCCATCCTGGCATTCGCCGGCTGGCCACCGGCTAGCACCTTTCTCAGATTCCCCTCTCCCCACCGCAGCAAGCATATTAAAAACATAGCGCTGTGCTAGCTAGACCTTCGCATATTGCAGGCACTTGCGCGAGGAGCAAGGAGGCGGCTCGCGACTACTCCTTCTCCACATCCCCCACACCTGGACCTTCTGCCACGTCCTTCCTCCTGGTGTACTTACTTACGATCGATGGTAACCGCTATCCCCGGTCCTCTACTCCATTGTTTCTTCTTCAAGTGTGGTTTGTGTGTGTTGGCAGGCTCCTCTCTCTCTCTCTCTCTCTCTCTCTCTCTCTCTCTCTCTCTCTCTCTCTCTCTCTATATATATATATATATATATATATATATATATATATATATATATACACACGTGTGATTATGGGCGCGTTTGGCACTCCAATGGAGTGGATTATGAAAGTAGCTTCCAATCATTAGAAGGCTCTCTGTGAGAGACAAACTCATTCATCAAGACGGCTATACCACGCTCTTGGTGCTTGCTTAAGGCTACAAAGTGCCTTCTTCAACTTGCAGACCTTCTCCTCTTTTCCTCTGATGACATATCCTTGTGGCTGCTCAACATATACATCTTCATCTAGATATCCATTTAAGAAAGTTGATTTAACATCAAACTGAAAGATATTCCACTTAAATTGAGCTGCTAATACTAACACAAGTTGAATAGTTTCAAATCTGGCTACAGGAGAAAATGTCTCAAAGAAATCCTCACCAAATTTCTGCACATACCCTTTAGCTACCAACCTTGATTTGTATTTTTGAACACTTCCATCAGCATTGCATTTGATTTTATAGACCCACTTGACACCGATTGCATTTTTATCGGGCGGCAAGTCCACAAGTTCCCATGTCTTGTTTCTTTCTATCGCATTAATTTCTTCTAGCATAGAAGATTCCCATTCTTCTTTACCTCTTGCCTCTTCATAACATGTAGGTTCTACAATCATAAGAGCAAAATTACTTCTTTCATAAATCTCTCGAAGGGATTTTACCTTCTTTTGCGGACTTGAGCTATCCATAACATTGTCTTGCTGAGAATAAGTGGGAGAGCTAATAATGACCTGTTCAATGATCTGATTTTCTTCATGCTCTGTTGAAAAATCAGATTCATCCATCATCATTGTTGGTTGCTTATTTTCTTCCTTAAACTAGTTCCAAAACCTGTACTCATCAAATATAACATCTCTACGAACAATCAGCCTTTTAGTTTCAGGATTATACAATCTATTACCCTTGCTTTCACTACTATATCCAACAAAACACATTTTTCACTTTTCTGGTCTAATTTCTTTCTATTATTAGAATCAACAAGGGAATAAGCAAGACAACTAAAGACCCTTACATCACTCACCTCAGGCTTTTTAGGAGAAATGTTGAGAAGATAGACTGATGTTGCAACAGCTTCAGCCCAGAAGTCATTTAGTAGCTTTTCCCCTTGTATCATGCTTCAAGCCATTTCCACGACGGTTCTATTTTTTCTTTCAGCAACTCCGTTCTGCTCTGGAGTGCATCTCACAGTTAGTTGCCTACGAATACCATGCTGCTTACAAAAACTGTTAAAATCACTAGATAAAAATTCTCCCCCTCTATCTATTCTGAGTATTTTTATCATGTGTCCACTCTCTTTCCATCAAACACCTTGAATTCTTGAAACTTCTGTAATGCCTCTGATTTCTGAACCAAAAAATACACCCAACACATTCTAGTAAGGTCATCAATAAACAATAAGAAATATTTGCTTCCATTAAGTGATGGTGCATTCATAGGACCACAAATATCAGCATGGATCAACTCCAATGGTGATCTAGCTCTCCAAGACTTGCCAACAGGAAAAGAATGCCTATGTTGCTTTCCATAAACACACCCTTCACAAACATCATCATTGCATTCTATAGTAGGCAAACCATGAACCATACCTTTCTGTTTTAACAATTTTAGACCCTTGAAATGCAAATGTCCATATCTCAAATGCCAAAGCCAAGACTGATTTTTGACATTAGCAACCAATGCATAATCATCTAAGGAAGAAATTTGTAGGGGAAACATCTTATTTTCTGTCATGGGAATCTTAATGCAGAAATCCGATTTCAACTCTTAACCTCACAGACATTGTCATGAAACAGAACAAGATATCCTCTGTGAATTAGTTGTCCAACACTTAACAAATTGTGAGCCAATCCAGGCACATAATAAACATCATGTATAAGTTTTTCTGTACCTGAATTTGTCTTTATGCAAACAGTCCCTCGTCCTTGAATCTTTACCTCCTTATCATCTCCAAGATGAACATTTTGCTGGACAGATTTATCTATATTTTGAAACAACTCCTTTACTCCTATCATATGGTTACTACATCCACTATCCAAGACCACACACCAATTGTACTTTTCTTGGAATTCACATGGGTAAGAAAGAGATTACCTTCTTCTTCCTTCTTTTCAGCAAAGTTGACTTGCCCTTTGTCTTGCTCTTTGGCCTTTTCCCAACAATACGTCTCAATGTGACCAAACTTCTTACAGTGATAGCATTGTTTCCCCTTGTAGTTGGACCTACGGCTGTTTTTATTTTCATTTTCTGAGCTTGTCCTTGTATTATCTAATCTTCCTCTACCCCTGCCACGACCACGGTAGCCGCCTCTTCCACATCCTCTTCCACCATTCCTTTGATTTGATGAGCCTTCACCTTTCTTTGAATTGTTTGGTGTTTCAACTTTCATTTGAAATGCAGTCTCCACACTCTTATCAGATGACCTGTTCAATCTTTCCTCGTGTGCTAACAATGAACCCATTAATTCAGTAAAGGAGTAAATAGACAAATCCTTAGACTCCTCTATAGCTGCAACAACGTGGTCATACTTTGAAGGGAGACTTCTTAAAAAATTTTCTACCACCTTTTGATATGAAATACTTTCACCAAAAGTTTTCATTTGATTTATTATAACTGAAACTCTGGAAAAGAACTCTTGAATTGACTCATTACTTTCCATAAAGGAGTGTTTCAAATTCTCTTCTAAGAGTCTGGAGTTTTACAGCTGTTACCTTTCCTTCTCCATGAAACTCTTGTTTCAAGATGATCCATGCTTCTTTGGACTTTGTGGCATTTGCAATCCGAGGAAACACTGTGTCAAACACAGCTTGTTGAAGGACCAGCAATGCCTTAGCGTCCTTCTTTCGAAGCTCCTTAAGGTCTGTTGCCTTCTCTTTGGAGCACTCTGCTTTTGCATAACCAGTCTCAACTAGATCCCAAAGATCTTGAGAAATGAAGAAGGTCTTCATTTTGATACTCCAGAACTCATAGTTTACTCCAGTAAATAGGTACTAACGATTGAGAAAGGTTCAGGGTAGCCATACCATTAGCCATGTTAAAAATCTTCTTTTAGAACTTCTGTTAAACACTTGGTGTGCATCAAACTTTCCCTCTGTTCCAGCTTCTCTGAAACATCTGTCACTTGCTTCTTGGAAGACTTGTTGCTGCAGCAAACAACCTTCTATTCACGCAGCTTCTATCGAACCTAGCTGCTCTGATACCAAAACTATTGGACAAATGAGGGGTAGAGTGAAGAACCCTCTATTAACCTGCAACAAACAAAGAAAGAGTAGAGGCAAAGAAGAAGGTTTTCGTGCAGAAAAAGAGAGAACTGTATTTCACTAAAAAAAATATCAAGCAGTCGTACATCCTACATATATACTGACCCAAAACAACAAGGAATCTATACTATATACTCTAAAAGAAATGGACGGTTTTTTTTCGCCGGTTCAAAGATATCGTTCCGTCGTTTAATCATAATACTTAATTCAGTTCAATCAGTTCCGGTTCAATAATATTTTTTTCTCCCGAGACCCACTCTGTGCGCGTAAGGCCTCGTGTGCCGCGGAAACAGGACTCTGAAGCTTCTAGAGGCCTTCCTGGTGTGGCAGGAGTTGTTCAGGGGCATCGTGCTCAACAACAGGGGGGTCGTCGCGAAGCCGCCGTTGGATCGCATGGTGGCTGAGTTCTTCGAGCGCAACATCAAGGCGCTTGATGTCTACAATGTCATCCACGATGGGATCGAGCGGGTGCGACAGTGGCGAATGCACCTCGAGATAGTGATGGCGGCGCTCGACTCGCGCCAGCGGGGTGTCGGGGAGGGCCAGCTCCGCCGCGCCAAGAAGGCCCTCGTGGACCTCACTATCGCCATGCTCGACGAGAAGGAGGCTGGGTCGGTGCTCGCGCACCGCAACCGCTCCTTTGGCCGGAGCAACATATGTGGGAAGGACCATCACCAGCGCGCCGCCGCGGGAGGGCACGTCGGTCTCATTCCTGGAGCGTCTCTCGGTCGTGGTCCCCCGCCCGGCAGCTCCAGGCCATCGGCAACAACATCACATCTCCGCACGGCAACGAGATCATGGCGACCAAGAGCCCAGCAATACCTGTTTACACCATGAACACTATGCTCTTCTTTGTGATGTTGGTTTGGGAAGGTCTCTCTCACCGGGGACCACCTTTGAACTCGAACGATAGCCCTATTTGCCATAAGTACTCTTGCTGCCGCCTACTCCGCCACCGCATCTTTGCTGCTTCCAACTGCCAAGAAACTACCGGCACTGCTCACCTGGCGGACTACCCACTAGCTACATCCAGCTGACCGTGCATCCAAGAGGGCCCTTATCGGCTCCAGGTCTGCACCTCCTTCCACCAGAGAAATCCAAAGACACCACCGGAGCCACTCTTGGCGGCCATAGAGGAGCTCCAGGGGCAATGGGCCTAAGTCCAGACATTCACTGCTCATCCCCTCAGCATGCTTAGGCGGAGCTCTCTACCGAACATCACACACATAGGAACGTGCAGGACTGAAGGTCCCCTCACCCCCACCATTTGTCGAGCCCCATCTTCCCACATACTCCTTGCAGATCACTAAATGTGTCCCTTACACTGGAACCGGAAATAGATGGGGACAATCTTGTGGGAACCCAAATCTCCCTTGATGTGCAGGCTCTAGGAAACCCCCACAACTACCCCTGCTCCCAGTCTCCCACCCGAGACTCCGACAGCACCCCTTCTTGAGAATGCACCAGGGACAGCCGAGTGGTGGCCGGCACCTCCAAGAGTCACCTGGTTCGCCCCCGAGGCAAACTCCGGAGGTGCCACTGTACTCACAAAAGCAGTCTCAGTTTAAATGGAACTCATGACACAGCCAAGTTCCATGATGAGCACTGAGCACATGACACTTGGCACTTGGCCAGAATTTCATCTAGATTTGTGATGCTTCACAGAGTCTCATGTTGAATATCTAACACTTGTAAAAATTCAACCAAGTCTGCCTCATATTCTCAGTGATGACCCTGTCAGATGGGCTTCAATGATAGTCCCCCACGGGTCCAACAAATGAACTCACCAATTAACATAAAACATGTGACCTCTGCAAAATGTGTTGACTGATTGGTGAACTTGACTGTGTCAAACACAGTTTCATTTTCAGTTCTGTATGAAGATATGGGAATCATGAGTTCACAACATTACGATGAAAGCAGGAAATCAATGTTAGCCATCATCGAGATGTCATCAACACTGGCTTGCAAGCTAGCAAGTGGATTCCATTGAGCATCAGATAAAAATGATGATGAAAAAAAATGGTTCCAACACCATCATATCATACATCATCCATTTAGTCTAACTGTAAACTCTTCACTGCATTATTCCAGTTTTTGACTTCAGCCTTCAAGTCTCATATGCCTTAGATAGGCATATAGTCGGGTCTGCTCCCTCTCCCAATCACAGTCTTTTTTTTTGTAACATAGGGTTTCATTCATATTAAACGATAGTCAAAGTACATGGAAAGCAAAGACTCCCGTACAGGGAAGATAACCCAGTCGACAGAGCGACATACATGAGGAAGCAGAAAACCCAAACCGTACAGAAAAGCTCATACATGACCCATTTTGTCACCGGAGCGACGTACAAACATGGAAGGTAACGAGGAGGGATGTAGAGCCACGGCGACCACCAACGGTGGGAACTCCAGAGGATCGGAAGACGAGCCAGCCGGTGCTGAAGGTGACAAAGATCTTCCTCGAGGCGCACATGGCAGCCGAACCGCTCTAGCACTAAGCGGTGAGAAGAGAACGCTCGGGAGGCCGATATCCAGTTGGATACAGGGGGAATGCGTTGTATCTCGAGTTTCTTTGAAATCGAGGGAGGAGATCCGTAACATGCGTCACAAGGGCTGGACCCAAACTCCGACGATGCCCGAGAGAGAGCCCAAACCGGCGGGGGGGAGAACCGGGACAGGGTGACGGGGGCCAGTGGGCTTCCAAATGGTATGGGGGGGAGCTAGGAGACGGGGGTGGGGAAGGGTCTACGGGGGTGGGGGACAGCGATCGGCGAGGGAGGAGAAGGTAGGGGGGAGGCGGAGGGCCGGGGGGTTAGGGGAAAGGGGTGGAGGGGGCGGAGGTAGGCGTGGTAGAAGCCGGCCGATGGCGAGCTCGGGGGCGCGGGGAGAAGAGTGAGAGGCGGAGGGCCGGCGGAGGAAGGGGAAGGAGGTGGAGATCAACGATAGCAGAGGGGAGCCGGGGGAAGGAGGGGGAGGGGCGGAGGGTCGGCGGCTGGAAAAGGGAACGGGAGGGGGGGCGAAGGGCCGCAGAGGGGGGGAAGATGGGGAAAGAGGGAGGGGGCCGGGGGGGGAGATCGGCGAGAGCGGAGGGGAGGGGAACCGGGGGAGGAGGGGGAAGGGGCGGAGACTGGAGAAGGGGGTCCGGGGGGGAGGGAGGAGGACCGCAGAGAGGGGGAGGAAGAACGGGGGAAAGAGGGAGGGGAGGGCGGGGAGGGGGAGAAGGCCGGAGGGGGGGCAGAGGAGGGGACGCACCTGGAGAGAGGGGGTTCCCTACGGGGGCTCCCCCCGGCCCAACGGGACCACCGGGGCGAGGCTGCCGATGATGCTTCCGCCAGACGAAGTCGGCGTACGGTTCCACCACCGGAGGGTGGTGAAGGTTCCGGAGAGGGGTAGGTGGGAGCTCCCACCTACCCACCACTGAGTGGTCAAATAGCTTCAAGACCAAATAATGTCACAAGGTCGACCCCTCTCCCAATCACAGTCAGATATATGAATTGTGAAAAACTACCATTCTATTCTGCATCCCAGATATATGCTATTCAGGATGCAGAATAGAATGGTAGTTTTTCACAATTCAAATTTTCTTCTTATGGAAATATTTGAGTTCAAATTTTTTTTTGTCTATTGTTTAAATTCACCAAAATTATGACATTATATAGGAAAAATTGTCTAGAGGGAGGATTCAAGGACGAGGGGCCCCAGAATATGCAATGGATGAAATATTCTCTATCAAGTCATAGGTCTACATTTTTGACGTATTGTTTTTTTAGATTGTTAGTGACAAGAATAGTAAAATTATTTTCCATTCTGGACCATCAATGTCTCTCTTAGGAGATGTGAGCATTAATTAATTTTGTATTACTCTTTTTGAACTTATCATGTAAATGAGAGATTTTGGACATTAGAAATTTGGTGATATTTACAGACTTGGCATTAAAAGTTATATTGTAATCTGATATGCAGTGTTTATTTGTGTAGGGTGGAGAAAGATCTACAACCAGAGAAACCATCAGGATTCTCAGATATCTTTGAGAAACTGGCAAAGAATAATAGGTGCTACCACCTGTCCCCACACATAGAGCATTCAACCTCACATCTAGTGTTTCTTTTCAACAAATTATGTCTACTTATAGTACATTCTGTAAAAATAACCTAGAGCAACACAGAATTTTTTAGAGGAACTTTGTTTTCAAATTACGAGTTTAGGGTTCCAAGGAGAAATTTTATTGTTGACATCAGCGCATCCAGAGAGTAGAGAAAAAATGCTAATTTTCTTCACCATACATTCGTTTAGATAATTCAGAATTTTATGACATAACCAAACTTAATATACTTGCCTACCCTATCTTTGTATTTATTAAAATATCTAATTCTTGTCTAAAATTATATCAAATCAGCAAATGTTTCTCTGAAGCATGTAACCTCTGCAAATAATTACATAAAATAAACACGCGCGAAACATGTTTTTTTGACTAGTTATAGACAGAGAGAAAGAACGTGGGTACTTCCAACTTCTGCAACTACTTCCTAAACCGACGAACGTAACCCCACGTCTTAGCACCTAACTAACAAAGATAAGACTATTTCAAAGACTAAATAACTAGAGCAGAAGTTCATCCCATCAATGGTTGAGATTGCATCAATCTTCGTCACGAAGATATGTGGGCTGGGCTTATGTTCTCCATACATTAATTAATTAATTTCTGCGCGTACGTGACAAGTGACGCTCAAGTACTAGAGGAGTTCCTGACGGCGGTGAGCGGGCACTACGCGCCGGTGGTGCACGGTGGCTGCCCGGTGATCCGGTCGCTGGCGTTGAAGACTGTTGGAAATATTGCTGAAAATAACAAAAACTAAACAACAAGTTAATTAGATCTAAAATATAAATTAAGAGGTTTAAGAAAATGTAGCTATTTGGTCGAAGCGTGATGTCACTGAACTAAGAGAGTTTATTGCCGACCGACGTGCGGTTCTCGTGGCAATGGTCTCCTAGAGATACGACGACCCCGGGTAGGCGACACCCATTCTTCTTTCGGCACGTCCTCCATAAGAACTTTATGAATGCGATCTATCTCACAAGTACTCAGCAAAATGAAAATAAGAACAACTAAAAGGAGAGCTTTCAGATGAGAATCGTGAGAGACAGAAGGAAGAAAGGATGTGTATGTGTTATGTATACGGATGACCACCCTCGGTGGTCTATTTATAGGGTCATAGTAACCCTTCAAAAATAGAAACTGGTGACCAACGGATATGCATTCAACCATTGCAGTAAATGTACAACGTATATGTTAACAGCCATTGCGGTAACGTCCGAAACGGACGTTTTTAAAGCATCAATGGACGACCGTTTCGGGGAAGGTTTTAAAACACTATAAACGCTCAGTGCGTTAAAACACTATAAACACACAGTGCGTTATGATTTAAACCCTTCAAATCTTATAAAGTAAGTACATAAAAGAAAAGGTTGCTGAGTACCTTCTACTATGCAGTAGGTGAAAATACCTTTCAGTTTGAATTTTCACTTACTGATATTTGGTGTTGTCTGTGGGAGCGCTTGGTGGACTAGACCTTGAACCAGGTCTCATTGATCAGACTCCCCCAAATTCACACATAGTATAGATAGATCGAGATTCTAAGCGGGTTGCGCTATTAATGGCCTTGCGCAGGTATCCCATGTGTGTTTTAGAAAATATCCCACATTTTCACAGTTGCGGCCTCACGACTCCACACATGTCGGTGAATCCTACAAAGGATGGAAGCAAGGTAACCTTCCTGCCACTTGGGTCTCGGATTCATTAAGAGTATACCACTCACCCTTACCACTTGCTTTTAAATGAGCACTAGCGCCATAGGGATGCGAACATAATTTATTATTGCTCTCCCAAGTTACCTATAAAGCTTGTTTCTACCCATTGAACCTCCGTGAGGTTGGGTTGCCGCCGTGATAATTTTTTTCTTTTATGGGCTCAATCCCATCCCCCTCGACGCTTCTATTTTATTTTTTTATATTTTTTTAGGGGAGGGGAAAGCGGGGGCCGCACCTCCCGGTGGGAGGAGCGGCTAGAACCCGTGCCCTCCTACCACCTGCGCAGGAGGGGGGAGGGGGGGTGTCCACCCCGCCACTGGCGGGGGGACCCCTCGACGCTTCTAGAATCACGATTCTAGACAAGTCTTTTGTAAAAGCATCTGCCAAGTTTCTTTCTGATTTCACAAAGTTTAAAGCAATTAGTTGTTGCTTCATTTTATCTCTTATTGATTTATGTCTCACTTTTAAGTGTCTGTTCATCTTTACATCTGCATTAACTTGCATGCATTTATCAATGGCAGATTTACAATCACATAGTATAGATATGGGAGGTAGCGGATTAGTCGTTAAAGGAATGTCAACTAGAAGGTCTCTCAACCATTCTGCCTCCGTACAGGTGGTGTCTAGTGCAATCATTTCAGATTACATAGTGCTTCTAGCTAACACAGTTTGTTTAGTTGATTTCCAAGATATTGCACCTCCTCCTAAGAGAAAAATAAATCATAATGTGGATTTTACATCTAAAGAATCACTAATCGAATTCGCATCAATATATCCCTCTAAGACAGAAGGATAACCAGTGTAGTGTAATCCGTAGGTTATAGTTCCTTTTAAATACCTAAGTACTCTTTCTAAGGCTTTCCAATGACTCTTGTCGGGGTTGGTGGTGTATCTACTAAGTCTGTTGACTGCATATGCAATATCAGGCCTGATGTAATTTGTTAAGAATCCAAGTGACCCTATAATTTGTGCATATTCACTTTGTAGTGTTGGATGCCCTAAATTTTTATTTAAGTGAATGTTAGGGTCATAGGGAGTAGATATAGGTTGGCAATCTAAGTAGTAGAATTTTTTAAAGAATTTTCTCTATATAGTGAGATTGTGATAAAGTTATCCCGGATGAATCTTTTATGATTTTTGTGTTAAGAATTAAATTTGCTTCTCCTAAATCTTTCATGTCGAAGCTTCGAGAAAGAAATTCTTTAACTTCTTTTACCACTTTCATATTAGACCTAAATATTAAAATATCATCCACATATAAGCATAATATAACAATGTGACTTCCAAATTGTTTATGATATACACAAGTATCGGTTTGATTGATTTTAAATCCATAGGATATTATAGTCTCATCAAATTTTAGGTGCCATTGTTTGGGTGCTTATTTTAAGTCATATAAGGACCTGATCAATTTACAAACTTTCTTTTCTTGTCCTGGGACTATAAAGCCCTCGGGTTGATCCATATAGATTTCTTCTTCTAACTCACCATTTAAGAATGCATTTTTTACGTCCATTTGGTGAATGACTAATTTATGTCTCGAGGCTAAGGCTATTAGGATCCTAATAGTAGTGATCCTAGCTATAGGGGAATATACATCAAAGTAATCTATGTTTTCCTTTTGGGTAAACCCTTTGGCTACCAATCGGGCCTTAAACTTATATATGGTTCCATCTGGTTTAAGTTTCTTTCTAAATACCCATTTACAACCAATTGTTTTACTTCCAGGAGGTAAATCAGTTAAGACCCATGTGTTGTTTTGAATTATAGAGTTCATTTCATTATCTATGGCTTCATTCCAAAAAGGTGAATCTATAGATCTCATAGCTTCAGTATAAGTGGATGGAGAATCTTCAATTAGAAGAGCATAAAAATCATCAAAGACTTTTTCTGTTCTTGCTCTTTTACTTCTTCTTGGTTCTATAGGAGTTTCTTCTTCTCTAAGTCTAGTAATGTTAGAGCTAGAGTCATTTTGATTATTTTTTATGTTAGTTTCAATTCTAGTTTTAAAAGAAATACATTTTCATAATATACTGCATCTATTGCCTCAATTATTGTGTTATTCGATATATCACTAATTTCAGATTTTATTACTAAAAATCGGTTAGTATTGCTAGTAAATTTATATGCAAAATTTTTAGTTGTTGTATAACCTATAAAGATAGCATCTATAGTTTTAGGTATAATTTTCTTTCTTTTATTTTCCGGTATTTTTACTTTAGCAAAACACCCCCACACTTTGAGATAATTTAAATTAGGTCTTCTTTTCTTCCAAATTTCATAGGGTGTAGAATCATTTTGTTTGAACGGTATTCTGTTTAAGACATAACATGCCGTTAGGAGTGCCTCCCCCCACAAGTTCTCAGGTGCGCATGAGCTTATTAACATTGAGTTAACCATATCCATTAATGTTCTATTTTTCCTCTCGGATACACGTTAGATTGAGGAGAGTAGGGGGCGGTTATTTCATGTATGATTCCATGTTCTTGACAAAATTCTGCAAGTGCAAGAGAAGTGTATTCTCCTCCTCTATCAGACCTAAGTATTTTAAATTTCTTTTCTTGTTGGTTTTCAACTTCAGTCTTCTAGATTTGAAATTTTGTTAAAACTTCATCTTTTGTTTTAATTAGATAAAGATATCAATATTTTGACAGATCATCAATGAAGGTTACAAAGTATTTGTTACCTCCTCTAGATACCCGCCCAGAGTCACATACATCACTTTGTATTAATTCTAGAATATCGCTATCTCTATCTACAGTTTTAAATGGTTGTTTGGATAACTTAGCTTCTACACAGATTTCACATTGTTCACGGTGTTGAATATTCATTTTAGGAATTAAGTTTAATCGCATTAGTCTTTTAATTGAGTTATAGTTTACGTGGCCCAATCTTGAATGCCAAATAGAAGGTGATTCAACATTTAACACAATAGATTATTTACTAAAGGAAGAGGTACACACATTTAATGTAAAAAGGCCATCACATATAAATCCTTTTCCAACAAAGGATAGACGTTTGGTTATTACAACTTTATTCGATTTAAACACAAGTAGCCTTGTTGTACTAGAAGAGATCCACTAATGAGGTTACGCCTTATGTCGGGAACGTGGTGAACGCCGTGAAGGGTCAAAGTCTTCTCTGAGGTTAACTCTAGGTCGACTCTTCCTGTCCCTAGCACTTGTGCCTCCGCATTATTTCCCATCATCACAGCTCCTGCACCTGAGTCTTGATAAGTGAAAAACCAGGAGCGATCCGCACAAACATGAATATTAGCTCCGGTATCAATCCACCAATCAATTGGCAAATTGGTCAAGTTCACTTCGGGGTTTAAGAGAACTGACCTAAATGCCGACTCTGATGCACCAGCGCCATCAGTCACCATGTTGACTTGAGGGCCGGTTGGATTATTTTTATTTTTGTTAAAGGGCCGATACTTTTTCTTAAAATTTTTGCGTTTAGGAGGAAACAATTTTTTTTGATATTTTGAGATTTTCTCAAAACACTTGAAAATATAAAAGCAACAAATAATCACTTTAAATTTAAATTCTCACAGAGTAACTAACATATGTGCAAATTTAATAAAAGCATGAAAGATATTTATTTTTCCAGCAACTAAAAATTGCTAAATTTTTATTTTCAACTGTCAAGATTAGTTAACTCATGCAAACTAATCAAAGGTAATAGTTTTTTAGAATTTTATTTTTTGAAAACAGAAATAAGTATATATGTTTTTAAAAGGAAATAATTTTCAGAATTTAATTATCTAATAATAGAAATTATTTATCTGAAAATAGGAATTATTTATCAAGCAGAAACAATTATAACTATTTTCTGAATTTCTGAAAATAGAGATAATTTACATCAACGTGAATTTTCAGAAAAATTAGAAATATCTTATTTTTCTGTAAACAGATTTTTTATAAGTCTGTAAACAGAAATTATTTTTTAAAAAATATATCTATAAACAGTAATATTTACAATTTTTGTTAATAGATTTTTTTAAAAAAATAAAAATGATTTTCTATAAACAGAATTGTTTTCAGACTCACTAGAATGACTTATTTATGTTTTTTTTAACAAAAAATAATAATCTGTAAACAGAAATAATTCTAAAGCAGAATCTCTGTAAGATTTAAAGCTTTAGAATCTCTGCTAATTTAGGCTAACGTTATATGTATGTTAATGTTATATTATCATGGATTAAACTGTAAGCTTTGTCAAGATAATTGATTAGATTAGCCTTTAATCGTAGATTTATTTTATAATATTATTTTTCAACAATATAATATAACAATAAAATTAAACTATCTTAGATTGTTGGAAATATTGCTGAAAATAACAAAAACTAAACAACAAGTTAATTAGACCTAAAACATAAATTAAGAGGTTTAAGAAAACGTAGTCTTTTGGTCGAAACGCGATGTCGCTGAACTAAGAGAGTTTATTGTCGATCGACTTGTAGTTCTCGTGGCAATGGTCTCCTAGAGATATGATGACCCCGGGTAAACGACACCCATTCTTCTTTCGGCACGTCCTCCAGAAAAACTTTATGAACACGATCTATCTCACAAGTACTCAGTAAAACGAAAATAAGAACAACTAAAAGGAGAGTTTTCAGATGAGAACCGTGAGAGAAAGGAGGAAGAAATGATGTGTATGTGTTATGTATACGGATGACCACGCTCGATGGTCTATTTATAGGTTATAGTAACCCTTAAAAATAGAAATCGGTGACCAACGGATATGCATTCAACCCTTACAATAAATATACGACGGATATGTTAACAGCCATTGCACTAACGTCTGAAACGGACATTTTTAAAGCATCAACGAACTATCGTTTCGGGGGAAAGTTTTAAAACACTATAAACGCACAGTGCGTTAAAACACTGTAAACGCACAGTGCGTTAACAAAGACCAACCAGCGGAGCTTCGGGCCCTTCGGCGTCGAGGAAGGCACGCCGTTCTCGTTCGCCATCGAGGGGGGCTTCATCGTGGGATTCAAGGGGAGGGGTGGGTGGTACGTCCACGCCATCGGGTTCCGGCTGAGCTACCCGCGGAGCTCCAGCTTGCCGGGGAGGGTGCAGAAGCAGCTATAGAGGATGGGGACGTTGGCCACCAAGCAGATGGGGTACAAGAACGGGAATCAGAATCAGTACTCTTCTTCCCCGCCGAAGATTAAGGCTGCCAAGGCCTCCGTCAATTAGGACGGACGCCGGGGCGGGGGAACCGGAAGAAGAAGAAAAAGGAAAAGAGACCCCCCACCCCCAAACCCCCGCGTCTTCCACGGCACCCCCCGATCACCTCCTCCCACGGAAGCGACGAACCGAGATAAACCGAGCCGGATAAAAGCCCTTGAACCGGTGGAAAAAAACCGCTATAGTATATAGTATAGATATAGATAGATAGATGGATAGATTAACACACACAAACTGCAGTCCCAGCCGTTCGGTGAGCCGCGCTGTCTGTCTGGAATCCGCCACCCATTCGATTCCCCACCTTGGCTTCCCCTCCCTACTGCTGCACTCGGAACCCTAGCCAGTTGCCACATCCTCTCCTCCCCTCCTCTCCTCCCTTCCCGAAGTCGCCACTATTCCGGGGAGGAGGTGGGGTCATCCTCGCGCTGCCCCGTCGCCTTTGGAAGAACCTATTCGAACTCTTTGTTGGGGTTTCCGCGGACCTGAGGCCGCATGGCGGGCGGTAGCAGCAGCGGCGGCGGCGGCAACAGCAGGGCGCACCCGGACTGTATCAACGCGTCCAATCCGTACCACGAGTGCGTGGAGTACTGCTTCCAGAGGATCGCCGAGGCCAGGGACCGCGCCGCCGCCTCCCAGCGCCCCCCGCCCCCTGGTACACATATACCCTGTTTTTCTTCTTCTTCACGTTCTTTTGCTTCCTTCTTGAAAATTTCTTCTTTTTAGCTTTTTTTTTTGGACTCTTCTTTTTGTTTCCTGCAATTTGCCCTCCGTTCTGACTATTCGTGTGTCTGTGCGGTGTGACGGTTGGCAGAGGAGAGGACGGTGCACCCGGACTGCGCGGACGCGGACGACCCCTACCACGAGTGCGATGAGAGCTGCTTCAGGAGGATCGCCGAGGCAAAATTCCAGCACGGGATGGCCGCCCAAGGTTTGGTTCAAACCCCAACCAACCCCAACCCCCCCTCCACCCCCCCCCCCCCCCCCCCCCACAAATTCCACGCGCTTATCAAAGCAAAACCCCAGCTCATCGAGAGTAGCATCCTATTCCCTCGTCAAAGAGGCCCTAATTAAGGGCCTGTTCGATAACGGGCTAGAATAACCTGGTTAGGGTAAAGACGGGTAGGGTGTCCATGGGGTTAGCTTGTTCTACTCTTATAACTATCACTTATTCTAGTCTGGCTCAGGAGAATAAAGAGACCCTATTCTTGGCAATTTGATAACGTGGTTAGGTTGGGAATAGAACTCCTATTTTGCATTCCTTCAATGCCCTGTCTTTTTTGGAGAATGACATGCATCTATCTCCACCAGATTTCCAGTCAACCATGTAGAATTGGGGCTTAACAGGCTGATCCAACAACAACCTTCTTTTTTTAAAGCAACCTGTGCTGCGTTTTCCATTGCGTGCCCAGACTTCGTTCTCCTTTGCATCTTGTGGTAACATATATGCATTTGCTAATATGAGACATTGTACAGGAAGAATATAAAGCATGGTTTATTGCATAACATTCTTCACTCATGTTTTTTTTGTCAACAAGATCATCTCATTTTCTCCTTACATTTGATAGACTTATTATTTTAGTTTTCTACCATAAGTATGTATATTTCATTTCAGTTATAAACTCCAGCCGGTAATTTTTTTGCTTTGAACTTAAAAACCTATGGCCCGAGGAGACATAAAAGAGTTGCTTCTTTGATCCAAAGATAATAGCATTGATTTGGGATCAGATTAGTGACTGCATATTAGAGGGTTTCTTAGTCCGAAGCCCTCAGGATGAGGTTTCTACTTAAACAGACTTGAAAAAGAGAAATTGAAGGGAAATGTTTGCAAATGACATTGCTTTGAACCACATAATTAAAAACATGCATCACTTGTCAACATATATTGCACTACTTTGAATATATACACTGTTATATGTTACAATGACATTTGTGAAGGCCTACTGTTCTGCGAACAGTATTACATAAATATAACTCTAGCCAAGGGTCGGTCAATTATGAATGTATACAAATACTAGTAGACATCGTTGAAGATTCAGAGAAGTTGTATAATGATGGCATTATTTGCATGCCCGTCATTGTATACAATCGAACGTAGTGGATCAACTCTCCACACACCATCAACAATGAGCTTAATCTGCAACAAAAACAAGTTTAGCAAGGGCTACTTCGCAAAATCAATGACCCAAGTATAAAAAGAAATGCCAACTTCATATTAGCATGGATATACATGCAGGTACAAAAAAGATGCCCGTGATTGACTTTTCCATTTATATCTGTTGAGAAATGTATCATTGCATGAAAATGGTTATTATATGAAGAAATGTCAAAATGAAAATTGATATATCAAAAGTTAATTCTTCTTCAAAGGTGAGTGGTGTATAAATAATTATAATATAGTGATGCTATAGAATATGAACCTAAGATGGAAATGCTCGTGCATCACTGTTACACTGTATGGTCAATGGACATAAGCAACAAACTAAGAAGCCATATTGTGAAGAAGGGGCTTACTGCATGGTCCTAAGACATGAGGATGGCCATACTGCTCATTCTCATCCAAAGCAAACTGTGAGATGGCATCCTAATATTCTCTTCCACAAAGCAAGCCATGAGGAGCACATCCATCCATAGTTACAAACCATCAGAAAAAAATCACACCATATAGTACAATCCAAGATGACTGTCAAACATGGTTAACTATGAGCTACAAGACTTGTTATTGTGACTCATCATACATAGGTTTGGTGGCAAGTACAAAACATTTTTATGATTGTATGACCGTTTATCTAACTATTAATAATAGGAGAATTTGCAGTTGAATTCCCTGTCACTAGCTATTAGCAATCCGATTCTTTCCACTTCCATCAATTGGCAAGATGGTAAAGACAATAAACATGGATGTATCTCTCACCTTCCGGTTTATGGGAATTTTAGAACAAATCATCCTTTAACTTTTTGAGCTCATAATGATGTATCACAGACTCCAATGATCAAAAAACTGCTGTTTAGGGATAAGAATACTTATGAGTCTCTTGATCGATTTGGGCTATGAAACATATATATCAAAAAATTGCTACCAAGCATACATATCATTCTGATAGATCTGGACGAAGAAGTTAGGATAACACACTTTGCAGTATGATGAAGTCAGGATAACACACTTTGCAGTATAATGAACATAAGTCCAACATGGAAGGTGCAGACCATGTGCACTGCTCGAGTCAACAGAACTGCTGGGCCTTTTTATGGTGACCATATCCCAACCCTTCATCGTTGCAGACCATGTGCACTGCTCGAGTCAACAGAACTGCTGGGCCCCTCTTCCTACTGCACTGCTATTGTTTTGTGCTTGCTTCCTCGGCGGGCCCTGTGCTGTGCCTTGCTGCATGCCATGTGAAGCTCTCTGGCCCCTGCTGTTGCTCTGCGCAAGCTTCTCCAACGGGTGCCGCAGGCCATGTGCAGAAGATATGATGCACAGTTTCCCATACTTCAAGGCCAATTCAGTGTGTTGAAGCCTGTAATAAAAGACAACAAGATCTCCATAGCTTTTCATTATATCTGGGTGATCAAGACCAAGCTCCCTCTCATTTATATCTAGACCTTTTTGTTGATAGATATTGGCTGCTCCTCTCTTGCTTCGTATCTCCTCTTGCTGCTGTGTTTCCTATACCGCTCACGGGAGTAGAAGGCAACTTCCAAGGAATAAAACAAAACAACTTGTGCCACTGCTGTTTCCCTCGTGGGATCTTTCTTGAGGGAGAAAACTGTGCTGTTGCTTTTCTTCTGGCCCCTCTCTCCTGCACTTGCTGCTCTTCACCATTTTATAGTGGTTGGAGGTGGGCCGGAGGACCCCCTTTTTCTTCTCCTCCGGTGGAATCTCAAGAGGTAAGCCCCTTGAATTTCTCCTCCCTGCCTATTCCTCTTCCCTGCTGTTACTGCTCCCCTTTTTTTTCTTTGTGAAGGCCGCATGGGCCATGGGCGGAGGCAGGACCCTCCTCCCGCCTGCGACTGGGCGGAGGGCTCCCCCTCCGGCCTGCACAGAACCGGAGGGGGTCCCTCCGGCCAGTGCAGGTCCGGAGGAGGCCCCTTTGGCCTGGACAGGACCGGAGGAGGCCCCTCCGGCCTGTGCAGGTTCAGAGGAGTCTCCTCCAGCCTGGACAGGACCGGAGGAGGTCCCTCCGGCCTGTGCAGGTTCGGAGGAGTCTCCTCCGGCCTGGGCAGGACCGGAGGCCCCCTCCTCCGGCCTGCCAGGTCCGGAGGAGGCCCCTCCGGTGGCAGAACCGGAGGAGGCCCCTCCGGCCTGTGTGCAAGGCGGAGGACTCCCTCCGGCCTGTACACAGGTCCGGAGGGGACTTCTTGGCCTTCATGCCTATAAGAAGGGGGGTCGTACCTCACTAAAAAAATTGCTTTCACCCACGTGGATTTGGAGCTTCTTTCCTCTTCAATTGCCTTTTTTTTTGGCAGGATCTCCACCTTGGCTTTGAGAACATGTGGGTGATAATATTCACCACAACTTCCACATATGTATTTTCCATGCACTTAATTTTATCTTCTTCATGTTCAAAGAGCTATCGAAGATCATTTTCCTTTTGAGCCTTTTGAACGGTATTGACGAACCTTGGCCATTTTGTCTGCCCTGGTTAAATATATGCATATTTCCTTTTCATAAATATCTGAAAATCTAAAAATTTATGAAAATATTTTATGGGGTCAACATGACCCTGCCAGAAAAGGTTTTCCTCTACATATAACAATAAAAGGGCTTCTATTTATTCCTAACTTTGCAGACAAGAAAGAACGCAACACTCTACAAATTTGGAAGATCAAACCTAGACAAGCAAAAAACTTCCAACCTTACATGATGGTAGAATGAATAAACAATAGACAAGAAAAACTTTACGTATCAAAGAAAAAGTGTGTCCATTGCCAGTCAGGACACGAAGCCCTTTACAAAGATCGAAATGGCTTTGGATAAGGCCTTATGGTAATCATGGATATTTCAGATCCACTTTAACCTTCTCCATCCAAGAATCTTTATGGATGAGAGAGAGCCCCAATGTCATGGGTATGCAGATCCCACATAGAACTGGATCTCCATCTAAAAAACAGAGAGGATCCAGGGACGACAAAAAAATCCTGGCATATACAATTGTTTTCATACATGATCCAGCCTTTTAGCATACAAGAGTGGCTTTTTATGGAAATTTTGATAAAATGGCATGGATTATCTATGCCCAGAGGTTGAATAAAATGGCAAATGTACCTGCTGCGGACATATTTGGGCGCCTACGTTTCCTCCCCCTTGACAGATTACTATTGTGAATGTCATGAGAAACAATAAAGAGTATGTTAAGGTTAGGAACCAACCTTTCTATTTAAATAAAAATAAAAAATCTACTAGCAGGAAACGTTGAAGCAAGATGCAATGCAAATGGGCTTAGGTTAAAGGCGAACCCGGTGATAACAGGAGAATTAGAGGAGGAAATGGTTGCCGTGGCTGTTGTTGTCCACCAGATATACTCATGAGTGGTATGAGGAATTTGGGCCACCATCAAGCTATGGGGGGTAGCCGGACATCCAGTGTCGTCTACTTGGGGGCTTGGCTCTGGAGCCTTCTCCACGCAAATTTCAGCCAAAAGAGCTTCTGAATAGCGGGCCACCATCTCTCTGTTAGTGGGAAGAGTAGCTGAAAACTCTAGAAAATCTTCGTTTAGCCTCGAGTTCAGGAGCGTAGTGAACTCTCCTACAAAAATTGTCAGGTTCGCATCGAGCAAATCTGAAAGCAAGAAATGTCAGAGTAATCTCCCAACCAAAAGAAAGAAGATTCTATACGCAAAGTTATATAGAAGCTCACCCGAGGGAGCTGGATTGTCATTTAGTCTCGATTCCTATTCAGGAAGTGTTGCTGCACCTCTCCCCTCGAAAGTCTCTGCTGAAAAACAGAATGGAGGGGAAGGCACATCTTCAAGGGCTAATCCAGGAAAAAGTGTGCATAATTATGCACATCAAAAGCAAGCATACCAAGAAGGGCATTGCCAGTAGCTTATCAAGTGTCTCTCCCACTGCAGCCACAGATCATTTGTAAATCGCTCCAAATGAAGTTCAGTTATCTTAGGAGCATCTTGGAGGTAGCCACAATCTGACATAAAGTGCGTCCACCACGAATATACTCTTTGGACTGTTGGGGCTTTACTCTGCCCCGAAGAAGTCTCTGCTAGGCGCCTTAAAGGCTTGATTGCTCCTGCATATGGTTGCCAATCTATAGCGATGACCCCATTCTTTGCCTCCCACTGTGCACAAAAATCTCTGACAGCCTTGCAATTCGTGGAAATTGTGCATAAAGGAAGGAGTTTTCAATAGCAAGTGGGGGAAGATCACTCCTTCCCAAGCGGGCTTCTTCAGCTTCTTTTAGCTTGTGAGGAGGTTGCCTAAAAATGTTGCTATGCTTGAACCACCACCGAGCATAATATATCTTAATTTGGCCGGTCCGTCTTCTCTCTGGGAGGGTGCATCTTTGGTCTGGCGCGCCTTTGAAAAAATAGTCCCACCAACTGCTTGTAACTGAGTATCATGACTTTTGCATAATCTCCCTTCTATGGCAAAGTCAGCGTCTGGAGGGGCTGATTGATCATAGGCAAAGTTTCGCGAAAATGGTGAGGATAGTAGGGCTCCAGAATAGTGGTGCTGTTCTTCCGGAACACAAGAATACTCGGCCTGATGCAGCATAACCAATCCTCATAAAAAGAAAGACTGGAGATCTGATGATGGGGAAGACCATAACTCACTTGGATCCTCAATAACAAACGACCGAAAATCATAAGAGTTGTGAGCAAAATTCATACCCTCCTCCCCATGTGTAGGGACATGATAGTAGCCTCTGCGCCCCTGATAGATGCTCGAGCGGGCTCTAATCGGGGTGGTTCTAGAATAAGAAAAATTAATGGAGCTGCCGGATTTTCCATAGGCACATTTTGACATAATGCTGGCAGCAGTAAGCCAGCCCATGCAGTTAAATAATGAGTAGCCATAGATACACTTCTGTCCCTAGGGGAGCTGTGAGCTGTCAAGTTCTCTAAGCCATGATAAATATTTGCCAAAACAATAGGGGCGATGGCCAATCCATCGGCAAGAAGACAAGCATGATATGATACAAGAAATATAAAGTGATCTAGAAGGGGAGGGGATGAATAGATCATTGTTTTCAACCGATTAAAAAATTACTGAAAAATGATTCACTTAAAACAAGCAATCTCGGAGTTGAACCCACAAAAACGCAGTGCGACAATAGCTCGAGTGGATAGAAGGCACACCACAAAATCACCACAGGCAATCACACGAGTACCCAGAGGTTTTTAAGGTGGTTCGGTCAGACCTCCAGTCTACCTACGTCCACCCCTCACTTCAAATCGAAGTGAGGCTTCCACTAGCACCTGCTAGCAAAGCAGACTCAGTCTGCGACAACGGCTGATTCACAGCTTCACCAGGGGAATGCCCTCCCCTCTTCCTCCACACCCGGAGGGAACCCTAAGGACGCCAAGTCCCTAGAAACCAGGAAACAAGTTCCTCTTCCTCCAACCGGAGGGAACACTAGTGAAATGCAGTCACTAGAACCAGAGACCAAGGTCTCTTCCTCTGAAGCCCAGAGGGAACACCTCTTCTACGAGAGGGAACAATACTGCAACCTCTGTTGCAAGTGAACCAGAGAGACCACATCTCTCTCTTCCCCTGAACACCAGGAGGTAACACAGAGAACTTTCAATCAAGAAGGAAAAAGCAGATAAAAACGAAAACAAGAAAGAAGGAAGCCAAATTTTAGAAACTTGAAACAATGTAGCTCAAACTGAGCAGCAGACTTCGGATTTGATCCATAAGTCAATACCCATCTTCTGATCACTCTTCTGCTCTCTCTTCTCTCTCAACTGGATCACTCTAGTTTCTCAGGGAGGCTCTTTCTCGTCTGCTCTCACTCAAATTTCTTTTCTGTAACCTCGGAGCTCCTCCCTTTTCGTAGATGGTGAGGCAGTGCTTTTATAAGCGATCAGGAGGGTTCATGCAAGGCGTGTGCTTCCCGCGCTCGATCCAGAACCTTCTTGTCACGTGCCCTTATAGCATTGGTTCCTTTAGTATTGGATCACGTGCAGCCCAGACACTGGGGAATATTCTTCCTTGGACCACCTTCTTCTTTTTGTTTTTCTTCTTCTCCTGCAAAGAAATTAAAACCATTAAAACTCAGGGCCACAAAAACTAAAACTGCATGAGGTATGTGATAGCAATACGAGATGCACTATACTGAGAACGACACGAGATACACAAGATGACTACAGCACGAAATAAAGAGAGAATGACACGAGGTCAGATGAGAACAGCACGAGGTGAGAAGGAAATAATACGGAGTGAAACGATAGAAACACACGATCAGAGGAACCTTGGACGAAGATAGAAAGAAGCAACACGAAGACACAAATACAAAAACAACATGAAGACACAAAAACAACAACACGAAGACACAAACACAGAAACAACACGAAGACATTAAAAAACGACTCGAATACAAAATTGCTCGAACTTACGAACGACTCGAAGACGAGGACGACACGGACTGAAACCAACTCGAAGACGAAAACAGAACCCTACACGAAGTGTGGTCACAAAGCAAAAATAAAAAGGATGACTCGAGATGAGCAACTAAATACTGAAGAAACGACACGAGGTTCACAGGAAAACGACTCGAAGTTCATCAGAACAAATCGAGCTGCTTCAGTAAACAGCACGAAGACAATCAACAAACATAGTTGGAACAACACGACGTACAAAAGGACAACACGAAGTGTAGTAAACACAAACAACACGAAGTATGAAAGGAACAGTACGGACATACAAGGTACTACCTCATAGCAGTTTTCCTGTTAATCATGGAAATTTCAAATGCATAACATTACGCAAGATATCTGATTAAAATGACAATATTTAACATAGTGATGCTCATCATCAAAACACTAGGGAAGTCATAAAAATCCAACAGGTAAGCTTGGGTCACACCAGACCTTTCTCTCCATATCACACAACAAAAGTAGCAAGTCAGTGAACCAGATGTGCAACAAGATAGATCTGGTTCGGCAACCTTCGGGATTCCACCCCTCATTTTTGACGTAGACAAGTACCGCCTGTTCTCTTGCGAAGGTAAAACAAGTTGATAATACTGGCTCAAAGGCCTATCATCCTCAGCAAATCTTTCATAAAAATAGAATGGTCCATTATAGAAATATTGGATCCAGGCATTCAGACTAACTCTTACGGCTCCAGTCGAAGCAGAGGAAGCCTTCTTCTTTTCAAAGCGAGCCAGATCTCGTCAAACCTTCATTAAAAAATCTGAAGCTCAATGGAAGTTTGTATTCCCTTGATCCTGTGGAATAATTTATGTGAAGATCATCAAGGGACACTTCGTCATAAGGGCGGCCAGAAATAGAAAGACCAGAAATCCTATGAAAGCTCCATGAATCAAAATCTGTCTCTCACTCGGTTGTGGCAAAAGTGTTAAATCTATGATTGAATCGCTCAGCCAAGACCACCATAACAAGGGTAGCGATACAAGACAGCAATAACAGCATGGTGGATATGAATGTGCTCAAGAAGCCGACTGTAATGATGAAGAACTCCCATAAGCCATTCTGTGGTCCCCAAATGGAACTTCTGAGAGGAAACAACGGCCCATTTGCTATGCTAGCTAGGCGTGGAGCCGCTCATAATCTTGTCCAAAAGACATAATTTGTCATACCCTTTGGGAACAAATTGTCCCTGAGGGAGCCACGGAACAGCTAGAAGTAGAATCATGAATTGTTTTGTGTTTGCCGCATAAGTCCCAAGTAGCAGATAAAGATGTTCGAGCCTGAGTAGGGCAGCCAGTCTCAGAGTTAAAGAAACCCAACTGGGTAGCAGCAGGAAACTGAGTCTGACGCACGAGACTCACAGGGAAGTTGGGATAAGAAGTGCCACAATAGCCAAGCATGCTATCCCGTCCAACTAAAATTGCCCTTTCAAGTTGAATGCGTTCCGCGAGCGATCTATGTCCTCAGGAATAAAATTCTGAATGAAAGGAAACAAGTATTCATCTAAAGGGAAATGCTTCGGATAGCCTATGACATTTATACTTGTAGAAGCCCCCATGCTTCACAATCAAAGACAAGTCAACTGCACCCCCTCCAGACTCATCCTCAGGAAGTGGGCCAAAGGCAACCACACTTAAAACCCGATCAGGCGAAAATATATTCTTTGTTGTAATCCTTAGAGGACCCAGTGGAGGCATTAACTTCTCGAAGATAACATGGGCTGTCTCCCTATCACGCCCCCTGGACCCACGGGTACAACTTTCTTTGGCATGAGACATAATAACTGCCTGCAAGGGAAAGGAAAAAGATTGTCAAATGCCAACGTAACAAATATATACAAGAAAGCATGGAAAGCATCAAGATTCAAGGCATAAGGGTATCAAGTCACGAAAGCAAATGAAATTAACAGAGCGCATGGGCTACCCGTCGTCATCTTCAGCTCCAACGGACCCTTCGTGGGGGGCATTTGTTGGACCCCAAATAGTTTACTATTAATTTCTGATATTTTTAGAAATTTTTAGAAAGAAAGAAAGAAGAAAATCGAATATATCATGAAAGGCCTCGAAACGATGCAAGGTCGTCGCCATCATGAACCCCTATAAGAGTTCTGCTAAAATAGGAACTATTTGCAATTTTATACGTGCTTTTATGCATAGGGAATTTTATCAAACAGTTCATGGGGCGGTGTAGATTCTCTCACCCACGTGGAAAATTGACTACCAGAAATATTATTCGGTCTTCTAGACTGTCCCGGTAGTCGAGGGGAATGTTCCCGACGTGGAGGCACTCCCGGGGAGCGAAACAAGTGCCAAAAGTCGACAAAGGAAGGCCCTCCACGTGCTGCAGTCCACTCTACCAGCAGTAAAATCTTTTTTTATAGAGTGTAGTAGGCTTTTTATAGCCAAGTGATGCCCGAAGAAGCCAAGAAGACCCCCTCCGCCCCTTGCCCCTCTCTCTCGGACTGCAGGAAGACCGGAGGGGGACCCCCTCCGGTGGTTTAGACCGGAGGGGGTACCCCCTCCGATGGCATGGTGCCGGAGGGGGGGCACCGATTTTTTCAGCAGGCCAAGGGGGCCTTCGGCGCACAACAAACCGGAGTGGACCCCCCTCTGGTAGGTGTAGTACCGGAGGGGGACCCCCTCCGGTAGCTTGTGACTAGAGGGACCACCCCTCCGATTCTTCTATGTGTCTGGCGCACCAAAGAAAAAAAAAGGAAAAAAAGGAGGGAGGAGGGGGTGAATACCTTCACCCTTTGGACTTCCACCGGAGGGATAGTTTCCACCGGAGCCACCTAGCCTCTGGTCCACCTCCCACCACCTGTAAAAGGGCGGCCAAGCCTTGGAGAAAAAAAAGAGGAAAAGGAGAAGACTTGAACGGGATTCCACCAAGACTTGGAGCTTTGGAGGTTTGAAGCTTTGGAGAAGACAAGAAGGAGAAGAAGCCTGTGCAAGCCCCTCTTGCAGTTGCTCTTCCCTCCCAAGTTGAAAGGAAGACACTTTTGCAAGAAAGCCCTATGTTGACTAAAATGGCCCCGACATGAAGGAATTTTGTATATTACTGTAAATTCATCACAAAAATGTGAGAAAACCATAGGAAGGCCAGAAATGTGTCAAATTTAGTCTTTGACGTAAGAGGTCCCTGCAAATTTTAGAAATTATAGTTTTACCCAGAAGATTTGTAAAATTGCACAGAAGTCCATGAAATTCAGAAAAATTCTGCGAAAATATGAAATTCAAGGAACGGATTTTAAGTTCAAGGAAATGTTCTTCAAACTTATGGGAATGCCCCCATTTTGTGACAAAGCGTCGAAATTGTGATTTTACCCCGACTTTCTTCAAAATTGAGCAGATGACCAGAAAATTCAAGAAAATTCAGAAATAATCTAGAGGTCACACAAAAGTGCCTCGGTCATTCTGAAAATTGCAAATAAACCTTTATTAAAGGGGAAATTGCAAATAAATCCCTCGTCAAAGGAAAAATTACAAAAAAGAAAATTAAATATACTCCCGCCTCAAAGCATGGGGAGTCTTTCCTAGGAGAACCCTCAATATTGTAAGGGTAGAAAATGAATCTGTAGCAGTTAATCAAAGGTGTTCGGACTTATCCGATATAAATTAACTCTGACTCCTATCTGTGGAAGAGTCCTATACACGAATCCTAAATTATCTGATAAATCAAAAGCGCGGAATTAACAAATATGCCAAAATAAATATACACATCTATCCATCGAAATGGATATACGAAAAAAAATTCCGCGTGTAAACGGGGGGAGACACCGTTGTCCGCTCAGGGTCGTCGCTCGACGCCGCTCGCCACAGGGGGAGACGCGAGAGGCTCTAGGGTTTTGGGGGAGGAGGGGAGGGAAAATGATCGGGGTGGGTTGAAACCTGGGAGAAGGCATGGTTTTATACTTCGGATCCGGACTTAGTGGGTGAAGTCGGGTCTTAGACGGTAAGTGGTAGACCGATATGTGGATCCGATGACTTAGCGGCTGGCTTGAGACGACTGAGGCAGGCCGAGCCTGCCTAGGCATTGGAGGTTGCCAAAAGGTGAATGAGGCACTCGCCTCAAGGAAATGGGTTGACGCGAGGTGAGCTATCATCGCCTTAAGCACTTTTGACTACATAGCCCGCTACGTGTGCACCTCCTGCGGTAGCACCACCCTCGATAAAAGTGCCATCTCACCTCTTCCAGTTGCACCACCTGCGGGACGGCTCGCCCGCAGACGAAGATGCTCAGCTTACACCTTTGGAGACTTGTTTTGGGACCCATACTCGGACCCGGCCTTGGCTCTGGTCTTCTTTGGGAGGAGGACGGGATTGATGTTGGGGAGGATACTATCGTTTGCGATGGTAACCTCGAACAACAACCTTTCAAGCTCCTCGTCATTCCTCACGGCCAGTAGCAGGTGGTGGGGTATGATTCGGTTCTTGTTGTCCCTCGTCGCGTTACTGATCAGCTCCAGCACCTCTGCTGTGAGGTAAGCGAGGACGACGACAAGGTCGATGGGGGCGCCAGTGTGGACACACTAGGCGTAGTGGCCCTTCTTAAGGAAGCGTGCTATACGGTCAACTGGAACCGGCCTTCATCGACTTGGACACCGCCTTCTTCTACGACCCCGCACCTTTTCGACCCTTGTCGGCTTCGCAGACGCCACCGACTCCATCTCTCTCTCTGGCTCTCTTCTGCATTGGTGTAGCCAAATCTTTCTGTGCGTGTGTGTGAACACCCCATCCCATTGGGTGGGGTGCCGGTGCTGGAGGGGGAGAACCCCCCCCACCCCACCGGCGCCGTCCTTCCCCCCTCTCTTCCCCCCCCCCAAAAAAAAATAAAAATAAAAATCCCGCTACTACCTATCTCTCTGGGGAGCCAGAATCCTCTCTCTCTCTCTTCCCCCCTCTTTCTCTCCTCCATTCTCTCTCTCTCTCTGGGTGGGAGTAAAGGGATTTTTTGGTCATTTCATCATATTGGGTTAAGTTTAACCATAGTTAGGTTAAATATTGTAGAGAAAATTGCCGGCATGGGCTTTTTCATATAACGGACAAGATTTTGGGGGTTTTAGCTAAATAGATGGATTAAGGGGCCTTTTCCTAATATCGATTTTTAGGGGCTAAATACTAAAAACCCTTTTTCTTATCATTTTTTGATCATTTTTGTCCTCTCATACCATGGCACATTATTTCTGCCTCACTACTTTAGTATCTTTCTAGTGGTTGACACATATGCTGTGTTTTGTACTCTTTTTGTAGTCTGTATGCCCTGCTTCTTCTTGTATCTGTTTTACCAATATGGTAGTAAGCATTCCCCTACTATTTTGCTCAACCCAATGCCACTTTTTAACAAGTTTTGACCTAAACCTTCTGGAGTTATCCACTTTCAAAAAAAACACCCTTCTGGAGTTATACCCTACTCTTTCTTTATCTTGTGGGAAAAAGTGTCTTTAGGAAGCTAATTATCTGGTTGGAGGATGGCAACGAAAAGTAAACTTTTCTGGCTGGAGGACAACACTCAACTGAATAATGATGGGAATATCATGTTTCAGATGGTAACAACTGAAGGTCATACGTTAGCTATTATGATCATCATGACAAAACTCATTATTTTTGAACATTTAGAGTTGTAATATGGAGAATACATGCTAAGGCTGGGAGAACCAGCAGAAAAGGGAATGCAGGGAGGGATGATAGGGGGAAGGAGCTAGTAGAGAGCTAGGGGGAGGTAACATGGGTTGATCAGTATGATGTGGGAGGGAGTTGGCCAGCTGTGTTAGATGAAGGTTGGTGAGGGAGCTTGGGTGGAGATAACACAAATGACGGGGAGAGTTGATTTGGAGAAACAAGGGGTAAGAGGGAATCAGGGAAGAGATGGAGAGGCTGTAGAGGGGAGCGGTGGGGTGTGATGGGAAGAAGGTTAAGAGTGATACTGGGATTAGAGGTGTATAGGGGAGTCTCTTCGCCAGAAGTGTGCTCCTCTGGTGTTTTTAGGGCAGTGGTGAAGGCCGTAGATGTGGAGGAGATGGGCCGCTCGTTTGTGCCACTGCTTGCTTCCTTGTGGTGTGTGTGGGTTCTGAGGCAGAGCAGAGAAGATAGCTCCGATAATTGTACTATTTTTTGGTTTTTTGCATGGTGCTTGAGGGGTCAAGTGCGAGTGGGCCCGAGGCCTATTGTGCCACGGGATCGTCATGTCCCGACTATTCCTACCTCCAACCGCTTCGAGCTCCTTCGGCAAGTTCGGGAGGACGAAGTGAAGAAGAAGAAGCCTACCGTACCGGCGGCAACCCATGGCCCTCTGCAACGGCCCAAGCCACGAGTTGCCCGGTTAAGGACAGGGGGTAACAAAGTGGAGGAGCGTCAGCTCCATCTGAAGAAGATCTGGGTCACCAAGGAGGAGACCCGGATTATAAGGTGCGCGAGGGCGGAGGAGTCTGCCAAGCACTGAGGCCTCGACGTCTGCGAGGTTTACATCTCAACCCCTACGGGGGCAAAAGCCCCGAGGAGCCGGCAAGAAGGTGCGGCCGACCTCCCCGTGGGCCAGTTCCACACACACGGAGGAGGATCGCTCTCCTCAAACATCTACATCCCAAGTGTCTGTCTTTGACATACTTGGGAGGCCGCCCAAGCCGGAGCGACAACCGCCCAAGAAAAAGCGGGTGGTCCAGGTGACCGATGACACCGTCAAAATGTTCACCTGTTACGCCACCTCCGGCGACAAACAGCCCGAGAGCACCTCAGGAGAGCTCGACCAACCTATCCAATATTTGAGGAAGTCAAGGCCGGTCTCCCGATTCTAGCGCAGACGTAGCAGGCGCCGGCTGTTGGTACATCTCAACACGAGCCGACACGGCAGGAAGAGCGCCAGGAAGACGTAGTGTTGATGAGGACAGTCACTCCCGGCACGAAGAAGAGTTGGGGGAAGAGCCACGGGCCCCCACATTGGAAGAGCTTCGACGGGAGAACCAAGAGCTCAAGAACCTGCTACAATCGCTCTTGCGCGAAAAGGAGGCTCCTGCCCCACCTCACGTGGCACCCATTGGAACGGAGCAGCAGCCTTCTCCCATTCCAGCAGCAGCCAACGCCTCTGTCACTGCTGCAAGATTCCCACTGGCGGTGGACTTTGAAGTCCCGCCGCATGGAGCCAATGCGCGATCATCTGCTACTCCTGTTACAGAAAGCCTCATGGCGCAGAAACAAATGATTGAACGCATTGTAGATGCGAAGTTTGCTCAACATGGGGAGGGAGTGGCCACCGTTGATTTGTACAGCGTGCCTTATCCCCTCCGCCATCAATTTAAGAAGCTTCCGCCTGACTGCCCAAAAGCCCCGAAGCTCCAGAAGTTCAACGGGCAAGGCTCTCCGCATGAACACCTGGCCTATTACATGATGGCCATGGGTGAATTAGCCCTGGAAGAGGCATAGTTACTGCGGTATTTCGCCACCTGGCACCGCCTTCCAGTGGTATTCAAGGTTGAAGCCCAACTCAGTATCTGATTGGGCTGATATGCAGAAGAAGTTTGTCGACCGCTTCCAAATGGTCGAACGCAAAGTTTCCTTAGCAGAGCTTTGTTCCCTTCGACAGAAGAAGGGTGAAACAGCATTAGACTTCATCAAGCGATGGAGGGACGTCAGCATGCGCTGCGATAATCCTCCGACGCCTGAAGATGCGATCACCATCTATCGCAGGGGTCTCTCGGCAGAAGTCAGCGAAAAGCTTCTGGGCTCCAATATCAGAAGCTTTGACCAGTTGAACACGGTGGTGGCGGAAATTGAGATGTTCTTTGCCGACCACCCTACACAAGCTTCTGCCAAAGGCAAATCCTCCAAAGACCGTTTGGCTAGCGGTAAGGAGGTAAATGCTGTAGATTTCTCCCCGACCAATGGAGAAAAGGGAGAAGGAAAATCTAAAGGCAATGGCAAGAAGCCTGATGCCAAAGCAAGCACGTCTCGGTTAGCGGAGAACATGAAGACGCCCTATTCCTTCAGGAAAGAGCATACTAAAATGCTCTTTGATCTATGCATGAAAGAGCAACTCATCACCCTGCCGGATCCGCGGAAGCCCGCGGAGGTGGATAAAACTGATGATCCTACCTATTGTGTGTATCACTGGAGGTTGGGTCATACCATCGGGGATTGCTATGTCTTCAAAAACATAGCAGAAGAGCTCATTCAAAAAGGTTTGATAAACATGCTGGGCCATGCAGTCGACCCACCACAGCCGCATGATCGGGGTCGATCGAATCGATCGGCTAACGTCGTCCACATGGTGGCGATGGTTTCGAGCTCCAACGCCTCCGAGGCTGGGCCTTCAAATCAGCAGTCCCACACTGGTCCCAGAGCCACTCCTCCCTCATTCCCTGAATGTTTAGCACTGCGGAGAACAATTCGGAAAATTCGAGGGGAAATCCGGCAATTGCAATTGGAACAGAGGCGCCTGCTGCAGTTCCTAGAGAACATTGATCAGCAGTTGGCCACCTTCCCCTTTGGCCCATTTGCCAGGGGGTTAGCTCCAGCCTACATACGGGAGGCGGGTGTATCACCCACGGGTCGGGCCCCGCTCCGGGGTTGGCTCTCTTAAGAGTCCTCAGATTCATCTGAAGACGAGGACTCATCGGAAGACGTGGAGGCTCCACTTCAAGTCGAGCTTCCTGAGAATTATACTCCTTCCCTTTGGAGAAGACTCCCAATATCTTCTTCGCATGTCAGCGGGCGGGATTGATTAGCCCGTCACCCATGGAGCAGACACCAGGTGCTGCTTTTCATCAGGGCTATTGCCCATATGATGAAGTTGTTAGCCATATTATCCACAACTGTGAGCCATTTAAGGACCTCGCCGAAGACTTAATTAGGCGAGGGAAGGTTAATATGGGCGAATTTCTAGTCGACCCGCCGCAGCCGCATGCACGAAGAAGTCTTCACTTCTCCGTCAACGTCATTCACGCTGCAGTAGCCTTCCAATTCCCTGAGTCACAGGAGGAGGGAGTCAGTTCCCAGGGAGCCAGTTCCCAATCGCCCAAGTCCACACCATGGTATCCAAGGTGGCGACCATCTCATTAGTGTTCTTTTCCTAAGGAAGACACTGAGAAGATTTTTGACAAACTTCTGGAGGATGGCTGGGTGCTGACACAAAACCCGCCGTCTTATTACAATGGGACGGCCAAGAGTCACCCCCGTTATTGCAAGTATCATGCAAGGGTGTCTCACCCACTCGGCAATGCCCAGAGGTTCAGGACTTCATCGAAGCCCTCATCCAGAGAGGGGTTGTCGATATTCAGGGGAACTCCATGACAAGATTGCGTCTTGCAGAGGCCGCCAGGGAGACTCTCCAACAGGTTCGACGAGAAACTGAGGCTTTCTCCCGATTAGCCCGACCAAGTGAGCCTACGGAAAATGATGAATTTCCATTACTCACTAAAGGCAAGGCCACCTATAAAGGGCCTAGGTCCAGAACCCAGGATGCCAAGCCGTGGGAGAGAGTCCAAGGGTCTGTCCCAGGTCGAGTCAGCCTGGCATCGTCATAAGAGAGAACTCTCGGCCAGACAACAAAGGCAAGGCCAAGGCGTCAGAGCTTTCAGCCAAAGTTCCTGCCAAGTCAGCAAGGCCATCAGTCGTGGAGAGGACTCAACCTCTTGAGCCCGCGAAGGCCCCAGTTAAAGCTTCTATCAAGCTGGCACAACCGCCAATTGTTGAAAGGCCTCAGTAGCTCAAGCAAGCCAAGCCACCAGCCCAAGCAAAGTCGGTGGAACCACAAAGCCCCTAGAGGCCCTATAGTGGACTGACAGAGTTCCAGGAGTTGCCTCCTGAAATAATTGCTCAGGCAATCAATGCCATCTTCCAGCCTCAACCGGACGAGGCCATTTGGACCAAGGTTGTCCCCAGAAAAAGTCGCGGCAGTAAGGCCCCTAAGGAGCCAGCCCGGAGCAAAAAGCAGGATTCTGGGGGCAAGCGAGTCCCACCGCCGAAGCAAACTCCTCTCTATTCTCAAGAGGCTGCCCGCCAAAAGAAGCAGGAGAAGAATTGCAGGAAGAATTGGAAGAGGAGGTTGAAGAAACAAGCCGAACAAGCAGCGGCTATGGAGGCTCCTAAGGAGCCAACTCCTCTACAAAGACTTCAAAATCTCATAGATGAGCTGGAGGAGTACACTCCCCCTCGTCCCACTAGGGTCGTCACTCTAGACGAATATATTCCCTGGGACAAGCTTGGGCGCAAGGCCCGCCTTCTGCAATGGCTCCGGGAAATGGTTCACCGTCTTGAAGAAGGTGAAGACTTTCCAATTCCGGAGGAACTCTCCTTATTCTACAAGAATGAGGAGCTCACTGTCGAGATGTTCAAGGAAATGCTGCAAGAGCTCTCCTGCAACATGGTGGCGATCCCGCCGCCTAACAATATTTACTGTCCCACGGTTGATAGCACTGGAGGCAAGGCTTCTATGGCAACATATCAGCGTCGCTCGGCAAGAAATGGCCGAGGACGTGGACGTGAAGGTCCCCTGACTCTTGATCAGGTCATAATATTTAGAAGGGAGAAGCCGAGTCCTGTCCCAGAAACCCAAGTTCGGGGAATCCCTTTTATCCTCAGCCCCTCAGAGGGTTCAGGCCCCGCTCAACGGCTAAGCCGGGTGGCGTCCCTTTTACAATCACCTCCTCTGATGAAGAAGAGGAGTCAGCCAAGTCGCCAAGTGCGAGGAGGCGTCAGAGCAAGCCGGCCCCTCCAACAGGGTCGAGACCGCAAGCCCAGCAGGTCCTTCTAATGAAGACCAGCCTGAGGAACCCTTGCCACCTCCGGAGGAGTCTTTGGCTCCGCTATTCCAAGAAGATGCGGAAGGCCAAAATGAGAGGAGCGCCCTTCTAAGCGGGAGAAGCCTCGCCAGGCGCCGAAGACCCTGGCGAGATCATCCCGCCATTTGACAAGACCCGTGCTCAGGGCAGACCGCAAAATCATTCATCATATGAAGCGGTTCCCAACAAATGTCACCATTTGGGAGGCCATCGCCTGGAGCAAAGATCTCAGAGAGGCTCTTGTCAAGATACTTCAAGACCAGAGGCATATGAAGCCCATGTTGCAGAGTTGCAAGCTCAGGCATATGAAGCACTCACAGCCAACATCTCCTTCACGGACAAAGACATGTTGTTGTCCTCTCGTGTCACAATCGCCCCTTATATATGAGGGGGACGATCAATGGGCATGACGTGAATCGCATCCTGGTTGACGCTGGAGCAGCCGTCAACATCATGCCTTTGAAGACTTTCAAGTCTCTATACTTGGCACCTTATTTACAAAAGGTGACCGATGTCAAGATCTCGGGATTCAATCAGGGTTCCGAGGAGGCGCTTGGTCGGGTTGTGGTCAAGCTAGCTTTGGGCGATTTTGTCACCCAAGCGACATTCTATATCATCAACTCCGACACATCTTACAAGATGCTGCTTGGAAGACCCTGGCTTCATGAGAATTGGGTTGTTCCTTCAACTCTGCATCAGTGCATTAAATATGCCAAGGAAGGGGAGCAACATACGGTCTTCGCAGATCAAGCCCCGTTCCACCCCAATGAGTGCCATCTGGCCGATGCTTCACTATATTTTGGGAAGCCCACTTTAACAATCCCCGAGCCTTTAAAAGACAAGGGAAGCAAAAGGTGACCATGAAGTCGAGAAGGGCAGCTCTCACTGTCAACCAAGACATGGTAAAGCTGCATAGGCTGAGCCTCAGTGCCGCCTCCAAGCCAACTCAACCAGAAAGGCGGAGTGTTGACTTTGAAGCCAACCTCATCAGCCGGGTCATTAGACGGGAGTATCTCCTTACCGCCCAAGTGCCTCCAGCTCTCGTCCCAACGGGAAGAGTATGAGGTGGAGCAGTTGAAGACCTTCACAGTCTCCTATCAACGGAGAAGGAGACGCAACAAGAGCAAGAGGGACAAGCCGATCATCTTTTACAAGGTGACTTAGTCCCACCGTGCCCTCCTGAAGATGACTTCGGCTGGGATACTCCCACCGATGTGGCGCCAGAGCCAGTCCAGGAGATGGACGATATGCCTAACTACATCAAGGAAATGTGTAAAAAGCAGCACATCCCGCAAACTCTGGACCCCGCGCGAGCGGCATACTTCCATTAGTTGTGGAACCCTCCACAGGTCCGTGGACAACCTCCTTTCTCTCGCAAAGATACAAGGGGACTTGGCTATGACCAGGAAACGAACTTCGAGGTCCATTATGCAGTTAATGCCATAGAGCTACTGCCTCTCCCTAACAGGCAAACAGAAGTTGAACCCAAGATTGATGACTCGGTAAGGGAGTACGGTGAGGCATCAACGTCACCCGCAATGCAAGTCAACAATGACAACCCTTCAGAGGGAAGAGCAGCCCAGCCTGCTAACCGTCGGCAAGATGAGGCCAGTCCTTCGGCTTCAAGCCACGAGCAAGGATGCTTCGAAGAATTTGATGTCTATGAAGCAAATACTGATGATGAGGGAGACTTCGTTGACCTCCAACCGGCTCCACCAGAGCTTGAAGACGGTGGTCAGGCAACCGTGGATGAGTTGATTGAGATCAATCTCGGAAGCAAAAATGACCACCGTCCCACCTTCGTAAGTGCTCTCCTCAGCGAGAAAGAAAGGCAGTCGTATCGACAGCTCCTAGAAGAGTTCAGGGATTATTTCGCCTGGACTTACAAAGAAATGCCCGGGCTCGACCCTTCTGTGGCTGAACATGAGCTGGCAATACTTTCAACTGTCAAGCCGGTCAAGCAAGCTCAAAGGCGTATGCGCCATGAGCTGGAGCTGAAGGTCAACGCTGAGGTTGACAAGATAATCAATATGGACTTCATAGAGCCTTGCATGTACCCTGTGTGGCTCGCCAATATAGTCCCTGTCAAGAAGAAGAACGGCCAAGTCCGAGTCTGCATCGACTTCAGGATTTGAACAAAGCATGCCCGAAGGACGACTTCCCTGTCCCAATCACTGAGACAATGGTTGATATGACCACTGGTCACGAAGCCTTGTCTTTCATGGACGGGTCGTCGGGCTATAATCAAATCCGCATGGCCATCAAAGACAAAGACCATACGGCTTTCCGATCTCCTAAGGGGATCTTCAACTACAAAAGGATGCCATTTGGCTTGAAAATGCCGGCCAACCTATCAAAGGGCAATGACCAAGATCTTCGACGAGATGCTACATGACCTTGTCGAATGCTATGTCGATGATCTGGTCGTCAAGACGAAGAAGCGGGAGGATCACTTAGCTGACTTGCGTCAAGTCTTTGAAAGGCTTCGACGATTTCAACTCAAGATGAACCCAATGAAGTGCGCCTTCGGCGTCTCCAGCGGCAAGTTCCTGGCTTCATCGTCAGGTACCGAGGCATAGAAATTGACCCTGACAAAATCAAGGCCATAAGAGGACTACCTCCCTAAGAACTTGACAGAGCTCAGATCTCTTCAAGGAAGACTCGCCTATATTAGGCGGTTCATTTCAATCTCTCAGGAAGATGCCTACCTTTCGGCAAATTGATGAAGAAAGGAGCACCCTTCATATGGGACGAAGACTGTCAGAAGGCCTTCGAGCAAATCAAGGAGTATCTGCTGACTCCTCCTGTCTTAGGGGCACCTGTCAGAGGGAAGCCCCTTATCTTATATATTGCTGCCATGGAGGCCTCTTTGGGGGCTCTGCTAGCCCAGGTCAATGACGAGGGCAAAGAGCAGCCGCTGTACTACCTCAGTCGGAAGCTGATCGGGCCTGAGCACCGGTACGCCCCATGGAAAAGGTGTGCCTAGCTCTGGTGTTTGCTGTCAAGAAGCTGAGGCATTACCTTCTAGCTCACCGGGTGGAGCTCATCTCAAAATGTGATCCACTCAAGTTTCTGCTCAGCCAGCCTGTCCTCTCTGGTAGGCTCGGTAAATGGGCGCTTATCCTCATGGAGTTCGACATCACCTTCGTCCCACGCAAGGCGATCAAGGGACAAGGAATGGCGGAAGTTCTTAGCAGCGCACCCTGTGCCAGAAGATTCGCCACTCAACTTCGAGCTACCCGATGAAGAGGTGTTGGTACCTTCTCAAGAAATGGGGAGCATTCTGAAAAAGTCCCACCACAGATGGAGCCGGGTGTCCTCACCCTTGACCTCCCACATTGGGAGTTATATTTTGATGGTGCCTCTCGGACAATCAAAAGGGCTGGCGGCCTCACAGACTATGTCTCAGGCGCGGGGGTAGTCTTTGTATCTCCACAAGGCGGCATCCTCCACAACTCTTGCGCTCTCATGAAGTCACTGACTAATAATGAGGCAGAGTACGAGGCATTGATTATTGGGCTTCAACTGGCACTGGAGATGGACATCAAGTGCATCAAAGTGTACGGGGATTCTCAGCTCGTCATTCGACAAGTCTGGGCGTCTATGACGTCCGGAAGAAAGGAGCTCGTCCCCTACCATGCAGCGTCATGAGGCTCAAGGAAAATTCTACCTATTTGAAATAGGCCATGTCCCCAGAGGCAGCAACTCCCAGGCTGACGCTCTTGCAAAATTGGCAGCGGCCCTAAAACTCCCGCCTGAGGGAGAATTAAATATTACTGTCAGACACCGAAGGCTCATGCCAAGTGTGCTCGACGAAGAATCCGGCCTCACTGTCTACGAGGTCGACAACATTCAAGAGGAGAATGCTCCCGAAGAAGAAGATTGGCGTGAGCCAATTATAAAAATAAAGAATGGCTGGCTCCCTCCTGATCGGGCTCAGAGGGTGCAACTGCTACGCAGGGCGACATCCTACCAGCTGATTGACGGTCTGCTCTTCAGGCTCATCCATGAAAAGGATCGGTCGGTCCTCCTACGGTGTCTTTCATCCAAGAAGCAAAGACTGTCATGCATGAGGTTCACTCCGGATTGTGTGGAGCTCACAAGCAGGAGCTAAGATGAAGAATAGCATCAAGCTCAAGGGTTCTACTGGCCCACCATGTACGAAGATTGCAATCAATATGCTCGTACATGTCACCAATGCCAAGCATTTGGCCCAGTCCCTCGGCGGCCACCTAACCCGCTCCATCCAACAGCGCCTACTTGGCCGTTCGCGGAATGGGGTATGGACATTGTGGGACCATTCCCACCATCGTCCCAGGGGCACAAGTTCATACTTGCTGCCACCGATTACTTCTCCAGATGGGCAGAAGCCATTCCACTACGGAAGTTACAGGGGAGATAGTTGCCCGTTTTGTGAGGCACTATATCATATACAGATTCGGCACCCCCAGTCGGATTATATCCGATAATGGCACGCCGTTCAAGAAAAAGACTGTTTATGCTCTGGCAGGCCAAGTTCCATATTGACTGGAGGACGTCATCAGTCTACAATCCCCAAGCCAAAGGGTTGGCCGAGGCCTTCAACAAAACCCTTTGCAAGCTGCTGTCCAAGATAGTAGGTGGTCGCAAACGGGATTGGGGCGAGAAGGTCCACGAAGCCCTATGGGCCTATCGGACCATTATAAAACCCCTACGGGTTGCTCCCCATTCTCTCTGGTCTATGGAGCTGAAGCAGTGGTCCCTGTGGAGATCGAGCTAGCGTCTTACCGCGTTGCTGTGCACGCTGGATTGCCAGGCCAAGACCAGTCCGAGATAGAAAGGAGGCTTGAAGAGTTGTCCAACCTTGAAGGTGAAAGACTCAAAGCCTACAAGCACTTACAAGTGTATCAAGCCCGCATGACACGTGCCTATGATAAGCTGGTCAAGCAACGGGCGTTCAAGAAAGGCGACCTCGTCATGATTAAAGAAAAGGAGGTTCTCGCGGGAAGATCCAACGGCAAACTCCAGCCTAATTGGCGTGGGCCTTACGTCATTCAGAAGGTCTATGAAGGAGGGGCCTATACGGTCCTTGACCACAAGGGGATAATCCCTTCCCTCCTCTCAACGGCAAGCATATGAAGCTCTACCATGCGCCACCGCAGGAGTTTCACAGCAGTCCTCACAGACAGTACCTCTCCTCAGTGAAGGTTCAAAAAAAAAAGAAAAAAAGAAATGGGGTTAAAAATACTGATACCCCGGCGGACTCAGTCGACCTTCAACGGTTGGCTGAGGGCAAAAAGGCCACAGACCCGGTCGAGGTGAAAACCCGAAAGGGCGTCTCGGGCAAAAATGGGCAACCCCTCGGTGTGAAAACCCGAAAGGGCGCACCGGAAAAAGCTAAAGGGGGCCAGCCTCGGTGAAAATCCGAAAGGGCGGTGAGGTTGGTAATGTTAAAAAAAAGAAGAAAAAAAAATCATCTCTCTGCTTATTTCATGGGTGGCTCTAAGTCAATGACTCCACCCCATCTCGACCAAAACATCATATTGATGTCATGGCTACGCCTTACATGTCATCCGTGACACCTAATCTCCACCGACGTTCTGACATTGTCATACTCTGTCCCATCGGGCTCGGCCCATGCATGCTCCTTTCGGACAACCGACCCATTCCGCCTATCCGCTTCGAGGTTCAGCTCATGTGTCTCTTCTGAGCAGTAAAACCCGCACACTCTCGTCCTACTGGGATTGGCCTCAGTATGCTCTCTCGGGCTGCCAACCCATCATGCTTTTGGCTCACTTCTCCTTCTGGGATTGGTCTCAGTATGCCCTCTCGGGCTGCCAACCCATCACGCCTTTCGGCTCATCTTTCCTTCTGGGACTGGCCTCAGTATGTCCTCTCGGGTTGTCAACCCATCACGCCTTTCGGCTCATCTTTCCTTCTGGAATTGGCCTCAGTACGCTCTCTCGGGCTGCCAATCCATCATGCCTTCTGGCACATGTCCCATCGGGAATCGCCTCAGCATGTCCTCTTGGGCGGCCAACCCACCTCTTTGCCTATCGGCTTTCGGGTTTGACTCTCACGTCCCACTAGGGCTGTCAAACCTATCTTTGTCCCATCGGGAACGGCCTCAGTATGCCCCCTCGAGCTGCCAACCCATCTCTTCGCCTGTCGACTTTCGGATTTGACTCTCACGTCCCACTAGGGCTGTCAAATCCACCCTTATTTTTCTTCTTCTGGGTCTGGCCTCTGCATGCCCCTTTCGGGCTGTCAACCCATCTCGCCTCTTGGCCTTAGACTTGACTCATATATCCCACCGGGATCGTCAAGTTTACTCCTTTGTCCCTACGGGCTTGGCCTCTGCATGCCCTCGTCAGGCTGCCAACCCTATTTGCCTATCGGCTCACGGATTTGACTTATACGTCCCACCCGGGCTGTCAAATCCCTTCCTGTCATCGTTTCGGGTCTGGCCTATGTATGCTCTTTCGGGCTGCCAACCCATCCCCCCTATCGGCCTCCAGGTTTAACCCACATGTCCCTTTCGGACTGTTAAACCTCCTCCTTTGTTGTTCCAACCGGGCTTGGCTCATGCATACCCCCTTTCGGGTTGCTAACCGGGTCAACCTTCGGTTTTGGATTTGGCTAATTGCGTCCCACTAGGGCAGCCGAACCCATCCATTTGTCCCACCTCTGTGGCATACACGTCCCTACGGGAGTGCCACCTTCTCCTCGCCTTTTGGCATTATAGGGTCAAAAAAAAAGAGAAAAAAAAACGGGGTTAAAAATATTGAGGCCCCAACGAACTTGGTTGTTTCTGTTAGAAGAGCAATCAAGGGTAAAAAGGCTTTAACCCGGCTAAGGTAAAAACCCGAAAGGGCGCCTTAGGCAAAAATGGGTACCCCTCAGTGTGAAAACCCGAAAGGGCGCACTGGAAAAAGCTAAAGGGGGCCAGTCCTGGCGAAAACCCGAAAGGGCGGTAGGGCTGGTAAAGTGATAAAAAAATATATACAAAAAGAGACATACTTGCAAGAGGATGGAAGCAAAAACAGCTATGCTAAGTTCTGTCCTTCATTCACTAATGTCATCAAGGGAGCCCGAGACAAGCCCTCGGGGGTAACTCAAACAAAAATGGGGCGTGAGAGCCCTATGTACAAGAAAATGCTAGAGCTCGTCAACCACTGTGCTCGTCCCTCCGCAACTCTGCAAGGCGGGTCTCCCTCTGGAAGATCTCCTCCCGAAGCTCATCAGATCGGCGACGGCAGGTCTCTACCTTTGCCTGGACCATACGATGCTCCTCGACAGCCTCCTGGAGCTCTCTCTGTAGCTCCTCCACTCGGAGAGAGGTCCTCCGGCTATCCCCCTCGAAGCTCGCAAGGTGGAGATCGGTCTCTGCCTGGGCCGCTCGAAGCTCACGTAGCTGCTCCTCCTGCTCCTGGATCTGTAACTGGGCTCTCTGTCTCTGCTCCTGTGCAAGATGGAGGCGAGCGAACTCGCTCCATAAGTCTTCCAGCTTCGCGGCCCATGCATCCCGGGGAAGACTCAACCATGGTAGCTCCTGGTGAACACCTCCAGATCAGCCCTCAAAGCCTCCACGGTCGGCAGTGGATCAGCCTGGATCAACTGATCAAGACCCTGCAGGAGCTGGTCAGCCATAGCAGCATGCAACGCCGTCCCAAGTGCAGGGGCGTCAGGGCCACTCAACTCCAAGAGCTGGGAAGTCTACTGGTACCCCTGGGGCTCCCTCCTCAGAAGCTGCAAAGAAAGAAGGAGGTGGGATGAGTGCTTGTTCACAGCCAAATGGACATGCACGAATGACTATAAAAAGGCACAACATGGTCATATACCTGATGCTGTCGCAGACTCCTGTCCCTCCTCAATAGCGGGGAAGAATCAGTAACAGAAGCTGAGCCTGGTTCACCAGGCAGGACGTTTGTGTCCCCATCCTCTGCAGTTAAGCAATAGCATGTAAGTGCTTATCTATAAAGTGGCACACACAGATGTCAAAGTCCAGAGACAGCTGTGTACCTGTCTCAATGGCAGCCCCTTCTTCAGCTATGCTAGGAAGGGCAGACTCTGTATCAGGAGCCCCTTTGGAGCAAGATTGCTCTGTCTCAGAAGTCAGCCCTGCCTCCTGAACCTCCTCTCGCGGGGAGGCCTTAGCCATTGGCTCCGCAGAAAGGGAAGCTACACGGCAAAAATAGGAGAGGGGTCAGTGCCACAAATAAAGTGCATATATCATTTGCTGTGTTCTTTGTCAGAAGCGAGCAGTACCTGCAGCATGGGTGTCTACTGGTGAGGCACTCTCCCCTGGAGTCTGCGGGCCCTCTGGTGCGCCCTGAGAAGCTTCCCTTGCCGGAGCTATCTCATCAGGGTGGGATGTGCTTTCTTCAACGGCCTGGCCTGTCACTGTCCATGTAGCAGATGCATTAATCAGTTGGGCAAAAACAGATGCAAAATGGCAAAGAGGTCTATCATTAGCCTCTGACATCTCTTACCTGAAGGATCAGCTATGCCGTCCTCAGCTATGCCGTCCTCACCGATATCAACATCGGAGGAGCCCACTGGCGTAGGATCTCCCGGTGCTGTGGTGTCAACACCTGCCACCTCCATGGCCTTTGTGCCTGTCGAGGCACTGCCACCTGTCAGAAGGTCCACAAATGAGCCAGATTCCAGAAGTTGTGAGAACTCCTCCATGGATCTGGCTAAGTCCACTCCTGTGGGACAAACAACTATATGAGTCAAGCAAATCTTTATAAGAAGGACTCAATCAAACAGAATGTATGTCGCTGCATTCACCTCCGGTATCTTTTAATTCTCCTTCCTCTCGAGAGTCACTCTCACTGGATGAAGAACTAGTAGGTCGTAGCGCTGGAAGTAGGACTCGAGCTCCCGTTAGGGAGAGAGTCTGTGGCCGTGGAACTCCCACTATTAGTAGTGGATCCACTCCCAGAAGCGGATCCGGCCCCGGAGGAAGAGCCGACATTACCTCCTGCTGACGGACCAGGTGGAATAACCTCAGGAACCCCTGCACAGCCAATAAAACACTAAGGGGTTATCGCTGTTCAAATCTTCATGTATCAATGGAGAAAACAAGGCTGAGCATGCCATTTGGAGCCTGACCTCCTGTGGTCCCTGCTGTAAGAGGCGAGGGAGAGTTAGTCATCACTGGCATATAATAGTCTGAGGGAGACATCAGCTCTTTGAAGCTGAAGGTAATGTCTGGCACGGACTCATCCAGTGGCATGTCATCTCCCGCTGGAGGGGAGAGAAGCTCATATCAGCCCTAGCTTCCGGGGGAGCTGCATTTAATGAAGCAAGCATGTGTTTATAACACTATATATATGCTCAGAAATGACCAGTATCTGGGGGAGCTACTTACTGGACACAGCCTCAACTGTAGGGGTTTCAACCTCAAGCCGAGGACGGGATGCTGACCTCACATACCCCTCCTCAGGAACCTCGGTCCGGGGTCTCTTGGTGGCAGCAGAACCCCTCCCAATCTCAGCATCAGGAGGATCCCTCAGTGGTGCAGCACCGGCTACCATAACAGCCCCATTTGCAAGTGTCACGGGAATATGTAAATGCATGTCCAAGAATATAAATATACATGTGTATATTAAAGTCAGGAAGGACAGGATTACCTGTAGCCGCTATGGGCTCCTCCGGCTTTAATACTATCTGCTCGGGCTTCACTCGGAGGGCGCGTGCAACTGCCTTTACAACCTCATAAATGGCAAGTGGAGTCGTTGCCAACTCGAGGCCAGAAAGGTACTCCAGGGGACCTGCACAGCCCACTGCGTTGATCACATGGGCCCTCCACTCAGCAAAGGTACTGCCCCCAAGTGCTCCGTCAGGTATCGGCTGGGACAACTGGAACTTTTTCCTCACCCCGCAAGATGTCTGCAAATCCTCCCACCAAGAATAGGCCTTTGAGGGGCCTGAGGCTACGCCTGTGGTGGAGGAAGAAGGGACTCCGAGAGCCGACGCCGTCCTGCTCTTCAAGGGCTTCAAAGCCCCATTATACTGGCTCCTGTCAACAGTGGGTGTCCAGCCTTTTGCTCGCCATCGCTCCTCAATGTCACTCACAATTCGGGCAATCCCCGAAAAATGAGACTTGAGGAAAGCCGGGTCGACACACAAAGGAGGCAGATCCTCCCGCCCCAAACGCTGCTCCTCAGCGGTACGAATGGCATCTCGGCGCTCCCGGAAGAGGTTGCTGGCTTTGAACCACCAGCGAGCATAATAAATGTCGAAGTAGCCTCTGCGCTCCTGCTCTGGGACCGGGTACCCCGGCCCTGCCTCGCGGCAAAGGAAGTCCTGCCAAGCTGCCGCGACCAAGTGCATGTCCCTGTGCCTGTATAGCCGGAGGGGCAAAGAAAACTCTCCACTGGAGGGGATAGCCTGATCATACCCAAAGTTCCTGGCGAACCGATGTGGGTAGTAAGGCTCAAATATCGCCGTGCTGGAGCGTCGATATACAAGAACACTGGGTCGGATGCTGACGACCCACTCTGCTAAGCCCTGCGGGGAAGGTAAAGCATGGGTGGAAACCCGGCTGACGACAGCGTCTCCCTCCTGCCTGGCAAAAGGGCGGTGAAGGTAGGAGAAGTAGTCAAGGGCTATGCCCTCTCCCCTCTTCACCGGAACAAAAGATAAGGCCCGCCTGGCCCCTACTAGCTGTGCCACTGGATCCTGGGATGGCTGCCCGGCAAACCAGAAAATCAACGGTGCTGCTGGATTCTCAACCGGAGTCCTCCTGGACAACTCTGGAAACAGTAGCCCTGCCCAAGCACTCAAATAATGAGTGGGTAGCAATATGCCTTTCTCCCGTGGCGATGAGTGGGAAGACAAAGCCCCAAACGAATGAAAGATATTCGCCAAGGTTGCTGGTGCGATGGCGAGTCTCTGTCCACAGGCAAGCATGCAGGCTGGATAGATCACCTCCACCCGCAGACTCCCTCCTCTCCATGAGGGACTACAAAGCTGGAAAGCCAGTACGCCAGATAAGCTGCCAGATAAGTAACAGGATGCAGCCCCCGTGAATTCCATCCTTGTGTCGGCGCAGGCAGGTGGCGGGGATGAGGAGGAACGTCTACTCTGACCTCTCGGTACTCATCCCAGGTGGTGCCGGACTGTGCAAACTCCTCATGGAAACAGTAAGGGCCGCTGTAGAAGTGGCTCACCCAGGCATTCAGTGTCACTCGCGGTGTGCGTGGGGGCCGATCTGTGCCTACTCGGGCTAAGTCCCTCCAGGTCTTCATCAAGAACCTGAAGCAATAGGGCAGAGTATAGTGTCCTGCCCCGTCAGTGGAGCTGAGGTGCAAGTCATCGGCGATAGCTCCTCGTAAGGCCTCCCGCAGATCGGAAGACCAGAAATCCTCTGGAAGGCCCAGAGGTCCAGGGAAGTCTCCCCGCCAGCTGTGACGAAAGTGTTCCACCGGCGACTGAATCTCTCCACCAGAGCCTGTAGCAGGCCAGTGTGACAAGGATAGGAGTACATGGCGGCGGTCACTGCATGGCGGATCCCCACCCTGTCCAGCAAAGACCGGTAAACCAGCAGAATGCCCCAGAGCCACTCTGTCGCGCCCCGGTGATAACTGTGAGAAGGAATGACGACCACTTCCCATACCAGCTGGGAGTCTTCAAAGCCAAAACCCTCTCCAACATGCAATCATGGATGTACTCCTCCTGTGCAAAGCTAACTCCGGTGGGTGCCAGAAAGAGGCCATCTATAACCTGGTCCACGGCTTTGTGCTGCCCATGCAAATGCCAAGCCGCTGGAGACATCGGTGTAGCTCGGACGGTGAAACTCTCATGCCGTTGAAAAGAGCCCAGACTCTGCCTGTCCGGGTACTGCCGCTGCCGAGTAAAGTCCTCCGGATAACTCGGATAAGTTAGGGAGCACAATCCCTGCATGCCGTCTCTCCCAGCTAGTATCGCCCTTTCGAGGCGACGCCTCTCCTCTGGAAGTGACGGATCGTCGGCCTCCATGCCGACAGGAGCAAAACCCTGGAGAAAACTGTAAAGGTGGCGGTCCAGGGGATAGTGACGCAGGTAGCCTCCGGTGCGGTCATATGTGTAAAGACCACCTTGCCTCGCGATCCGAGACACGTCCACAAGACCTTCAGCTGCTCCAGCACTCTCTGTCGGGCCCTCAGCGACCCACGAATAGCCAAGGTCTAGCTGGTTGACATTGCCATCATCAATGGTACGAGGAGGGAAAGGCGGCATGCGCCGGTCGGTGTGCTCAACCCCGCAGTCGTCGGCGCCCCTAGCACGGGACCTCCTCGACCGACTCCCACTCCCACTGCTGTGAGCCATGGCTGGAAGCACAAAGAGGAGAAATAAAAATGGAGAAGCGTCAGGCTAAAATATTTTTAGACAGCAAGACAGTCATTCAATGCAGTCTAACAAGTTGCAACGGCTACGCCGACATTGTTTAATCCCTTCAAAGGGCACGGCCATCCGCCCCCGCCTCCGGCCGTGACGGACGTCCCGTGGGGGGCATTTGTTGCACCCGAAATTATCTCAAGTTATTTTGAGAAGTTGTTGCTATGCAACGTTCGACGAGAAGAACGGCGTATCGTCAACACCGTCGGACTACGGAGTATCTCCGTGATGCAGGGTCTGTCGATCCGACAATATTATCATGGTCGGCGTCGCAGCAAGAAGGTTAACAAGGAAGAAACATGCGTATACCGGTCAGAGAAGCCGAGCAAGTGTATCACACGGCACAGACGGGCGCAAAGGTTCCTCCCTATGCAGCGACGAACGGCCAGCCAAACAAACAATACTCCTTCCACGGACGCGACGCTGTCACGCGGCGAAGGAACGATCTCCCCGAGATATATAACTTCACCCCGACTCTTCTCCAACCCAGAACGACAAAAAGAGGGTGAAGCGGCGTCCAAAGGAGTCAAAAAGCGCCCGGGAAGGTCAAATGACCCCTCGGGGTTCGAAGCGCGGAGGAGGAGGGGGCGCTCTGAGGGGCGCGGGACCCCACGGGGACCCAGCGGGGTCGCGTGCGCGTGCCCCGAGGAGCCCGTGACCTGCTGGTGGCCCCAGCGGGGTCGCGCGCAACCCCCGAGGGGCGCGCGACCCCGCTGCCCCCTGGCGGGGTCACGCGGCCTCCCGGGGGCGCGCGCGACCCCGCCAGGGTCTGCCCACCTCTCCGGGCTTCCAAAAAAAAATATAATTTAAAATTTTTAACCCCTCAGAGGGGTCATTTGGCCTTTTTTGATGGCCAGAGGGGTCAAAATGGCTTTTTGCCACCCCACCTTGCAGAATCGGGGCAAATTCGTCATTTGACCCCTCTGGGCCCTCCCGCCTTCTATAAATAGACCCTAAGGGTCCAAGACAGAGGCAACGTACGTACGGAGCACTTCTCGCACTCGGAGCATCCAGCGTTTGGAGTTTGTTCGTTTGTTTTGACCCACGTGGGGTAAGTCCCCGGGTCTTGTATTTATGCCCCTACGGGGTATATTTACACTTATACCCCTCAGTGGGCCGTGGTTGTAATTATGCCCCTCGCGGGCATGTCTGTAAGTCTTTACGTCCCGGGACGACTAAGTCACGTAGTTCTGTCCTTATAATGGCGGAATTACAAAAAATGTCCTCCCTGGGACCGTAAAAGACCCAAGTCCTGTAATTTACAGTTATACCCTGCAACTTTTGTAATTGGGGCTATGCCCCTATCTCTCGCTCCAACGCGGACTTTTGTACAGTCGACAACTCGCCGACAACCCTTGTACTCATTGGAATCATAAAAGCACCCAACATGCTCTGTCTATCTCCTTCATGAAAAATTATGGGAAAACCCCTATCTTCCACAAAATTGCATATATACCCCTCCTCTGGCCTAGTGGACAAATAGGTGTTTTCTATGGTATCCTTGTCATTCTTTTGGTCTGGGAGTGTTGTTAGCTCAGTCCAACACTTAGGTATCATTTTAAACCTAGGTCTAGGGTCTGGTAAAATTACCGAAATACCCCTGTGACCTCAAAATGGCCTCAGAGCCCTTGAAACCCTCCAGAAACGGCCTCCATGCCTTGGGAAGTCAGGAATTCGATCCTACTTCCATTTCAACCCAGGAATTCCAGAAATGCCCCTGGCTTGGTAAATTACCGAAGTACCCCTGGGGTGTAAAATTGCCAAAATACCCCGCGTGGTCCAGAAATCTCTCTCTACTTCTAAAACGCCTACGGCTTCTGCATCTTTGCATCCCTACTCTGAAATCCTAGGGTTTTGCCCAGACTTAACCCTAACCTAGTCAATGTGTTGGTGGTGAACGAATGGAGAGCTCCCCGAGCGAGAGTGCCCTTAACATCCGAGCCTATAGAGAGGAGTTTGGGGATTTCTTTGACAGTTAAACAAAGGTGTTCGGACGTTAGGCCGATGTAAATCAACACTGACTACGGTCAGTGGGGAGAGGTCCAGCACTCGAACCCAAATCGTCTGATACGATGCGCACACACGGAATCACCCTCTATACTTAGGGGGGATGTTTCTTTTCAAAAAGAACAAAATCTACCTTTTATCTACGATAAAAGTCGATTTAGATTTTTTCCGTGTCTCACAAGGTACTAAAGACTTCGGTTTGCACACACATAAATATCTTTAAAATACTAGGGGTTATGTATAATCAACTTTGATACAATAATTTTTCATCTATTTTCTTAATCAACCTTTATTTTGTTGGTGGACATGGAGTGTAAATTCACTCTGCTTTTTCATTTCCTGCATTAGATGAAGCCAATAGTTAGGAAATTGTGCAATTTATTTTAGATACTTATTAACTTCTATTTGTCATGTCCCTCAAGCCTGCAAAACTTAAAAAAATTCTTCTGTGGGTGTGCACACACAGAAATATCTTTAAAATACTAGGGGTTATGTATAATCAAGTTTGATACAAGAATTTTTCATCTATTTTCTTAATCAACCTTTATTTTGTTGGTGGACATGGAGTATAAATTCACTCTGCTTTTTCATTTCCTGCATTAGATGAAGCCAATAATTAGGAAATTGTGCAATTTATTTTAGATACTTATTTACTTCTATTTGCCATGTCCCTCAAGCCTGCAAAACTTAAAAAAATTCTTCTGTGGATATTGTTCTGTTAGATCACATTTCATATTCTTTGGGGATCACATTTTGGTCTTGATCTTGTTGTGCTTAAAAGTTCCTCAATTGATTGTTATTTATAATGTTAATTATTCCTTTTTTGTCCACAAGTTGCTTTTTTTTGCTTCTATTATGTTTTTTTAACCTTTCCGATATTGCTTATTTGTGATTATTTCACTTATTTTTGTGTAATTTTCAGACCAGCGACAACATGGTGCCACCTCTGACCAGGATGATGCTCCTAATGAAAGTGAAAAAGAGCAAGCTGATGGCAATGATGGCCAGAAAGATTCTGATAGTGGTTATCCGCACTTGAATGAGAGGCAGAAAAAATTATTTGAGCTGAGGCTTAAGATGGTAAGTAGAGCAGCACATGCATGGGAACTTCATTTTTTATGTGAAATAGAAATGTTTACAAGATTCTAGAATGTTTCATAGCACTAATTTCTAGACTGATTATGTTTTTGTTTTCTCACTGTTGACCTCTAGAATGAGGCAAGAAAAGCCAACCAAATGGCAATGGTTGCAGAGAAAAATAAACTCGAAGCACCACCTGAGTCAAGGGGCATCTCTAAGCAGAAGTGGCTAGAGGAGAGAAAAAAGAAAATTGGGAAGCTGCTAGATGCAAATGGTTTGGATATGAAAAAGGCATACATGCTTGACACTCAGGAGATGGCTGAAACAAAATACAAAAAATGGGAAAAGGATCCTGCGCCATTTGGTTGGGATGGTAAGCTTGAACTTTATGCATATTGTTCTCTTTGGTAATTTATATTGCTATGGTACTTGTGAGAATGTTCATTTAGTTTCACTGGGTTATAGAACTCCCATTTATTAAGAAACAATTCTTTTAACTTTTAATTATTCATTACACTCTCAAATATGCTTTGCAATTAAAACTTTATTTGTTTCTGAGTGGTGATAGCAAATGAAGGTGTTGCCTTTTCATATGCATGTGCATCATGATCTGGTCATAAAATAGTTTAATATCATAAAATATGAGAATTTTCTCCAAATACTAGTAGTTAGCCTTGCTTTCAAATTATTGGAAGTTTGATCATAGTTGTCAAGGTGACAAGGCGACCCAAGTCGTTCATAGGGAGTCTAAGCACTTAGGTGATAAGGTGTCCGCCTAAGTGTCGCGTAGGTGACACCTTGGCGCTTCTTTAAACCCCCCCCCCCCCAAAATATATCCCTAGTATACAAATCTAGAATAAGATTCATGAAAAAATTATAGCTTTTAATATTAAAAATTGAGAGAGAGGGAGGGAGGAGAGAGGGGGCAGAGAGAGAGAGAGAGAGAGAGAGAGAGAGAGAGAGAGAGAGAGAGAGAGAGAGAGGGTGTTGGAAGAGAGTCTGTAGCTTGATCTATCTATGACCCAGCCTTGCATCGCGGATTGACCTATGCGGTCAGGTTGAGGGGGGGATCAATGAGAGCAGTGCCCACCCTTGCCAAGGGGTTGCTAGGGGGATGGAGCTTCCTGGCCCGAATTTTTTTTTGGAGAGTATTAGAGTTATGCCCAGGCCAGGCAGCCAATGCACCCTGTCTGGGCCTCTTGGTCTACCTAGCTTGCTTAGGCTGGTGCCTTGGGCACCTTTTGGGCCCATACAAGGTGCTCGAGCGCCTTGGACCTAGATCAGTGCTTGGTCACCTAGGTGTCGCCTTGACAAGTATGAGTTTGATATGATGATATTTTAGTTTTGAAAACTTTGGGATGAAAGAGAAGGAAGAAGAATAGACAAGGTGGGAGGGCCATAAAAGAAGGCTGTGGTCTTGAGAAACTCTCCTGTTCTCAGCCGCAGGTCCCTTTTCTTCTTAATAGGGCAACCCCCAAGTAACTACATGACAAAAATACCCTTGATGAAATAACTACCTAGGGCACACAATCAAAGAGAAGTTAAACTGAAATAAGAAAAGGAAAAGACCTAACTACCCTTGGCCTTCGTTACATTACCCCTCAAGCTGAGCAAAGATATCTTTCATGCCCAGCTTGCCTGAATTCACTTTGAAATCTTCTCTTGACATGCCTTTAGTCAACACGTCAGCCACTTGATCCATAGACTGGCATATGGCAGGCACAAGTCTTCTGAATACAACTTCTCTTGGATGAAGTGCCTATCAATCTCCATGTGTTTAGTACGATCATGTTGGACAGGATTATTGGCTTTATTAATCACTGCCTTGTTGTCACAATAGAGCCTCATGTGGAGCAACACTTGTATGCCAATGTCTTTCAAGAAAACCGTTAACCATAGTAACTCAGGTGACTAGGTTATCTCCCAAATAGGTACAGTATCTTGAAGTAGACCTGCAATCATCTTGAGATCCTACATAATCAGCATCAGAAAAGCCCTCTATATTCAACTGGCCTTTCTTGTTAAACAACAGACCCTTTCCTGGACAAGTCTTAATATACCTTAGAATTCTGTCTACTGCTTGCATGTGTGCTGTCCTTGGAGGATGCCTAAATTAGCTAACCACATTAACTATGTAGTCAAAGGCGTGAGGCGAGCGAGGCGACCACGGGGTCGCCTCACACCTCAAACGCCTAGGCGATGGTCAAGGCGTTCGAGACGAGATTTTATTAAATAAATATATATATAATTCAAAAATCAAATCATCTATCTAAATATCACAAAAATATTTTTTTGAAAAGTAAATATCAAAAAATTGCATATATAAAGTCAATAAATTCCCTAAATTCATTCATTCCTAAACAAGAATGACACTCATATTGTACATGCAAATACAATAAACAAGAATAGCAAGTGTAATATTATAACAAAACAACCAAACAAATCAATTACATAATCTCATAACACAGTGTTTCAAATCTCTCTCAACTCTCAAGCCTCCTCATCACTCATAAAAGAAGAGGAGTCCTTATCACTTGGAAGTTCATTCTCCTATTGTGTCTCCTCTCCTGGACGACGCTTTTTGGTTACCGCCCTTGTGGTTGGTCCTTCCTCTTCATTAACACCGACAGCGATTTCAACATCTAGCCATGTGAGGTCCTCACCTTCATCCACAAAATCTTCATTTTTTGGAGGATTAGCTATCCACTCATTGCAATCATCAATGTCATCCTAAGAAATAGATCATAGTCACTTTGCTAAAGACACAATTGACGAGCATGGAGGCGTTGATTATATTGCACAAAAATGAGATCGCTCAACTTCTTTTGCTCTAACCTATTCCTTGTCTTTGTGTGCACTTACAAGTATATTATTTGTAATCAGTTAAACAAAAAAAGAACACTAAGGGAGCATCTTTTATGTACTAGAATATGGAATTATTCATCTAACCTATTCAAATGTACTCTAATTGCGTTCACAACTAGATGCACTACATGTCAAATTGAAGATCCGAATGGCTATCTTTTGAAGGTGTAGTATGGTAGTGCCATAGTTCAACCACCAAGTAGCTACACTACAAAGAAATCATAATTCACAATAATTCGTACTCCATGATTACAATGAAAATTAGAGAAGAAAAGTATGCATACCTAGAACCATAGAAGTGCGTGGCCTAATGGCCATTTCTCCCAAATAACCATTCGGCATACTGATAAGCTACAAGCTCCTTGAAGATTGCATCTTGGACTGAGGCTTCTGGAGCTAGCTTTTCAATGCAATCATATAGCCCTTGCTTAAGTTCTTGATCATACTCAAATTTTGAAATAGAGAAATAAAGAGCCGAATTAAGATAAAAGCCAACTGCATGTAAAGGACGGTGCATTTGAAAGTCCCACCGTCTATCAATGATTTTCCAAATTGGAACATAGTTGTCAAACTTTTCATTTAATGCACTCTTAATACTCTCCTTTGCACGATCCATAGCCTCATAAATGTAGCCCATCGTTGGCTTTTCTCCATCAACCAACCGTAGAACCATAACAAGGGGCTTGAATATTTGCAATGAATATGTCACACAATTCCAGAAAGAAGTCTTTAGTCATAAATGCCCTCTTCCTTTTTCCCTTCATTTTTTTTGGCCCACCAATTGTTACTAGCAAGTCAATCAAGAGATGTAAACATCCTTCTCAAGCTATCTTTGCAATCAAGTAGACTCTGTAAATTTAAGTAGTTGGTGGCAAAGTCAGTGACAGCTGCACGTGCAAGATTCTTGTCATTTGTGTACTTTATCATCATAGCAAGAATCCTCGTGTGCTTATAAATAAATGTAGTGACCATTTTGGCCCTACTAATGGTTTCTTTCATTGGAGACAATTTAGAAATATCCTCCAACATCAAGTTTAAGTAATATGCAGCACTATCTAGAATAAATGAGGATGGGCTGACATCAATATTTTTCCGGCTGCCATATAACTAGACTCGTTGTCTATCACAATTTGGATGACATACTTAACACCAACTTCGTTAATAACCTTGTCCAATAAATCTGCCAACAATTTGGCATCTTTCACGTGTGCGGAAGCATCAATTGATTTCAAGAAAACAGTCCCACCTAGAGACAGAGAGTAAGACAAAATATTAGTGAGAGACAAAAAGAAAATAGATTGAAAGCATCCACTGATTTCAGGGAAAAAATCCCACTTAGAGAGTTCACAAGAAAGTTGATCAGTGTTCGTCTCTTCACATCTGTCCATGCATCGGACATGATGCTACAACCATATCTCATCCAAATTTCTTTTTGGGCATCCACCAACTCGAGTTGTTTTTATCTCTTTATGTAAAAAATTCACAAATCTCGTGATAGCTAGGCCCTTTAAATCCCAAACCGTACGGCTTCCATCATTGCTTGAAAGCTAGGTAGGCACACGGTATTGAATGGGATGTTGGCTTCATAAAATCATCTACCTACGTATTGGAGGACCTTGTCACGATGCTCCTTTTCCCATTTTTTCTCTTAGGTGCTGTTTGGTATCGGGATAAATTTTGAGGAGAATAGGTGTAAGTCATTCTAGGATAATTTATGTCTAGTCTTATTCTCACGTACGTTTGGTACACAAGGGGTGAAATGGGGTTAGAAAATGGGGATAAGTCATTCCAACAAAAGGTTGGAATGACTTATCCCTGTTTCCAACCCCAAAATCGGGGTTAACCTTATTTCCCTTAACCCGGCTTATCCCCGCCCGTTTTAAACATACCAAATATAGAATGGGGTTAGAGCGGGGATATCCCTGCTCTAAACCCATACCAAACGGGCCCTTACAGTCTTAGCTTGTTCCGGATTAGGAGTGCAGAACTTGTCCATAGGGCCCTTCATTTGTGGTGGCTTTGCAATAATGTAATCAAGTATATTAACTTGAGAGACCTCCACAGATTGGGATGAATCCTTCAACAAATCACCTCTACCTTCCGCCTCCCTCACCATTTGCAGCTTTTCAGTTCTAACTTTCTTGGCATTTTGCACATATTCTTGGGTTTCTATCCTCGCATCACGGGAACATTCTGGCTAGCTGTCACATTTGTACCTAGGTCGGCTACATGTTGCTTTAGCCTGTAAATCCCTCCCTCCTTTACTCACCTTTTTACAAAAATTACATATTATCTCATCTCTATTTTGTGATTGACAGAGGTTCCATATTTCCACCCAATATTTTTTGGTCTGCCCTTTTCTACGTTGGGCCCTTGAGTGCTTGCATTTAACGATGCACCACTAGAAACGAACACAAAAGTAAGTGGTGTAGGTGTAGATATCTTAAAAAAATTCAAACAACAAATTTAAATAATATACAAAAAATAAAATAAACAAAGAATAAAAAATATTTTTACTGAATGTTTATTGCTAGGAATTCTTCAAAGTCAAAATAGAATAGAGATCGTTGCCATCGTCGACGCCGATTGCCCTGCACGACAGATCGTCACTGTGAGGGACAGAGAGAGAGATGGTGAGGCAGAGTGAGAGAAGGGATTGGCCCCTCTAATTGTGCGTGTTTCTGTGTGACAAAGAAAAGGGAGGGAGACAGAGTGAGAGAACAGAGTGAGAGAGGGTGAGACAGAGTGTGTGCATGTGTGTCTGTACGTGTGACAAACAGAGAGAGTGAGAGGGAGAGAGAGTGAGAGAACAGAGAGAGAGAGAGAGAGAGAGAGGGGCTTGGCCCCTCCTAAAGAGCATGAGAGGGAGACAGAGAGTGAGAGAACAGAAAGAGACAGAGAGGGGCCCCTCCCTCTCACTGTGAGGGAGATAGAGAGGGAGAGAGAGAGAGTGACAGAGTGGGAGAGCGGCCGAGCCCTTCTCTGTGTGTGCTTGTGTGAGAGAGAGAGTAAGAGAGGGAGACAGAGAGGGGTTTGGCCCCTCCCTCTCATTGTGAGGGAGGGGGAGAGAGAGAGTGACAGAGTGGGAGAGGGGCCAAGCCCCTTTCTCTGTGTGTGTGTGAGAGAGAGAAAGAATAAGAGAGGGAGATGGAGAGAGAGGGAGACGGCGAGAGGGAGCGTCGGTGTGCGTTTGTGTGAGAAAGACAGACAGAGAGGGAGAGGGAGACGGATGCCGTTGTCGCTGCTTGCTCGCCAGACGCCGCTGTCGCTGCTCGCTCGCTGGACGCCACTGTCGCCGCTCGCTCGTCGGACGCCACTGGAGGTTAGGGTTGGTCGATTAGGGAGGAAGGGAGAAATGGCTAGGGGGTGGGAGGTGATCGAAACTGTCATGAGGGTTAAAGCCCGGATCCGCCTTTGACGAGCAGTTACCGGGCCTTCCATGCTCGATATGTGGATCTGCTTGTGCCGGGTTGGCGGGAATGGGCGGGTGAGGTGGGCGAGGCGACCCGGGTGCATCGAGGCGGGCAAAGCGGACGAGGCGGCAATGAGGCATTCGCCTTAGCAATCCACAACGAGACGAGGTGAGCTGCCATCGCCTCGCCTCGCCTCTCCTCAGCGCCTAGGCGCGATTTGGACTACGTAGCATATTAGTGGTGTATGTGATATCTGGTCTAGTTAGGGACAGATACATAAGTTTGCCAACTATCCTTTGATATCTTCCCTTATTCAGCCTTTGAAAAAGCCTCTCCATCTTGTTCACTAAGTATATGATTTACCGCAATGGGCGTATCAGTGGGTCTGCTGCCCATTTCCCAGTTTCCTTTGGAAGATCCAAGGCTTATTTTCTCAGCGAAATGTGAATGTTACCTTGAGACCTTGCAACTTCAATCACAAGAAAGCATTTCAAGAGACCAAGGTCTTTTATCTCAAACTCTCTTGCTAGATTTTCTTTTAGATATTTGATTTCCAGCCAGTTATTGCCAATAACAACCATATTATCCACATACACAAGAGGTATAGACCTGCCCGTCTTTCCATTTACAAAGATAGTGTGGTCAGCATTCTCTTGCTCAAACCCCATTTTCAGTGTGACAGTTCTTAACCTCTCAAACCAAACCCTCGGAGACTGTTTGAGACCATACAGAGCTCTTTTTAACTTGCACACTTTCCCATCTGCCATGAACCCTAGTGGTGGCTGCATGTATACTTTCTCTGTCAAATCACCATGGAGGAAGGCATTCTTTACATCTAGCTGGTGTAATTCTCAGAAAAAATGATAGCAAGAGACAACAATACCCGCACTGAAGATAACTTTGCAACTGGGGCAAACATTTCTTGATATTCAATGCCATAAGTCTGGGTAAACCCTTTGATAGCCATCCTTGTCTTGTACCTCTCCACTATCCCATCAACCTTAAATTTTATGGTATATACCCATTTACAATTTTGATACAAGCTTCTTCCCTGAAGGAAGATCAGCCATATCCCATGTGCCATTCTTCTTTATCGCCTCCATCTCTTCCTCCATTGCCTTAACCCACTTAGGATCCTTTACAGCTTCTGAGAAAGAAGAAGGCAACGAGGAGTTAGAAATTAAGGGAATAGAAGGTTGAGGAGTTAGAATTTGAGGCAATGAAGGAGAAACTCGTGAATAGCACAAGCATTTGGATATGGGATGTTTGGTGCATTCTCCCACACCTTTCCTTGATGCAATAGGCTAATCAAGGTCGGAGAAGTTTTCAGAAATAGGTTCAGATTCTTGTTTTTCAACTTCAGGATGTCTTTGGCCAGGGGACTGCCTTGTTGAATCTGAAGGTCTTCTTCTTGCTGTTCGGTCCCTCCCTTTTCGCTGTTCAGCCCCTTTTTTTCTTCTCCTAGAGTAGACTTTTGTTAACTTTGTCATCTTTACATGAGCTGTCCTCTCACCAGTCTCCAGGATTTGCATGGCATTGTCATCTTGGACTAGGGATTGGTTTTTTGAAGGAGAGGAATGAATGATCAGAGACTTTTAGCTGGAGTGCGACTGGGACTGAAATAAGGAGCCAAGGATGAACTCATAACTGAAGTAATCTCCCCCTCAGATAGATCCGAGGAGTAGTATGACTGAGACTCAAAGAAGGTGACATTCTTCTGGATATACTTTCTTTCTGACATGGGGTCTAAACACTTGCGTCCCTTTTGAGTGGGAGACTAACCAAGGAAGATATCCCTAATGGATTTGGGATCAAGTTTGGAACTTCCTAGACCCAAATTATGAATAAAACACAAGCACCCAAACACCGGTCAACGGAAAGACTGGACGGTCTGGGCGTAAAATAGTCATAGGAATATGAAATCCAAGGACTCTGGATGGCATACAATTGATGACATGGGTTACTGTGAGAACCACCTCAGCCCAGAACTTCTTGGGAAGTTTATGTTGAAAGAGGAATGGACGAGCGGTTTCCATCAAGTGCCTAATTTTCCTTTCTGCCACTCCATTCTGTTGTGGAGTGAAAGGACAAGAAGATTCATGAATCATCCCTTCATCTTCCATGAATATGTTCGGACTTTTGTGAATTTTTTTGGCATTACCAAATCTGATTTTTTTTGTTTCTTTGTCAAATTGGGTTTGCACTATCTTGGAAAAAATATGAACCGTTTTAGGGACTTCCTCTCTAGATTTCTGGAGATAAACCCAAGTACACAGAGATAAATCAATAATAAAGATGATAAAGTATCAATAACCATCCATAGAACAAACAGACGATGGACCCCAAACATCTGAACGAATAAATTCAAAAGGAGCAGCGTTCTTCTTTATTGAATCTGGAAATTTTGATCTATACTGTTTTGCCAATCGGCAGACTGAACATTGAAGTGACTCTGTTCTCCTTTTGGAGCTGTAACTTTTTTTCTTTAATGAAATGTGGTTTATACCACCTTCCAAAAAAGAAAACATTGAAGTGACTGTGGTTTGATTGACTGAAATGAGGAAGGAAAAAAAGGATTTTCAAATATCTATAAGAAAGATGTCCTAGATGACAATACCGTAACTGGATCTTCTTTACATGACTGGCCATATTGTTGGTTGTACTTGACTGAAGAGCTATACTCCCTCTGAGAGCAAGGCGATAAGGTCCCCTATCCTCAAAGGCCACTCCCAATCGTTCGCATGGTCTTACAAATTCTAAAAAATGCAGTCGGGGATTTAGTTAGGCTGCTAATGAACAAGAATTTATTGGAAGTGAAGGAACATGTAGAGTAGAGGTCAGAGAGAGGTAATCGTCAAGTCTGATGATACACTTGCCTGCAACAGTAGCTTGAGTACCATCAGCCACCATCACTTTATCCTGACTAGAAAGAGAGTAGGTAGAGAAGAAGCTCGGGTTACTGGTCATATGATCAGTAGCTTCGGAGTCAATGATCCAAGAGGTATTGGTTGGCTGGAATGCAACACTAAATGCCACCCTCCCAAGTCTGGATCTTACCCAAGGAAGAGGAGGCAAGGGCAGATGTCTCAAGCCGGGAAAGAATCTTTTGTAGATTAGCCTTATCAGTTGAAGAGAGGCCTTCAAGTTTGGGTACATCTGAAGATCCACCATCATTGGGAGAGGCTTGGGTTGCTGTTACATTTCCCTTCGCTTACTGTCTCCCATTCTTGCCTTTGAACTTTTGGGGTTTCTTATCTAGATAAAGCTCCCAGAAGTCATCAATCAAGTGATTAATTTTGCCACAGGGTGTACACTCCTAACCCCTCTTCCACAAGGATGGTAGTTTCGGTTTCAGTTTCGGCCCGAAACCAAAGAAAATACTATTTTTTTGCAGGAGAGTTGGCGTCCGGTTTCGCCTAGTTAGTTTCAGATCGTCCAGGGTCGAAACCGATATGTTTCGGCCGAAACGTATCGGTTTCTTCGGCCGAAACTGCCATCCATGCTCTTCCATCTTCTCTTGATTGTTGCTACCATTGGCCCGTTTTCCTTTAGGTGCATTGTTGGCGAGCACCGAGTGATAATTAGTGGCATGTCCTGACATCAACAGGCATCGCCTCCCTCCTACTTTCTTCGACCAACACCCTTTGATACACTTCATCTAATGATTGAACATTGATTTCATTGAAATCTGTCCTCTCAGAGGTTTCCACTCTGGGTTCAAGCCTCCAAGAAATTTCACAACTCTTCCCTTTTGAATAAACTTCAAATGTCGTTTGTGATCTGCTGAGTATCCCAGTCATCTGCATCATAATAATTCAGTTCATGCCATAGAGTTTGTGAAGTAGTGAAGCAGTCTATGACAGAGAGCTTGCCCAGCTTCGCTCCATAAATATAGTTATCTAACTGATAGATGCGAACAACATTTTTCTTCACTCTGTACATCTTCTCCAAGAAGAGACACATCTATAACTGTTTCCATCCACATATCAGTTTTCTTTGAGCATCTTCTCCAGAGTTGACTAACCAAGTCATCACAATATTGTTCTCTTCAACTCAGACTTCGAATTTTTCACTCTTCTGATCTGGTTTTTCAAGGAAGGCTGGGAAGTGGAGCGGTCACTTCAAGACCACTAGAAATAACTCCGGTGGCAACCACAGCACTTGCCCTGATCGGAGGAGAAGAGAAAAAAGGCCCGATGAAAACCTAGTGGAGAAACCCAGGCACTTGGTGTTTCTTCAAAGAAACTGTAAGGCGCAGGGTGCAACTGTGCCTGCTGTGGCCAGAAAAGCCCCTGCCTTGTAACAACCTTCTTCTCAGAGCATCGTTGGCTCTGATACCATGAAAACTGCAGGCTGCTAGAGGAGGAGGAAGAAGAGACAAGGTGGGAGGACCACAAGAGAAGGTTCGGTCTTGAGAAACTCTCTTGTTCTCAGCTGCTGGCCCCTTGTATTATGCAACAGGGCAACCGCCCAAGTAACTACATGACAGAAATACCCCTGGTGAAATAACTACCCAGGGTGCACAGTCAAAGAAATAAATTAAACTGAAATAAGAAAGGGAAAAGACCTAACTGCCCCTGGCCTTCGCTACAAGTTTCAATGGGACTTTTTAATCTTCCCACTTCCCAGAGATGTGCAAATTTGCCAGAGCTGTAGTTTTTAAACCTTGACATCTCCCCATTCGATAGCTTTATGACCCCACTAGGTCTCAGGGCTGTCCGTGGATGCTTTTGTTCATTTTTTGTCAATGTGTCCAAGGGGACAAAGATTAGCTTAGCTTAAGAAATGGTCCAGTGTAGCCTTGGGGCAGTTTCCCCTACAAGAGGCTAATGTAGTTTTAGTAGTGTTTTTTCCTGTTCTGAACTGCTTGTATTTTCTATCAACATAGTAACTCTGAACCCCTAGGTGTATGACATGTATCAAACTTGATGAGTTGAATTCGATTAAATTGTACTAGTTTATTTGACGAATATGAATTATATGCATGGTTCGTTCTACTTTAAGCAAGATAGGATCTATAATCATCCGTAGGACTATTTTTGTTTCTTTCACTTGTGCTATTCTTTTCATATCACTCGATCTCATGGAATGGATGCAACCGCTGTGGCACGAATGTCTAGTTTGTGCATTACTTCAGGCATGTTGCAACTGTATTGAACAATTTTCAAAATAGTTTTGGTCACATTTATCCCACTGCATTTCAATGTTTCTGCCATCATTAATTTACTACAACCAGAGTTGAACATCATTAATTTGCTACAACCATAGTTGAAGAGCCCTTTTCAAATTTCTATTATAACATGAAAGAGAATATGTAAATTTAAAATTTATGGTTTCTTTAAATAACTGTTGTGCTTGTCCTAGTAGTCCTAACTGGGTTGTTAACAAGACTGCACGGCAAAGGGCTTGCCAAATCAAATTTGTCTCTTGCCGCTCCCCATAGAAGTCCCATTGGGTATGTTGGCATGTTTATTATGCTGGATATACTGGCGCTTTTATTGTGCTTTGTTGGATCTACAATCCATTTTTTTAAAAAAAAAAACTAGGGAGTGTATCTGTTTGACTGTCGTATGGACGGTTAGGCCTTTCTTTTTATCTGGTTCTTTTGGACATCGTTTTTAAGCGGTTTTGAAAGCATTGTAGCCTGATATCCCATTCCTTTTGACAGTTTTCAATCAGAAAACATTATATAATGCTTACAAAAAACGAACGAAGGATGTCGAAGTTGATATGGAGGCATACAACAAAGCAAAGGAAGAGGACCCCGAGTTCTACCGCAACGCTTCCAGCCTCCAATATGGGAAGGTGTGTTTGTCAGTTCGGAAAACAGATGATGTAGTAGTAAATTTTATCAGAGGATATTGTACATAGGACATTCTCCTGTCGCTCATCTGCTTATGTTGCACAGGCTCCAAAGACTCCACAGGAGAACATAGACCGAATGGTAAAGGAGCTACAAGACAGGGATGCTAAGCGGAAGTCATTTAGCAGGAGGCGGAAGTTCCACGAAGAGAAGGATATTGATTCGATCAACGACAGGAACGAGCATTTCAATAAGAAGATTGAACGAGCCTTCGGGAAGTATACAGTGGAGATCAAAAACAATCTGGAGCGTGGAACTGCTTTACCAGACTGATTTGTGCCATATGCTCTTGTGCGGTTGCAGCAGCTTTCGTGGGACTGAACCATCACTGTATTTCCAGAATACCACTGCTCTATCTTGCTGTTTTTACAGCAAGATCATCGACCTTGTTCCCCGAGTGCAACACAAAGGGGATGGAGGTACGCAATGTATCTTAATTGTATCCACCGCAAAATGGTCTGTTTTTTTTTTTGGGTTTTTTGCATATTAGTCCCTATAAATATAGTGAATTTCCGATTAATCCCTCTATTCTGAGTATTATCTTAAAGATCCTTACAATTATTAATATTTTATAAATAAATCCACATAATTTATCTCCGTCTTAAAAAAAGAATATTCTGTTGAATATTCCGTCAATGACATGTAAAAGACTAAAATACCCATCTCTCCCTCACACACATCCATGGACTGGGGAGGGGGAGGGGGGCCGGAGGGGGAGGGGGGGGGGAGGGCGGCCGGCGGGGGAGGGGGAGGTCGCAGGGGATGGGGGGAGGGCAGCCGGAGGGGCCAGAGGACTGGGGAGGTGGAGGGCGGCCGGCGGGGGAGGTCACAGGGGATGGGGGGAGGGCGGATGGAGGGGGAGGAGGGGGCCGGAGGACTGGGGAGGGGGGAGATAGCAGGGGAGGGGGAGGGGGGAGAGGTCGACCTCTCCATGATGGAGAGGTCGACCTCTCCTCACACTCCTGCACCGTCGCGTCGGTCGGAGGGGGAGGAGGGGCCGGAGGGGGAGGGGGAGGGGGGAGGGCGGCCGGCGGGGGAGGGGGGAGGGCTTCTTCTAATGAAACGTACCTGGCGCTTCCCCGCCCGCCTGCCTGTGATCAGGCTGGCGTCGAGCCCTTGGGCGACGACCAGCGGCCACCACATCTGGCGGCGTTGCTCGCGCTTGGCCTTGCGGGCGCGCTTGAGCTCGCGCTGGACCACCCCGCGCACGGACCGGAGGTAGGCGTTCACGTCGTGGTCCCTGTACACTGTCCCCTCCGACCCGTTTGCCGCGCGGTCGCTCAGCATCTCCAGGGGGTGGGGGGAGTTGAGGAACACGGACTGCGCCGCCCGCAGCAGCCTGGCCGAGTCGTCGGAGCTGGGGGATTTGTGGCCGAGGACGTAGAGGCCGGTGCCCGAAGGAAGGAGGTGGTGGTGAGGGGAGAACTTCTCTTCTGGCTGGAGGATCAGGAACTCCCCCATTGGCGCATACAGTAGCTTCTGTTCAGGACATGTAAACGGGTGGTCAGCTCACAGACTCTTCCCTTTTTCTCACTTCTACAAGAACTGTCTGTCATCAGAATCTTGAAAGCATTTCTTAGAACGAAACCCACACATTGTTTGGGCTGGATATATTTTCGTTACTTAAACACAAATAAGAACAATGACGTGCTGCAGTGGCACAAGATTGTTGTCTCCACTGCCCTATTTGTGGATGGATCAGCGGCATGGCAACTTAAAGCTTTCATGCAGAATCTAAGTAGTCAAGTACTTCACATCAGCATAGATGGGAACATAAAGGAATACCCATCTATCCTAATCGACCAGGAAATTAAGTAGCAAATGTATATGTTTGTACCCCTGAAACCTATGAAAATCTGAAATTTTCTATGTAGCAGTTCATTATTTACCTGTTGGTTGAGGCAGGGATGATTGCGGAATTTCCCATTGACAGCCTTGAGAATCTCAGCTACATGGTCTGGGTAGTTGCAGGAGAAGGCTCGAGGCACAATATCCCTGTGCATTGTTATAGCCTGTACATGACTCGAGGGGAGACCCAGCTTCCGAAGTAAAGAGTCACCTCCACACATTATGGATGGTGCACCAAATGTCACGACAGGGAGCAAAGCTGAAGCCGGTACTTCTCCTCTGATTAGTAACATGAGATTCACAAGCAGTGCAAGGCTACCTCCAAGAGAGTGGCCGGTGAAGCGGAATGTGGCAGAATCACCGCGAGATTTCAAGTGATCGCGGACTTCCGGTAGCATTTGCTCGTAGATCCCTTTAGCTGCCTCATAGATGCCTCTGTGGACAAGCACATCCAATCCCTATACAACAAAGATTAAGGATTAGTATTCACTTAAGGGGTTTAAGGACGGGGGTGTTTTAACTTTTAAATTCATGTGTACAGATGAGCTTAAAATGGCTCTTTAATTCCCTGAACAAATGAAGGCACACCATCAAATATGAAAACATTACCTCGAATTGAATTGGCTCAAAAAGAAGATTTGCTTGCCAAGCCGCCAAAGATTCAGACCCCTGCAACAAAGATTTCACAATTATTGTTAAGCTCAGGAGATGCCTGAGAGAGAATATTTAGTATGTTATCCAGCAATAATCCAGAAAATAAAAATAAAGGCTGCTGGGAAATTTTTCATATTGAATAAGACAGAATCAAAAATTTATTCAAGCATGGGCAAAGATGGGTTAGATGTTGGAACTCATATGTGCACATACACCTCCTTGTCAGGGATTCCGATGAGAACCCAGAATTGTAAGTACGAGTTTTCCATTGTGGAGAGAACCTACAATCTACTCTGTCTTTGCCTTTCTGCGTTTACTCGCCACTAAAGTAAACGAAACAATGATCATAAATGATCCATTTCAGAGAAGCAAGAGATCATCACTTGGGCCCCCACATCCAGGACATCACTATTGATGGGTAACTGCATGTATTCTTCTCCAAATTTTGAGACCACAAGTGATGAAATATCCTCTCGATGGGAGAACAAACATTTCCTTGCCAACAAACAAAGGTTATCAAGATGCCTGCATCAACCATGGAGAATGGCGTGCCGAACCCATCAACCACACACAAAAGCGTAACAGCATCAAATGGGCGTACCTTAATCTTGGAGACGTTGTACGAGAGGCTGCCCAGGTATGAGAGCTGCCCGAACAGCCTAACCTCCGCCAGCGACACCCGCTGGAGAAGCCGCGTGAACGAGTCCCTGTCGATCTTCACGTCGCCCTCGTCCTCGCCGACGAAGCAACCCTCCGATCCCTCCGCGTCGCAGCAGCCGACGCACCGATCTTCCCCGTCCAGGATCCGATCGCCGCTCTCCTCCCGCGAGGCCGACCGCAGCTCCTCCTGGAGAGCCCCGTCGCCTCCCGGCTTCCTATCCTCCGCTGACAAGATCGACCGCACGCGCAGTATCTTCAGAACCCAGTTCTCCCGGCGTTCCGTGACGGGCGCCGCCGTCCCCTGCTCCTCCTCCTCCTCATCCTGTTCCTCCACTTCCGCCTTCTCCTCTCTCCCCTCTTCCTCCGGCAACGCAACCACCTCCTTCTCCCTCTCAACTCCTCCCTCACCTCCACCCCCGCCCCTCCCCGGCCACAGCCTCATCAGCGGCCGGGGGAACATATACGACCGCCGGGCACCCGCCGGCGCCGTCGACGTCTCCACCGCCGGAGGGGGAAGTCACAGGGGATGGGGGGAGGGCGGGCGGAGGGGGAGGAGGGGGCCGGAGGACTGGGGAGGGGGAGGGCGGCCGGAGGGGGAGAGGGGGCCGGAGGGGATGGGGGGAGGGCGAGCGGAGGGGGAGGAGGGGGCCGTAGGACTGGGGAGGGGGGAGATAGCAGGGGAGGGGGAGGGGGGGACGGAGGTCTGATGGGGAGGGGGAGGGGGGAGAGGTCGACCTCTCCATGATGGAGAGGTCGACCTCTCCCCACACTCCTGCACGTCGCGTCGGTCGGAGGGGGAGGAGGGGCCGGAGGGGGAGGGCGGCCGGCGGGGGAGGGGGGGGCCAAGACGGTGGGCAGCATAGCCACCATGAGATGGCTTTGTGGCGACCGCAGATGGGACAGCAAGAGGAAGCGGGTGAGAGGGAGAGACGAGTAGAGAAGAGGAAGGGGGTGAGGGAGTGAGAAGAGGGAGAGTTGGAGGGATGCAAAGGAGAGAGAGGGTGGAGAGAAGAAGTCACCGGCGGTGCCCCTGTTCCAAACAGGGGCACCGGCCTGCGCAGGACTGAGAGAAATAGAGAGACGGAGAGTGAGAGGAGGTGGGAGAGGGCTTCAAGGAGAGAAGGAGGGGATGAGGAGGAGTAGGAAGAGAAGAGTCTAGATGGGGAGAAGGTCACTGGCCACGGTGCGAGGGGGGAGAAGTTGGTGGCGATGGCCAGGACGTGGTCGGCGGCTTCACAGAAGGCACGGCTCCTCGGCTGGGTGCTGGCGGCGGGAGGCGGCGCGAAGGTGCGCCGGACGTGGCGGAGCGCTTCGAGCAGCTTGGACGAGTAGCTGTGCTGCTCGGCGGGGCATTTTCACCTCGACGGCTGTGGGCGGGCGTCTGTCCGGCGTCGCTTTCTCTCCCTTCCACCCCCATCCAATTTTGATGGATCATCCTCCCCGTGGCTGGTGACCTCTGCTATCCCTTTCTCTCTCATTCCGTCTTCTCCCTCTCTCTCTCCTCCCTCCCCCTCCCTCCCTCTATCACCGTCCGACCAGGAGATGGCGACGCCTCCGGCGTCCCCCCTCCAGGAGCGCCCACCCCTACAGTGCTCTCTCTCTCTCACACACACACACACACATTTAACCAGGGGTAATTCAGTATTTTACCTTCCTTGAGTATAAGTTAACTATAGTTTAGTTAACTTTGGTAGTACGGAATGAACGGGAGGGATTTAAATGTGTAACGATGAAGATTGTAAGGATCTTTAAGACAATACTCAGAATAGAGGGACTAATCAGAAATTCACTATATTTATAGGGACTAATATGCAAAAAACCCTTTTTTTTTATATCACGAAGTCTGTGGTTCCATTATCTCAATCTTCCCCCTTGTTTAATCATTTATAAATTGAAGGAATGATTTCTGAGGCTGTCGACCTTTTCTTAGGGTAAGAGGTAATAAGAAATGGCCGTCGACCTTTTCTGAGAGCTAGATGTCACCCCCGGTTGGGGGCTGTACTCTTCGGCGAACAGGGTTGGGGGGAGCTCCCACCTTGAGGAACTCCCCCCCCCTCTTTTCCATCCCGCCCTCCTCAGCTTTCTACTTGAGTTCTCTCCTCCCAACTCCTCTCTTGCCCCCCCATCTCTCCCAATGTTGCTGCCCTTTCTTTTCTCCCTCTTGTAGCCATCACCTCTGATTCCCGCTCCCCACTCTACTTTTTCCTTCCCCATCTCCTCTCTTGTCCACTCTCCTCTCCTCTCCTTCGCAGTTTGCCGGTGACCTTTGGCTTCCACCCCCTCTCCTGATTTGTGTTATTATCTTTTGAGTAATATTTTAGTTTGTGTAACATCCCTATTAATCACACACTAAGTTGTTGCACATGTAACATTTAAGTTATTTTTTAATTTTTTTGAGAGATTTTCACGTTAAAATTAATTTGACGTGTTGATCACATTAGGTAATGTTACTCGGAGTCATGTAAATATAAAATCGTAATATTATGAATAATAACATATCTTATTTTCACTATTCATATATAGTGATATTTTTCTACGTGAATTTTATGTCACATATAAATGATGTGGTCGACACATCAAGATTTGATGTGACGGTCACTCAATATTTTTTTCCAAAAAAGTATTTGCATTGGACAATATCTTAACGTTTAATTAATAGGGGTGTTGTCCTACAAATTACTCGTTTCAGGGGATCTTTGTTCGTAGAGTTTATACCGTCTACGATTTTGTCCTCCCCTTGGCATCAACATACCCTTTATTTCCTCTCTTCTGCTTTAGATACATTAAGCTTTTAAACCTTTGCCTCTACCCTCTAAATCTCTACTGCTCTCGCCTCTCTCTCTCTCTCTCTCTCTCTCGATCGCTGTTGTTTTCTACATCGACTGACCAATCACCGTCTCTAATAAGATACGTAGGCATATCTGTTTTAGGTGATCAGTTGTTAATCACGACTTCTGTTGTTAAGTTTGGGAGGTCACTAAAGTGGCCGCATGGATTCCCTCAAAGTGGTCATCTACGGGTTTCTTGAAGACTGCTCAGATCTGAGACATCTCAGCGGTCTCTCCTCCGCTTGAAACCTGAGAGTCGCCATTTGATCGTAGTGGAGAAGCCCGTCCATTACGTAGGGGCCTGGCGGGTCAGACTTCTCCCACATGCATTATTTATTTTATTAGTTCTTGTGAGACGTGGACCTTGTTTGCTTTTTGCTCTGTGGTATCGATGGCCTGATGTGGTAAAACTTGTATATATTTTCTCTTATTATGGTTCAAGTGAGATGACTTATTTTTCGTGACCATAAAAAGAACAAGAGATTAAGTTGTCAACTCACATCCACGTCGGAAGAAACTCGCTCACACGTTATTGGTCTTACATTAATGTAAAGCATCCTAAAATACTGCAAGATCATATTTACGTGAGACAAAATGTGATGTTTTACTTTGTTGAGTGGCAAATCAAAACGGACCACCACCCCCCCCAAGTGTTTCAACTTGAAAATGACAAAAATCCGAGGGCCCACCCCTGCTATATATATAATAAAATAAAAGAATATTGACATGTACAGTTAACTGACCAAAGAGAATAAAAAATAAATCTGACTCTGGGATATATATATATCTATATATATATATCCAAAAGAAAACTCGCAAATGAAGTTGGAATGCGTGCTTACTTTATTTAGTATATATATGTTTCACCCATATATTCCCCCAAGCGTCATTACTCGAATGGCCACGTTCACTTCAACATGTTCTTGACGTCGGAATTTCACTTCGTTACATTGGAGATGCAAAATTAATTTATCTCTATAGCTCATATGAGATGCTGTCCATTGTTAATTTAAACCGAGAAGGTTAAACCCCGTCATCTTCGAGTGCACCTTCAGTCGACCCAATTCTTTCTTTCTTTCTTTCTTCCCCCCCCCCCCCCCCTAAGCGTTAAGCTATTCCCACACCATATCCGTGTCTTGACAAGGAACAGCACAATTTTTTTTTTTTTTTTTTTGGGTGGATGACGGAGAACTAATAAGGCTAGTAATAGTTAAACCCAGATAGATACCATTACTATCAGAAATACCAAGTGATGAGAAGGAAATGTAACTCTCATGGCGGACGCAGCAAGCAGCTGCCGAATTCTTCCCAAAAAAAGGATAAAAAAAACCATCAAGTGGAAGTTCAGGAAACCCCCGTTAACTTTACACAGATAGATAAACCACTGACGACACCAACGGGATTAAAAAAAAAAGAGCATGGAACACAGCCACCGCCACCTACCATTCCAAGATCGCGTCTTTCGGGAGGGAATCCTCTCCCTCCCCTTAGATGCGGCCCTCCCAGAGGCACTCCAGGTTTACCAAGGGTGCACCACCGCCGCCGGCCTCCTGGTGGCGGAGGAGAAGGCCCTCCAGCTCCGGGGGTGGGTGGAGCCCAAGGCGGGCGGCGCGCTCCCAGCGCTCCAGGCGGGTCATGCCAAGGCAGGGCCCGTAACTCATGTCCATGTCGAACTGCCGCAGCGCCGCCTCCTCCGGCCCCTGCTCCTCTGCTCCTCCGCCCCCCACACAACACCACCACCAAAAAACCAAACCAATGGATGCCGTTAGAATTTCTTTCGCGCTCGGAACGAGCCAAGAACAATCGAACACAGATTACGATTCGTATCGGCTTCCATTTGAGCAGAGTCACCGAAGCAATCTAGGGTTTTCCTTTCTTAGTTTTTCTTTTATTTAGGGGGCGAGGGGTGGGCGAGGGGTTCAAACCTTGAACCTACCTTCGATTGTGCGAAGCACACGGTAAACCGAGACCTCGGAATGCCCTATTATTTAGTGTGTTGGAAACAAGCTGAAACATCAAGCAATACCCAGATGCCAGTACTCGTCTTGGGTCACTTGGGAAAACGAAAGGAAGATGGAATTTTTGTGAAGGTCTCTGATTTCACAGAGGCCACAGACGCAGATATCAGAGAAAAAACTATTTCGGGTTCGAATAGCCCACATGCCTAGAGAACATAGAACAGAAGAGACAAAAGCTAGTTGGACGTCTATAGGATTAGCGAGGGGAGTTTAGGGTTTTGTCGAAGGGGGAGGGGGGGGCGACTGAGTGAGAAGGGGCTTACCATCAAAGCCGAGGTAGCCGTGGGAGATGAGGGTGGGCGGCTGGATGTCGCCGCCAACCGATGCGGCGGATGGGACCTTGACGGCGACTGTCCCTTTCCTTTTGGACGCGGCGTCGGAGGGCTTGGCGACGCCCCCGGCGAGGGTGGGGGTCTTCTTCCTCTGCCGGTAGAAGCCTTGATGCCCCCTCCGGACGCCATCTCTCTCTCTCTCTCTCTCTCTCTCCACACGCGAGCGACGAGAAGGGAAGCAGCGGAGAAGAACTGAGTCAACTGACGCAGTGCTGGCCTCCTTTTATCAGAATAAGACGACGATGGCAGTAGCGCTCCGTGGACGGCACTGATTTTGACACGTTTCACGGCGGGCATTTCAAATGTTCGAATTCTCGGGGAGCCGTACGGATATCGATGAGTCGCGGTGTCTAGACTGGACGGTCCGGATTAGGTGGTGGACGCTGGCGCTAGAGAAAAGCAGGCAAGACTCGGCCGAGGATTCCAAACTGGAAAGTAAACTTACAGGTCATTTGATTGGATGAAGTGGATAAATATTTGAAAAAAATACTTAAATAGATTAAGAAGATTTATTCCCCCCTCTCATAATCGTAAGGTGTAAATTTGACGGCAAATAATAATAATAATATATATAATGGAGTAAAATAATTCAAAGAAAATTCTACCTCAGTTGGTTAAGTGTTGCGTGATTTAAGTGGGCGCCCTCGGATTCGAATCTAAGTTTCATCATGATTTTTTAAAATAACATTTCAAAAAAATGAGCAAAAACAATGTGTTTCGAACCTAAAATCACACGAGGGCAGTGTTTCGAATCTCGAATCTCACAGTTAATCGTAAAACCCTCTACCAACCGACCTTCAAAATTGATTGTTATAAAAAATTAAAATAATATATAAAACGTCCCGTTTGAGACGGGACGGGACAGGCGGTTCGGCCCATCCCATTTCGGTTTGTCAAACCCTGAATATGGGGCCTCTGTACGACCCACTAAGCTTGGGTACGTGACATCTTCTTGTTGTTTTGGCCATCTCCCGCCCAATTTTTTTCAAATTCCAACCACATTAATGGTGACACAAACGTCAGCCGACCATGCATATATAGTTAAAGACCTGACGTCCTATCCTATCCTGTCACCCCCCTCTGCACTGTAACGTCCCGGGTTTCTTCAGATCATTTTCGTGGGTCCCGGAGTGTATTTTGTGTGTTTTTCCCTGATGTGACTTCGGAACTCTGTGCATGGTGAACCGTTACGTTCTCCGACTCGGGACAGTACCGGCGCGTTGTGCTCTTCCCGAGGATCTCGGAGATAATTTTTTCGTATTTTTTTAAATTTCTAAAAATTTTAGATTTTTCTATTAATAACACCCACCCCCTCTTTCCCTCGTTCTCTCTTTCTCACTCTCTCTCTTCTCTTTCTCTCCCCCTCTCCTCCGGGCGGCCGACGGGGGCGATGGTGGGCGAGGCAAGGACGGTGTGAGGGCGAGGAGCGCAAGGATGTGGCGAGGATTGAGGCGGTGGAGGCGCGGCGAGCTCGGATGCGCATTCGGGTGCCCGGCGAGGGTTTCGCAGCGTTTTCTTCATGGATCAGTGTCCACGGCGCGTGAAATCTTCGGTGGAGGTAGGGGGACGGATCTTTAACCCTTATACTTCCATTCCCGTGATTTTGGTAGGCCGTGGTGAGTTGAGCGGGCTTATTTGAGCGTTTTGGGGAAAAGAGCATGTTTTGGGGTGTGAGTCGGATCTTGCGTTTTAATCCCGTTTTTGTAGTTTAAAAGGGTCCTCTCAGTGCTAGAGAGGTTGGGGAATGATTTCCCCTTGTTTTCCCCTTCACATGGGTGTGAACGGGACGTGGAATGGAGTTTCTCGCCGTTCCCGCCATTTTCGGGTTTCCGGAATAGAGGTGGCCGTACCAGGAACCGCCTTACCCATGAGGCGGTACGTTGAGGACCGCTATCTAGCTACTGTTTTGTCGACAGGTTTTGCGGTCTGGAGGAGACCGCCTGGCCCTGTTGCGGTCTCGTGACTGCCGCTGACCGCTACCCTGTGGGTAGTGACCGGCCGATGGCCGCTACTTTGGGTGAGTCAATGCGCCCTTGGGGCACGGGTTTGGTAGCCATTGGGTAACCCCGTGGTTTTGCGGTCAGGGCATGACCATTTTTTTGGTGTTGCGGCCCAGGGATGGCCGCCTTTTTGCGATTGCATACCTCAAGAATTCCTCACCATGGCACGTCCACTTCGTATAACCATCCACAAATCCTTTCGTGTACAAATGATGTTGCACATCCCATGGTGAACGCCACCTCAAATTTCTACAACTTGAACAAGGGCATCGAATGTGACCGTCCGAGTCCCTTGCTGCATTGGGATTTCCCAATGTAAATTGAATGAAACTCTCAACTCCATACTTAAAGTCAGCCGACACCACCCGGTCAACTATTCTACAATACATCCATGAACGATTTGTAAACATTTTGTCTGCACCCAATAAATGTTAATACACATCCTAACTTTGAAATAATTACTCCCGAAAATAAACCCGACTCTTTCCTCACATCGTTCGCCATTGCCCATTTGCATTTGAAAGAGGACTATTAATTAGATTTTCACTTGTTAACCCATCCATGAAGGTTTGATCGCACAATCGCTTACTATATGTGTTGCACGATTTACTAAAAATTTCGACAGCATCTCCCTACACTTCTCGATATACCAAAAATATTTATTGATTTTGATATTTTCTTAAACACTTACAAGTAAGTGGTTAAGAAAACACTTCAAAATTAATAATGGTATATCAGAGAAGAGTGAGGAGACGCAACCGAAATTCTCAACAAACCATACAAACACATATAGTAAATGATTGCCTAAGTGCGATCAAACATTCACAGACTGTCCAAACGGGACAATTCAAGACTTTGAGGTAGATACATACATTCTCATAAAAAAATGAGAACATACATATCAATCCCAAAGTCTTGAACGGGAAGGTTCATTGATACAGTTTTAACACGCTCTCCTGAGGTGCGTGTAATGTTAGGTCGCACCCACGCACCTCAGTTCACAGGAAATACCCAACGTATATATATAACAAAAAATTAAATAGGTCAACAATTTATCATTATGCATACATCAAATTAAATAACATCCATTCCACAAAAAATATTCAAATTCATAACATCAAAGCTAAATAATCCACATTTTTGAGTCAAAACAATATCAAATTTCTGTTAAAATCAGATTTAAAATCACATTTCTTTGCAATTAAAATTCACAAAGTTTAAAATCACAAGCAGAAATATTGGGATTCGACGTAACCATTCTAGTTTATACTCAGAATCTCATATTCGAATTACTCCAACTAAATCGGGGAAGGGTTCTAACGGTCTTTCAAAATTAAAAGCTGGGAAGGACTCATCGCAAGTGGGACTTTTATAATCTCATATTCGAATTAGTTTATATGATAATTGGAGAGGGGGATTTTTGTAGCCCACCCAAAGAGCAGCCCAACAAGACCCAACAGGGTCCAACGAGGCAAGCTCACCCGAGTGATAGCCCACGGGGCCCACTCAGGAAAGAAAAGCCCAATGAACAAACACTCGAGGAACCAACTCTCCCCGGCGGCCCCTAGGCTCGGAGGGCCCGAGTGATGGTCAGGTCACAAGGTGGGTCCGGTCCAAGCCGTTTCCCCGCCCGGGAGAGACAGGCGTTAGCCGACCTATCCGACCCCTCTTTCACCGAGCTATGCTCATCGCCCGGACAGGGCTGGCGTTTCAGGAGCTCGGCCAGACCAGACATTATCCGTTCGTGCTGCCGTTAAGAGTCCCCAACGGACAGGGGAATCAAGAAGTCACCGGACTTCAAGGCGATAACGCTCCCACGATAAAGGCCATGAGAGCCCACGTTGAGGACGTAACTCTCGCCGGAGACCCCTCAGCTCACAGGACTCCTGAAGGCGGCATACTATTTAAACCAGGGCTACCCTCCGGTGGAAGGAAAGAAGAAGAAAAAGGGAGCCATTAAGGCACTCACACTCGAAACTCCTGAGCAATCCGCTTCACCCCTTTGGTGGAGAGGAATCTCGCGCACCAGCTTTTCTCCTCCCCATCATTGCTTCCACCGCAGCTCTACTGACTTAGCCATCGGAGGGTTTTGCCCCAGGGAAACCCCCTGGGCCCTCTGATACGTTTCCCTGTCTTGCAGTTCATCTTCTGGTGATCCACAGCCCGCTCAGGACTCAGCGCGAGATTTTGCCTCTTCATCTGGCGCCGTCTGTGGGAAACGCACGAAGAGCCAAGATGGTGAGAAGAAGCTCAGGGAGGAGATCCGCCGTCGAGAAGGGTAAGGCCGTGGTGGCGGCAGGAGATGGCCCCTCTAGGGCCTCACAGAACCCCCCCTCCAACGCCAGCGTCCCCACCAATGGGCCGCCGCCCCCTCCGACGGCGACGGGGGTACCCCCCAACGGTGGCGACGAGGTCTTCCAGGCCCTCAATAAGAAGCTTGACGTCCTCGTGGAGCTCATGAGGGCCCAAGCGGCAAGGGATGCCAGGTCTCGCGCCTCGTCCGGGAGCCCCCCCCCCCCCGCCCTCCCGGTCGAAGTGCGTCCCAGCATACCGCAGGGGGCCGCTTCACCCTCCGCGGTCAACAGCTCATCCGCAACAATGCGGGAGGACCCTCGCAAGCTCCGCCCCCGGAGCAAGAGGCTTCCTCCACGCCCAGAAAAGGGAAACAGGGGGCGAGGCCTCCACGCCCGAGCGCCGGCGGTCCTGAGGATCGCCACGACGCTCCCCCCAGTCCCACGGCGCGACCGCAGCCGGAACTATCCCTCTGACTGAGGGATTTCGAAAGACGTTTTGCAGAGCAAGAGCGCGCCCTCCGCGCCCTGCAGAAGACCTCTCTCCCGGAGGATGAGGAGAAATCCCCTTTCTCCGAATACATCTTGAAGGCAGAGGTGTCTCCCAGAACCTCCATTCCGACCTTCAAGCTCTATGATGGCCAGGGCGACCCAGCCGACCACTACGACAGCTTCGACGCCCTGGTGACTCTGCATGGAACACCAGATCCTATTAAATGCCGAGACTTTGCGGCCACCCTGGTCCAAGGCGCTCAGGCATGGTTCCGGGCCCTCGCCCCTGGGTCCATCCGGGACTTCAGGCAATTCGGGTGAGTCTTCAAGGAGAGCTTCGTCGGAAGCGCCCCCCCAAGGTCAGTAGCGGGGCTCCTGGCCCTCAAACAGGCACAAGGGGAAAGGCTCCGGGCTTATGTCCACCGATTTAAATCGGAAGCCCTCAGAATTCCCCGCCTGGATGTGGCCTCGGCCACGACCGCTCTGACCAGGGGCACCCGGGACGAGAATCTCCGCCGCGAACTGGTCCTCCACCCTCCCTCGACCCTTGCCGAGCTAGTGACTCTGGCACTGCGCCACGCCGAGTGCGAAGAAGTACTCAGCGCCTGCCGAGACACAACCGGCTCGGGTCGGGAGGGGGACAAGAAGCGGGCCTCCGAGCCAAACCCTGGCTCGGGCAAGAAGCGCGATCGGGAAGGAGAACGCAAACGGAAGTATGAGCGGTACACCCCGTTGACCACGCCAGTCTACGAGATCTATGAAGACATCAAAGACTCGGGACTCCTCCGCCAGCCCGAACCAATGAGATCGAAGAACCGCAAGCGCGACAGGCATTGCCTGTTCCACGGCGACCACGGGCACCACACCGGCGACTGTCACCAGCTCCAGGACGAGATCGAACGTCTCATCCGTCAGGGGCACCTGGCCCGGTTTGCAGCTGGGCGCAAAGAAGATCGAGACGCCGCCGAGGAGATCGACAACGCCCCCCGAGGGGTCCACATCAACGTCATCTCCGGAGGAACGGCATCGGGCGGCGACACCAGCCGAGGAAGGAAGCGTCATGCCGAGCGGGCCAGCCGAGTCTTAGAGCCCTCAGGGGGCCCGCCGAGGGAGCCCCAGGTCATAGTCTTCTCCGACCAAGACCTGGAAGGGCTAAGCACCCCGCATGATGATGCCCTCATTATCTCGGCCACAATAAACCATTGTAACGTAGATAGAATTCTGGTTGACAATGGGAGCGCCCCCGATGTATTATCTTATGACTGTTTCCTCAAGATGGGGGAAGACCCATCCAAGCTCCGCCCGATCCGAACACCCCTCTGCGGGTTTAACGGCCTGGCCACCTACCCCGAGGGAGCCCTAAGCCTGCCGGTCACCATCGGCACCCCACCCAAAACCGTTACGGTCATGGTGGACTTCATAGTGATCAAGGGTATGATAGCGTACAACGCCATTTTCGGCCGGAAAATTCTCAGCCGAATAAAGGCCGTACCATCTACCTATCACCAGAAAATGAAGTTTCCCACCAAAAACGGGTTGGGGGAAGTCCGAGGTAACCAGGCCACGGCTAGAAGGTGCGACAACATCTCGGTGGAAGCCTCAAGGCCGGACGGGGGGGATAAGGGCCCCAAGGGAATCGAAGGGAAGACCGTAACCGCCGAGCCCGGTGGCGAATTGCTAACGGTATTCCTAAACGATGACCCGGCCCTCGGAGTAAGGATCGGAGCCGACCTACCACCCAAGGAACAGCAGCAATACAAGAAATTTCTTTCTGAGTACGTCCAGGCCTTTGCTTGGTCCGATGATCAACTCCCTGGCATACCAGAGAAGACCGTGATGCACAAGCTCAGCCTCGACCCCACCGTCAGGCCCGTACAGCAACGGAGAAGGAAGCATGCGCCCGAGAAGCAGGCGGTCATCAAGGCGCAGGTCACCAAGGGACAAGAGACAGGCCTCTTCAGACCAGTCCTGTACCCTACGTGACTAGCCAATGTCGTCCTGGTGCCAAAAATCACAGGCAAGTGGCGAATGTGCGTGGACTTCACCGATCTGAATAAGGCTACCCCCAAGGACTGCTATCCGCTACCGAGCATCGACCAATTGGTTGACTCAACCTCGGGCAACGAGATACTCAGTTTCCTGGATGCCTATTCGGGTTATCACCAGATCAGAATGAATCCAGAAGACATCGAGAAGACCGCCTTCATCACCGACTGCGGCGTGTACTGCTACACTCGGATGCCCTTCGGGTTAAAGAACGCCGGAGCCACATATCAGCGACTGGTAAATCACATGTTCGAGGGACAGCTAGGTCGGAACGTCGAGGCTTACATTGACGACATGCTCGTCAAGACCCCCAAGGCCCGAGACCACTTCACCGACCTCGCCGAAACCTTCGGCACCCTCTTGAAGTACAACATGAAGCTCAACCCCGCCAAGTGCGCCTTTGGAGTAAAATCTGGGAAGTTCCTGGGTTTCCTGGTCACTCAGCGCGGGATCGAAGCCAACCCCGACAAAGTCCAGGCCATCCTGGACATGCGCCCGCCCACGTGCATTAAAGACGTCCAGCGTCTGACAGGGCGTGTCGCCGCTCTCAGCCGTTTCCTGTCCCGTGCGGCCGAACGATGCTTGCCCTTCTTCAAACTGATGAGGGGACCCAAGCTAGCATCTGCTACGTTCGCATGGGATGAGGAGTGCCAGACAGCATTCGCCGAGCTTAAGGAGCTCCTGGCTTCGCCACCGGTGCTCTCCAAGCCCGTCCCCGGCGAAGTCTTGCTGCTCTACCTCTCGGCGACGCCATCCACGGTCAGCTCGGTCCTAGTCAGAAATGACTCGGGAATCGAAAGACCGGTTTACTACACCAGCAAGGTGCTCAATGAGGCCGAACGGAGGTACCCCGCAACCGAGAAACTCGTGCTAGCGTTGGTCACCTCCGCGAGGCGCCTCCGCCCCTACTTCCAGGGGCACCCCATCACCGTGCTAACCGGCGAGCCGTTGAAGAAGATTCTGGCCCACCCCGAGGCCTCAGGGCGACTCGTCAAATGGGCCATTATGCTCGGGGCCTACGGCATCTCGTACCGGCCGCGATCAGCAATCAAAGGCCAAGCGCTCGCCGACTTCATTGCCGAAAGCACCATCCCCGCCGAGGACAGGCCTCCGACCACGACCGGGCCAACCTGGGAACTGTTCATCGATGGATCGTCCAATTCGGTAGGCAGCGGTGCGGGGATCCTCCTGAGGTCCCCCGAAGGGATAGAGCTACAGTACGCCTTAAAATTCAACTTTCAGGCATCCAACAATGCTTCCGAATACAAGGCCCTTATCTCGGGAGCACGCATGGCCCGACGGCTGGGGGTCGAGCGAGTCAGGATCCACACCGACTCTCAACTAGTCGCAGGTCAGGTCAACGGCGAGTATGAAGCTCGGGAGGCACCCATGATCAAATATCTTCAGTTGGTCCGGAGCCTGGCCCAACAGTTCGAGGGATTTGAGGTAGTCCGGATAGCTCGGGAGCAAAACTCTCGGGTGGACGCCCTCTCTCGATTGACCTCCTCCCTAGACCCGGAAGGTACACGATCGGTCCTCCTAGAAGAGCTAGAGCGCCCGAGCATCGACACGGAGCTCCTCGCTGTTGACTCGGCCACTCCAAGTGACTGGCGCTCCCCCTACCTGTCCTGGCTACAAGACTCCCAAGAGCCCTCCGACCCTCGAGAAGCCCGCCGAATGAAGTATCAAGCTCGGCGCTTCGTCGTCCTCGACAACACCCTCTACCGAAGATCGTTCTCCGGTCCCCTCCTGAAGTGCCTCGGTCCCGACGAGGCAGGCCGAGCCATCCAAGAGATTCATGAAGGCCTGTGCGGAGCGCACTCAGGGGCAAGGTCGCTGGCCAGAGTCCTGTTACGACAGGGGTACTGGTGGCCCACCCTGCAGCGCGACTGCTCGGCCTATGTTCAACAGTGCGACCGGTGCCAGCGGTTCGACCATTTGGTCCATCAGCCGGCCACGGAACTTGTCACCCTAGCCGAGCCTTACCCTTTCGCTCGGTGGGGAATCGATATCCTTGGGCCATTCCCAACGGCCCAGTCCCAGAAGAAGTTCATCGTCGTCGCCATCGACTACTTCACCAAGTGGATCGAGGCCGAGGCTACGGCCAGGATCACCGAGACAGTCGTTTGGGGCTTTGTTTGGAAATCGATCATTTGTCGCTTTGGCATCCCCCGAGTGATAGTAAGCGATAACGGTCGGCAATTCGACTCTCGGTACTTCCGAGACAGATGCGCCGACCTAAATATCCGCAACCACTTCACTTCGGTCGCCCACCCTCAGGCCAACGGGCTGGTTGAAAATGCCAACAAGACTATCTTGAAAGGCATAAAAACCAGACTCGGCAAGGCTAAGGGTAGCTGGCTCGAGGAATTGCCTAGCGTACTGTGGTCGCACCGAACAACCCCCAGGACGGCAACCGGTGAAAGCCCTTTTCAGTTGGTATACGGCACCGAAGCCGTCGTTCTATTGGAGATCGCCAATCCGTCTCTCCGAGTGATCAGCTTCTCACTCGAGGCAAACGGGCAAAAGTTGCTCGAGAACCTCGACCTGGCAAACGAACTCCGAGAGATCGCGAACGTCCGGGCAACGGAGTACCAGCGCCGCCTCACTCGATACTACAACGCCAAAGTCCGAGACAGACGTTTCCAACCGGGGGACTTTGTCCTCAGGAAGGCCGAAGCCTCTCGACCACTAGAGGCAGCGGGCAAGCTATCCCCCAACTGGGAAGGCCCCTACCGAGTGGTCGAGACGCTCGGAAAAGGTGCGTACAGGTTAGCGACAATGGAAGGGGAACCTATTCCTCGGACATGGAACGCAGCTGCACTACGCAAATTCTACTTTTGAAATTGTACAGCAAGATGGATGGAATAAATCCCTGTTCTTTTCATTCCAAACCATTGGTACATCAGGTAGGAAAATGCCAGTACATCACATAGCAAAAAGAAAAAAAGAAAAGAAAAAAAATTAAAATCCGTCTAACATCGCTTCAAGGGGTCATCGCTCGACTGACTCGGTCTTGATCTCCTCGCATCCAGCCACTGACTCTGCCTCGTGCGGAAACTGGCTCGGACAAAAGGTGGTCGAGCCAGTTGGCTCGGATGGCCCGTGACAAAGGTGACAGAGGGACTTCAGGAGGAAGGCCACCTTTAAACGTTGAGGAAAACTACCTCCCAAGTTGGCAACAACCAGGAAAAAGGAGCGCCGTGAAGGCCTCCCCTCTTCCAATCTGCCAACTCCTTGGAGGGAAGGAGAGAGCAAGCAGCCCCCGAAGAGTGAAAGAAATGAAGAGCAGAAGAGGGAGAAAGAGGTTGCAGACGGAGGAAGGCCTCGGTGAGGAGGGAGCTTGATACGCCTCCTCCCCTCACACGGAGGGAAGTGACGGCAGACTCCCCTGATGCCCCCATCCGTCCTCCGCCTCGGCGTCCACCCGGAAGCTTCGCCGGAGCTAAGAAGAGGCCAACGGCGTGCTTCCACATGCCGAAGTCCTCCCCAGATCCGCGCGGCGACCGTCGGACCCGTCTCGTGCACGCGCGGCGACCGTGGGATCCGTTCAACATTACAAGACAGCGGGAGCCCGCCGCTCCCCGTCGTCGGCGGCATCGCCCTCCGAAGGATCCTCCATGCTCCGAATGCAAAGGCACAACGCAGAGTGAAGAGGAAGGAGCGAGGAAAGACTGTTAGAGAAAATCCCAAGCAGTGGAGAGGAAAGGGCGCCTTTCGGTCCTTCTTATAGGCCAAAGGAGGCTACACGCCTTAAATGACCCCCCCCCTCGAAAACACGCCAAAGGATTTCTCCCCTGAACAGTCACCTCCAACTCCTCGTTTCCCGCCCTAGCAGGATTCACGAAGCGGCCTGACATTCAAAGCATGAGGGAACGGAAGGACGCCCCGTCAGAAGCCTACCAAAATAGCGTGCGAAAATCATGCAGGACATATCGGCACCTCCCAACTACTCAAGATCCGCCAACCAAATCACGGCAAGGATAGTACTCAAACAGAGCAAGTCATTTATTATCACACCAAAAGGAAACCCTCTAAAAAGAGGAAAGAGAGACAAAAAGGGAAAGAGGCAAAATACATCAAGCCTCGGGCCCACTTTGACGTTCGAGACCGGCGGAAGGAGACGTGTCACCCCCGGCGCTTTCGGTGACGGCCGGCTCGGACACTGACCTCGCCTGTGCGAGAACTGTCTCGGTCGTGAGCCCTCCCGAGACGCCCGGAGCCGGTGACCCCGACGGAGGCGACCCCTCCGAATCTTCCCCAACCGACGAAGAAGAGCTGGAAACCGACTCATCCGAGTCATAACACTGGCCAAAGGGGAACTCGATCGTGGAGTTTTGTTCATTGGCGTAGTCTACCGCCCGGCGATAGCCCTGCTTGAACCCCTTCCGAGCACCCCGGCGTAGTGCTACCTCGTAATAGGGTAGGGCGGCTTCCACCAGGTCGGCCGAGTAAGCATCCGAGCTCCTGTAACGCTCAATTGCCTCCGCCTCGATCTGCCCCGCCCTTCTGACGAGCTCGACCTGAGCCCGCTCCGCCTCGGCCGCACGCTCCTCTGCCCGGGCCCGGTCCACCTCAGCCTCAGCTCGGAGACGCTCCGCCATCTCCGCCCGATCTAGCAGCTCGACGCGTTCGAGCTCCCAGCGATTGTCTAGCTCGAGGCGACGCAGACGCTCCTCCTCCAGGGATCGGCTTGCCCTCTCAAGAGACTCTCGGGTCTTGGCGAGCTGTTCGGTCAGCACCCCGGCTTCCAGTCGGCTCGCCCGCGCCACCTCCCGGAACGCGGAGAACTCCTGCCGGAGCCCCTCATGCTCCCCCTTGAGTCGGGCCAGTTTCCTCTCGCATCCCCCAAGGGTCCAGGCAAGGTTCGACCGCTCCGCCTCCGTCCGTGCGTGCGCCTCCGCCATCAAAGCCGCCGACCGAGCTATGACCAGGCCGCCCTTCATCAGAACATCAAGGAGCCCGGGGGGGGGGGTATTGCGCCTTTCTCCCCCCTTCGTCCTTGCGGCAATCGACCGGCAGACCCGATACAGGTCGCCCGTAATGCCGAGCCTTTCCAAGGGCTCCGGCAGAGGGGACCGCTCCGCCCGGGGCACCCCGCCAGAAGGCTCTGCTCGAGCGACGGGACCGGCCGCCTCGCGCGCCACGGTCGGTTGGGGTTGCGACGCCTCCCCGGGCGAACCCCCAACCTCGACCGGTGCCGCGGGACCGACCGCACCGGGAGCTCCAAACACCTGGGGCTGCAACGCCCTAGCGGGCGAACCCCCAGCCCTGCCTGTCTCGGCCCGCACCTCGCCGACCGGGACATCACCGCCTCCGGCCGACCCCCCGGCCTCAGCGTCAGCTACTTCAGCATCGGCCCCCTCTACCCCCGTGGGGGGGAGAGCCGACCTATCTCCGCCCTCTGAAGGGCCCCCGGTCTCCTCGGCCCCCTCTCGCCTGGCAAGTGGGGGAGCTGGCCCCGAGGGGTCGGCCCCATCCTGCCCCCGAGAGGGGAGCGCCGTCGAGCCGGAGTCGCCCCCGGCGGTAGGAGGGAGACCTGCCTTCTTGGCCCGTTTCTTGGCCTTCGCGGCCTCCCGCAACTTTCCCGCCATGGGATCCTTGCGCTTCGTACCAGCTGGCCGTGAAGACCCCCCGGGGGCCACCCCCTTGCCCTTATCCCGGGCTTGGGCGCGACCCGCAGAAGCCTCTGGTTCGTCGGCCGCCGAGTCATCTTCTCCCAGATCGATGACCTCAGCAGCTTCCTCCAGAGGTTCCCGCCTCACGTCTGCAACAAAGAAAGAAGACCCGGTCAGGAGAAGAAAAGTAACTACCACCCCAGGAGAAGAACCTCGAGAGCGGTACCTGTCGACGTCAACCGCATAAGCAAACACCGTTCGATGTTCTCCGGCGTCACCAGCTCCTCGGTCGATTGGCGGTTATCCAGCAGACGGGCGGCCTGCCGCTCCACGTGGGGAGGAAACTCCTCCTGGCAAGGAGGAAGATTCGGATGAAAATTGGGCGAGACCAGGCATCTCCAAAACTCATCCGTCGCCTCCGCCGTCACCCAGAAGAATTGGGTCTTCCACCCCTTGTGCGAGGAGTCCTTCGCAGCGAGGGAGATGCAACTCCTGTTCCTCCTCGCCTGGATAAAGTAGAAGCCCTTCCCCGCCGACGGATGCGCCTTCAACTCGAAAAAATAATGAAAGAGGTCCAAGGAAGGAAAAATGTCGTGCTGACGACAGAGAATCCGAAAGGCGGAGAGGAGGAGATACGAGTTGGCCACCAACTGAATAGGCGCCAACCGGAAAAACTCGAGAAGCTGGAGTACAAGGGGCTCGAAGGGGAGGCGGAACCCGCTCTTCCAAGCCAGAAGGAAAGTGCAAATGTGCCCCGTACGGCTGTCCAGACTCGTCTCATACGGGGCGGCGGCAGCGAATCTATACCTGAGAGGCAAGCTAAAGCGATGCTCCAGCTTCCTCACCTCGGCCTCCCCCAACTCACTGCAGTTGGGGACGGGCTCCCGCCTCACCTGCCCGATTTCCAAAGGCAGACCAGCCATCGAGCCAGAAGATGATCCCTCGCACGAGCTCGAAGACTCCGGAGGGGAAGGAAGTTGCCGGACCGCCTCCGCGGTTATCCTCGCCAACTCCTCAAACGCCGCCGCAAGACTTCGCGCCTCCACTGTGCCCTCACGGCGCATCAAGGAGCCCCAAAAGCAAATAAACTAAGGAAAGCCCAAAACCCTGGGAAGCCTAGAACGACGAACAGCGCCCAACGCCTATAAAACTCTGGAGGAAGGCGGCGCGTCATTCCGTGCTCCGAGAAAAGGGGGGGCCCCTTCGTTTCAAATCCGTCAGGATCATCATTACGGGCCCAGGCGACCACTACACGTGGCTCCACAACGCCAACAGAATTCCACCCACCTGAGCCACGCCGGTCCAAAGCCTCAAAAACTACTCGACCGAGCCTCCATGGCTCGGGAGTAGGAGGGGGACAAGTGGAGAGGGGGATTTCTGTAGCCCACCCAAAGAGCAGCCCAACAAGACCCAACAAGGTCCAACGAGGCAAGCTCACCCGAGTGATAGCCCACGGGGCCCACTCAGGAAAGAAAAGCCCAATGAACAAACACTCGAGGAACCAACTCTCCCCGGCGGCCCCTAGGCTCGGAGGGCCCGAGTGATGGTCAGGTCACAAGGTGGGTCCGGTCCAAGCCGTTTCCCCGCCCGGGAGAGACAGGCGTTAGCCGACCTATCCGACCCCTCTTTCACCGAGCTATGCTCATCGCCCGGACAGAGCTGGCGTTTCAGGAGCTCGGCCAGACCAGACATTATCCGTTCGTGCTGCCGTTAAGAGTCCCCAACGGACAGGGGAATCAAGAAGCCGCCGGACTTCAAGGCGATAACGCTCCCACGATAAAGGCCATGAAAGCCCACGTTGAGGACGTAACTCCCGCCGAGACCCCTCAGCTCACAGGACTCCTGAAGGCGGCATACTATTTAAACCAGGGCTACCCTCCGGTGGAAGGAAAGAAGAAGAAAAAGGGAGCCATTAAGGCACTCACACTCGAAACTCCTGAGCAATCCGCTTCACCCCTTTGGTGGAGAGGAATCTCGCGCACCAGCTTTTCTCCTCCCTATCATTGCTTCCACCGCAGCTCTACTGACTTAGCCATCGGAGGGTTTTACCCCAGGGAAACCCCCTGGGCCCTCTGATACGTTTCCCTGTCTTGCAGTTCATCTTCTGGTGATCCACAGCCCGCTCAGGACTCAGCGCGAGATTTCGCCTCTTCAATAATAAAGACTTTTTTCTGCCCTCTTAACAGTGTTTCTAGAAGCCTTTAGGGTCTATTGTGAAGGAGAGTTTAAATGGACATGCAGGTAACTAATACTTGTTACCTGATTCAAAAAATGCAATGGTCTCATATCCACGAGTCTAGCAAAATCTTTATATCCTGTTAGTAATAGAACTATCTCCCTTTACATGTTCTTTCAGACAGTTTGTAACTAGTATCTTCTTTTGTCAGCATGCTGGCAGATGCCTATTTTTTAATGACCTTTACGATTGTTACGCTGCCTTGCTGATGGTATTGTAGTCGTAACTCTTCTGGGGTCAAAAAATAGACTAATGGGATCCAACTCTCTATTGCTCATAAATAATGATAATGACAGTTTTTTTTGACTGCTGTAACACATGGATTACTTTGATTCTATGAGCTCTGAAGCTGCAGGTTATGGACTAGCATGTTTTTGAAAATTGTGTAGGTACCCATACATGGCTGTTGTTCTCAATTTCAGTCAATCATGGGCTTTATACTATTTTGCTTCAGCTCTATGCAGCTACGAAGGATGAACTGGAACATATAAAACCATTGGCCAAGTTTATTATGTTTAAATCATTCGTATTCTTAACTTGGTGGCAGGGGGTAGCTATATATTACCACCTTATATTCTTTCGGTATGTTCAAAAGCCATATAGCTCAAGGCTTACAATTCAAATCAAGTGTGCAGGACTTCATTATTTGTATAGAGGTATTTTAATTTTTTAGTCCTATTTACCTTCATAGGCCACTCAGTCAATTCTATGTATTTTCATTATATTGCTCTTTGCTTTATTTAACATGATTAAGTGCATGTGTTTTAACTGAAAAGCAAATAGAACAGCTGGTGGTAGATGTTAATGCTTTTTATTCTCTCCATCTTCTCACTCTGTTCATATGATGTCTCAAAAATACTTGAAGATTCATATCATAATTCAGCTATCTTATCTAGATTTACATATCATATTACTGCATGTGTGTTGGTCTCTACTATTCAGGAAATTTTCAGATTTCGTAATATGATGCCTAGGTTCTTGACTGCTTCTCTTATTGTTTTAATTCCCAAAGTCGGCGCTGCTATAGACATATCAGACTATAGACCTATTAGTACCGATATATGCTCGCACGATTAGCTACCATGTGAATCCTTCCACACCAGGCTCCCACTCCCTCCCACGTCACCGATACGATCTCGGCCGTCCATCGCCTACTGGACGAGTGAGGGGGATAATTTAAAGCAGAGCATTCATATGATTTACACCCCACGGAGGATAATTTAAAAACTCTAGAGGAGGCTAAATCTCTACAATCTGATAGACTACTTCAGGAAGAATATTTTTGGAGACAGAAGTCTGGAATTAGATGGCTCCTTGAGGGGGACAGAAATACCAGATTCTTTCACATATCTCCTATGGCTAAGAGACATAAACTTTGCATTACTCAGCTTCGAAATTCTGCTGGAATTCTAACCTCAGATCACGAGGAAATGAAAGAAATTGCTGCATCTCACTTCCAAAAAGCCTTTACATCTCAGGAACATTTTATAGAAGATTCCTCTTTGAATTGCATTCCTTCTTGGTTACTTAGGAAGATAATGATATGCTTTGTGCAATTCCTTCTGAAGTTGAAATCAAGGATGCAATCTTCAATCTTTCTTCAGATAGTGCCCCTGGGCCCGATGGGTTCACAGGTGCCTTTTATCAAAAGGCATGGCCAATCATTGCTGGTTTGGTTGTTAGTGTTGTTCAAGAGGCATTTAGTTCCCATCAGGCTTTCCCACGAAGTGTGACTTCTACTCGAATTGCTCATATTCCTAAAAGGTCCAATGCTGCTGACATCTCAGATTTTAGGCCAATTAGTTTGTGCAATTTCTTTTACAAGATTATTTCATCCATTGTTAACAAAAGGCTAGCACATATTCTTCCTAAGATTATTTCTATGGAACAGACTGCCCGTGTGAAGGGTAGACACATTGTAGACAACATTGCACTGGCACAAGACCTGACTCAAGATTTGGGCAGAAAAATATTGCACTGTCACAATTCTTTCTATTCTTCTCCATAATGTTTGTTCCTGACTATCAAGTCTTCAAAGTCATTTACCCAGCAATGCCTAATTAATGATGTCTATGGGACCAAACCCACTCCTCCCTTCTCCTTACTTCTACATACATATACTTCCAACCCACCAAATGTAATCCTATTCTTGAGAGTTGTTCCCTTTCCAAAAAAAAATGATGCTCTAATAGGTTCTAAAGCTTTACACATTATACTGGGAATTTTCAAAATAGACATGTAGTAATTGGGCAAACTTGATAGCACAATTTTTGCCATGACCCATCTATCTACCTCCAGCTGACAATAGCCTTCGTTTCCACTCTTCTAATCTGCTCTGAAAACCATGAACCCTTCTTATATTACCAGCATGCAAAGCTAATCCTATATAATTAATGGGAAATGTAGTCCACTGTGCCCCCGTAACCTCAGCAGTAAAGTTCCTCTTTCCCTCTAGCACAAACATACCTGCTAAATTACTCCTAGTGAAATTCACTTTCAATCCTATAGTGGCTTCCAATAACTTGATCAACAATTTCAGATTAAATATATTTTCTTCCTTAGTACCAGAGAAAAGAATAATACCATTCGCATATTGGAGGTGTCTCCGATGTTCCCCATTTATTCCAAATTGGAAACCCTCTATCAGACCAGCGACAATAGCCTTCTTCCACATCATACTGATAACCTACCCTACCAAAACAAAGAGAAGGAAAGAAAGATGATCCCCCCATCTAATAACCCTTGAGCTTGCGAACAAGCCAAAAGGGATACCATTAAATCAGAATGGAAAACCTAGCAGATTCCATACAACTCCTTACCCATCCAATCCACTTCTTATAAAAGCCCATATGCTGCACAACAGTGAATAAACAACTCAAATTTGTCCTGTCATATCCCTTTTCAAAATCAATCTTGAAGACTATCCCTCTCTTCTTGTAACTTTCTGATGAAAAATACATTCATGTACTGCCAGAATATATCTACCCTGACTGAATGCCGATTTAGTTTCATCAACAAGCTTACCAACCACCTGTTTCAACCTGAGCAAATGCTTTGGTTATAAGTTTGCAGCTACCATTCAACAAAGAAATAGGTCAGTAATCTCAGAGCAGATCAGCATTTTCTTTCTTACGTATAAGAACTACAAATGTTGAATTTAAGCTCTTAATCATCCAAGGTTTCTCCTGAAATTCTCTCATTGCTGCCATAAGAGCAACCTTGATGACATCCTAGAAATGATGGTAGAACCCCATTGAAAGTATGGTATTCAAAACCGCCCGGTACGTACCGAAACCGGCCCCTGCGGTCTAGTTATGCCTGTTTTATATTGGTACCAGCTAATACCATTGAAAAAATTAAAAAAAAAGAAAAGTAGGTGAACTGGGTGGTTCCAGCCAGTTCACCCATCGGGACCATCCGATAACTCATTGGCATCTCTCTCACGGGCTTCACTGTGTGACAGCTCGTGAGTGAGAGATCCCCCCGATGGCCACCTGCTCCCTCCTTTGCCGCTGCAAGCCCCACCACCAGCCGGCTGCCAAAATGCTACTGAAGATAAATGTACAAATCCTTTTACTAACTCCAATTTGATGCTTAGGTCCTACTGAAGATAAATGTTTGTTTTATTGCCATCTATATACTTGTGAGACATTGGCAACTACAATGGTTGACACATAGAAAATTGGCATATACACATGTTATATAGTTAGAAGATCAACAAATGCACATTTGTTTCTAAAGAGTCTAAAAAACATACAAAGAGAAACCTGAAATATTTGGAATACAGACCATGATGAAAATGAGACACATCATTGGCAAACACCGATCATCTCCTTAAAGCATAAAAACAATAATTGTTCCTTGTCAAATGCATTCTGAACATGAATGAGAAAAATATTCCAAGAAGATGCATGGCCATATTACTTCAGATTCTGATGTTCACCAATAAAACCACCTATGAAGGCACCCTCTACTTATCATAATTTAATATTTTATCTGATTTGAATTTCCTTAATTTTTATGAAGGCTCAGGAGGGGAACCGACCCTCTACTTCTGGATCGGTCGTGCCACGTTGAGAGAGGGAGAGGGCCGGAGAGGGCCTGAGAGGGAGAGTGGGAGAGGGTCAGTGAAATGGGTCTGGTTGCCGGTGAGAGGGAGAGGGCGCACCGGTGTGAGAGGGATGGTGAGAGAGGGAGAGGGCCGGAGAGGGAGAATATGGCTGGAGAGGGAGAGCACCGGTGAGAGGGAGAGCGCCGGTGAGAGAGGGAGAGGGCCAGAGATGAAGACGCCGGAGAGAGATCGATGATGAGAGAGGGAGAGTGGGAGAGGGAATTGAAATGGTGAGAGAGGGAGAGGGCCGGCCGAAGAGGGTCGCTGAGAGAGGGAGAGGGCCGGAGAGGGCCGGAGAGAGAGAGTGGGAGAGGGTCGGTGAAATGGGTCTGGTTGCCGGTGAGAGGGAGAGAGCGCACCGGTGAGAGAGGGATGGTGAGAGAGGGAGACGGCCGGAGAGCGCCGGTGAGAGGGAGAGGGCCGGTGAGAGAGGGAGAGGGCCAGAGAGGAAGACGCAGGAGAGAGATCGACGATGAGAGAGGGAGAGTGGGAGAGGGAAGCGGTGAGAGAGGGAGAGGGCCGCCAGAGGGATACCTGGGTGCCGGAGGGAGAGCTGCCGCCGTCGCCGATCGTCGGAGAGAGCTGTCGCCGTCGCCGGTCACCGATCGCTGAGGGAGAAAGTCGAAGGGAGACAGCCAGAGGCGGGAGGGTCGGTGATGGTCTCCCGATGGCAGAGGCACGGTGAGAGGGTTGTGCGTGCGTGGATGGAAAATAAAATTTTTTCCCATGGATTTCACACGGACTGCCCATCCGTGTGTAATTTCAGACGGTAATTCATACCATGTATAATACCGTGTGAAATTTAAACTAAATGTCATCCGTCTGTATTTCAGACGGATATTCCAACGGAAAATTTTTCGTGTGAAATTTTCGTCTCTATTAGCGCATTTTCTTGTAGTGAGTGGGCTGCACTCCATGTGAGGACTCATAAGACGGACCAACGTCTGTGGGTGGACGTGTGGCTCGCGCTGGTAGCCCCAGTCCGAGTTAGACACTCCATAGGAGTCGTGACCTGGGTCACGCATTTGGGACTTATAGTTGAAGGCGTCGGCCTTGAAAGCATTATAATTGTATTCAGCCATTCATCATGTTTATCAAGAACATAATAACATACACCAGCAAACAAATAGCAGAGGTTAACATACAAGTGAATGCTTTATGTCTAATTTTTTTATTTTTGTTTTACCTTTTTTTTTGTTTTTTTAACAGATGTGAAATTCACACAAAATTTGAAAAGTCCTAGTTACACTTTTGTTTTACCACCATGTAAACTAGGGACTCTCGTCTCACAACGGATAGGTAACTAACTTCGGGGAACTTCAATGGTACAACTAGCCCAATGAATGAAGAGGGAATCCTTCGATGTCGGGGACTTACGGAGGTCCCGATGGAGGAGATTCTAGTCCGTCGAGAGGAATTCCCAACGGAGAGTCCTTCCTTCACCGAGAGAGGTTAATCCTTAGAAAAATAAAATAAAGGGGTACGTAGATGCATGGAATGCAGTACTGAACAAAAGATATGTAATACATAGATAAACACACAAATAAAACAGAGATATAACAGAGATATAACAGCGATATAACAACAGTAAACACACAGAGGAAGATATAACCGTTCTCCTTTCCGAGACAACGTAGACCTTGGGGAATCACAAGGGACTATGAGAGAGTACAGGTGGTGCACAAGGGGAGAGTGAACGTGGTGCACGAGGGGAGTGGTGTAGCGCACGTGGGTGCAATAAGAAGGGGCACACATGGGTGCCGAGTGGAGGGGCACACGTGGGTGCCGAGATAACGCAGAACTCTCAAGGAATCACAAGGGACTGGAGGGAGTGCACGTGGTGCACGAGGGGAGTGGTATAGCGCACGTGGGCGCAATAAGGAGGGGCACACGTGGGTGCCAAGTGGAGGGGCACACGTGGGTGCCGAGGGTTCAGGGATAACAAAAAAAAAGTAAAAAGTAGGTCCCACCGTGATCGCCAGAGATGTGAATGTGTCACGTGGTGGAAGGAGAGAGCGATTTCCTCCTTTTTTTAAAAAGAACGAAGAATGCGCGCTTTGTGGGGTGATATGGGAATGAAGATGGTCAATACGACCTAAAGACAACACTGTAGTGGAACGCAGAGAGCCTAGACCTACCGAGTTTTCGGTATAGGGCAGAGATGGGGATCCGAAGATCCTCTCGTGCAAACTTCCTTCCCAGTAGGCGTGACCTACCATTCCGGAAGCAGCTTTCTATATACCAGGTACGGATCCTAGGACTCTACGTAGTAAAAGTTGGCACGAACGGTGAATGAGAGACACACAACGTGGACACAGAATTTGAACGGTATATCACTTCTCACACAATTACAACAATATAAAAAGTAAAGAAATCACCACATGACATTGGTCTTTGCGGAATTTTAACAATAATATAACAAGATATAAAAGGGATGGGGGAGTGCTGAAAGTAAACGGTCACGGTGAAGTGACTCACCGCGGCCAATTATAGTACAATAGCCAACCCGTGCGGGATTTGACTCTCCGCGGGTATTATAAACATAAAATAAAAATTACTACAAGCGCGCATTTGCTGTGATCGCCAGAGGCCGAGGGCCCCGAATTGAATGATCGCTTCGCCTCAAACATGGAATAACGTGAGCTCCTTCTTCCTCTTCATTTGACAGGCCGAAGAAGAGGGCTTTTCAACTGGTTACCCTTGCAAAAAAGAAACAAACACAGAAATAACAACTAAGTCAGAATATGATATAAAATGCTAATAACCTGAATAAGCGACTAAAAACACTATAGGATAACAAAGGTGAGAGGGAGCTTATTAAGAAGCCAGGGGGCTTCGAGCAACACGAGAAGGGCGCGGGCGAACGGTGGGACGACACAACTTCTCCCGTGTATAGGAACACGTGGGGACACTAAGTGGGCCGAAACCTCACCTTTCTTTTTGAATTTTACAATGGATAACGAACTAATACAAATAAATAAAATATTTACATATAAATAAACATACACACACATTTTTTTTTAATCAAGAGACGACCAAGCAGGACAGGAACTGGTCGAGTGCACCCTCCCTCAAAAAGGGAGAATGTTCTCACTCCCCCAGGCTGTACCTGTGGTCCTAAATTTTATTAAGATTGAGAAAGGAGTACACAGACAATGGGACATTCCCCTAGGGAAACAAGAGGGCAAGCAAAAGAGTTAGCCCTATAGAATGCGAGAAAATAAAGAGCAAGGGCCTAAAGATTAACTACCAAAATAGACTGAGAAAAACGGATGGCTGGTAACCCAACCTAGTCCATTCTTAGGCCCCCCTGGAACCCAAAGACGGTCTAAAGAATCATAAACGGGGCCAGGGGTGCCAAGACAAATTAAGGGCCTGCCAGCTAAACCATGACATCGTAGAACTCGAGATGCTTTGGCCTACGACGATTCCTCCTTTTGCTCCTACAGACGGGCTGGAAGGGAACATCAAACTCCGTGCTTTGCTCATCCACCGAACTATCAATCTCGTTGGGAACAGGAACACAATATGAAAGATGACCATCCTACTGAGGGGCGTGTGCGGGGGAGCTTCGGGAGACATCAAACGGGACAACCAGGATTGACGGCTGGCTGGAGGCGCCACAGGTAGAGCCACCAACAGCCAGAGAAGAGGCAGCAGGGATTGGGGGAACTTCATCGCAGGGGCTAGTGCGCAAGGCCATCACATCGTGGGACTGCAACACTGGGGGAGGCGGAGCCAAGATGACAGCAGTAGCAGAGGGTTGAGCCTGGCTAGGGGCCCCACACCCAGAGAAGGCAGGTAGAGCGTTCAATTCATCCCTCATAGCGCGCAGGGCGGCGAAGTAGGCCAAACGGTCCGCCTCCTTTTGGAGGACGACGACGCCCGGAGTAACATCGGTAACTGAGGGGACAACGACGACGGAAAGGGCAGAAGCCGGGGGCCGAGGAGCAATAGGAGGGAAGGCAGCAAGTGGACCATGCATCGCGGCAGAAGCCACCTCAGCCAGCACAATAGGAGCACTAAGCGCAGGCAACAAGAATGACCATCAATGACAGCGGTATGAGCAGCACTAACAGCGACACCAGCAGAAGAGGTAGGCAGATGGGCAGCGTCAATGGGCTGAACAACAGCAGTGGCAACGGACATAAGAGACACCTCCTCAGTCATGTCTTCAACTAGCATAGCATCATCCCCATGGAGAGGAGAGGAAGAAGCCACTGGAGGCAGTATTGCATCAGCAGGCAAAGGACCTTTGCCCAAAAGAGGACCACTAGCAATAACACAAATGGGTGGCAGACCACATATCCCAGCACCATGCTTAGGAAATTGTGCAGAAGCTTTCATTGGCATTTGATCAAGCGCTTGATGGTCAGCAGTAGGGACGACACGAAGGGGCGCCTCTTTAGTGGACAACGCAGCAACGGAAGCGATGGGAAGGGCCTCGAGACTCGGCAGCTTTGGAGGGTCTGAACGCAGCAGGGGGTCGTCGCCACCACGGGCAATAGGAACCGCATGAGAAGCAGGAGCAATAACACCATCAGCAATCTCTTTGCCAGTATAAGAACTAGTATTAAACGGAGCCAGAACATCTTGTATGGGATTATTAACATCCCGACAAGCCGAGACATCAGCTCCCTCTAAAGAGATAGAGCTCAATGGCTTCTTGTGATCCTTACGCCGCACCTCTCTCCACTCAGAAGACTGCAAATTACGAGTATCCTGGGCCAACGTGGTAGAAGTATTGGCACCGGTTCCCTCAGCTTTACGAATCCTTCTACATTGATCCTGGGAGTGGCCTATTCTTTTACATCCCGAGCAGATTGGTGGAACACGATGGAAAGTAACCATTTGCCAAAAACCAGAATCGCCATAACCAATCCATATACAGTTACCCAGAGGTTTAGCAATATCAACATCTATACAGACCAAAGCTTCCGCTGTCTGAGTCCATGCAAGCATAGCTTCATGGATCTTCATCACAGGCCCGAAATTCCCTGCAATAGACTTCATGTATTCTTCATTGTACACGTTAACCGGCAGGTTAGGAAATCCCACCCATATAGGCATAGAAGAAGGGTCTGCGCTGAAATCAAAATCACTAGTCCAGCGAAAGAATCTAAATAGGAAGCCTTTGATGTAAAGGCTTTTATGAACCAAGACCTTTATAAAATCATCTTCCACAACAAACCGTAGCAGGATGTGTCTGGGGTTCAAAACACTTACCACTACATCGCCCACCAGAGACAGTCGCTGGATTGAACAGCTTTTAAGATCAGGAATAGAAGGCCGACCATAAGAACACTTGGCAACAATAGCTTGCTTGAGAGGTTCTTTCGACCTACGCACTTCCTCCAAGGAGAAGAAGACCGCCGGATGACCATCATCAGTGAAGGCTGGCTGCTTACGATCAATATTTACCTTGTTTGGACGGAGCGAGGCCGAGAGCGCCTGAGCAAAGGATAGAGGCCTGGTTGTGGCAGCCCTCGGTGCAACACCTTCCTCCATAAAAAATAGGATGAAAATATGAGATACTTCTGTTAGAGTGTGGAGTCAGAACTCATGCGCATCTGCACGGGATCACACTCTGTCTCAGGAGCATCCACTGTCTCCAGGGGAGCAACCGCTGCTCCAGGGGAGCATTCTCAGCGTCAGGTGAGCATGGCGAGCATATGCTATCTCCAGGGGAGCATCAATCTATCTCTGGGGAGCATTCGCTGCATCAGCGGAGCATGGCGAGCACTTGCTGTCTCCAGGGGAGCAACCGCTGCTCCAGGGGAGCATCCACTGTGCCAAGAGAGCATGCCAGGAGAGCATGTCTTTGTGCATTCTCGCACGAGAGCATATGAAGTCTCAGGGGAGCATCTATGGCCTCTAGAGAGCATCACTGGCGTCAGGGGAGCATGCATGCGGGTTCAAGGCAAGTCAATGTCACTTGGAGTGCGTCGACGCAGTCTTGGCAATGCAGTGATCTGACTGTTGGTAGGAGAGCATCTGCAGTCGCTGGAACGCATACTCGATCCCAGGAGAGCATCCGGTGGGACAGGCGAGCATGCACGTCTAATGTATCCAGGAAGAGGGTTTCTATTTATCAGGGGTATTATTGTCCTTAATGCCCTGATTAGTGACGCCCTAATCTTCTAGTATAAAAGGGTGGGCTGTCTCTTTGTATTGTAACCTAATTTGGTTGATGATTATCTAGTGGAATCCTGCTGCGGCCGTGGACGTAGGAAGGCATCTTGCCTCCAAACCACGTAAAAATCCCTGTGTTCTTGTGTGGTTGATTTTTTCTCTTCTTCCTTCTCTGCTGGTTGTTCTCCTCGTCTGGGTACTCCGGTGTTCTATTATCCCCAACAACTGGTATCAGAGCCTTGTTCTGGTTCGAGGGAGTAGTGGGAGCAATAGCGGCAGATGAAGGAAAGGTGAGGATCGACAAGTTCGATGGCAAGGACTTCGGTTTCTGGAAGATGCAGATCGAAGACTACCTGTATCAGAAGAAGCTGCATGAGCTGCTTCTTGGAACGATGCCGGAAGGGATGAAGAAGGAAGATTGGGATCTACTAGACAGACAAGCACTCGGAGTTGTTCGCTTGACGTTGGCCAGAAACGTCGCCTTCAACATCGTGAACGAGAAGACCACGGCAGGATTGATGAAGGCGCTATCAAATATGTATGAAAAGCCCTCAGCTTCAAACAAGGTATATTTGATGCGTCGTTTATTTAATCTGAAGATGGCCGAAGGTGCTTCTGTTATAGACCACATCAATGAATTCAATGTGATTACAACTCAGTTGAGTTCTGTAGAAATAAACTTTGATGATGAAGTTAGAGCCTTGATTATTTTATCCTCCTTACCTGAAAGTTGGGGTGCAACTGTGACGGCTGTAAGTAGTTCTTCTGGTTCAAATAAATTGAAGCTCAATGAGGTTCGAGACTTGATTCTTAGCGAAGATATTCGCAGAAGGGAATCAGGTGAAGTCTCAGGTTCTGCATTGAATACAGAGAGCAGGGGAAGAACAAAACAGCGGGGTCAAAATAGGAGCAGATCTAGTTCCAAGAAGAAAGGTCAATCAAAGTTTGGTGGTGATGGGTGCTGGAATTGTAGTAAAAAGGGGCACTTAAAGAAAGATTGCAAGGCTCCAAAGAAGAAAAATCACAATGAAGAGTCCGCCAATGCAGCTGCAGCAGAGCAAGTTCAAGATGCTTTAGTTCTTTGTGTTGACACTCCTTTAGAGTCATGGATTCTTGACTCAGGTGCGTCGTTTCACTCTACCTCACATAAAGAAAGTATGCAAAATTATGTTGCTGGAAACTTTGGGAAGGTTTATCTTGCTGATGATGAGCCTTTAGATATTGTGGGGAAGGGTGATGTAATTGTAAGGACCACAAATGGCACTTTGTGGAAGTTAAAGAATGTAAGGCATATACCTGGCTTGAAGAGGAACTTGATATCTGTTGGACAGCTTGATGATGAAGGTTATGTCACAACCTTTGTGGGTGGATCTTGGAAGATCACCAAAGGTGCTATGATTATAGCACGAGGTAACAAGATGGGTACTCTCTACATGACTAGCAACAACAAAGATATAATGGTAGTGGCAAATTCAGGAGTTGACTCTAATATATGGCACTGCAGGCTTGGTCACATGAGTGAGAAAGGGATGAAGGTACTGCTGTCAAAAGGAAAATTGTCTGGCTTGAAATATGTGGAAGTTGGTCTTTGCGAAGACTGTATTTTTGGGAAGCAAAAGAAGGTTACATTCTCAAAGACTGTAAGAACTTTGAAGACACAGAAGCTAGAGCTTGTACATACAGATGTATGGGGTCCTTCACCAGTACCATCTCTTGGAGGCTCACTCTACTATGTCACTTTCATTGATGACTCTACTCGCAAGGTATGGGTTTATTTTTTGAAAAGGAAATCTGATGTATTTGTTACTTTCAAAAATTGGAAGACCCTTGTAGAGAATGAGACAGGTTTGAAGGTGAAGTGTCTGAGATCAGACAATGGTGGAGAGTATGACAACAAAGAATTCAAGGACTTTTGCGCAGCTAGTGGTATTAGAATGGAAAGAACTGTTCCAAGAACACCACAGCAGAATGGAGTTGCCGAGCGCATGAATAGAACCTTGAATGAACGGGCTAGAAGCATGAGGATACATGCTGGACTGCCTAAAACATTTTGGGCAGATGCAATTAACACATCAGCTTTCTTGATAAACCGAGGACTATCTGTCCCTTTGGATGGTGAAATTCTAGAGGAGGCCTGGACAGGGAAAGAGGTAAATCTTTCACACTTGAGAGTCTTTGGCTGTGTTTCATATGTGCATGTAGATTCTAATGAAAGGGATAAGCTAGATGCTAAGTCTATAAAGTGTTTTTTCATTGGATATGGTTCTGATGAGTTTGGATATCGATTTTGGGATGATGAAAATCGAAAAATTCTCAGAAGGAAAAATGTTATATTCAATGAAAATGTCTTGTACAAAGACAGGGCTGTTGTAGAATCTGACAGTGCAGGGAAACAAAATGAGAATGGTGGACAGGTTGAGCTAGAAGAAATTTCACAAGATGATGTGAATGATAAGATACATGATGTATCTGAAATAGAAGCACAACCTTGTACACCGGTACAACTGAGAAGATCTGCAAGAATACCTAGGCCTACACAAAGGTATTCTCCATCTTTACATTACCTACTGTTGACTGACGAAGGTGAACCCGAGTGTTATGATGAAGCAATGCAGGTTACAGATTCTGTTAAGTGGGAGTTAGCCATGGAAGATGAGATGAACTCATTGCAAAAGAATCAGACTTGGGAGCTAACTAAACTCCCTAAGAACAAGAAGGCATTGCATAACAAGTGGGTTTACAGAGTCAAAGATGAACCTGATGGCAGTAAGAGGTACAAAGCAAGGTTGGTAGTGAAGGGCTTCCAGCAAAAGGAAGGTATAGACTACACTGAGATCTTTTCTCCAGTTGTGAAACTAACCACTATTAGATTGGTGTTGAGCATTGTTGCTGCTGAGAACTTACATTTAGAGCAACTAGATGTGAAGACAACTTTTCTCCATGGTGATTTGGAGGAAGATATCTACATGTTGCAACCAGAAGGGTTTTCAGTCCCAAGCAAAGAAAACATTGTGTGCAAGCTCAAGAAAAGCTTGTATGGTCTGAAACAAGCCCCCAGACAATGGTACAAGAAGTTTGATGGATTCATATGTAACAATGGTTTCATTAGGTGCAATATGGACCATTGTTGTTATATTAAGAAGTTTGATAATTGTTATATCATATTGTTGTTGTACGTGGATGATATGCTTATAGCAGGATCAAGTATGACAGAGATTAACAATCTGAAAATATAATTATCAAAGGAATTTGCTATGAAGGACTTAGGAGCAGCAAAGTAAATTCTTGGGATGAGAATTGTGAGAGATAGAACAGCTGGCACTGTGAAGCTATCTCAAGAAGGTTACATCCAGAAGGTGTTGGGTAGATTCAACATACAGGATGCAAAACCAGTTAGCACTCCTTTGGCAAGTCACTTCAAGCTGTCTAAAGAGCAGTCACCAAAGTCTGCTGAAGAGCATGAGTCCATGAAGAAAATTCCTTATGCATCAGCTGTAGGAAGTCTGATGTATGCCATGATTTGTACCAGGCCGGATATAGCACATGCAGTGGGAGTTGTGTGCAGACATATGGCAGATCCGGGCAAGCAACACTGGGAGGCAGTGAAATAGATTCTGAGATACCTAAAAGGCACCTCAGGTAAGTCACTTTGTTTCAAGAAAAGTGATGTTATCTTACAAGGTTTTGTTGATTCAGATCTTGGTGGTGATCTGGATACCAGAAGAAGTACCACTGGATATGTTTACACCTTGGGTGGCACTGCAGTGAGTTGGGTTTCAAAACTTCAGAAGGTTGTTGCTCTCTCAACAACAGAAGCAGAGTATGTAGCTATCTCTGAAGCTAGCAAAGAGATGGTATGGCTGAAAAATTTTCTGAAGGAGATGGGCAAGGAACAAAGCAACAGTGTGCTGTTTTGTGACAGTCAAAGTGCAATTCACCTTGCCAAGAATCCAGTCTTTCATGCAAGGACTAAGCACATACAACTGAAATATCACTTCATTCATGGTTTGCTTGAAGATGATGTTTTGCTGTTGGAAAAAATACTTGGTGCAGAGAACCCAGCAGACATGTTGACCAAGGTGGTTACCAAAGAGAAACTGAGGCTGTGCAAGTCCTCAGTTGGCCTCCATGGATGATTGATGGAGGGGTGCCGTAGCAGTTTATTTCTACAGTTACATTAAGCAGGGTTAATACATTGAGATGTTTGCTTTGTTTGGAGTTCAGACTCCAAGTGGGAGATTGTTAGAGTGTGGAGTCAGAACTCATGCGCATCTGCACGGGATCACACTCTGTCTCAGGAGCATCCGCTGTCTCCAGGGGAGCAACCGCTGCTCCAGGGGAGCATTCTCAGCGTCAAGTGAGCATGGCGAGCATATGCTGTCTCCAGGGGAGCATCCTTCTGTCTCCTGGGGAGCATTCGCTGCATCAGCGGAGCATGGCGAGCACTTGCTGTCTCCAGGGGAGCAACCGCTGCTCCAGGGGAGCATCCACTGCTCCAGGGGAGCATCCACTGTGCCAGGAGAGCATGCCAGGAGAGCATGTCTTTGTGCGTTCTCGCACGGGAGCATATGAAGTCTCAGGGGAGCATCTATGGCCTCTGGAGAGCATCACTGACGTCAGGGGAGCATGCATGCGGGTTCAAGGCAAGTCGATGTCACTTGGAGTGCGTCGACGCAGTCTTGGCAATGCAGTGATCTGACTGTTGGTAGGAGAGCATCTGCAGTCGCTGGAGCGCATACTCGATCCCAGGAGAGCATCCGGTGGGACAGGCGAGCATGCGCGTCTAATGTATCCAGGAAGAGGGTTTCTGTTTATCAGGGGTATTATTGTCCTTAATGCCCTGATTAGTGACGCCCTAATCTCCTAGTATAAAAGGGTGGGCTGTCTCTTTGTATTGTAACCTAATCTGGTTGGTGATTATCTAGTGGAATCCTGCTGCGGCCGTGGACGTAGGAAGGCATCTTGCCTCGAACCACGTAAAAATCCCTGTGTTCTTGTGTGGTTGATTTTTTCTCTTCTTCCTTCTCTGCTGGTTGTTCTCCTCGTCTGGGTACTCCGGTGTTCTATTATCCCCAACAACTTCCTCTCTCTCTCTCTCTCTCTCTCTCTCGGTGTCTTGCGGTGCAGATCGAAAGGGGAAGCAGAAGAAGATGATGACGAGGGTCGCTCTCTACGGACTTCTCACGAGCATATACGCAAACACCGTCAAGTCAGCTAAAAGCCCTTTCCATGCGTTCTCAAAACACTGTGGAACAGAACCTTGTTCAAATCTCTCTCTCCCTTCCTCCTCCTCATCCTTCTCTTCTTCTCCTTCTTCTCATGACGTCCGCTTGTGTCCTTTCTTTGTCTCGTCTCACAGCAGCAGGAGGGCCTACGCGGCAGCGGCGGAGAGCACGAGGAGCAGCACTGTGGCGGCGGGTGGGGTGACCGCCCCGGGGATGATGAAGGTGGCGAAGGCGGCGGCGGCGGGGGCCGAGTCGGGGGCCGGCTCGCCGGGTGGGAAGGCGGAGATATTCTGGATGAGGGACCCCAAGACCGGCAACTCTTCCAAAGGCCAAGAAGTTTCAGGTGAGGCTAGTGCACAAATTTGAGCATAGAGTAACGGTCCAGAAAAAATAATAAACATACACACATGTGTTTAACTATATACATATATATATATATACATATATATATATATATAAACATATATATATATATCTAAAAGATAAACATATATATATATATGAGTATAATATATATATATATATGTATATATACTGTATATAATATATATATATGTGTGTATGAATATATAATATATATATGTATATATATTATATATATAGGCTCTTCTCACTCGTACATGTATATAACATGATATGTATATATTATATACAAGCTCTACGTACATATATATAGACTTGCATGTATCTAATATGTATATATATATAGGCTCTACGTGCATGAGTGTGTGAGTGTGAACGTGAAAGTGTGTGAATGTGAACCTGTATGAACGTGAAACTGTGTGAATGTGAAAGGTGGAAGAAAGGCAGCGTGAGAGGGAGAGAAAGAGAGAGAGAGAAGGTGAATTCGAGAGAGAGAGATCGAGATAGGGAGGGGGAGAGAAAAAAAAACAATAAAAAAGAGAGCAAGTGAGCAGAAAGAAAAGAGAGAGAGAGAGAGAGATTGGGTATGGGGGAGAGAGAGGACGTGTGGGAGAGACGAGAGCAGAGAGAGGGTGAGAGAGAGATCAAGGCAGGGAGAGGGGGGAGAGAAAAGAGTGAGGAAAAAATATAAAAAAAAGGATAGTGAGAGGGGAAGAGAAAGAGGGATCGAGAGGGGGAAGAGAAATCGAGACACGGAGAGAGGGGGGGAATAAAAAATAAAAAAAGGAAGATAAGAGAGGGATCGAGAGAGAGAGAGCAGAGAGAGTAAGAGAGAGAGATTGGGTAGGGGAGAGAGAGGGAGGAATAAAAAAATAAAAAAAGGAAGATAAGAGAGGGATCGAGAGAGAGCGGAGAGAGTAAGAGAGGGGAAAGGGTGAGAGGGCGTGAGGGAGAGTGAGAAAGAGGATTAAAAAAAATAAAAAATATGATGAGAGAGAGAGATCGAGAGAGAGCAGAGAGAGATCGGGTGAGAGGGAAGAGAGACAGCGCGGGATGAGAGGGATTAAGAAAAAGAAATAAAAATATACAAACGAGAGAGAGAGAAAGAGAGTTGAAAAGAGAGAGAGAAAGAGAGTTCGAGAGATGAGAGAAGGAGAAGAAGAGAGAGAAAGAGAGGAGAGAGAGGGCGTGAGGAATAAAGAAGTGAGGGATAAAAAATAATAAAATAATAAAAAAGAGATGAAAGAGAACAGAGAGAGAGAGAGATCGGGAGAGAGAGGGAAGTAGAGAGAGTGAGAGATCGAGAGAGAGAGAGAGAGAGACGGAGAAATGAGATGGAGTGAGAGACGGGCGGGGGGGAGAGCAGAGCGTTCGAGAGGGGGAGAGTGAAGAGAGGGAAAGAGAGAGACCGTGAGAGGGTTAGTGAGAAACGAGAGAGAGAAGAGGAAAGATGAGAGAGAAAATAATTAAAAAAAGATAGAGAGAGATCACATGAGGGGGGAAAGAGAGAGAAAGAGAGAGACAGATCTGCGGCGAGGAGGGTGACGGTGGGAGGCTCCCGGCAGGAGATCGGACGTGCGGGAGGTCAGCTGTGGGGAGGCTTCACGGTGACGGCGGGCGACCGGCGGAGGGTTGAGTCGCGGTGGGTGCAGCGGCGTCGGTGGAGGAGTTGGCCGCGGTGGACGGGGGCGAGGTCGTCGACGTCCGTGGCGGTGCGGCAGGGCTCGGACGGTGAGGGCAGCGGTGACGCGGAGCGGCCGCTGGCGTATTAGCAGCGGCGTTGGAAGGCGGTCTCGGTGACGGCGGGGTGAGGTCGACGGCGTCCGCGGCGGTGCGGCAGGGAGTTGGCGGCGTCGTGGCGAGGTGGCTGGAGGTGCAGCGGCGGTGGAGCTGGGCGACGGTGGCCGGTGTGGTGCTGCGGGTGAGATGGAGGAGAGCGACGGTGGCTTCACGGCAGGGGGCTCGCGGCAGCCGGCGGTGAAGACGATGACGGACGTGGATGGCCGACGGGGGCCTTGCGGGTGAGACGACGCATGCACGGGGTGCAGTCACGGCGTACGGCGTTGGCAGATGATGGGGTGTGGGCTGGGGGCTCGTGGGGTGCGTCGTCGGGAAGGCTTGCGTGAGGAGGCTCGACGGGTGTGGGACGGCAAAGGGTCGTTGGCAGAGGAGGGGTGTGGGCTGGGGGTGCTCACGGAGGTGACTACGGCGGTCTGAGGGAGTTGGCTTGCGGACGTGGGGAGCGGCTGGGAGTTGCTGTGGTGAGGGGAGAGGAGGCGCTGCCGTGGGCGTGCATGCAGGGAGGGGGAGGTTCGCTGTGATGGTATGAGGGGCGGGCAGAGAAATGGAATGAGAGAGGGAGTGCCGCGGTGATGGTCGGGGAGGAGAATGAGAGAGTGCGGATGGGTTGCCGTGGGTGTCCGGGGGAGGTGGAGGGATGACGACGACGGTGACGGCGGCGTCGCGGCAGGATGGAGCGCAAGGAGGGGGGGCTTCGCGTCTGCCGTGGGGGTTGATGGCTGGCGGGGAGTGGAGAGGAGTTGACGCGGCGATGGCAGCGGCAGGGGCACCGGGAGTGTGAGGGGAGTGGAGGTTCACGAGGGTCGGATGGCAGTGGGTTTGTGAGATCGAGTGTGTGGGATGAGAAGGGAGAGTCAAGGGGTGAGAGGGAGTACGTGGGTCTTGAGAGAAAGAGAGGGAGAGAGGTTTACAGGGAGAGGAGGCCACGGCTGAGAGTTCTGTGTGGGGAGTGGGAGGGGAGAATTATTGAAGGAGATAAGGGAGATGAGTCTGTTCGAGAGGGAGGTGGATGTGGTAGTTAGCATGTCGTTAAGGTGGGGTTGGAGAAAGGGAGAGGGCGTGGGAGTGAGGAGGGAGCAGAGAAGAGTGGGAGAAGAAAGAGGAGAGGGACGTGAGAGAGCCTAAGATGAAGGGATGAGGTGGACGAGAGTGATAGGAAGAGAGAGAGGGGGAGACACGGTGGGGTACAATGAGAAAGAGATGGGTCGAGAGAATAAGTGCGTGTATGTGAGGTGTTGATTGTAGGGTGAGGATATGAGAGAATAATTAGGACATGGATTAAGAATTATTTTCTCTTTTTTTGTGTTTAAGTTGATTAAAACAAAGTAAGTATATAAATCTACACATATATATTTACAACCATGTATATATATATATAAATATATTACATATATATATTTACAACCTTATATATATATATGCGGGTTTTGTATTTATTTATATTTTTATTATTTTTAAACTTTCTTATTATTTTTGTATTTTTATAACTTTTCCTCAATTTTTTAATATTTTTTATAACATTTTCTCAATTTTTAGTATTTTATTTTATTTATTTTTTATAACCTTTTCTGAACCTTTACTGGATTTTTTTGTAAAATATCGCCCACATAAATTAAATGCGTAAACCACCTTGGGACATCGTAGCATAATATGAAATTTACTCACAGAAATATTAAAAATGGGCGTGTCTACCGGTCCGAGTGACCCTGCGTGTGTTCCGGGCTTCCGTGTATTCGCTAGATCGAGTCGCCGTGAGTCGGCATGAGTGCGGAGGGCTGCTCCCGCACGCCATTGGCTTTCTGGAAAGTGTTTTCCGTGTGGACCGTGAGTTAGGCCCTCGGACTGTGAGTCCAGTCACCCAGCTTGGGGCTGGAGGTCTCTTGAGTTCCCTTTTGGAGGGAATGATCTCGACAGTTGTGAACTGCCTCGTGAGCCATTGTGCCAAGGTTTTTTGACCCTAGGTTTAGAGCAGATTGACGGCGTGGAGCTTGTTGGGAGAATGTTAGGCATGTGTATAACATGCTTAATTCTATTATTTTGATGATGTCTGACTATGACTCATTGATAAGTCTGACCTGCACTCGATAACGTCAATATTCATACATTTCAGGTCATTGTAGGTAAAGTATAAGAAATCAAGAATGTCATGCAAATCTAGGCAACTGCCAGCACAAAAATCAAGTTCCTCAAGTTCTATAGAATTCTAAAAATGAAAGACAAAGAGTCGACTCTAGGAGTCGACACATTTTTATCAAGGTTCTGTCTGGCATAAACCCACGGGAAAGAGTCGACTCCAAGAGTCGACACTTCTGTTTCAAGGTTCTGTCTGGCGTTCTGGCCTCACCGCATCAAGGTCCGAGCATGTCACTGTTCACCAGACTAAGGTCGATGCTTGATTCAGTGCCAGAGCAACTAAGGTCGACGCTAGTTCAGTTGCCACAGGAACTAAGGTCGATGCACATACCAAAGTTGAAAGACTAAGGTCGGTGCACATTTGCTCGATAGCTTACAAGGTCGGTGCACATTTCGTCAGCGCAAGACCAAGGTCGGTGCACATATGAAGACAAAGTCTGTGCACATATGAACCAAGGTCGAGGCATGTTTGGATCTTGTGTTACCTAAGGTCGATGCTATGTGCACATGAGCAAGTGAAGGTCGGCGCACGTTTGGTTTCAAGACTACGAAGGTCGGTGCACCTTTAGCGATTCAGCAAAGGAGGGTCGATGCATGTTTTACTTCAACGCACAATGTCTGTGCACATGTGAACCTAAGGTCAATGCACATTCTTATCTAAGGCATAGAAGGTCTGTGCACATTCCTGTTACTTTATATAAGGTCGATGCACATGCACTCATGTAGCTAAGAAATCAAGTCTGAGCACATTTCAAGGTCCGAGCACATACCAAGTCTGAGCACATTTCAAGGTCCGAGCACATACCAAGTCTGAGCACATATCAAGGTCTGAGCACATGCCAAGTCTGAGCATATTTCCAAGTCCTTGCATATATCAAGTACGTGCACGTTGCTGAAAGTCTGTGCACATGCTGAAGTCTTAAAGGAAGTGTCGACACCTTGTTCCAGCGTGTCAGCACTTTGGTCTTCCAGAGAGTAATATATTGGCAGTTTTTGTAAAAAGTGTCGACACCTTGCCACCAGCAAGTCGACACCCTGGGCTTCCAGAGATCGCTATATAAGAAGCTTTCATTAGATGTGTCGACACCTTGTTCCAGAGTGCCGAAACATTGGTTCTTCCAGAAAGCATTGAAGACCGGATCCTTAAAGAAGTGTCGACACCTTAGTTATCACAGGTCGACACTTTAAGCTTCCAGAGACAGTTATACAAGAAGACTTCATAAGAAGTGTCGACACCTCCTTCTCAGTAGGTCGACACATTGGTCTTCCAGAAGCTCTTAAGCCAGAAGTCTATCAAATCAATTGGACAATCTAGAGAGAGAAAATAGGTACTACAAGTGTCCAAATACATGGATTTCGAGGTCTGGATGGAGTACCCAGATTTGACTTTTGTCCCTGTCATCATGTCTCATTTAATCTACATTCTTGGAGTTACCTTTGTCAGAAATCCAGCTGGAGAAAGGATACCTCACAGTCTGCCACCTTTTTACTGTCACCCCATGTGACTCCTGTCCCAGCAGTCCTCAGCAAGATAGAAAGTAAACTCCAGCTAATGAGAAGACCACATGTCTAAAGGGCATTTAATGTGAAGACTTGGAAAGTGTCTAAAGAAAGAAATGGTTTCCTTTCTTCTCTGCTGCCATCGTCCTTTCATGGGAATAGCCCTTGGAAAGCACTCAAGTACACCATCGGCGCATGCTTCAAGGGAAGAAGACTTTGGAAGGAAAATCATGACAGATGGGTATGATGGAAGACCTTGTGGTGGGAAATCTTTCCCTTAGCTTTCCTATATATATTAAGCTTCCTCAACTGAAGAAGGTGTTGCTGCCTTGGAAGAAACCCACGCCCTTGAGCATCAAAGAAGAAAACCTATGAGAAAGAAAAGAAGGGAGTGAGAGCAGCCCAGCACTAGCTTGACTAAGTCCAATTCAATGCCGTAAGAGAAGAAGAAAAGAAGATCAGTCTTGAGAGAGAGCAGCCCTGCAGTCTACCGGTATTTGAAGAAAAGGATCCTTGGATCTAACCTTATAGCTGCAGTCACCAGCATCCTTGTCTTGATCTATTGTTTCAGTTGGTGTTTATATTGTCACTCTTGTTTCCTCACTGCATTTGCAGTATTTTATTTTGTGTTTTCGGTACAGTCCTCTTGCTATTCCGATCCCCTGTTTTGAGGGCCGAGTTCCTTTTGAGCAACAGAAGAAGGAAGGGTGGTCCCTCTGGTTTCCCTCTGGGCTTTCAGAGGAAGAGATGATCTGATCCTCTGGGTGGATAGCAAGCTGTTAATCAGCAGTTTAAGCTGTTAATCAGCGGTTCAAGCTGTTAGTCAGTGGATGTTGTGGAGGTTCTCCACGGTCTTACTTTTGCAAGGGTAAGCCTCACCGGGTTTGGTGAGGGGTGGACGTAGGTTGTCGGTTTACAACCGAACCACCTTAAAATCCCTGTGTTGTGGGTTGTATATCTTATGTGATTGCTCCATTTTCTTTATCCCCTTCACAGGTTTGTGTGTTTGCTGTATCAATGGAATCCTGATTGCTTTCTATAGCACACTTCATAATATTGCTCTCACACACACACACACGAGGTTCAACAAACAGCCAATCTCAATTCATGAGATTCTGGTTGATCTATAAAGTTCACACATACAGCTAGTTATCACACTTAGTTGATATATGTTGAGATCCCTGCTATCCTGTGCAATATATCACTCTTACCCCTTAACCACGTTGAAGCAACATCAATCTTGCTGCTGTGCAGCGTTGATCTTAGCTGTCTACCTAGCTGTGCTCCGTTGAGCTCAAGCTTCTACCTGTGTAGTCCTTGGACCTATTTTGCTATCTTCACTTAAGCCACTCCGTCTAAATCCGCTGTGCTATGTGTCTAAGTGTTTTATTGTCTTTATAGGAGTTCTCTCTACTTTTGGCAGCTAAGTTTTTAAATAGGCCATAGTTCGTGAGAGGATCTATTCAACCCCCCCTTCTAGATCCCATTGCACCGCACCGGACCCAACAAGTGGTGTCAGAGGTAAGCTCTACCATTCCCAGATCCTACGATCTGTAAGGAAAGATCCCGGTGCATTTTTGAGAAATTGGCTTCATTTGCTACACATGCTTCAATGGATTCTCCGCCTATCTATGATGGTTCAGATTTTTGGATTTGGCTAGGGAGAATTTTTGTCTATGTCAAATCCATAGATCCACAATTATGGAACCTTATATACATTGGTCCACATGAACTGCCATCAAATTCAGATGAATGGTCTGTTGAACACGAGACCAAACATATTGCTAACCTTGCTGCATTTAACTTGATAAAAGCTGCAGTTGATTTCAAGTTATCTCATCTTGTGTTCACCTGCAGCACAGCCAAGCAAATGTTGGACAGATTGGTGAACATCCATGAAAAAGGAGAACAAGAGCAGGAATGCCTCATGGCCGATCGATCAGAGCAGTCAAGCAATCCATCCTCATCTCAGGTAAGCTCTGACTCCGAAGATTTCACTTTTGAAGAACTTATGGATGCGTATGATCTGTTGATCAAGCAGTACAAAAAGGTGAAATCTGATAACAAAAAATTAAAAAAGGATCTTAAGAAAAATAGTCAGAATGAGAGCTCTCTCTGTAATTACTGTTCTGCATTTGAGGAGCTCAACGACACTCTTATGATTGATGTAGATGCGCATAAAGAAAGCATTGCCTACTTTAAAGATGAAAATAGAATCCTTCAAGCTGAAATCACTAGGTTGTAAGAAATTGTGAGACAACTTCAAAACCAACATAAACCAATCACCAATGATGAAACTACGCTTGAGAGGTTAATCCATGATGAGAGGTTGATTAAAGAAAATAAAAGTCTAAAAGAACAAATTGACATGTTGCTTGAACGACTGTCTATCTGTGAAAAAGGCAAGGGCATTGTTAATGATAGCCCTGAGAAATTGAATGAACTTCAATTGAAAATTAAAAATTACAAGGGTGTGAATGCCATGCTCAATGAGCAATTGACTGTGTACGAAGAGGACCTTGCTGAGTCTGAACTACATGTCTCCTCATTGGAGAGTGAAAACAAAGACCTAAAGAATTCTCTGTCAAAGGTTGATCAGGGCAAAGATAATTTAGACAGAATTCTGGGAACTAGGGTCAACCTTCAAAGAGAAGGTTTGGGGTACAAACCTGTGAACAAAAAGCCCCTTGGAAGCAAGGTGTATACCTCGTTTATCACTGGCTCACTTGAAGCCAGCACCTCCTATGGTCATCCAAAACCGCATGCTGCTCAGAAAAACCAAAAACAGATTGGTAAACAGAAAAGGAAGGCTTCCATGCAAAAATAGAAAAATGAATTTGCTAGTTTTGACATGCATGCTAGGAAAGGCCATGATAACTACCATGCCTTCCATGAAATGAATATTTATTGCTTCTATTGTGGTATGCTTGGTTACACCGTGCATGACTGCCTTACCTTGAAGAATGATGAACAAAGAGCAGGCCAAAATAGAAGGAACAATGTAAAGAGCCAAGGCGAAAGATAGGTCAACACTGGGAGAAAGCATCCTCTACACACTCATGTTCAGATGCCCATGTATGAACCTGTACGTCGACACACTCATCAGGATAGGTCGATGCACTCAATGGCTGTAAGAAGACATCGGCCACCTTGCTGCTTCCATTGTGGAAAAATTGGCCACACAGTCCATGACTGTTGGCATCTAAATGGTAAGACCCACTCTCATGCTCAATAGGTAGGTCTCCATGCTCATTCACAATGGCTCAATGCACCTGCACACAGAAAGAATGGTAAATTCCTTGTGCATTGCTTCTATTGTGGTGAATATGGACATACATCCAATCACTGTCCTTAGATAAGAGTGGGTGACCAGAAAGCAGCAATGAAAAAAAATGTCATTTACTAGAAGTGCTGCTAACCAACCAGGACCCAAGCAAGCTTGGGTACCTATAAACTCAAAATGATAATTTTGAGTGCAGGTGTCTTGGAGCTGAGCAACGCTCAACTAGCAAATAAATGCTCAAGGCACATGTTTGTAAATAAACCTTTTAATTCATGTTAAATCTGCATGTTAGGGTTATTATGAGTCATTGTATTTAGAATTACCTTCTTGTTCTAAATAAATCCTGCATGTCTGAAAACTTCCATTCTCCATCTAAATTCCCCCAAGGTGTGAGATGAACATCTAAGCTAGATTACTTGCTTACACCTTGTTTGACCTCTGGTATATTAAATGGTGTAGAATTAAAAGGCAAGTCAAGCCTACCTGGAACTCTCACTATGCATGAGCATGGTCTCAGATCCAAACCTCCGTCTTGTACCAGAGATCAATTAATTCAGCTATGTAATCCATGAAAAATTTGTCATGCTGATGGAATTGTTATGATGATGAGTTACTATTGATTCCTGTTACCTTTAGCAGCCATGTGAAATTCTTGCTTAGCATTGATGATCATTGCTTTTGATGATGTCTGCCATGGGCTATGGTTATACACCTACATCTCAACTCATCGCTCATGGGGACTGATAATATGCTGATTGTCTGTCTCATCTTCCATGAGCTTTGAATAGAGGGGGAGTTTAAAGTTTGCACCTAAGTGTATAAATGCATTGCATATGGTTGAATCTGTATGTGCTGTGGTCATTAAGCATCATCTTGGAATTTCATGCATTTCATGATCAAGGGACCCAACTCTGCATGACCTCTTGGTATATAAAAATGGTAAGCTGGGAGAAGGGCATATCTCTTCTGTCTGGAAACCCACATCATGCGTGTGGTGGTCTTAAGACCTCAATTCTCCACCAGGTAGCAAGGGTCAACCAATCATTAGAACAGTCTAGATGTTCATATGAATAATTCATCACATTCCCTCTATTGATTTCATTGCATATGCTGCACTTAGAATTCAGACATTCAATGCATAAAGTCAGGGGGAGTTCCTACATTTCATAGTTTACCCATGTGCATTTGTTATCATGCATATACTGATTTCAGAATTGATTGCACACCATATTGAAATCATCAAAAAGAGGGAGTAAGTAGCATGTATCCATCTGAACATTAAAAATTCTGTCTGCATTTAGTTTAGGATGCATTGCAAATAATCCATGATTGCATCATATTGTGGTCTAATACACGCCAATGCACACCATGTTAAAGGGACCCAAAGATTGCATATCAAATGGTATCATGGTTAATGCATAGTGTGTTCACTTAAGTCATAGGTTGCATACTCCATTGTCAACCCATGCACATGTTTAGGGGGAGTCAACATCAAAATTCAATATGCATTCATGCACTCTTTTTGTTGACATTTACAAAGACTGCATCCTCTTGGACAGTTGATTAGGTAGACCTTAGACCTACTCAGGTCAAACTCTGAGTTCATCCTGTTCGAAAACTACTCTCTGTCCGAGCTCAGTGTGTCGACACCATGAAAAGCAAGTGTCGACACTCCTTTGAGGTTGCTGGTCCTATCTCACTTAATTCAGCCTGAGCTCACTGCATATCCTCAGGGGGAGTGTTCCTTATTCCGTCTCACCGTGTAATCATCTGTCCACTCTACTAAAATCAGACCCTGCTTCATAATGCTGTTACACTATATTCCATCTTGGGTCTAAATTGCTTTGGATTGTCTGGAATTTGCTATCCCTTGAACTATCAGTTGAATATTTCTAGAATTCCTTGAATGCCTTGATCTTCTTGGAGGTTTTTCTATCTATTGTTGAATTCATTTATCAGAGTAAATCCTTTAGAATAATATTCCTTTATGGAGCTTTATGACTGCCCTGAAAATGAAAGCTACTGGTTTAAAATTAATGATTTTTTGAGCTTTAAAGCTTAATTGTCTGAAAGTGGTTGCACTCGGTCTTAATAGACTTAAACCAGCCTTTCATGTTTTGACATGATATGCCTTCTTATATCTGAAAGTTTATCTTTAGTACATAGGCTTTCTTGTTTGAGAAACTTCAGCTAAGTATTGTCTTTAAATAATCTAATTTGCTGGAATTAATAAGTGCTAACGGTCTCAGAGCAATGACACTAGTTCATTGAGAAATATGTCTTCTCATAGAAAATGAGGTAAAATATGTCATGAAGTGCCCTTGTTAACTCTGCTGTGATATTAAAGAAAAATCAAGGCAGAGGAATGGCAAGTTGCTGAGAAATATGTCCCCTCATCATCAATATGAGGTTCGATATGCCATGATGTGACAATGCTATCTCGGTTCCATTTGTGACATGACAGTCAGTCACACCAAGTACCTAGGGATACTGGCGTCTAACCAACGTGTATCCTCAAGATACAAGACATGACTGGACTTAAATGCTCGTAAAAAATCCTCTTGTACTCAATGAAGATTATGAGTGTGATAGCAAATGTTAAAAGCATATCTATTGAAATTCTAGAATTCCAATTAGTCTTCATACTTATTTAATCTCAATAATTTTCGTAGTAACTCTCAAAGGAGCTAATGGAATTGAATGAGTATGGTAAGTGGAGGTTAACCTTGTTTCAGTATGAATTTCTGGTTCACTTCTATTAATATTGCTGGCAGATGCTTTCAAGCGATTTTATTGAAAAACTCAGAATTTATCAGTGTTAAACCAATCTTATTTTAAGGGTAGCTTTACTAAAGTTCTACAACTGAAAATTCTGAAAAATATGTAACTTTGCATTTATGAACTTGACTTCAGAATGAGGAACCCTCATCTTATCAGTTCTTGGATTTTCTACCTCAAAAATCTCCAAGTGTAGACTCTTAGAGTCGACCCCTTGCAACCAGAATTCGGTCTAGCTGTCCTGATATCTGCCATTAAGGCAAATTGGCCTCCTGTCGCTTCATGCTCCAACGATTTTTGCCTTCTCTAGACCAATCTGCATAATTCACTCAAGCTGTCATGAAAGCATCACCATTTTCTTAACAATTGATATCTAGCATCCGCCTTCTCATCAACTGGCAATAGGCCAATTGGTATCATGATTCCCATGCAGCTGGTTTCAGTCTTCACATACATGGGTGGTCTGCATTTTCCATGCACTACATAGAAAATCTTAAAAATCTGAAAACCAGAAAACCATTAAAAACATGAAAAATCTGAAAATCAAATTTGTGATGTGGCTGCTATATTACTCTCGAATTACATCATGTTGCTATGATAACATATCCTGCATCTATTTGCCTCTCATAACTCAGTTCATGTTGCTCTTGTGTCATGATCTGTCTCTGCCATGCCAAGGGACATAACCTTGTTCAATAATTGCTCATCAACTAGTGGTATCAAGTCCCTAAAGCTACTGGCTTCAGTTCGTCCATCATATGGTTAGTGTGCATTTTCCATCTCCATGCATTGCATAGAAAATCTTAAACATCTGAAAAGCAGAAAACCAAAAAGGACTGCATTGTTTTATTATGCTCAAATCTCATGCACATATATGTCTACAGTGTTTCAATCCATATTGCTTTGATGCGACTTCATGGCATCCGATGCTAACTTATGTAAACTTCTGATGCCAAACCAAGGGACCCAACCTCAACAAAGGACCCAACAAGCTGATCTTGAATTTGGGTGATGTACTTCTCTCGTGTTGTATCATGTTGCCATGGTTAAATGTCTTGCATACATTTGTTTCTCATGACTCAGTTCAGGTTGTCTTGCCATGTCATCACGACATTTGATGACTATTTGTGTAAATATATTTCTGCCATGCCAAAAAACCTAACAATTAACATTGTGTTGGTCATTAACAATTGGTATCACTTGCTCTCTAAACGCTCAGCATCACTCTCTAACAAGTGGTATCATCTCCTTATCTGCACGGTCTTCTCTCTACATAATACTTGCATCACTTGCATTCATGAGGGACCCAACAAGAGAACCTTCAGGGACTCAACAATTGAAAACTTTAATCAGTGTACAACCATTGGTATGTATTTTCACATCAATTTGTGAACACTGACAAGCTATCTCAGGTTGCTGCACGATTCTTTGCTCCCTACAGGTATATACTTACTTTCACTCTGCACATCCTGTGCTAATAATATCTACTCTACTCCTTTCTCTCTATTGTGTTATTTTGATGATGTCAAAGGGGGAGAGAATTATATGTGTCATTAACTAGGGTATGCAGAGTCTTGAATGCTTAAAGGGGAGAGTCTTATATGGAAAGAGAATTTAAATACAAAGTCACTGTGCTTCAATTCATGATTATATTTCTTAGCACCTTGACTCATAATAACTCATAGTTGCCATCATCAAAAAGGGGGAGAATGTTGGGAGAATGTTGGGCATGTGTGTAACATGCTTAATTCTATTGTTTTGATGATGTCTGACTATGACTCATTGATAAGTCTGACCTGCACTCGATAACGTCAATATTCATACATTTCAGGTCATTGTAGGTATAGTATAAGAAATCAAGAATGTCATGCAAATCTAGGCAACTGCCAGCACAGAAATCAAGTTCCTCAAGTTTTATAGAATTCTGAAAACCAAAGACAAAGAGTCGACTCTAGGAGTCGACACATTTTTATCAAGGTTCTGTCTGGCGCAAACCCACAGGAAAAAGTCGACTCCAAGAGTCGACACTTCTATTTCAAGGTTCTATTTGGTGTTCTGGCTTCACCGCATCAAGGTCCAAGCATGTCACTGTTCACAAGACTAAGGTCGATGCTTGATTCAGTGCCAGAGCAACTAAGGTCGACGCTAGTTCAGTTGCCAGAGGAACTAAGGTCGATGCACATACCAAAGTTGAAAGACTAAGGTCGGTGCACATTTGCTCGATAGCTTACAAGGTCTGTGCAAATTTCGCCAGCGCAAGACCAAAGTCGGTGCACATATGAAGACAAAGTCTGTGCACATATGAACCAAGGTCGAGGCATGTTTGGATCTTGTGTTAACTAAGGTCGATGCTATGTGCACATGAGCAAGTGAAGGTCGGTGCACGTTTGGTTTCAAGACTACTAGGGTCGGTGCACCTTTAGTGATTCATCAAAGGAGGGTCGATGCATGTTTTGCTTCAATGCATAATGTCTGTGCACATGTGAACCTAAGGTCGATGCACATTCTTATCTAAGGCATAAAATGTCTGTGCACATTCCTGTTCCTTTATATAAGGTCGATGCACATGCACTCATGTAGCTAACAAATCAAGTCTGAGCACATTTCAAGGTCCGAGCACATACCAAGTCTGAGCATATATCAAGGTCCGAGCACATGCCAAGTCTGAGCATATTTCAAGGTCCTTGCATATATAAAGTTTGTGCACGTTGCTGAAAGTCTGTGCACATGCTGAAGTCTTAAAGGAAGTGTCGACACCTTGTTCCAGCGTGTCAGCACTTTGGTCTTCCAGAGAGTAATATATTGGCAGTTTTCCTAAAAAGTGTCGATACCTTGCCACCAGTAGGTCGACACCCTGGGCTTCCAGAGACCACTATATAAGAAGCTTTCATTAGATGTGTCGACACCTTGTTCCAGCGTGCCGACACATTGGTTCTTCCATAAAGCATTGAATACCGGTGTAGGTGCCGGAAGGTGGGTCGTCCGCGTGAAGGTGTGCGTGCGTGTTCCCTCCCGAACTTGTGCTGCTGCTACCTACAGTGCACAGGTTAGAAAAATAGAAATAGATGTGATCGCCAGAGACCTATACCTGGGCCTCACAGGAGTGATGTGATCGTGAACGCCTTGGGAACAGGGAGATGGTGGGTTCTTCTGTCCTCGCTCTCGGCCGACCAAGAGTAAGGAGCCCTGTGAGTCGATGACAAAGTCCTGCAAATTAACCAGCAAACAAAGGAACCATTAGACTGTGAAAGCGTAGTAAATACTCATGGAAGTAAAGAACGCATATAAATGGTGGTGATTGTACCGGGGAGGGGGCCGAAAAGGGGGATGGCCGAGACTTTCGACCATCCGCCTTCCCTATGTTTTGGGTTGAAAAACCTTTTTAAAATAGGGAACTAGGAAGATCTAGCATGTATGAATGCAGTGAAATGAACTAGAAAGCAACAAAATGGAAGACAAGGGAGAATAAAGACGGCGTTGCCCATCAACCAACAGAGGGCGGCCACATATGTGGCCGCTCAAGGGTGGTGGGCGGCCATGCCGATGGCTGCCCCCTGTAACTGGGGCTCGTCCATGGCGGAGCTCTCCTACTTCGTGTTCTGCTACTAGGGGAAGGTAGGGGAAGGCGCTCTCATGCTCACAGCTCTCTTTGGGGGCTCCGAACTACTAGCCTCTCCTCCTCCCAAAATGTCCAACCCGTGAGAAAAAAAGTCCAACCCCCTCACCGAAAGGATCCCCCCCGCTCGTGAGATGATTCGGAACGCCGTTTTGTATGTCAGGGATATCTCCCTCCAAAAATCATTTGAAAATAGAGTGCGTGCAAGCTACGTGGGTCTCGAACCCCCCTGGAGTGGGAGCAGTTCTGGAGAGCATGCTGGGAGTGGGCAGAACGTGGGGTTGACGGACGGTTGATAGGAGGCGGCCAAAGCTCTGGTCGCCTAAGGGGCTGGGCGGCCAAATTGATGGCCTCCTTGAGAGTGAGGGCGGCCAGCAGTCTGGCCACCTTGAAGGTGAGGGCGGCCAGCTAGATGGTCGCCTAGGATGGTGGGCGGTCGACTGTGTGGGCGCCCTGGAATGGGCTAGGCAGCCAGGTGTCTGGCCGCCCTAGGTTCTGGGCGGCCAGCACCTTGGCCACCCAGGGATCTGGGTAGAGAATGGATAGAATCATATATAGAGCTTCAAAAATTTCACGAAGGGACAGGGTGGAGCCTACCTAAACAAGGATGAGACTCCACACAACCAATCAAGCAAGGAAAAGAGTATCACTTCTACGATGGCTAGACAAGGTCCGCGGGATGTCTGAAATTAGGCATCTACAACCGGATCCTTAAAGAAGTGTCGACACCTTAGTTATCGCAGGTCGACACTTTGGGCTTCCAGAGATAGTTATACAAGAAGACTTCATAAGAAGTGTCGACACCTCCTTCTCAGCAGGTCGACACATTGGTCTTCCAGAAGCTCTCAAGCCATAAGTCTATCAAATCAATTGGGCAATCCAGAGAGAGAAAATAGGTATCACAAGTGTCTAAATACATGGATTTCAAGGTCTAGATGGAGTACCTAGGTTTGACTTTTGTCCCTGTCATCATGTCTCATTTAATCTACCTTCTTGGAGTTACCTTTGTCAGAAATCCAGCTGGAGAAAGGATACCTCATAGTCTGCCACCTTTTTACTGTCACCCCATGTGACTCCTATCCCAGCAGTCCTCAGCAAGACAGAAAGTAAACTCCTGCCAATGAGAAGACCACATGTCTAAAAAGCATTTAATGTGAAGACTTGGAACGTGTCTAAAAAAAGAAATGGTTTCCTTTCTTCTCTGCTACCATCGTCCTTTCATGGGAACATCCCTTGGAAAGTACTCAGGTACACCATCGGCGCATGCTTCAAGGGAAGAAGACTTTGGAGGAAAAATCACGGCAGATGGGTCTGATGGAAGACCTTGTGGCGGGAAATCTTTCCCTTAGCTTTCCTATATATATTAAGCTTCCTCAACTGAAGAAGGTGCTGCTGCCTTGGAAGAAACCCACGCCCTTGAGCATCAAAGAAGAAAACTTGTGAGAAAGAAAAGAAGGGAGTGAGAGCAGCCCAACACTAGCTTCACTAAGTCCAATTCAATGCCGTAAGAGAAGAAGAAAAGAAGATCAGCTTTGAGAGAGCGCAGCCCTACAGTCTACCGGTATTTGAAGAAAAGGATCCTCGGATCTAACCTTGTAGCTGCAGTCACCAGCATCCTTGTCTTGATCTATTGTTTCAGCTGGTGTTTATATTGTCACTCTTGTTTCCTCACTGCATTTGCAATATTTTCTTTTGTGTTTTCGGTACAATCCTCTTGCTATTCCGATCCCCTGTTTTGGGGACCGGGTTCCTTCTGAGCAATCAGAAGAAGGGAGGGTGGTCCCTCCGGTTTCCCTCTGGGCTTTCAGAGGAAGAGAGGACCTGATCCTCTGGGTGGATAGCAAGCTGTTAATCAGCAGTTCAAGCTGTTAGTCATCGGTTCAAGCTGTTAGTCAGTGGATGTTGTGGAGGTTCTCCACGATCTTACTTTTACAACGGTAAGCCTCACCGGGTTTGGTGAGGGGTGGACGTAGGTTGTGTGTTTACAACCGAACCACCTTAAAATCCTTGTGTTGTGGGTTGTGTATCTTATGTGATTGCTCCATTTTCTCTATCCCCTTCATAGGTTTGTGTGTTTGCTATATCAATAGAATCCTGATTGCTTTCTATAGCACACTTCATCATATTGCTCACACACACACACACACATGAGGTTCAACAAGCAGCCAATCTCAATTCATGTGATTCTGGTTGATCTATAAAGTTCACACATACAGCTAGTTATCACACTTATGTAGACACGCCATTTCTGACGTTACGGTGAGTAAATCTTATATTGTACCGTAATGCCCCAAAGTGACTTACATTTTCCTTTTATTTGAGTGACTTCCGTAATTTTGGTAAAATTACATTTATTTTGTGAGAGGGAGAAAAATTAAAAATATATATATAAATAAATAAAAAAAGAAAAAGAAATATAAATTCAAAAAATGTGTATAGTTGTGTTTACGTAAAAAAAATAATGTAATTAATTTCCTTTAATAAATTTATCTTTTTGTAAAGATATATATAAGTGATTACTATATATATAAAATCGATAAAAATATATTTATTAAAAAGTAAAAGATATAATAACCATAAAAATAAACAAAAAAAATAAAAAAGCAAATAAAATAAAATAAATTTATATAATTATTCCTTTCTCTCTCTATTTTCTTCCCTCTCTGTCACGCAACTCACGCTTCCCTATTCTTATCCCCACTCTCACAGCACACATATACGCACACTGCACACACCCCCTCCACCAAGGCACACACATACTCTCACTGCACCCCACCCCAACTCCTCCACTCCACCGCGGCTGTCGTCATCGTTTACCTCCCTCCCGATCCCGTCTCTCTTTTCTCTTCCCAACCGCCCCCATCTCTCCCTATCTCCTTCGACCATACTCATCCCCTCACCGTCGAATCCACTGCTACCTCACTGCACCCTCACCCGCCGCTGCCGGACACCACCCCATCCTCTCCGTCCGGACGACTTCCTTCGTCACTGCGTCACCCCAACTGACGCCACCGAGCTCCCTCACCGGTTTCCACCGTCTGCATGTAACCTCAATGACCCCCGTCGTAGCCACGTCACCTCCCCTCTGCTGCTGTTCCTACTCACCGCGACTGCACTCACGCCGCTGTCGAGCCACCCTCTCCTCTCCACGTCGGCCATCCTCACCACCTCCCCTAGCCATCGCGAACGCTCTCTCCACCTCTCTCTTGAAACCAGCCACGCCCTCTTCTCACTTTCTCCTTCGACGCCCTCCACACCTCGCCGTTGTCATCCTTCTCAACCCACGACCGCCACCGGCCGATGTCTCCTCTCTCCCGCTTTAACTCTCCACTTTGAAGCCTCGCCAACCCCACTGCTGCCGGCCCTCGCCGCTGGTAGTTTTTCACGAGCCCACCATCGTCCCCCACTGCATGCGCCGCAGTCCGCAGCTCCTTACCGTCACGAGCCCTCCACCGAGCAGCCCTCTGCCGTTACCACCGTCGCCCTTGCCGTGAAGCCCGCCGTTGTCGCTCCCCTTGCCAAACCCCTCCGCCTGCACCAACGCCGGCGCGACAACCCACTTCGCCACCTCGTTGCCGCCGGCGTCCGCCTCGTCGCAGTCTCCGACCGTCGTCATCCGCCCCGCTGCCGACTGTCGAACGTCGTTGCCCGTAGCCCTCACCGCTAGCCACTGCGCCCCCTCGCCGCCGAGCCTCCTTTTCCTCCTCTCTTTCTCGTCTCTCTCTCGTTTCCCCTCTCTCTCTCCCGTCTCTTCTCTTCCTCCCCCTTCCGTCTTCCTCTCCTCACTGCAGCGTCTCCCTCTCCCTCTCTCCTCCTCTGTCTCTGTCTCTTCCCTCTCTCTCTCTCTCTCCTGTCTCTGTCTCCTCCCTCTCTCCTCTCCCTCTCGCGTTCTCTCCCACCGTCCCTATGCATCTCTCTCTTCTCTCTCCCTCTCACAGTTTCTCTCTCTCTCTCTCTCTCTCTCCCTCACTCTTTCTTTTTTTTATTTTTATTATTATTTACTCCTCTCACCCTCTCTCAGTTTCTCTCTCTCTCACCCTCTCTCCCCTCTCATCTCTCTCTCTCTCTCCCTCTCGATCTCCCTTTCTTTCATTTTTTATTTTATTATTTTTTCTCCCCCCTCATCATCACTCTCTCTCTCCCTTGCGTCTCTCTTTTCTCTCCCCCTCTCCCCATCATCTCTCTCTCCCCCATCGTCTCTCTCTCTCCCCCACCGTCTCTCTATCTCGCCCTCTTCCCCCCTCTTCCTTTCTCTCTTCAACCCTCTCCGCATTATCACTTTCCTTCCTCTTTTTACTTTTCTTTTATCTTATTTATCACGTTTTTTTTATTTCCCTGCACCTCTCTCTCGTGTGGCCTGTCTTTTACATTTATATACATATATCATACATCCCCCCTTTATTTTGATCAAAAAAAAAGTTGAATAACAAAAATACAAAAAAATAGGGGAGAGTTTTCTCTCTACCTTGATCCCTCTTGGTGTGTGCCTGTAGGTGCGTATTGTATGGAGCCAAAAGAGGCCTACCGGTCCGATCTTTGTTGAAGTCGTTGAAATAAAGAAAGGCAAGTTTGCAAGCGTCCGGGCACGGGAACACGTCTCACTCAGCCGTGTATTCACGCCGCCTTCGTCTTGGAGAAGCTCCCTCGAGCCCGTCGTCAACCTCTTAATAAGCTTCCTCACCACGTCATCTTATTTGCTTTTGTTTCTAATGTGACACAACCTAAGACTTAGGCAAGCAAGCACATTCACAATCAAAAGGGCCAATTTTGGGCCGCCGCTCTCCCGTCACTCACCCAAGCCCGGGGTGACTTGGCGTTGCCAAGTGGAGGATGTGGGGTTGGGCCCTCGCTGGTAGAGGGCCAGCAAGGCCAAGATTTGATTCCCGATGGATGTGGAAGCCCAATTCAATGGGGTTGACAAAGTGCCGAAGGCACCGGTTGCACTTATTCCCACGGTGATCACTCAAGGCAACGGGGCTTGAGGATCGAGCTCTCACTCGCATAACCAGCGGAACTAGAACTAATATTGAAAGACAAGCACTAAATGGAGTGAGGTGTGAGCACTTACTCGATCGGTTTGAAGAAACCGGTCCCGCTTGGAGACGAGGGCGAGCGGGGAGGCGAGTGGATCCCCACACGCCGCGGTGGTGTAGCTTGACCTGCCCAAACAAGTTACAACACCACACCTCTCGCAGGAGGGGGACCTTGGGGTGGGGGTTAATGGATTACAACCAAAACTACCTCCGCACAGGGAGGGGCCTTCAGCCGGCCAAGCGGGGAGGGGAAACTAGGGCTAAAAGTAATGAAGAGGTGAAGACACCGGTTCTGCCTACTCTCTCTGAACAGGGACAGATAGTCGATGTTGCTGCTGCAGAACTTGCTCAAGAATTTTGCTGAAGGCAGGACCTGTGGGAAACTCTTCGGGACTGGTACTGGAACACCTCTGAATTTTGTTGATTTCTTCTGGATCCGCTGCTGACCTGGGTGGAGGTTCGAACAGAGCACCAGATCCTCGGACTGGTAGCTTCAAACTTCTAACAGCAGGTTGCAGAGGACGCCCCGACAGCTCCCAAACTCGGAATCAAGCACCGTCAGAGTCGTTGGAACCGTGGATGAGTCCTCTTCTCAGAAAAACTAACGGGGAAGCCAAAAGATGCCGGAGAAGACTTGGAGGCTCTGAACAAGGATGACTGGTCGGTGCAGACTGTGGGTAGCAGAACAGCGCAGCTGAGGGAGAAAAATGATAACTCTGGTTCACGAATGCTGATTGAAGTTCTGTTTCTTGATTCTGAAAGTAGATAGGAAGAGGAACAACTTTGTAGAAGAACCTGTGGCCTGAATCTTCGAAGATTCGTCGTGCCAGAGCTTCTACTATGGATCAGGTGCTCAGCAGGGGCAGCTCTGCGCAGTTGTAGGAGAACGGATCTCTCGGTCAGCTCGGAGCTTGGAAGGGGACGAGACCACCGCCGTTGCGAAGAAGACAAGTAGATGCTTTCGTGGATACCTCTTGGGCATTCAGATTCTCTAGGATGTGATCGGGGTCGCCTGTTCAAACTGATACTCTTCTGCTACCAGCGAACTGAAAACTAGAGGTTGAAGATGGTGGGGGGAAATGGGGTATATGGGAGGGGAAATGGAGGTGGATGAGTGTGGGGAGAACCCTGGCTGTGAGGGGGTCTAGGAGGGGGTGTTCCAAGGTGTGGGAGGGGAAGAATAGGGTCTGGAAGGGGGTCTAACAGGTGGTGAGAGGAGGAGCTACGAATTTGGGCTTGGAGGGAGAAGGAGGAAGGTGGGGGGGCACAAGTGGGTGGAGGGCATGTGAGTTTAAATTTCCTTTAATGTGGGGTGGTCAATGGTGGTCTTGGGGATGGGAAGAGGTGCCTTGGGAAGGTGGAGGGCTGCTTTGGGTAGTGGGAAGGGTGCTTGGGGAAGTGGGTGGGGTAGTTGGGGGTTGGGAGGTGGAGCTAGGATTGGTGGAAGCTCTCTTGGGACTAGGGGGTGGAGTAATGGGATGTGTGGGGAAGAGGAGTGATCTTTAATGGGGGTAGGTGGGAGAGTGGTGGTTGGGAAGGGAGGAGAGAGAAAATTTTTGAAATTGGGTGTGGAGGAGAGAGAAAGGGGAGTGAAAAAGAGAGATTAAGAGAGTGATGGGTGGGGAATCTCTCCCCTAGGGTCTCTCACCCAAAAAATAGAATCTCTCCACTAGATAAGAAGTGTAAACTCTCAAAATGGCAAGTTTTTCATTCATTGATTTATTAGTTCAAATGGAGGAAATGGGGTCCTATATATAGGCAACCCACATTTCTACAAAAGACCTTGACTCTTAACACAATGACAAATAACCAAGGGAAGGGGGGTGCCCTTGGGCCAAGCCCAATGAATTGGGCCCATAAACTAATCTATCAACATAATGACACTTAACCTAGGTAAATGACTCATTAACTTAGGTACAAGACTCAAATAAAAGGAAAATTACATAATTATGACTCAAAGAAAATATGAAAGTTACATGAATTGACTTAGAAAAATGTGACGGATGTAATGGAACCATGCTGGCGGGCAACCGGGGCTTTGAAAATATATGGGGCGAGAGATGCCCCTATCATACTCCCGGGGTGCGGAGAACTCGACTCCGTCGAGTAAGAGTCCTTCCCTCCTCGGAGGGTGTAGAAGTGGTATCGCCCACAAGTCTTCCGAACGAGACCGATCCATCCACCTGTCGAGATAGCGCTCGTATACCTTGCTCCTGGTGGTAGTGACCTATTCACCCAATATTCATTCAATGCGCTCACGCTGGGCTCTCTTGGCTGGTGGTCTCTCCTCTCGGGTGGGTGCTCTCTCAACAGGAGGAATAGGCTCAATATTCTCACTGGGTACCACCGGGGGCCCCTTATATGGCACTAGGTTGGCTACATTTAATGTGGGACTTACTCCATACTCCTTGGGAAGATCTAACTCATAGGCATTAGTGCCAAGACGTCTCAAAACCCGGAAGGGACCAGCCCCATGATGCCTCAACTTAGAGATGGCTCTCGGGGGGAGCCTCCTCGTTCTCACCATCACAAAGTTACCCACGTGGAATTCTTGGTGCCGTCGATGAGAGTTGGCTTACCTTTTATGAGTCTCATTCTTTTTGCTTATGTGCTTGCTAAGGTTTTCATGTAATTTTGTGAATGCTGACATTCTAGGGGTGATGGGTGGACCTGGGCAACCAAAAGTAGACCAATCATGCTTTGATGCCAAGAAGACTTTGATGGAATTTGGAGGGCCGAGGCCACCATATGTGGACTTATCATGTAATGTTGTCATGTAGACTTTGGTGGGCCTAGGTGGGCCGGGGCACCCGTAGGTGAACCTATCATGCAAAGTGGTGATGAATGTAGGGGGACCCGGACATCCGTAGATACTTTTGACATGCTTAAGACCCATGATAAATGAAGGTGGACCAATACATCCGAATATGGGCCACTCATGCTTTCTACTTGACATGTGGGTGGTATGAATGAATGGACCCCTCATGGTGTTCATGCCAAGTGGTGTGGTAAGCCTAGACACATGCATGTTTTTCCTAAGGGTGACTTCCATGTGTATAGGTGTGGGACAACCTTTGAACTCCCATTGGAAAGGATCGAACGGATCTAAGAATGTGGTCATCATGGGGTGGAGCACAACCTCATTACCTAGGGATATGTGGCCCAAGGTCATGACTCCCAAGGTGTAACCCAGGTCTAGGATGGAGTGGATTGGGTCAGATATGGTGAGTTGGTGTAGGGAAAGGTGGGTGGTGGATAAAGTGTTTGGGTCACACGAGTCTCTTGACTTCCATTGGAATGGATCATATGGATCATAAAATGGGTTACCAAGGGGGAGGAACTCCATGTCCGCAAGATCTTCAAAAGATGCTAAGTCATCCTTATCCATGATAGTTGGGCCAATGTTCTTGGCAAGTGGGTCGGCCATGAGTGGAGGGCTTGGCTTTCTACCCGAGATAAGAAGCTCTAAATCGAGGAGAAGGTTGGGCTCATCAGGTGTAGGGAGGAATAGAAGGAGGTCGCTAGTGTAGCAACCAATGGTGCAAACCGAGGTGATACACCCTATGCATAGGCGAAGGAGGCTAAGGCTCCTAGGTTGTTCGACCATAGGGGTCAACATGCTAGTCATCTCTAATTACCATGCTATGCCCTTGAGAAGGTCCTCTATGCATCTCTCTCTTCTCTCTCCCTCTCACAGTTTCTCTCTCTCTCCCCCTCTCTCCCTCTCTCTCGATCTCTCCCTCACTCTTTCTTTTTTTTATTTTTATTATTATTTACTCCTCTCACCCTCTCTCAGTTTCTCTCTTTCTCACCCTCTCTCCCCTCTCATCTCTCTCTCTCATCTCTCTCTCTCTCCCTCTCGATCTCCCTTTCTTTCATTTTTTTATTTTATTATTTTTTTCTCCCCCCTCATCATCACTCTCTCTCTCCCTTGCGTCTCTCTTTTCTCTCCCCGTCTCCCCATCGTCTCTCTCTCCCCCCATCGTCTCTCTCTCTCCCCCACCGTCTCTCTATCTCGCCCTCTTCCCCCCTCTTCCTTTCTCTCTTCAACCCTCTCCGCCTTATCACTTTCCTTCCTCTTTTTACTTTTCTTTTATCTTATTTATCACATTTTTTTTATTTCCCTGCACCTCTCTCTCGTGTGTCCTGTCTTTTACATTTATATATATATATCATACATCCCCCCTTTATTTTGATCCAAAAAAAAGTTGAATAACAAAAAAACAAAAAAATAGGGGAGAGTTTTCTCCTCTACCATGATCCCTCTTGGTGTGTGCCTGTAGGTGCGTATTGTATGGAGCCAAAAGAGGCCTACCGGTCCGATCTTTGTTGAAGTCGTTGAAATAAAGAAAGGCAAGTTTGCAAGCGTCCGGGCACGGGAACACGTCTCACTCAGCCGTGTATTCACGCCGCCTTCGTCTTGGAGAAGCTCCCTCGAGCTCGTCGTCAACCTCTTAATAAGCTTCCTCACCACGTCATCTTATTTGCTTTTGTTTCACTAGTTGCGTTGCATTGCATGCATCATTATCTGTCACTCCCATAGCGTCTCTCTCCCTGAAAGACCCCTACTTGTTCATTCATCATATCATCTATCTACCTTTTTATGTCTAAAAGGGGTTTCAAACAACACCAACCAGGTGCGCGTTTGAACATGACTCTGCTATTTTCATATCAAGGGACCGGTACTACACTACTTTCATTCTAATCCACCGTCCATTTGTTTCATCTACTGTGTTTTGCAAGGATAACCAAAGGAAGCCCTCTCCGTCGGCCGGCCGAAGGAAGAGGAAGAAGAAACTCACATCATCCCGTTGCCCGGATGCAGGACGCGATCATTCTCCTATTTTAAGGTACACTACCTGTGGCGATCACACCCTCCTTACTCCTGTTGTGTTAGTTATTTACTTTATTCTCACCCGCGCGGAGGACCATCCCCGTGGCGGTTCTCCTCCCCATTTAATTCCTGTTTAAACCCCGATCAAGGAATCCGTTCCTCGCGGCGGTCTTATTTTCTGTACTTTCGTTCCAACCCCGATCAAGGAACCCGTTCCTCGCGGTGGTTTCATTTCCTGTACTTTCGTTCCAACCCCGATCAAGGAATCCGTTCCTCGCGGTGGTTTCATTTCCTGTACTTTCGTTCCAACCCCGAGCAAGGAATCCGTTCCTCGCGGTGGTTTCATTTCCTGTACTTTCGTTCCAACCCCGAGCAAGAATCCGTTCCTCACGGCGGTCTTATTTTCTGTACTTTCGTTCCAACCCCGATCAAGGAACCCGTTCCTCGCGGTGGTTTCATTTCCTGTACTTTCGTTCCAACACCGATCAATGAATCCGTTCCTCGCGGTGGTTTCATTTTCTGTACTTTCGTTCCAACCCCGATCAAGGAATCCGTTCCTCGCGGCGGTCTTATTTTCTGTACTTTCATTCCAACCCCGATCAAGGAACCCATTCCTCGCGGTGGTTTTATTTTCTGTACTTTCGTTCCAACCCCGATCAAGGAATCCGTTCCTCGCGGTGGTTTCATTTCCTGTACTTTCGTTCCAACCCCGATCAAGGAACCCGTTCCTCGCGGTGGTTTCATTTCCTGTACTTTCATTCCAACCCCGATCAAGGAACCCGTTCCTCGCGGTGGTTTCATTTTCTGCACTTTCATTTCAACCCCGATCAAGGAACCCGTTCCTCGCGGTGGTTTCATTTTCTGTACTTTCGTTCCAACCCCGATCAAGGAATCCGTTCCTCGCGGTGGTTTTATTTCCTGTTCTCCGTCCCAGCCCCGTTGACGGAACCAGTTCCTCGCGAGGGCTTCTTTCATGATTCTCGTTCTGTCAATTGTTCCTGTTACTCTCATATTTGTTATAAAACCCCGCAAAGGCCAATGCCTAGTGACGGTTCATGTTGTTCATACTACTGTCATCCCGTTCTGTTAAGTGATATCCTGTTATAGTTAGTTTGCCTAGTTCATGTTGCTATTATCGTTTCGTGATATTAACAGTTTGTTATAATGTGGTGTATCTTTATGTTGTGTATCACTCACTCCTGAATCTGTGGAAACGACTCCCGTCGGACCTTCTCCAGCTTTTGCTGCTAAGTTAGTACCCCTCAGTCCTCATTCTTGCGCTACTCCCTTCATCATCACCATTGTTCGCATCAACACTTTGCATTTCGCTTGTTACCCAAAGTCACCTTGCGTCCTACCCTAATATTCGGTATCTCTAAAGCTACTCCCAAAGCAACGGGTTACGCCTGTTGAAGAGGGAGTTAGTTTGCGCGAGAGGACCTTCGTGTCCCTATCTCCGCCTTGTACCAGAAATTGGGGTAAGTTCAGATTTTACTGTGTCTCACTAGCAGGCTCCTTTCAGGACGGGTTTTCCATTACCCTTCCCTCACTTTTCATCACTACCCCCTCTTGCATTCGGAGTAGACGATCTTAACCGTCTACTTCTCACTTTTCTCTAGCCTTTCATCACTATCCTCTCTTACCCCCAGAGGTTGGACGATCTCCGCCATCTACACCTGATTGGCGATCACGGTGGGACTTCTTTGTTGCTTCCTTTGGTTACCCACAAGCTTTTTGCACCCACAATGCCTTTTCCTATTGCGCCCACGCGCGCCCACTTTTGGCACCCACAGTGCCTTTTCCTCTTGACACCCACGCGTGTCCCTCCTTTCGGCACTCACGTGTGCCTTTCCCTATTGCGCCCACGTGCGCCTACTCCCCTCGTGCACCCCGTGCACTCCCCCGATCCCTTGTGGTTACTTGAGAGGTCGACGTTGTCTCGTGCACCCACGTGTGCCCCCTCCTTTTGGCACCCACGCGTGCCCCTCCTGATTACGCTTACGCATTACTTTTGTCTCCCCAATAGTACTTTGTCATCCCAATTTTATCCTTCGTTCACTACGTGCATTCTTCCATAATCCCTTGTAAGATCTGAAAAGAGTCGTGTCGTTACGGAAAAGGAGTGTTGTGATGCTTGTTTAATTTCTTTTGTTGTATATATTTGTTGTCTGTTTATATATCTCTTGTTAAATTCAGCACTGCATTGCATATCATCTCCCTTTTATTTTTATTTTTTTTGTTCCTTTTTTTTAGGATCACCCTTTCTTGGTGAAGGAAGGACTCTCCGTCGGGAATTCCTCTCGATGGACTAGGATCTCCTTCATTGAGACCTCCGTAAGTCCCCGACATCGAAGGATTCCCTCTTCGTTCACTGGGCTGGTTGTACCACTGAAGTCCCCTGGAGATAGTCAACCCATTCGTGGTGAGTCGAGTGTCCTTAGATGACACGGCGGAAACCAATATTGCAACTAGGGTCTCTCCTGTGGTGTGAACATTAGATTAGAAAAAAAAGGGAAAACAAAAAGAAAACAAAAAAAAAGGCGTTAAACATCAACTTGTTTGTTAATCTTTGTTATTGGTTTGAGTGTGTATGATATTACGTTCCGGTAAAATCTCGCGTTCCGAAAAAGATCAAGAAATGTCCGGGAACGGTCAGAATCTGACCCCGAGTCACCAGGGGACACATGTCCCTGCTGAGGACGCAGGTTCCTCCCGTGAGCCCTCATATGAGGTGCGAACCACCGTCGGGGAAGCATCCCCACCACAAGATATTTCCTCCTTGCTAGGTGTTCTCGCGAACACACAGCTCAATTCCGATCAGATCCGAGTCTTTCAGGCCGTCTTAAAAGGGAAATCTGTTGATTCTACTCCTCAAAACCCAACACCAGTTGCCCTCCCTACTCAAGAGCCTGCACAGGCAATCCCTTCCTCATTCCCTCTTGTGCAGACAAGTCTGCAACCTCCCTCTTTCCAATTACCTCCCCAGTCTCAAGTTCCACCAATTCCTCATACAACATTTCAGTCAGTTCCATTTACTGATATGCCACAACGTCCGCAACCTCTCTCTTTCCAATTACCTCCCCAGTCTCAAGTTCCACCAATTCTCATACAACATTTCAGTCAGTTCCGTTTACTGACTTGCCACAACGTCCCACTCATCCGGAATTCCCTTCTCAGGCTTCCGCAAGGCCTTAGTGGCCACCACAACCTGCTCCTTACGATGAGGTCACTCAATCTCTCCTTCATAGGCTGAACAAGATGGACGAACAATTCCGAGATTTCAAAAAGGTTGTGGATGTCAAATCCGCGCCTGAGATTTCTTTACCAATCCTTCCTGTATTCCGTCTCCCTCCTTCTGAAATGCTAACGTACCGATGGTACACCGGCATAGGCAACCCCTTCATTCATCTAAAGGACTTTTTGTATGAGTCCTCGTTTTGGCAGAACGATCAAAGATCCCTGGCATATCTCTTCAGGAGATCATTGGATGGCCCCGCCTTAGAATGGTTCTATTCCCTAGAGCCGAGTGAGGCTGAGAACTTCGACGTAGTGCAACAAAAATTCCTACAGAAATATCAGGATAGGGTCGGTCCCTCCCTTTCTATTACCGACCTAGTGGCCGAGAAAATGAAGTCGGACGAAGATTTCGTCCAATTTGCTGATAGATGGAGATCCTTGGCAGAGAAAGTGAGAGATCCCATTTCGGAATCGGAACAAGTGAAGATGATCGTGTCTAATGCCACTCCGCAATTCAGACACGTCCTGGTAATGAATAAGCTCACCACTATGGAGGAACTATATGAGAGGGCTTGATATATTCAAACACAGTTGAAAGATTCTCCCCTCATGCATATGTTTGAGCCACCAAAGCCAAAGGTGTTTAGGAAGCCAAGCATGGGTGCCCAAGCTGGAGTGACAGAAGGGGTCGTAACGAATGAGCAGGTGAGTGCGGTTGGCAATCCCAACCGGCAAGCCAACCCCAGGCCTCCACAAGCTCCACAATTCCCCTTTCATCAGGACCAACAAGGTCAGCAACCCAATCGTCCTCCCCCACAAAACAACCTCCTCCAGAACAATATGCCTCAACCCCTCCATCTCCAACAACAACAATAGCGACCTCCTCAATATAATCAGGTTCCACCACCCGGGGACGATGGCCCCCAACAACAGAGGAGGCCAATTGGCCCAAGGAGAAATCACTACCCACCTTTGCCAGAGTCATTATCGGACATTTTTAATGCTCTCATGGCTGCTAATATACTCACCTTGCCTAAGGAAAGAGCCATATGGCCCACGAACGTTAACACTTCCAGATATTGTGTCTTCCATAGACAGCCGGGTCATACAGTGGAAAATTGTTTCCATTTCAGAGATTATATCTATGATGTGAATGATGAACATCAAATAGATTGGGATGAAATGAGGCGATACGTCGCCATGATGAAGGCCAGGAGACCTCCTCCTAGACAACAACAACAGCAACAGCAGCAGCAACAACAACAACAACAACAACAACAACAACAACAACCACAACAACAACAACAACAACAACAACAACAACAACAGCCTAGTAGGCACCACAGCAACAGCCAAACATGGGCATCCTCCAAAATCCATTACCGGCGCACCAACAACCCAACCACCAAGTCAACCCCATCTCTTCCTTCCCGGAAGTTGGAAGAGGGCAAGATTGGCATACGGAAGGCAGCTCTATCCATGTCGCCAATCATGTTCCAAACCAACCTCCATGCCTTATCCGTCCCGCACCTGTCTATTCTCGACCCGTAGCACGACCTGCAACAACGCCTTACCCATTTCCACCGCCGTCACGTCCTCTCATCCGCATCCCTACTGTTAACCTTCCACTGAGTCCTCAGCAAACATCATCCACCTCCACCATAACCCCTTTACCCTCGAAACCTCTCATTACCCACCGCCCATCTGGGGCCCCATCAACATCTACTATGCCTTCACCTCCCAAACCCCTAATCATCCACCGTCCATCCGAGACCTCATCCACTTCCACCATACCTCCACCTAACAAACCACTCATCAGAGCCCCTACACCTTCCATTGCCCCCGTTTCATTAACTGTTCCTCCACCAATACCCCTTGAGCCCCTGCTAAATCCCGTACCTAATCTCGTAGAGGTGCCACCAAACCCACAAGCCATGGTGCTCCGTAGTGGAAGGATGTTCCATCGGATTTTTCCCCAAAACAGTTAGGTCCCCGAGCAGTCTCAGCCAGAGAAAGACACTGAAGAGCAGCCAGAGGAGTCTATCCCCGGGACACAATATGACCTGTTAAAACACTTGGATAAAACACCAGCTCGGATCTCCATTCTTGAGCTATTCAAGAGGTCGAAAACCCATCAGGACGCCTTGATGGAGTATCTTCCGAAGGTTATGGTAAATGAGGATCTCCCAGTGGAGAGGATCTCATCGGTATTGACGTCGACTGATACACAACCGGCTATTATATTTCACCACCATGAGCTTGCCCCCAAGGAGGCTCGAAAATATGCTTTGTGTATTACAGTATAGATCAATGGGGCGTCTATAGACCCATGTTTGGTGGACACTGGTGCGTCTATAAACGTGATCTCCATGAGCACTCTCCAATTATGTGGGGTTGACACGGAACAGATAAGACCTTCATCAATTACGGTTACGGCCTATGACAATAGCAAAAAGCCACCAATGGGGATGATCATCTTGAATGTAGAATTGAGCCCTACATCAGTCTTTGCGGAATTCCATATCCTTGATATGGATCCCACATTCAAGGCCATACTAGGCCGCCCTTACATTGAGGTTATGAATGCTGTGCCTTCCACCAATCATCAGTGCTTAAAGTTTCCATACAAAGCTTGGATTATCAAGGTAAATAGCATGCCCATCTTTTCTACAGTGGATGCTATTAATACCTCATTGCCTTCTGTTTGGCCGACTCACCGGCCAATTCTTTCACTACTAGATGTGTGTGACCCTCGTCGCACCCCTTTAACACAAAAGCTGTTTCAGGCATCAAAGTCATGTCACCCTTCCCATTCTAAGGGATGGGAGATCATGAGAAACATTGGCTACCAACAGGACAAAGGCTTGGGTGCACAATTACAAGGGAGACTGAGGCTGCCAAAGAAGACAAAGTTAACCCTTAGAGCCAGCCTAGGCTTTGAAGGGCCACTTGAAGCATATGAGGGACCTCTTACATGGACCTTGTACTCTCATTTCAGAAAGGGTCCGGTTATACAGTTGGGGGATTACCTGCGAGAATCACATGGGAAATTGCAGATTGCCTATTTAGTTGAAAGCTACTCGAGAACTACAAAGAAGGGGAAACACGATGACCCGGACTGCGAGTGGAATAAGTGGTTTGATATACATGACATTTCCATTGCGCTACAGCAGATGTTCTCACCTCCGGACTTAGAGGGGCCACTTTTGATCTCCGAGATGTCAAAATATGTCGTTGACATTGCCAAAATTCCATGTTTTCCTCGCCAAGAGGACGTTGCCACTGACGGATCGCTTTTCGTCATTCTATCTAATCATTCTCCTCAGCCGTTGATGCTGACTCTTTCCTGGGCCAGACGTTTGTCTGATGATATTCCCAGGTCACCTTCTCTGCTCACATTCTTGCGCGGGTTTCTCAGCCCGTGCCGAATTTTCAACCATGATCTACTCAATGAGCCCCACAACCCCTTAGCTATAGTCCCCTCCTCTCATTCCCCAAGTTCTTTCAATTGTTTTGTAATTGAAAATGAAAATGAAAAAAAACGTCAATTTTCAAACTCCTCAACAATGCATTTCCTTTGAGGAGACCTCCTACATCTCTCACGAGTGTGCCCCGACTTACGGGCCACTCATTCAAGGTCCCCTGAGTGACCTTCTTTACCCCTCCACTGAGGGGTCTTTTCCTGTACATTCCTTAGTTTCCCCTTCGTCTGTAGGACAGGTAGGTCAATCTAACAATAATGATTCAAGGGTAGTACCTAGAAGAAAATCTATGGGTAGGCAAATTCCTCGTCGATTTCTTCTAGATTTAGCCAATAGGTGTCAAGCCTTTCTAGCCATTCCTCAATTGCTAGAGAATCCCATCTAACTGTCGGAGTTAGAATGTGAGGAGGATTACACAATTGATGAGGGGTATGGAGTTTATGAGCTCACAGATGAAGAGTACCCTATTGAAGAAGGGGACGAAGAATATGAGGACGCGGCCGACGCATATGCTAGCGGAATGAGGAGGTTTGACGAACCATCAGCCGCTATAGAAGAACCCACCAAAGAGATCAACCTGGGGACCGAGGAAGACCCTAGGATCATCCTCATAAGTGATAATTTGCCGCCATCGAAGAAGAGGAATTGATCAAGGTTCTAAAGGAGTATAGGGACACATTCGCATGGAGCTACGAGGATATGCCGGGATTAGATTCCACCCTGGTCGAACATCGCCTAACGCTAAAACCAGGGTCCGTCTCGGTAAAGTAAAGGTTAAGACGTTTCCGCCCCCAAATGGCTTTAAAAATGAAGGAAGAAGTCGATAAGCTCCACAAAGCTAGGTTTATTAGAGTCGTCCTATATCCTCAATAGGTGGCAAACATTGTCCCGGTCATGAAAAAAGATGGAAAGGTGAGAATCTGTATTGATTTCCGGGACCTTAACCGCGCGTGTCCAAAAGATGATTTCCCCTTGCCTCACATCGATGTGTTGGTTGATAACACGGCTGGCTATGAAACTCTCTCGTTTATGGATGGATTTTCGGGGTATAATCAGATCCGTTTGGCGGAAGAGGATCATGAGAAAACATCATTCACCACACCCTGGGGAACTTACTGTTATTTAGTCATGCCGTTTGGCTTAAAGAATGCTGGAGCTACTTATCAAAGGGCTATGATGGCAATATTCCATGACATGATGCATGTGTATTTAGAGGTGTATGTGGATGATTTACTGGTGAAATCCAAGACTAGGGAAGAACACCCGAGAGTTCTAGCCAAGGTGCTGCAAAGATCAAGGGAGTTCAATTTGAAAATGAATCCAAAAAAGTGCGTATTTGGTGTCTCGTCGGGCAAATTGCTTGGTTTCATTGTGAGTAAGAGGGGCATTGAAATAGATCCCAACAAAGCTAAAGCAATTAGGGATATGCCACCTCTAAAAAACCTGAGAGAAGTTCGAGGGTTAATTGGAAGGTTACAATTCATTCGTCGATTTGTGTCCCAGCACTCGCAAAGGTGCAAACCTTTCTACGAGTTGACTAAGTCAGGAGTAGAATTCAGTTGGAATTCTAAATACCAAAAGGCTTTTGAAGGATTGAAGGAATATCTGGCCAATCCACCCGTCCTAATTCCACCCACGCCAGATAAACATTTAATCCTTTACATCTCGGTTCTGGACGACTCCGTAGGAGCTGTCCTAGCACAAGCCGATGAAGCGGTCAAGGAAAGGGTGACCTATTACTTGTCCAAACTCCTCAACCCCTGTGAGCAGAAGTACACGGCTATGGAGAAAACTTGTGCCGCCCTTGTCTGGGTAGTGCAGAAGTTAAAACACTACTTTCTAGCTCATGAAGTCCATCTGATTGCCCGAATGAACCCTATGGAGTTCCTTCTAGAAAAATCTATCCTTACGGATAGGTTAGCACATTGGCAAAGCTTTCTATCTCAGTTTGACATCACCTACATTCAGCAAAAGGCAATCAAGGGGTATGCCATAGCTGAGCATCTCGCTCACCATCCTCTCCCCAAATTCGATCCTGTCCAGTCAGAGTTTTCAGATGAGGAACTAATGTCCATCAACCAATCAGATGATTACATGTGGACGTTACATTTTGATAGAGCTCTGAATTCCCAAGGGAAGGGAATCGGCATTACCCTCCTGTCGCCTGAAGGCCTTACATTCCCACTGGCATACCAGCTCAAATTCCCAGTCACCAACAATATAGCTGAATATGAAGCTCTGCTGGCTGGCCTGGAACTTGCTCATTCTTTTCGTATCACTGAATTGTGAGTCGTAGGTGACAGTCAACTCATTCTTCGCCAGGTGCTCACCAAATATCGCACTCGCGATCCCAAGCTTAAGCCATACCAAGAACTCACTGCTGCATTTGCCAAACTGTTCACCAAATTGATCTTTGTCCATGTCCCACGTCATCAGAATATTCTGGCCGATGCCCTCACCTCGTTGGCATCATCTTTAAGGTTCCCTCTAGGAAGATGGTTTGATTCCATTTCCATCTACAAGTGTCATGCCCCTGCAATCGATGACGCTTCCTACGTAGATATCAAGGATAGGATAGCAAGGAAGGCCCTACAGGAAGAAATCCTTGAGAAGAGGGAAATTATGTTGACAGAGTTAGAAGAAGAATAGGCTGATGAGGAGAAGCCATGGTTTTACGAAATTGCCAAGTATTGCAAAGATCAATCCTACCCTAGAGAAGCCACATCGGAAGATAGAAAAGCCATAAGGAGAGTGGCACAGAGATACATGCTGGTCGGAGGAGTGTTGTACAAGAGAAGTCTTACTGGTGTTCTTCTAAGATGTCTCGACGAAGAGGAGGTCTGGAAATGCGTCGAGGAAGCACACTCTGGTGTGTGCGGTGGCCATGTGAATAGCCAAATGTTTGCCAAGAAAATCCTTCGGCAAGGCTTTTACTGGCCCACCATGGAAGAGGATTGTGCCGTCTATGTCCGTAGGTGTGTCAAGTGTCAACTTCACGCCGATAAAATCCATTCCCCATCTTCTTCACTTAATCCAGTATCCTCCCCATGGCCTTTCTCCTTGTGGGCTTTCGATGTCATTGGTCCTCTTGGTAATCCTAACTCCCTCACTAAGCAAAAATCATTCATCCTTACTGCAACGGAGTACTTCACCAAATGGGCCGAAGCCGAAGCTTACGTGGGGGTTAAAGCATCAACAGTCTGCAAATTCATCATGAAAAACATCATCGCCAGGTTCGACATTCTAAGCATAATCATCACCGATAATGGGCCGCAATTCATTTCTCAGGACCTTCAGGACCTCTGCAAAAGGTATAAAATTGCATTGCATTATTCATCACCTTATTATCCACAAGGTAATGGCCAAGCAGAGGCCACTAATAAAACATTGATTAAAATCATAAAAAAGACCTGTGAGTCAAACAAGTTCTCGGATTGGCCAGAAAAGTTGATTGAGACTTTATGGGCCTATCGCACTTCAATCCGTACTCCCACTGGGCAAACTCCGTTCGCCCTTACTTATGGGATGGAGGCGGTAGTTCCGTATGAAATCTTGGTTCCTTCTCTCAGGGTACAGTTGGACAAGGAGCTTCCCCTCGACGAACGTCGTGATTCACTCCTTGCCCAATTGGAACTCTTAGATGAGAAACGGCTGGCCGCTGCCGAGCATGCACGTGTATATCAGAATAGACTCACACGTTTTTATCAAAAGAAGGTCATTGAAAGGAAATTTCAAGTCGGTGAAATGGTAGTTAAAAGAATTTTTGTAAAACCTGGTGGGCCACGTTCTAAACTCCAACCCAATTGGGAAGGACCATACGTGGTTCAGGCTGTGCATCCTGGCAATGCCTACAGGCTAGTAAATGCTGAGGGGATCGAGTTATCCCACCCTTGGAATGGGCTTTATCTTAAGAAGTATTACCCTTAGATAGGTGTACAGAGTGTCAAAAAATGAAACGAAAAACAACAACAAAAAATAGAAAATAATGAAAACAACAAAAATATGTATATATACAACAACAAAAGAAAAAATAGAAAAAATGAAAAGAAAAAAAATAGAAAATTCAAAATGCCAATGCCTGGGGATTACCATGTCGTTAAGTCATTGCATTCAACCTCCATGTTGGGATAGGGCCTATTAAGACTTGGTAGGTTCCGGGTCTTGATTTGCCAGAACCGTGGAGATCCCTGTCCGGCTAGTTCGGCTTATGCCCTCTCAAAAGAAGGTAACATGCATGTACACATGTGTTCTATAAAAGATCGGTAGCATCGCTCATGGTGAGGCCTCACCTAGAAGGTCTCCAGAAGGCTTAAATCTTTATTCTCTCTTTCTTCGACCGAATGAGACAGTCGGCGCCCTTAAAACGCTGAGCATGGGAAACACGAACATAACCCCTAGGGTGAGAGTAGGGCCCAATTCCTCGAGCATGGGTCAGAGCACAAGAAGAGGGCAGTGTCCCCGCAGGCATCCAAGAGGGATTCCATAATGTCAAAATACTATGTCCCTCGCAAAAAATCTGTCAAGAAAAAATCAGAAAAGAAGAACAAAATCAAAGTCAAGTGAAAAGCCTGGTCGTAACCGTGCCTGATCCCACAAGTGAAACCCCTTTGACTGAAAGTCAAATTCTATACAAAAGGGGTCATGAGATGTAAATGCTCAGGATTTGGTCTGAAGTTGCCCGAAAGGGGAAGTTAAGTGCACCCCTACTTGCTCGCCGGGTTAACGGTTTTACCGGTCCTTTCAAGAGGTTTACCCCCTTATACTCTTCCTTCTTCCTCTAAAGATAAAGGCTCAATGGAGTTCCTGAAGGGTGAAACTCGCCAAAGCCTGTAACATCCTTTTAACACAAACATATGGTTGTCCATTTTGAAAAGCAGAAGCCATTGTCGTGAAGGAGTCTCCCTGTTTCTGGCCGGTCAAGACCCCTCTCTACCATCTTGATATTGTCTTAGTCTAACCTCGGGCTTAGACCAATGCAAGCGCGTCACCTACGGGTGCGACGGCGTCTGATTCCGAGTCAGCGTCGTGCGGTTGGTCATTTGGGTTCCAGGGTGTTCCATTACATATCATCTAGAGTTGTGAGGAAATAGACCCGGGTCGGGCAAATCATTTACCTCGAACACTTTTTGGGTGAATCCCTGTGGTTAGAAGTAACTAGGAGCTTAAGCATGGCATGACGGTATTGTCATCAGGGTAAGTCCTAGCCGGCGGGATTATCATTCGAGGAGTCTAGAGGCCCAAATCAAACTAGATGTGCACTTAGGATACTTGGGAGGTTAGCAAGAAACCCCTGTTCTCATGTAGGTTAGATGTTATATGGGGTGGTCATCATGCGTTAGCGAAAAACAAAAAAGAACAAATCAAAAGCAAACAAAACAAAAATAAATCCAAAAACACCAAAAAAAAGAAGAAAAATGTAAATATATGCAAAGCAAAAAAAAATGGAAACAAAAAAGACCAAAAAATAAAATAAACAAACAACAAAACACAAAAAAATGAATGAAAACTCCAAAATAAAAAAATCACAATTTGCATGATGGCATTTGTATGCAACATTCCACTTTTAAATTTCCGCTTGCATTCGTGTGCTTGTCTGTCGCATTCATCATCGTCTTTTATTATTGCCTTTGTTAATAAGGGCTTGCCCCTTGACTCGTTATCAAGGATAATTCAAAACCACATCTGCTTATTGAGCAAGGGGCAAGTCAGAGCAGAAATATTAACTTTTTTGCTTAGATGTGTGCAGGATTCGAGAGACCAGAAAGAAGCAGAGAACGAAGCATAAAACATTTTATTCCACTCTCAACCGAAAAACAAACAACAAAAGAGAGCTTACATTAGGTTCCACCCTCCTTCTCTACATTACTCGTCTGCCGCTTTCTAGGCAAGAAACTCTAGAAGGTGCTATCCAGCCATGAAAAGTGGTACTCCTATCGCTTTGTGGTCCTCTTTCTATCTCCACTCCCCGACGTCGATCCGCGGGGGCAGCAAAGAAGCTACTAACACGAAAGCCACGCTCTCGTGCTCTTCTGTAGTGTTCCTCGCCATCCTTCAGCCACTGCTCGGCGAGGCCGAGACTGGTCCTCAATTCAAATAATTGGGCCTCCAGGGCCCTCTTCTCCTCTTTCTCGGTCGATCTCTTGGCCTTCTCTCTTTCCCTGTCCCTTTCTCTCTCGGCCCGTTCTCTCTCTCTGTCTTCCCTCTCCAGCTGAAGGGTGATCCTCAGCTCCACAGCATCCCTATAAGAGTCCTCACCTGGACGACGCTGCAGTTCCTCTTCTAGCTCGGCTATTCTAGCTTCCTTCTACGCGGCATGCGCAAGTGCCTACTGTGTTTCTTTCTCCTGCCATACGTTTCATCTCAGGCATATGGCAAGGTTTGAACAAGGGATATTAAACGGTGAAACCCTCACCTGTGTAGAAAGCATCCCTTCTACCTCCGCAGCCCGTTGTGTGGCATGAGAAAGCTGCTCGTGGAGTAGATCTAACTCTGAAGTAGGAATCCATAGACTGGAAGAAACGCCATCTGCCCCCATCGCCGATGAAACTGTATCGAGCTGGGCACGCTGCGACAGATAAGAGGTGACATTTAAGTGGTTAGGGCCATGAATTTCAAATCATACCAGGAGCGTGTACATACACACTTACGGATGAACCCAGAGCCGCTCGGGTGTCATTCTACTCTTGCTCCGTGTCTGCCAAATGAGCTCGTAAGTTCGTTATTATGGTGTTACGGGTATCCTACAGTTATGGCTCTTGAGTTCACAAAAAAAATCAAAAAAAAATGGAAATTGTAAAAGGCAAAAAAAATGGTGTTTTTACTTTACCTCCACAAGCCCCCCAAGTTGGAGCCTCTCCGCATACATTGCCCTGTAGAGCCATAGGTAATCTTCACTATCTTGCGCTTGTGATTCCACGAGCGTGCCACCCCGTTGCCAGTCTTCATACTGTTCGGGGAAGCGCACCCTCCAATCAACGCAGGTTGCCGACCCACGTGTCTTCTTCCCAACGCTGGGTGATGTGATCATATCCACCCATTCTGGGCACGCCCTAGGGTCCTCATGGCTAATCGTAGCCTTAGTGACTCAATTTCATTCAAATAATGAAGCCAGAGGTCCCGTCCGAACCGGGCACGGCTTCCAATTACCCATGGCTGGTCGACATCGACCATATTCGAGTAAGGCCTCCAGTTCACCTATGTTGGGTTGTACATATCTTCTTAGTTACTCAAAAATACAAAAAAATGGTAAAAAATGAACAAAACAAGAAAATAGAAAAAAAGTATCCTACCATCGTTGCAGGGAACTCTTGTAGCTCCCGTCTCAATACCATCAGTTGGTAGGATAGTGGTGCTGTGCTCATGATGGGTTGCCACCGCCTAGCCAACGGGATCGTCACTGGCCGCCAGTGTCGAGCTCTCCCCATTGGAATATAATAGTAGCTCCATAGCTACACAATCATGTGTCATTGGCATCAACAAAAACAAAAAAAAATAATAATCTTTTACCTGGATGAAGGGCGTAAACCCATTTATTGTCACCTCTCGGCCTGTCCTTTGCGACAGACCTGTAAATAGATGCGCTAGTACGGCAGCTCCCCAGGCATACTGCCCTACTCTTTCTAAGTCCACGAGCAGCTCCAGGAAGCGACAGTGTATGTTGTCTCCCTTGGAGCCCAATAGCAACTTGCCCAACAGGAAGATGAGAAATCTCCTCAGATCCATGTTGGTCCTCTCCCAGTTGCCGGCATCCACACAATACACAGCACGGGCTCCTCTTTCTGCCCTTTCCATGAATTCCTCCAGGGACTCGTCATCCCGTGGACGAGTGTCAGCAAGCCCTAGCGCCTCCATGATGGATGCCTTGGCTACTGACATGTTCTTCCGGCCGTCAAGGTCCAACCCCAACAACTTCTGGGCACCTTCTCGGTAGTCCGCGTAGGTGACGCCGGTCACCGCTTCCCCATCTACCTTCAGGCCCGTGATGCGGACCATGTCTTCCAGGCTGGGCACCATGTGCCCCCACGGCATCAGGAATGCCCAACTCACTGGGTCCCATCTTTCACGTAGTGTTTGGATCAGGGCAAGGTCGAGCTTAATTGGCTCGATTCGGAGGAAGGCCCCGAACCCCATCACGTCTAGCTTGGCCTTCTGGAAGTCCAGGAGACCTCGATATGCCGCCATTACCAGCTCTCACGAGATGTGCGATCGCATCATGCTCTGCACATACACAAGAGGTGAGAAAGGGGAGCTTTGCTAAGCAAGAAAAGAAGAAAAAGGATGAAGGAAGAAAGGAAAGGATTCACTTACGAGCTGCGATTGGGTCTTCTCATTGAATTGCCCTTCGACCTTTGAAAGTCCTCGGGAACTGCTGCCGGATCTGCTCCTCTTCGAGGAGCGGGAAGACTCACCCTCTGCCTTAAAACTAGATTCACCCTCCATCCTAATAATTGAGCAACTCTCACTACCCCCCCCTTCTTACAAACTTTCACTCTTCAACTCAGCTCTCGCGACTCTGGTGTTCCCGAGTCGACTGAAAGGGGAGGTATTTATAGGATTGGAAGACGTCTGAGGAGGCAATCGCCATTATCTATGTTGGTGACCCTCGTGATAGGGCATCTTCTTTTCAGTCTCATATAAGCGGCGAAATGACATGTCCACCCACTCCCCGCTCACTGAGGGGCAGTCTGATTCTTGGCCGGCACGTGATTGAGTGTAATGAAAAAGGAAAAGGAAAGGGATGCATATGCCGAGAGATTTAAATTGTCGCACGAGGATGAAACTAAGAGTCATCATTATTGAGCATCCCTCGAGAAGTTTGAATTGTCGCAAGTGACTGGAACTAAAAGTCACTACTGCCGACTCCGATGGACGATTCCCGCAGAAAAGAAGGAATGTGCCTGTCGGGAGATTTGAAATGTCGCGAGCTCAAAGTCGTCGTTGCTGACGATTCTCGCATAAAAGAACAGATGCATCAGTCAGGAGGTTTGAAATCTCGCATCGGAATGGAACTAAAAGTTGCCATTGCCGACTCCGACGCAAGATTCCCGCAAAAAAGGAAGGGGTGTGTTTGTCGGGAAGTTTGAAATCTCGCGTTGGAGTAGAGTTGAAAGTCGCCATTGCCAACTTCGACGTAGGATTCCCGTGGAAAAGAAGGTGATGTTTGTCTGGGGGTTTGAAATCTCGCATCGGAATGGAACTAAAAGTTACCATTGCCGACTCCGACGCGAGACTCCTGTTGAAAAGGAGGGCCCGTGATGAGACAAGATTCCCCCACTTCGGGGCAAAATCTTGTCGAACGCACCACATGGGAACCCACGTGGTAGAGAAGAGGCGTAGGGAAAAAGGAACATATCCAGGGCAAACAAGCCGTGTTCAAACCAAGTCATTCCACTCACATATCTATATAAGGGTTTATGCCCGCCATGAGGAGAGAGTGGGTGTGCAAGCCACTCACTAATCCTCGTCACCCTTCTGGTCGCTTCTCTTCTCTCTCCGAAGATGAAAGTCCTTCGGAGGCTTTCTAGAGCTCTGTGACGCAGCAATCGCCTTGTCGCGCCACACGTTCCCACCTGCTCTTTGGCAGTGCTCCTCGCCGTTCTCCAGCTTCTCTTGCGACCCCGATGGCCGCGAAGCTCTTGAATCCGAAGCTGTTGGTTGAGCTCCCCTTTGCTTTGCCGATGGAGATGCTACCAACTCCAGGAGCTCCTCTACCGCGAGCTCCAATTCCCCTCCAATCTGCAGAGCAAGTGACGTGTCTGGACGCTCTTTCTCTCAGAGCTCCATCTCCCAACCTCATGTGCTATTATGTCTTCGCCTTTCTCTCCACTGTCTCTTGCTTTACCTCTCTCTTCACCATCTGGAGAGAAACCTTCAGCTCCAGGACATCTCGGGGCAGCTCCTCGATGACTTGTCGTCACACCTTCTCCAGCTTTGTTGTCTGGGCATCACGCTCTGATCGAGCAACACATTCCTTCTCTGCTCAGACCACAAGAGCTAGCAAGCCCGTGATTTCCACTGCCATCCAGATCCAATCATCTCACAAGCTCAAATAAGTGGGTGAACTGTGCAATTGAATTTTGAACCAAATCACGCCCACCTGACTTGCGAGCTCATGCTCGATCCCTTTGGCACAAGCCACCGTGCCGCGAGGTTGCTTCTGAAAGGACATGACCTCCGAAAGAGGAGCTTAAGAACCAGAAAAGACTCTGTCGGCCATTCTTTACCACATGTTGGGCACCCTAAAAACGAGAGGAACAAATGCCGAGTAATGATTGAACACTAGAAATCCAAAACAAAAAAAAGAGAGAAAAAGAATAAAATAACAAAAAAATGAGTTGCCATTATGTGCCTTGCCAGATAAACTCTGCTTTCTATGTTTCCCTACTTGTGTAAATTGTTGTAATTGATTGATATTCTGTACATCTGAGTGTTTATTCCTTGTGAAATATTTCTATTTACTGATCGATGCAGGCTTTAAAAGGAAAGAGAAAAAAAAGAAGAAAACAAAAAGCAAGAAAAAAGATGAAAGAAAATAAAAAAGAAAAAAATGCATCATCACCCGCCCACATGTATCATATCCGCATTGTGTCCTATATTATATCTACACTATTAGAGCATACCATGGACCTTATGTCTTGGATAAATCTGGAGTTTGAGTTCCCCTTCAACAAAAACACTGATCACTTCAGAGGAATTCAGGACGTACGGATAGGCCGTTAGGATGTGACAGCTTGGGGACGACGGTTCCGTCCGGTGTGTCGGTACGTGGATAAACGGGCCCCGGCTCAGTATCAACTCATCGGATCGCTATCCTGACCCAGTCTCCTCAACTTAACAATATTATCCTTGGTTATCTTCTATTTTCTTTTGTTTTATATTTTTCTTTTAAACCCAGCATGCATTCATGTAGGACTTTGATATCATTGTGGAAGATCATTCACTTAATTTGATTATGTGAGCTACTATGCTTAAATGCTTAAATATGAGATATTCCATTCCGAGTCGAGTACTGAGTTTCCCCGAGGTTCTCTTGGATTGATTTTCTGGAAGAAACCATTGTTTGGATTTGTCTCCAATTCATCTTTTCAATTTCCCTTGGACCCACCTTGGCTGCAGCACTTCCACAAGGGCTGGTAACCGCACCCCAATGGTGAAACCTGCAGGTTTACGACCCAGGTACTTCCGCACCGTGAAGTTGGTCCTTTTAGTTTATTTGTGCCCCAGCGCACACAATGTCCTTCCTAGTTTGTTTACCATCCAAACAATCGTTGATTTCGGAGGATCCTCTTCGAGGTTGCTTCGCTGAAACTCGGGAAAGATTCCCATCATGTGATGTTAGAAGCGTGTCTCATCACACCTTGGCATCCGCTTTTCAGTCCACTCCATTTCATTCCAATACACTTCGTTTCATTCCATTGCACATCCCTCCCTTATAAAGTGGCTGCCAAGGCGGGGCAGCTGTAGACACACCATTTCTGACGTTACGGTGAGTAAATCTTATATTGTACCGTAATGCCCCAAAGTGGCTTACATTTTCCTTTTATTTGAGTGACTTCCGTAATTTTGGTAAAATTGCATTTATTTTGTGAGAGGGAGAAAAATTAAAAAAATATATAAATAAATAAAAAAAGAAAAAGAAATATAAATTCAAAAAAATGTGTATAGTTGTGTTTACGTAAAAAAAATAATGTAATTGATTTCCTTTAATAAATTTATTTTTTTGTAAATATATATATAAGTGATTACTATATATATAAAATCGATAAAAATATATTTATTAAAAAGTAAAAGATATAATAACCATAAAAATAAACAAAAAAAATAAAAAAGCAAATAAAATAAAATAAATTTATATATTTATTATCCTCACATCCCTTTCTCTCTCTAGTTTCTTCCCTCTCTGTCACGCAACTCACTCTTCCCTATTCCTATCCCCACTCTCACGGCACACACATACGCACATTGCACACACCCCTCTCCACCAAGGCACACACATACTCTCACTGCACCCCACCCCAACTCCTCCACTCCACCGCGGCTGTCGTCGTCGTTTACCTCCCTCCCGATCCCTTCTCTCTTTTCTCTTCCCAACTGCCCCCATCTCTCCCTCTCTCCTTCGACCATACTCGTCCCCTCACCGTCGAATCCACTGCTACCTCACTGCACCCTCACCCGCCGCTGCCTGACACCACCCCATCCTCTCCATCCGGACGACTTCCTTCGTCACTACGTCACCCCAACCGACGCCACCGAGCTCCCTCACCGGTTTCCACCGTCTGCATGTAACCCCGACGACCCCCGTCGTAGCCACGGCACCTCCCCTCTGCTGCTGTTCCTACTCACCGCGACTGCACTCACGCCGCTGTCGAGCCGCCCTCTCCTCTCCACGTCGGCCATCCTCACCACCTCCCCTAGCCATCGCGAACGCTCTCTTCACCTCTCTCTTGAAACCAGCCACGCCCTCTTCTCACTTCCTCCTTCGACGCCCTCTATACCTCGCCATTGTCATCCTTCTCAACCCACGACCGCCACCGGCCGACGTCTCCTCTCTCCCTCTTTAACTCTCCACTTTGAAGCCTCGCCAACCCCACTGCTGCCGCCCCTCGCCGCTGGTATTTCCTCACGAGCCCACCATCGTCCCCCACTGCATGCACCGCCGTCCGCAGCTCCCTACCGTCGCGAGCCCTCCACCGAGCAACCCTCTATCGTTACCACCGTCGCCCTCGCCGTGAAGCCCGCCGCTGCCGCTCCCCTCGCCAAACCCCTCCACCTGCACCAATGCCGCCGCGACAACCCACGCATCCGCCTCGTCGGGCATCCGCCTCGTCGCCGTCTCCAACCGTCGTCGTCCGCCCCGCCGCTGACTATCGACCGTCGTCACCCGTAGCCCTCACCTCCGGCCACTGCGGCCCCTCGCCGCCGAGCCTCCTTTTCCTCCTCTCTTTCTCGTATCTCTCTCGTTTCTCCTCTCTCTCTCCCGTCTCTTCTCTTCCTCTCCCCTCCGTCTTCCTCTCCTCACTGCCGCGTCTCCCTCTCCCTCTCTCCTCCTCCGTCTCTGTCTCTTCCCTCTCTCTCTCTCTCTCTCTCTCCTCCCTCTCTCCTCTCCCTCTCGCGTTCTCTCCCGCCGTCCCTCTGCATCTCTCTCTTCTCTCTCCCCCTCTCTCTCCCTCTCTCTCGATCTCTCCCTCACTCTTTCTTTTTTTATGTTTTTTATTATTTATTCCTCTCACCCTCTCTCAGTTTCTCTCTTTCTCACCCTCTCTCCCCTCTCATCTCTCTCTCTCTCTCCCTCTCGCTCTCCCTTTCTTTCATTTTTTTTATTTTATTATTTTTTTCTCCCCCTCATCATCACTCTCTCTCTCCCATGCGTCTCTCTTTTCTCTCCCTCTCTCCCCATCGTCTCTCTCTCCCCTATCGTCTCTCTCTCTCCCCCACCGTCTCTCTCTCTCTCGCCCTCTTCCCCCCTCTTCCTTTCTCTCTTCAACCCTCTCCGCATTATCACCTTCCTTCCTCTTTTTACTTTTCTTTTATCTTATTTATCACGTTTTTTTTATTTCCCCGCACCTCTCTCTCGTGTGGCCCGTCTTTTACATTTATATACATATATCATACATCCCCCCTTTATTTTGATCCAAAAAAAGTCGAATAACAAAAATACAAAAAAATAGGGGAGAGTTTTCTCCTCTACCTTGATCCCTCTTGGTGTGCGCCTGTAGGTGCGTATTGTATGGAGCCAAAAGAGGCCTACAGGTCCGATCTTTGTTGAAGTCATTGAAATAAAGAAAGGCAAGTTTGCAAGCGTCCGGGCACGGGAACACGTCTCACTCAGCCGTGTATTCACGCCGCCTTCGTCTTGGAGAAGCTCCCTCGAGCCCGTCGTCAACCTCTTAATAAGCTTCCTCACCACGTCGTCTTATTTGCTTTTGTTTCACTAGTTGCGTTGCATTGCATGCATCATTATCTGTCACTCCCATAGCGTCTCTCTCCCTGAGAGACCCCTCCTTGTTCATTCATCATATCATCTATCTACCTTTTTATGTCTAAAAGTGGTTTCAAACAACACCAACCAGGTGCGCATTTGAACATGACTATGCTATTTTCATATCAAGGGATCGGTACTACACTACTTTCATTCTAATTCACCGTCCATTTGTTTCGTCTGCTGTGTTTTGCAAGGATAACCAAAGGAAGTCCTCTCCGTCGGCCGGCCGAAGGAAGAGGAAGAAGAAACTCACATCATCCCGTTGCCCGGATGCAAGATGCGATCATTCACCTATTTTGAGGTACACTACCTCTGGCGATCACACCATCCTTACTCATGTTGTGTTAGTTTTTTACTTTATTCTCACCCGCGCGGAGGACCATCCCCGCGGCGGTTCCCCTCCCCATTTAATTCCTGTTTAAACCCCGATCAAGGAATCCGTTCCTCGCGGTGGTCTTATTTTCTGTACTTTCATTCCAACCCCGATCAAGGAACCCGTTCCTCGCGGTGGTTTCATTTTCTGTACTTTCGTTCCAACCCCGATCAAGGAACCCGTTCCTCGCGATGGTTTCATTTCCTGTATTTTCGTTCCAACCCCGATCAAGGAATCCGTTCCTCGCGGTGGTTTCATTTCCTGTACTTTCATTCCAACCCCGATCAAGGAATTCGTTCCTCGTGGTGGTTTCATTTCCTGTACTTTCGTTCCAACCCCGATCAAGAAATCCGTTCCTCGCGGCGGTCTTATTTTCTGTACTTTCGTTCCAACCCCGATCAAGGAACCCGTTCCTCGCGGTGGTTTCATTTCCTGTACTTTCGTTCCAACCCCGATCAAGGAATCCGTTCCTCGCGGTGGTTTCATTTTTTGTACTTTCGTTCCAACCCCGATCAAGGAATCCATTCCTCGCGGCGGTCTTATTTTCTGTACTTTCATTCCAACCCCGATCAAGGAACCCATTCCTCGCGGTGGTTTCATTTTCTGTACTTTCGTTCCAACGCCGATCAAGGAATCCGTTCCTCACGGTGGTTTCATTTTCTGTACTTTCGTTCCAACCCCGATCAAGGAACCCGTTCCTCGCGGTGGTTTCATTTCCTGTACTTTCGTTCCAACCCCGATCAAGGAATCCGTTCCTCGCGGTGGTTTCATTTTATGCACTTTCATTCGAACCCCGATCAAGGAACCCATTCCTCATGGTGGTTTCATTTCCTGTACTTTCGTTCCAACCCCGATCAAGGAATCCGTTCATCGCGGTGGTTTCATTTTCTGTACTTTCGTTCCAACCCCGATCAATGAACCCGTTCCTCGCGGTGGTTTCATTTCTTGTACTTTCGTTCCAACCCCGATCAAGGAATCTGTTCCTCGCGGTGGTTTCATTTCCTGTACTTTCGTTCCAACCCCGATCAAGGAATCCGTTCCTCACGGTGGTTTTATTTCCTATTCTCCATCCCAACCCCGTTGACGGAACCAGTTCCTCGCGAGGGCTTCGTTCATGATTCTCATTCTGTCAATTGTTCCTGTTACTCTCATATTTGTTATAAAACCCCTCAAAGGCCAATGCCTAGTGGCGGTTCATGTTGTTCATACTACTGTCATCCCGTTCTGTTAAGTGATATCCTGTTATAGTTAGTTTGCCTAGTTCATGTTGCTATTTTCGTTTCGTGATATTAACAGTTTGTTATAATGTGGTGTATCTTTATGTTGTGTATCACTCACTCTGAATCCGTGGAAACGACTCCCGTCGGACCTTCTCCAGCTTTTGCTGCTAAGTTAGTACCTCTCTCTCCTCATTCTTGCGCCGCTCCCTTCATCATCACCATTGTTCACATCAACACTTTGCATTTCGCTTGTTACCCAAAGTCACCTTACGTCCTACCCTAATATTCGATATCTCTAAAGCTACTCCCAAAGCAACGGGTTACGCCTGTTGAAGAGGGAGTTAGTTTGCGCGAGAGGACCTTCGGGTCCCTATCTCCGCCCTGTACCAGAAATTGGGGTAAGTTCAGATTTTACTGTGTCTCACTAGTAGGCTCCTTTCAGGACGGGTTTTCCATTACCCTTCCCTCACTTTTCATCACTACCCCCTCTTGCATTCGGAGTAGACGATCTCAACAGTCTACTTCTCACTTTTCTCTAGCCTTTCATCACTATCCTCTCTTACCCCCCGAGGTTGGACGATCTCCACCGTCTACAACTTAGTTGATATGTGTTGAGATCCCTGGTGTCCAGTGCAATATATCACTCGTACCCCTTAACCACGTTGAAGCAGCATCAACCTTGCTGCTGTGCAGCGTTGATCTTAGCTGTCTACCAAGCTGTGCTCCGTTGTGCTCAAGCTTCTACCTGTGCTGTCCTTGGACCTGTTTTGCTATCTTCACTTAAGCCACTCCGTCTAAATCCGCTGTGCTTTGTGTCTAAGTGTTTTATTGTCTTTATAAGAGTGGTCTATGCTTTTGGCAGCTAAGTTTTTAAATAGGCCATAGTTCGTGAGTGGATCTATTCAACCCCCCTTCTAGATCCCATTGCACCGCACGAGACTATTGTGCCCCTGTGGCTATGGTTTAATTCTCTAAATACGTTTTAATGATGCTTGAACTATGAGTCATACATATGGTTGATAATACTGTTGCTAATGGCATTTCTAATGTGTTGATTGGCCCATGAAGAAGTGGAAACATTCCTTGAGAATTCAACACTGGTCAACGCTAGTCAATGAAGGTTAACACTATTGATCAAACTGGAAGTCAGCTCGTTGACAGATTTGGTCAATGCATATCTCAGTTTGAGGCACTAAGGTCGATGCTACCTTAGTCAGAGATGTAGTAAGATCGATGCTACTTCGGCCTTCTAGCAATTGAGGTCGATGCTACTTCGGCCTTCCAGCAACTGAGGTCGATGTTACTTCGACAGCACAGCAACTGAAGTCGATGCAACTCTTGCTAGCACGAAGGTAAAAGTCTAAGCATATTACTAGTCAGAAGAAGCCAAAGTCTGAGCATGTAACTGTTTCATGCATACAAGGTCGGTGCACATCAGTCAGAGTCAGTGCACATTTTTGTTGGAACTAAACTAAGGTCGATGCTACTTTAGTCCGTGATGAAGTAAGGTCGATGCTAGTTGAAACAAGGTCGATGCTAGTTCTTGCATAAGGTCGATGCCAGCTCGATGAGGTCGATGCTAGTATAGCATGTTTTGCATATAAAGTCTATGCTAGTTGAATTAAGGTCGGTGCTAGTTGCATTCATGCATAATCATGCATCAAAGCTGGCACAACATGTCTTGCATAACAAGTCGGTGCTAGTTGAGTTGCATGCGCATCTGGTCTGTGTTAGTCTGCATAATCTTGTGCATTAGGTCTGTGCTAGCAGGGATTATTAGGTACTAAGGTCCATGCTAGCCATGCATCAAGGTCTGTGCATGTTTTGGTTTCAACTCTGTAGGGTCCGTGCACATTCAAGACTAGTGCAAGACAAGGTCGGTGCATACTCTGCCCTCAACATAGCAAGGTTAGTGCACCTTTTGGCTTTTGGCAAACAAGGTCGGTGCGCATTCTCTTCTAATGCAAACAAGGTAAGTGCACCTTTTGGCTTTTGGCAAACAAGGTCTGTGCACATTCTGCTTTCAACGAAGCAAAGTCGGTGCACATTTTACTTTCAACATAGCGAAGTCCATGCACACATTGAACTGCAAGGTCTATGCACATTTCAAGTCTATGCTAATGCTGAAATGAAGTTGGTGCACATTTGAAATACTGCCAAGAAGGTCTGTGCATGTTTTCCTTCAACGAAAATTGAAGTCTGTGCACATATGCCACTCGGCTCAGGAAGTCGGTGCACATTTGCTTTCAACGCGCATTGAAGTCGGTGCATATCTGGAATTCTGCCTAGAAAGTCTGTGCACATTTATGCTCGATAGCTGTAAGGTCTGCCCCTTCCTTACCTCAACTAAAAATGGATTTAGGCCCTTAAGTTCTACTCCAAATCATTGAAAGGGACATCCTTCGACTGTTCAAAGTACTGGAAGATCAGTTGTCAGCAAAGATTCTTACTTTCCAGCTAGACCAATGGCAAATCTCAAAAAGAGGGTCTCCATCCTAAAAGAGGTCAAACCTTAAGGAGATAGTATTGTACCGGACGAAGATATGCTGGGCAGGTAATGGAAACTGCAGTATATCGCTAGAAGCAGACTGGGCAACCAATGAGAACTCACTGCACCTTATCACTTCTGAACCATCCAGGGGTCACCGTGGTCTGGCATCTGGTCCTCTCTGATGAAGATAGATGGCCCAGATTTCATCTTACCAGATCAGGAGCTACCAACCTCGTACGTTGCAGATAAGAAGAAAAGAATGTCTGCCCCAAAGACATATCAGCTGAGAGACATACTCAGTAAAAGAAGATCATGCAGCAAGTTCAAAGAAAAAGGTGGACTTGTCCAAACATGGTAAGAAAAGCTTGGGAGAACGCTGGGCACCAAGTGCACCAGAGAATGAGGCTGAGCTTTATATAAGAGGAGCATGGAGCAGAAAGCCAAAAAGAAGGCGGGTGGAAAGTCTGCAACAGGAAGAAGAAGCCTTGTGGAATCAAGCTAGCTGCAGAGGCCCTTGCTGCAACCGAGGAGCACATGAAGACAGACGCCTTCATCTCCTTTCTTCATCCTGCGAGGAAAGGGAGAAGAAGCTTCCTTTTCCTACGAAGGAGAACCCGCTCCTTCTAGGAAGCACTCCGTCTGGAAGAAGCGAAGATCGCCATCCAGATTCCAGACAGGGCCTTGTGTTACCGTCCTCTAGTGTCATACATCCTGTCTGGATTTTCTTTTACATCATTTTTTCTTGTCTTTGAACATTTCTCTTGTTTCTTTGTTTGGTCCCTACAGGGAGTTGTAGGAAGACAGACAGAAGGTGATTCTGTTCTGTGGGTTGGCTATGTGAGGCCGTAAGCTGTGTGAACTCGTAAGCTGTGTGCCAGCATTTGTTTAGTGCAGTTGCACTAGTGAAGCCTCACTTGGTTGAGTGAGGGGTGGACGTAGGACTCTGGGATTGAGTCCGAACCACCTTAAAACTCCTTGTCTAGTGTGGTTGTCTGTGAGCTTGTTTTGCGGTAGATGCTTGCATAGGCCGTCTTCCTATCTCTCTATGACTCCTATCTTGTGGATCTTCCTGGGCTTTAGCCTACCTTTCATTTCGCTGTGCTTTAATTTGCAAAAAAGGGGCTGATCTATTCACCCCTCCCCTCTAGATCCGCCACCACGACACAACACGTGGTATCAAAGCCAATCTCTCATGCAAGGGTCCAACGACCTTGAGAGAAATGGTGGAATGGCATCAAGGGGTCAAATGTTTGAGGGTCATTCTGTTAACAGGCCACCCTTCTTCACTGGTACTGATTACCCGTATTGGAAAAACCGCATGTAGGTGTTCATTCGGGCACAAGACTATGAGATGTGGAAGGTAGTGAGCAAAGGTCCATACGAGCTACCTCCCGATGAAGAGCAATGGACTGAGGAACACATAAAAGAATCTACACTCAATTGGGGCGCAAGGCATTTAATGCAGTGCTCTCTTCACCCAGCGGAGTTCTCAAGAGTGTCTACATGTACCTCTGTCAAAGAGACGTGGGACAGATTAGAAGTAATCTATGAAGGCACTACTCAGGTACGTGAAACTAAGGCCAACCTACTCATTATAGAATATGAGATGTTTAGGATGAGGCCTGAAGAATCTATTTCAGACATGTACACTCGCCTGTCTTTGCTCACTAACAGTCTGACTAGTTTAGGAAAGACATATACAGAACAGGAGATTGTAATAAAAATTTTAAGGTCATTGACTCCGGCCTGGCATACAAAGGCAACTGTTGTAGAAAGTCACCTTTCACAAACCAAGGTGGATGAACTCTTAGGTTCTCTAATGACCTATGAGATAAACTTGAAGAGTAAGGAAGTCGAGGTAAGTAAGAAAAAGCCTCTTGCTCTGAAAGTTGGACGAAGCACTCAAGCCACTTCTGAGGAAGGTGAGATCTCTTGCAGTGAGCAAGATGAAGATCAAGTGGCTATGCTCACTTGCAGGTTTAGAAATTTTTTTTAAAATGAAGGTAAAGGCTTCAGAAAATGGAAGCCTCAGGTAAAGAAAGCGTACAAATCTAAACCTAAAAACTTAAACAAATCTGAGAGAGTTATTTGTTACTCTTGCAACAAACCAGGGCATATCCGAACTGAATGTCCTGAAAAAGTGAAGAAAGCCTTCAGGAAGGAGAAAGGCAAGAAGAAGAAAAACAAAGCCATGGTATGCACATGGAGTGATGAGAAAGAGGAGGAAGATGGAACAAGCTCCTCAGAAGATGAAACAGAAGACATCTGCCTCAGGGCAAATGGGGATGAACAATATGAGGTATGTTCCCCTGTTGAGCATTTTACAATCACTGACTGGGAAGAAGCTTATATTGAGCTTATGGAAAAATATGACATGTATAGAAAGGAAAACAAGGCCTTAAAAAATAAAATCAATTCAACTGTGCATGATCAAAGCGTAGATGATAAAACTGCTTCACTAGAATCTGAAATCGAAGATTTGAAGAAAATGATAGAAGACATGGAACAAGGGAGAACTGAAATGAGAGATCTGGAAGTTGAAAATGAAAATCTGAGGGATGAAATTGATGATCTGAAAAGAAAAAGGGAAAGTTATGAAAAATATAAAAATTTGAGCAATGAAAAATATGAAGCTATAAAACAAGTCAACTCTAAGCTACTTGAAGATGCTGAAAAACTTCAAAAAGAGTTGAAAGATAAACAAAATTCTTTCGAGAAGTTTATAGATGGAAGAGATAAGCTTTGCTAGGTACTAAACTGAACTTCAACAAAGAAGGGTTGGGTTTTAATCTCGCAAATAAAAAGAAAATTGGTTTGAAAACCGTCACTTTTGTATCTTCTGCAGGTGCCTCAAGTTTAAACACCAAACCTACTCAAAACAAAGGAAAAGAAAAGGTGGGAGAACCCATAAAGAAAAATCTTGTAAAACCCAAAAATTCTCCTCAGAAATCCCAGTCGAACCACCAGAAATCAAAGGTCAAGCCAGTTTACACCAAGGTTAGAGGTGGTCAAAGGGGGAATGCTGATCTATATCATCCTCAGCAAGGGTCAAGGCATCCCTGGTATTCCAATAGTCAGGAAGATAGAAATCCCTCCATGCATCAACGCACACACTCCTATAGGTCGATGCAGTCAAATGGTTGGCCCTTTCATAGGTCGATGCAGTCAAATGGTTGGCCCTATCATAGGCCGGTGCAGTCATACACATACAGACCTGATCCAACCTATTACCCTATGAACCACTATACCTTCTATAAGCCAAGGATGAACTATAGGAACTAGAAACACCCCTTTCCAAACTTCTACCAAAAGCCAAAGGGTAACAAGGTTTCTGAACAGGGTAGAAAATTGAAAACTGAAAACAGAAACTCTTCATCAAGCAAGAAAATGAAAAATGAGAAGAAATTTAGATTCCTAAATCTGTTTTATCTTGCTTTGCTGAAATGAAAGGTTTACTGGAACCCAATTGTCCTTGGGTTCCAAATATTGTTACTTGATTTCATGTGCAGGAGTGTCTTGTAGCCGTGCACAACAAATGGTATGTTGATAGTGGCTGTTCAAGACACATGACTGAGGACAGAACAAAGTTTTATCTCTTGGTGAAAAATGAAGGTGGGCATGTAACCTTTGGAGGAAACAATAAAGGGAAAATCATCGGTTCAGGTAAAGTTGGCAAAAAGTCCTCCAATTCCATTGAAAATGTCTTGTTGGTTGAAGGGTTGGAATACAATCTTTCGAGTATAAGTCAATTGTATGATAAATGACATAGAGTAGTGTTTGACTCTTCTAAATGTAAAATTTTGAAACCAAACTCCAAAGAAAAAAGGTTTTCTGGAAAAAGAGTCAACAATGTGTACATAATTGACTTAGATGATCCAGCCCATTTGAATCTTTATCTTACTGCACCTCAATCTGAACTTGCATGTCTGTGGCATCGTAGACTAGGACATGCTAGCTATAATGTTCTACACAAGCTCTTGAAACATTGTATGGTGAAAGGACTGCCTGAACTCAAATTCAAACAAAATGACAAAATCTATGAGACATGCACCCTAGGAAAACAAACTAGAAAATCTTTCTCCAGCAGAACTGTAAGCCTATCATCCAAACCGCTTGAACTAATCCATATGGACTTGTTCGGTCTAACAAGAACTGCTAGCTTAAGTGGAAGGAGATATGGGTTTGTATTAGTAGATGATTTCTCTAAGTTCACATGGGTGTTTCCTCTTGTGCATAAAAATGATGCTTTTGGTAAGTTTCATGCGCTCTACATGAAGGTGAAGCAAGATGGTAAGTATAAAATTTCTAACATACTTTCAGATCATGGTGGTGAATTCAAAAATGCTGATTTTGATAATCTTTGCAAGATTGAAGGAATAAATCATAGGTTCTCATCACCAAGAACCCCTGAACAAAATGGGGTGGTTGAGAGAAGAAATAGAACTCTCATAGAAATAGCCAGGACCATGCTTGCTGAAAAGCAACTACCAAAGAGGTTTTGGGCAGAAGCAGTGAATACTGCATGCTATATTATCAACCGATCAATGGTAAGGCCATTCACTAAGATGACACCTTATGAGCTGTTCAAAGGTAAGAAGCCATCTCTCTCTCACATGAAAGTATTTGGTTCAAAATGTTTTATTCATAATAATGACAAAAGAGATTTAGACAAATTTGAGCCCAAGAGTGAAGAAGGTATATTTCTTGGATATTCTGATAGGTCCAGGGCTTATAGGGTCTATAATCTCAAAAGTCTAATTGTGGAAGAGTCACCTCATGTTACATTTGATGAAACTTATGATGATAAATGTAACAGGAAAAATGATGATGATGAGGAGTTCATAGACACAAAGGAAAAGAATGACCCTTCACAGGAGGAGACAAAAAGAAATGATGATGCGGCAGATCCAAGCAATACAACGGTCACGGGTATAGGTGCAGGTAACAATCCTATGGATATTAGAGTGCTTAAAGATCATCCGCTAGAAAATATCATAGGAAGCTTACAAGATCCACCTAGAACTAGGTCACATTTCAAAATTGTTAATGAACTAGAACAACTTGCTATTGTCTCTCAAATTGAACCAAAGAACATTGAAGAAGCTTTGAAAGATGAGAACTGGATAAATTCCATGCAAGAAGAATTAAACCAGTTTCAAAGAAATAATGTGTGGCATCTAGTTCCTAGACCCTCATAAAAAACTGTCATAGGTACTAAATGGATTTTTAGGAACAAGCTTAGTGAAGATGGAACCATACTTAGGAATAAAGCTAGATTTGTGGCTCAGGGGTATGCTCAAGAATTTGGAATTGATTTTGAAGAGTCTTTTGCCCCTATAGCCAGATTAGAAGCAATTAGGATTTTGCTTGTGCTCATAAAATAAAACTGCAACAAATGGATGTAAAGAGTGCCTTTCTAAATGGCTTGATAAAAGAAGAGGTTCTTGTTGAACAACCCCCTGATTTTGACTATTCTTATCATGGAGATTATGTATTCAAGCTGGACATGGCTCTCTATGGTCTAAAGTAAGTACCCCGAGCTTGGTATGATAGACTAAGCTCGTTCCTCACTAAAAAAGGCTACATTAGAGGTAATGTGGACCAAACCCTCTCCACAAAAAGATAAGATAAAGATATCTTGTTAGTTCAAATCTATGTTGATGATATTGTGTTTGGTTCTACAAAGCCCAAAATATGTGAAGATTTTGCTGACCTTATGACCAGTGAGTTTGAGATGAGCCTAATGGGTATCTTAAATTTTTTCTTGGCTTGCAGATCTATCAGGGTGATGAAGGATGCTTTATAAATCAAGCCAAGTATGTGAAGGAGTTGTTGAAAAGGTTTGATATAACAAATTGTAAATCTATCTCAACTCCTATGGGAACAACTACATCACTGGATGCAGATGAGAAAGGACAGTTGGTGGATGCAAAGAACTATAGAGGTATGATTGGATCATTACTCTATTTAACCGCATCTAGACCAGACATCCAGTTTAGTGTTTACCTTTGTGCTAGATTCCAAGCTAGTCCTTGAGAATCTCACTTGACTACTGTCAAACGTATCTTCAGATACCTTGCTAGCACTCAAGACTTGGGATTGTAGTATCCGGCATCTTGTGAATTTTCTCTCATTGCTTATTCAGATGCTGACTATGCAGGATGCAAACTGGATCGCAAGAGCACTAGTGGCTATTGCCAATTCTTGGGTGGATGTTTAGTCTCTTGGGCTTCCAAGAAACAACACTCGGTTGCACTCTCTACTGTAGAGGCAGAATATGTAGCTGCAGGGAGTTGTGGCACCCAAGTGTTGTGGATTAAACATCAACTCCAGGATTTCTTAGTGAATCTTGGATGTGTCCCTATCTTATGTGATAACACTAGTGCTATAAGTCTTGCTAAAAATCCAGTCCTGCACTCTAGGACCAAGCACATAGATACCAGGCATCACTTTATTAGAGATGAAGTTTTCAAGAAAAACTTTGAGCTACATTTTGTCCAATCATAAAATCAGGTTGCAGATATCTTCACCAAGCCATTATGCACAAACATGTTTTCTACTCTAAGAAGGGAGTTGGGTCTATGTAGACCTCAATCAAAACAGGTTTGAATTAGTTGATTACCTCTCTCACTGTGTTCCTAGCATAATGACTATAAGTACCTATTTTCTGAAATTATCTGCTGAACTGGCATAAAGGGAGTTTAACTGTCTTTGGACTGCAATAAATAAAAATCACATGCATATCTGACTTTATCTTGTTGATACAAGTTTACACTCTCATGAATAATCAAAGTGATTATTGTTCATATTGCATTTTCCTGTAACTAGTCAACTGTATGTTCATAAAGCATTGCATGGTGATGGGTTGCTTTGCAAGTCTTTGTTTGGCCATGGTATATAAAATACTGAGTTGTGGAAAGACATGTTATGATTGCCTGAAAGCACTCACTATGCGTGAGGTGGTCTTAGGACCTATGTTCTCCGCCAGGTACCAAGGGTCAAGATATCATGTAGAAGAGTCTAGACATTTCTGTGGATACCTCATTTGAATCCCTACATATATGCTGCATTCAGAGTTCTCATACATTGCATGCATATAGGGGGAGACCTTCTGAGTGCACAGCATATCACTCTTTTTGAAAATTCCAAAAAGATCTATTGTCATGCATACTCTCAGGGGGAGCATCTGTCAAATTTTGGGAATTACATTTGTGCCAGTCCATCAATTTTATATATTTTTTAAAGTCAACCGAAAATTGCCTCTCTTTGAACTACCCTTGATTCAGAATATTGTCAATCTACTCATTTATTCATTACAATTGAGCAAATAATTTATAGGAATCTTCTTGCAAGAAGGCTCTCTGATTGACCTTGAATAACTCTAATGGTTTAGGTCAACTACATTTCAAGAGTTTGGGAGATAAACTCCTCAAGTTTAATAGACCTCAACCATCTTATACAAAATGCTGTGTCCCTGTGCAATCTTTATGAATCAGAAAATTTGAGATCACTAGCAATCATGGTTGAGCAACCTTGCTGAAGTATTGTCCTTAAACATTGCATAGTCTGAAATTTTCTAAAGGACAGAACATGTAAAATTTTTTATCAATGCTCATGACAGAGCAAATGGCTGTATACACAGAGAAACTAGGTCCTTCATCAAAGAAATGAGGATCAACCTATGTCATGAAGTGCTATTGCTATCTCTGTTCAAAATTAGACAGAATAGTTAGTCTCACTGAGTAACTAGGGGTGAGGGCGTCTAATCAACGTCCATCCTTACGGAAAAAGGTGTAGACTAAACTTGACTGTTCAAACAAAAGTATGATGAGCCAAAACAAAGTGTGAACCTGACCAAAGGTCAGACATATTGCTATATTCCTGAAGTAAGCTCAGCTATGTTCATCTTGTTTATTTTCAATACCCCTCAATGGTTACTCCTCGGTGAGTTACTGATTTTAATTGAGTAAGTTTCAAGGAGCTAAACTTGGATATGACTTTGTAAACTTGGTTTATTTCTATTACATCCACCTGGAAATTAATTCCAACTCTACTTGTATTTCTCTTAAACCATGCAGATAATAGCGATTGATCATGGGAGTTCTTAGTGCAGAAGAATATGAAAACTACTAGCTTGGTTAATGAATGTTGTTTTAAATTGACTTTTCTGCAACCCTCTCCTTACCAACCATTCATTAGCCCTCCAGCTACAAGCTTCCATCCCATTGCCTTTTGATGTTGTCAAAGGGGGAGAGTAAGCATGTGTGTGATCGCAAGCTAGTAACATGTGCACGATGTGCATGATCATGTGTATGAGGTCTTCATGCCAATGAATGCCATTTGTTGATTATTTATGACTCATAGTAATTGCCATCATCAAAAAGGGGGAGAATGTTGTGCCCCTGTGGCTATGGTTTAATTCTCTAAATATGTTTTAATGATGCTTGAACTATGAGTCATACATATGGTTGATAATGCTGTTGCTAATGGCATTTCTAATGTGTTGATTGGCCCATGAAGAAGAGGAAATGTTCCTTAAAAAGTCAACAATGGTCAACGCTAGTCAATGAAGGTTAACGCTACTAATCAAATTGGAAGTCAGCTCGTTGACAGATTTGGTCAATGCATATCTCAGTTTGAGTCACTAAGGTCGATGCTACCTTAGTCAGAGATGAAGTAAGGTCGATGCTACTTCGGCCTTCCAGCAACTGAGGTTGATGTTACTTCGGCATCACAACAACTGAAGTCGATGCTACTCTTGCTAGCACGAAGGCAAAAGTCTAAGCATATTACTATTCAGAAGAAGCCAAAGTCTGAGCATGTAACTGTTTCATGCATACAAGGTCGGTGCACATCAGTCAGAGTCGGTGCACATTTTTACTGGAACTAAACTAAGGTTGATGCTACTTTAGTCAGTGATGAAGTAAGGTCGATGCTAGTTGAAACAAGGTTGATGCTAGTTCTTGCATAAGGTCGATGCCAGCTCGATGCTAGTATAGCATGTTTTGCATATAAAGTCTGTGCTAGTTGAATTAAGGTCGGTGCTAGTTGCATTCATGCATAATCATGCATCAAAGCTAGCATAGCATGTCTTGCATAACAAGTCGGTGCTAGTTGAGTTGCATGCGCATCTGGTCTGTGTTAGTCTGCATAATCTTGTGCATTAGGTCAGTGCTAGCATGGATTGTTATGTACTAAGGTCCATGCTAGCCATGCATCAAGGTCTGTGCATGTTTTGGTTTCAACTCTGTAGGGTCCGTGCACATTCAAGACTAGCGCAAGACATGGTCGGTGCATACTCTGCCCTCAACACAGCAAGGTCAGTGCACCTTTTGGCTTTTGGCAAACAAGGTCGGTGCACATTCTCTTATATTGCAAACAAGGTCAGTGCACCTTTTGGCTTTTGGCAAACAAGGTCGGTGCACATTCTCTTATATTGCAAACAAGGTCTGTGCACCTTTTGGCTTTTGGCAAACAAGGTATGTGCACATTCTGCTTTCAACGAAGCAAAGTCGGTGCACATTTTACTTTCAACATAGCGAGGTCCATGCACATATTGAACTGCAAGGTCTGTGCACATTTCAAGTCTATGCTAATGCTGAAATGAAGTCAGTGCACATTTGCAATACTGCCAAGAAGGTCTGTGCATGTTTTCCTTCAACGAAAACTGAAGTCTGTGCACATATGCCACTCGGCTCAGGAAGTCGGTGCACATTTACTTTCAACGCACATTGAAGTCGGTGCACATCTGGAATTCTACCCAGAATGCTGTGCACATTTATGCTCGATAGCTGTAAGGTCTGCCCCTTCCTTATGTAAACTAAAAATGGATTTAAGCCCTTAAGTCATACTCCAAATCATTGAAAGGGACATCCTTCGACTGTTCAAAGTACTGGAAGATCAGTTGTCAGCAAAGATTCTTACTTTCTAGCTGGACCAATGGCAAATCTCCTAAAAAGGGTCTCCATCCTAAAAGGGGTCAAACCTTAAGGAGATAGTATTGTACCGGACGAAGATATGCTGGGCAGCTAATGGAAACTGCAATATACCGCTCGAAGCAGACTGGGTAGCTAATGAGAACTCACTGCACCTTATCACTTCTGAACTAATTAGAGGTCACCGTGGTCTGGCATCTGGTCCTCTCTGATGAAGATAGATGGCGCAGATTTCATCTTACCAGATCAGGAGCTACCAACCTCGTACGTTGTAGACAAGAAGAAAAGAATGTCTGCCCCAAAGGCATATCAGCTGAGAGACATACTCAGCAAAAGAAGATCGTGCAGCAAGTTCAAAGAAAAAGGTGGACTTGTCTAAAGATGGTAAGAAAAGCTTGGGAGAACGCTGGGCACCAAGTGCACCAGAGAATGAGGCTGAGCTTATATAGGAGGAGCATGGAGCAGAAAGCCAAAAAGAAGGTGGGTGGAAAGTCTGCAGTAGGAAGAAGAAGCCTTGTGGAATCAAGCTAGCTGCGGAGGCCCTTGCTGCAACCGAGGAGCACCTGAAGACAGACGTCTTCATCTCCTTTCTTCATCCTGCGAGGAAAGGGAGAAGAAGCTTCCTTCTCATATGAAGGAGAACCTGCTCCTTCTAGGAAGCACTCCGTCTGGAAGAAGCGAAGATCGCCATCCAGATTCCAGACAGGGCCTTGTGTTACCATCCTGTAGTGTCATACATCCTGTCTGGATTTTCTTTTACATCATTTTTTCTTGTCTTTGAACATTTCTCTTGTTTCTTTGTTCGGTCCCTACAGGGAGTTGTAGGAAGACAGATAGAAGGTGTTTATGTTCTGTGGGTTGGCTGTGTGAGCCCGTAAGCTGTGTGTCAGCTTGGCTATGTGAGCCCGCAAGCTGTGTGACTAGTGAAGCCTCACTTGGTTGAGTGAGGGGTGGACGTAGAACTCTGGGATTGAGTCCGAACCACCTTAAAACTCCTTGTCTAGTGTGGTTGTCTGTGAGCTTGTTTTGCGGTAGATGCTTGCATAGGCCGTCTTCCTATCTCTCTTTGACTCCTATCTTGTGGATCTTCATGGGCTTTAGCCCACCTTTCATTCCGCTGTGCTTTAATTTGCAAAAAGGGGGCTGATCTATTCACCCATCCCCTCTAGATCCGCCACCACCACACAACAGGGACCCAACAGAGCTGTCCCTTTACGACGGTCTTGACCCTGAGTCTTGTGACTCAAGGACCGTTTATTTATTAGGTCTAGTGGACCATCTAGAGTCTGGTGGCCCTGAGCCACCTGGTACTCCGTGTTACTAGTGATGGGTGCGTGACTTTCCGTGTTTACGTTTGGTGACCCCTCACTAGCTGTGGCTTTCCTGCGCACGTGAGTGTGGACCCACCTGGGAGTGGTGGAGATCTTTCCCGAGAGAGACGATTTTTAGGCTGGTTACCATAGGGCCTCTTGCCTTTGTAGCTTGAGTCCGACTGGGGGGAAAACCAGCTAGAGGACCCGACTTAGAGCGGATGGTCTGTGTGTGCATACGTAGTTAGGGTAGTGGGACCTGCGCTGATGAGCGCGACCCCAGCTAGTCCTTATTATGTGGTTACTGTATGGTATCTCAGTTCCCGTTGGGCCGGAGGGAGACACCTGAGGCGCGGACTCAGACGTCAGTGGACGCATCCGGCCTTGCTTCTAGTGAGCTGGTACTCTCGTCACGTGACATGAGATTCTCGTGACTCAAGGTTTCATTTTTCATCTGCGAGATGTGGTTTTACCTGTAGTTTCCGGGTGTGTTCCAGAGGTAGTGGTTTAGGGTTCCGGTGAGCGTCACCGAGGGTTGTCCCTAGACGGTGGTAGGTCCACGACTGCGTTGTCATGATGTTTCTTCTGGTAGCGTAGCCAGAGGTTTCCCCGTTAGTTCGGTGGTCCCCCGATTGTGAGATCGGGATGTGTTTTCACGTACAGTAGGAGTAGCTATAGTGCTGAGTTTTTACCGATCATCAGTTTGCTGTTCCTATTATTGTTGCTACTTTCTGTTACCGCCGTTGTTTACGGTTGGGGTTCCGCGAGACCCCTACTGAGCCAGTGACAGGAGGCTCACCCCTACGTTTCAGGTGCGGCGGTTCTTCCTCGAGGTTCGAGGGTGCTATGCTGGGGTTCTTAGTTGCCAGCTCGCCGGGCCGAGTGTTCACTCAGTGTTGGGTACGCTTCTCTACCTTAGACTGTACTTTCTATTGGATTAGACTCTGTTGCAGTTAGTTTATTTACTTCTGTTAATTTTTGAATTGTCATGCTTTATTTCCTATTTCCTTGTGCCTCCACACTCCTTTTTAGCCCTTCCGAGCCCCCCTGACTCGTGGGCGGCGGGCCAGGATTCGCATGGTATCGAGTTCTTTCCGGTATCCGGATCTTGGGTCGTTATAGGCAAGTGTTGTCGGAGGTGCTGACCTGATGATAGTGATGGTTTTTCTTGGTGCTGGAAGGTGCTGTTCCTAGCGTGTGCAAGGTTCGAGGTCAGGTCGAGGATGGAATTTGCCTCCCGATTGGTCGGAGGAATGCCGATTTCTCTTTGGTTGGAGAGATTGTGTTTTGCCGAGGTTCGTCATCTTGCGTTGTGTGTTCAGATTGGTTGGCCTTTTGTGTGCCATGAAGTCCATGCGAGACGTATTTTGTGTTGGCAAGGTGGTTGCCTGTGAGAAGCGTTGTGCCCATTTCCCCTCGTGTAAGGGTGTTGGCACTATTTCGGAAGGACGAGTGCCAGTTGGGTGGTGTTCGTGAGAATTTGTGGCTGGTGTTGTGATTCCCGATGTGTTGAGGATTGGAGTCTGCGGAGTTGCAGAGGATTGTTGGGATGGTGGATCCCGAGTTGTCATCGTGTTGGCTGTTCGCGCGGATCAGAGTGTAAGGATCATAGCGTTGGATGTTATGGGCGGATTGCCGAGGTTGCGAAGGGCATTGGAGGATTGGTTCCTCGGTGTGAGATGTGTTATTGCCGTGCCGTTGCTAGAGGCATTGTGGTTTGTGGCACTGGCAGGATGGTGAGTTGAGGAAATATGTTGGCAAGTGTGCCGCATGAGTACCCTATTTTTGTGTTGGAAAATGTGTCCGTGGATGAGGTTGTGTTTTTGAAGAAGTGATCTCTGACAGATTATGGGTCCCATTTGGTAGCTGCGAGCGGCTGGTGAGGTTGACTGAGTGGTCGACTGTGGTAAGATGTGTATCGTTTGGGGACCCGTGTGCATTGGTCATGGCATCGTCGACCAGGTTGCTGTGGTAGCAAGTGGCACTTGGTTGCCTTGGAGTCGTGTGCCGTGAATTGCTCAGGTTGTGTCATGTGGCTCTGTGATAAGAATGGAAACCGGGATTGGCAGGTGTCCATTTGGAGTAATTGAGATGAGATAGGATTTGATGAGACATGATGGTGATCCATGGTCCGTGACCAGCAAGGGAGGATTCCCCTGTAAGTCTGAGTCGAGTGATGTGAGGACCGAGGAGAGATCTTGTCATTTGGTTTTGCCGTGCTCCCCTGAGAGGGTAGTGTTGGGCCCCGTGCGGTGCAATGGGATCTAGAAGGGGGGTTGAATAGATCCTCTCACGAACTATGACCTATTTAAAACTTGACTGCCAAAAGCATAGACCACTCTTATAAAGACAATAAAATACTTAGACACAAAGCACAACAGAGTTAGACGGAGTGGCTTAAGTGAAGACAGCAAAACATGTCCAAGGACTGCACAGGTAGAAGCTTAAGCTCAACGGAGCACAACTAGGTAGACAACTAAGATCAACGCTGCACAACAGCGAGGTTGATGTTGCTTCAATGTGGTTATGGGGTAAGAGTGATATATTGTACTGGACAGCAGGGATCTCGACACATATCAACTAAGTGTGATAATTAGCTGTATGTGTGAACTTTAGAGATCAACCAAAATCTCATGAATTGAGATTGGCTGCTCGTTGAACCTCGTGTGTGTGTGTGTGTGTGTGTGTGTGTGTGTGTGTGTGTGTGTGTGTGTGTGTGTGTGTGTGTGTGTGCAATATAATGAAGTGTGCTATAGAAAGCAATAAGGATTCCATTGATACAGCAAACACACAAACCTGTGAAGGGGATATAGAAAATAGAGCAATCACATAAGATACACAACCCACAACACAGGGATTTTAAGGTGGTTCGGTTGTAAACCCACAACCTACGTCCACCCCTCACCAAACCCGGTGAGGCTTTCCTGCGGACTCAGCTTGACCGGGGACACGCCCCAAAACCACAGAACGAAAAACCCTCCGTCTGTCTTCCTACACACAAAACCGGTAGGGGCGGTTCTCCACAGACAGGAGCACACCTCCGTCTGTCTTCCTACACACAAAACTGGTAGGGACGGTTCTCCACAGACAGGAGCACACCTCCGTCTGTCTTCCTACACACAAACCAGTAGGGACAGTTTTAGAAGAAATGAGACAAACGTAAAGCACAAAGGAAAACACTACAAGTGCAGTGAGAAAAACCATAAAAACAAAAAGGATAAACACCAACTGAATCTTCATATAGAGATCTAGAAGTTGGTGACTACAGCTACTAGTTTAGATCCGAAGATCTATCTTTTCAAGCAACGGTAGACTGCAGCACTGCTCTCTCTCTCTCAAGGCTGATCTTCTTTTCTTTTTCTCTAACAGCACTGGACTGAGTCAAGCGAGTGCTGGGCTGCTCTCACACGCTTCTTAGGGAAGTTCTCGGTAGATGCTCAAGGGTGTGGCTCTCTCTGGGCAGCAGCGGCAATAGTAGCAGTAGCTTCTTCAGTTGAGGAAGTTTCATATATATATAGGAAAGCCAGGGAAACTTTTCCCGCCACAAGTTCTTCCATCAGACCATGCAACACTGATTTTTCTTTCAAAGACTTCTTCCCTTGTAGCATGGATGTGCGTGCCTCTTTAATGCGGTCCCCATGATTGGACGGTGGTAGGCAGGCATCAGACCATATCTGTCCTTTTATTACTTTTCAGATCTCCTCATAAATGATCCCTTTGACTTACGGTCTCCTTATTGTCTAAAGTCCACTTCTGTCATGAGTACTCTGTCTACACAAGAGTCTTCATTGGGTGACAGCAAAAATGATAGACTGTAAGGTGTCCTTCCTCCAGCTGGATTTCTGACAAAAGTAGCTCCAAGAAGGTAGATTATATGTGACATGTTGATAGGGACAAAAGTCAAACTTGGGTACCCCATCTAGACCTCGAAATCTGTGAAATTAGACATTTGCGGTACCTATTTTCTCTCTCTGGATGGCCCACTTGATCTGACAGAAAATTGGCATGAAATGCTTCTGGGAGGACAGAGGTAGACCTTCTTCTTCATTGAGGCATTTCATCAAACACTGCACAGACCTAGGTTCCTTCATGTGCACATACCCTAAGTATGCTTAGACCCATATGCATAGACTTGGATGCTATATGTGAAACTTGCACAGACCTTGTACAGGACATGCACAGACCTTATGATGCAATATGCAAACATGTACGACTTTGTGCAGGACATGCACAGACCTAGTAGTGCAATTGTTTAAATGTGCACAGTCCTTGGTCACATGATGAATGGATGCGCATCGACCCTATATGTGCACAGGTATAATGTGCACAGACCTACATGTGCACAGACCTATATGTGAACAGGCTCTACATGTGCACATACCTTGTAATGTTGAAGACAGAAACATGCACAGACCTTCACTTGCACACGTGCACAGGCTTTCAGAATGTGCATAGACTTTCACACCGTGCACAGACTTGGTTATGCAAATGTGCACAGACCTTGCATGCAATGGTGCAAATGTGCACCGAACTTGACAGTGCAGGAATGCACATGTGCATAGACCTTACTGCATTGAAGGCAAACATGCACTGACCTTCACTTACACATGTGCACATACCTCAGAACATGCATGACCTATATGCACAGACTTAAAACATGCATAGACCTTGTAAATGACTAAGGGAAATGTGCATCGACCTTAGTTACCTGAAGTTCCAATGTGCATCGACCATAGTTACCTGAAGACTTCCCCCAGCTGGATTTCTGACAAAAGTAGCTCCAAGAAGGTAGATTAGATGTGACATGTTGATAGGGATAAAAGTCAAACCTGGGTACCCCATCTAGACCTCGAAATCCATGAAATTAGACATTTGCGGTACCTATTTTCTCTCTCTCGATGGCCCACTTGATCTGACAGAAAATTAAGTTCAAATGCTTCTGGGAGGACAGAGGTAGACCTTCTTCTTTATTGAGGCATTTCATCAAACACTGCACAGACCTAGGTTCTTTCATGTGCATAGACCCTAAGTATGATTAGACCTATATGCACAGACTTGGATGAAATATGTGAAACTTGCACAGACCTTGTACATGACATGCACAGACCTTATGATGTAATATGCAAACATGTATGGACTTTGTGTAGAACATGCACATACCGAGTAGTGCAGTTGTGCACAGACATTGGTCACATGATGAATGGATGTGCATCGACCCTATACGCGCGCAGGTATAATGTGCACATACCTACATGTGCATAGACCTATATGTGCACATGCTCTACATGTGCACAAACCTTGTAATGTTGAAGATAGAAACATGCACGGACCTTCACTTGCACACGTGCACACATGCACAGACTTTCACAATGTGCATAGACTTTCACACCATGCACAAACTTGGTTATGCAAATGTGCACAGACCTTGCATGCAATGGTGCAAATGTGCACCGAGCTTGACAGTGCAGGATTGCACATGTGCACAGACCTTACTGCGTTGAAGGCAAACATGCACTGACCTTCACTTACACATGTGCACAGACCTCAGAACATGCATGACCTATATGCGCATACTTAAAACATGCATAGACCTTGTAAATGACTAAGGGAAATGTGCATCGACCTCAGTTACTTGAAGTTCCAATGTGCATCGACTTTAGTATGCATAATGCCAGATGTGCGTCGACCTTAGTATGCGCTATGCAGGATGTGCACGGACCTCAAACAGTAACACATGTAGACCTTGATGTGCACTAATGAGCATGTGCATCGACCTTACTATGCTGGACAGTGATATGCATCGACCTTATGTGCACTAGCTACAGTACATGCATCGACCTTCATGACTGTGAACAATGATGTGCACGGACCTTACATGAAGGAACAGTAATGTGCACAGACCTTATATGACTTAGACTAAAATGTGCACAGACTTTCTATATGTATGAACAGTAATGTGCATTGACCTTCTATATGCGTGAATAGTAATGTGCTTCGACCTTACTTCTTCACTGACAGAATGTGCATCGACCTCAGTAGCTGCACTGACCTGACTGCATGGACTTCTGTGAAACATGTTGCCTTGAATTCTGTGTTGCCAATGCCTTGATTTCTGTGCACCTAGTTGCCTCGATTTCTATGCAACCATGTAGCTTGAGTTTCTCTTTCAACTTGGAAGGTTTTTGCTCTTGTATTTTTGTGTCAAGAATTCAGCCTTGATTTCCGTGCTACCAATTGTCTAGATTTACGTGCCATTCTTGATTTCTTATACTTTACTTACAATGACCTGAAATGTATGAATACTGACGTTATCAAGTGCAAGTTAGACTCATCAGTGACTCATAGGCAGACATCATCAAAACCACATTAAGGTGGAGAAGCATGCGTGTATCATACATGCACAACATTCTCGCAACATTCTCCCCCTTTTTGATGATGGCAACTATGAGTCATTATGAGTACATTGTAAGTGAAGGTGCAAAGAAATATAATCATGAATTGAAGCACAAAGACTTTCTCTCCCCATATTCCCCTTTATGCATTCAAGACTCTCCCCCTTATGCATACCCTAGTTAATGACACATATAATTCTCTCCCCCTTTGACATCATCAAAATAACAGAATAGAGAGAATATATGGCACAATTAGGAAAGAAAGGAGTAGAGTAGGAGATTGTTAGCACTGGATGTATAGAGTGAAAGTAAGTACATACCTATAGGTAGCAAGGAAACGTGCATCAACCTGAGATACCGTGTTAGTGTTCACAAATTGATGTGGAAATGCATGCCAATGGTTGTACATTGATTAACGTTTATAATTGTTGGGTCCCTGATGGTGTTGCGTACGGACTGAATAGATCTAGAGGGGGGGGTGAATAGATCTAGCCCCTTTTTCAATTTATAAATCAAAGATCGACTAGACCTTAAGCAAACTATGGGTTGCAAAGATAAAACTGATAACTACAGCGACAGCAAGCAATAAGAAGAGCACACACCACAAGCAAAACCACAAGACAGGATTTTTAGGTGGTTCAGTCTCTTCCCGAGACTTACGTCCACCCCTCGCTCAACTTGAGCAAGGCTTCACTAAATGAGAACACCTGATCTCAACCAACACACCGCTGATACACAGCTTCTTCCCGCTGACACACAGCTTGTACCCGCTGCCTCACAGCTTGGCACTTGATGTAATGAAAAGAACAAAAGATGCAACAGGACTGAACAAGAGCTTTTGAATCAAAGAAAAAGAGTTCAGCCTGGGACTGCAGGTAACAGGAATAGACTCCCTGTGGAACTTCCAGACGATTACCTTCAGCTGCGACGCTGCTGGAGTCTTGCTTGCCTTGAGTCAGTCTTCCTTCTGCAGCAATGACGATGCCTTCGGTCTTGTGCAGTCTTTGTGGTTTCTGAAGAGCCACTCCTTCTTTTCTCTTTCAGAGTATCTTCGTGGGTGTATTCTTTCTTTCTCTTCTACTCTGTGTTCCACACCCCGCTCTCTGTCATCTTTACCTTTTGTACCAGTTCTTTTCAAAGCATAGGCTTTTCTCGCGCAGATTCGTAATTGAGCGCACATCCATTGGATTATCGGCTAGAAAACAGGGAGAAGGTTGAACAGAATATTCGAATGGGTTTGACCGGTTCTAAATGGCATTCTCTCCTTAAATCCAGTGCGCAATCTTATCATCTCAACAGCCCAACGACCTGCAGCAACAACCTGTAGGTTTCTAGGAACAGAAACTGAATTCAGTTGAGTTTCGGTTCTGGACGCTGTATCGCTTGTGGTCGACAACGACCCTGTCGCTGGTCGACAAGAAGCAATGTCCAGATTACTGGTAGTTCAGGCTGATGCTCTATCTGTTCCGTGGTCGACAACGAGCAGGGCTTTGGTCGACAACCAAAGCACATACAGAAGGAAAATGACTTGAGCTATGTTTGGTTGGATTCGTTGGTCGACAATGACCACTTCACTGGTCGACAAGCAACCTTTGACACTTCTTCTGATTTGTTGACTTCACTTGTACTTCAGTATACCTGAAATTACTTGAACTATCAGAAGTGACTTGAACTATCAGATTTGCATTGAATTCGTTAAACACATCTTTTGTCATCATCAAATTGTCATGAGTTCATTACTTAACATTGAAGGAGCAATTAACCATACCCTTTGTCATCATCAAAACCAAGGAATGCACAACATTCTCCCCCTTTTTGATGATGACAACCATGAGTCATTGTGACAGTCAACAGATTATAAAATTCATTTGATATTTCATTCAAGACTATCATAACACAGATTTTAGCCAGACAATTCATTTGATGTGCCGTTTGATGTGTCTTACAAAAGCATCATAACACTAGTTACATGAAAGACTCAAAAAGGAGAAAGACACATAGTGACACATAGTCTTGACCTCTAGACACACCTAGACACACAATGACACATAAGACCCTATCTCCCCCTTTGTCAACAACAAAAAGAGGAGCATGTAGATTATCACTCTGAGGAGGACGAAGAACTCTCGGGCTTCACTTGCTCTGCCATCCGATCGAGCTTGTCAACGATGTGAGCATAAGACAGCCTTAGCTTCTGGATCTCTGATATAGTATCGTGGTGATACTGTTTACTCTGCTGGGTGGTGAACTCAATGCGGGTGCCCATTTCTGCTGACACTTCAGCTAAAGTACCAACCAGTCTGTTAAACCGAGAGCTAGCATGTTCTGAGTGTTCCTGTTGTTTTATGAACCTGGTCTCCATCTGCTGTTCTAGTCTCTGAACTCACAGCTCCAAGCGCCCGGTGGCAGCATTCATACTCTCTTGAAAGGATTGGAATTGAGTGGTGAGAGAGGACAGCTGAGATGCTATCTGGAGAAGCACTCCTTGAGACTCAGTGGTGGAGGTGAAAGGAGGTGGTGGAGCAGAAGTAGACGGAGCGGAGGTAAATGGAACAGAAGTAGCTGGAACATGAGTGGCTGCAGTGCCTGGTTGCCATGGCACTATGACGAGTGAAGGTGAAGGATGGGTAGCAGTGGTTGTAGGAGTGGGAGTGTGAGTGGGAATCACCACAGTTGGAGGGGTTACAGCAGGGCTGACATGAATTGGTGTCTGTGGTGGATAAGAGGGTGGCAACGGTGCTTTGGATTTACCCTTGGATGGTAGGGTGCGCTGGACTTGATCTTCGACCTTCTTATAGCCCAAAAAAGGTGGTCACGTAATGAAAAGAGTATACGTGCCATTTGGGAATGACAACACGCTGAGCGTGAGGAATGGGTATATTTGCTGTTTCCAGAATGGCAGTTATGTGGGCAGCATATGGAAGAGAGTTTAGGGGATAATGCAAAATGGTTTGGAACGTGTTCAGCATGAGCTTGGGAAGGCGAATGAGTTGGCGAGTGATGAGGCCATGGAGAAGAAATAAGTGAAGGCGACTTACATGTTCCCTGGCGCCTCCTCTCGGTTGGATTATGGTAGTAAGAAGATGATGGAGTAATCGATGAAGAGGAGGGAAGGTGTTGGCATTGATGGATTTGGGAAGGACCTCAGGGGCTGGTTGGCCAGTGACCACGGCATATGCTGATCTGAAGTCAAAGTCCTCAGGATTGAAGACAGCACCATGTCTGGAAAGTTTCAGCGCCTTGTGGAGTAACTTGACGTCGAGGCTGACGACGACCCTTTGAACTACTGTATAGACCTGGCCATCCACTACTTGCAGGTTGTGGTAGAATTCTTGCACAAGCTGTGGGGAATACTGAGTATGTGCGGAGACAAACTCTGTCCAGCCTTGGGCGTCCAAAATTTCCAGCAACTCTGGGAACATCTCCATCAGCCGCTGATCGGAAATATCTACTCTTCTCGGCGGCATGATGTTCCGAGGCTTGAGAACTCCAGAGACTGGATGGACGTTGGGTACATCTGAAGCTGCCAACTTTCCGCCCGATCCAGCCGTATTCTCCGTTGTCGACATCCGAGGGGTCGATGGCGGACCCTGCGTGGCCTTCTGCTTGGAACGCTTGGACGGCATTGATGCTTCGGCAGGGGCCTCATCCCTTGTTCTCTTGGAGGACCTCATGGTGGAAGGATGCGAAAGAGGGATGCACAAGGGAGCGGAAGGGAACTGGAAACGGAAGAGTACTGTGAACGGTGAAAACGGCGAAGTAGCAAGGTGGTGAATACCTAGGGACCCAGTCTGTTCAATTTATAGGGGCAGGATATCAGTGGATAAGACCTGGGTCATAAATCCTAGGGTTGTGGAACCAGCGCAATAATGAAAACGAAGGGACATGATTAAATCAGTTGAATTAAATTTGGGGAATTTATTGAAGTGTACGCCCTTTCCTTAATGAAGCATTTATTTAACCTATCCACCCTTAGCAGAGACCACCTTGTAAACAAGTAGAGTGGGCCTAGTGGTTCACTTGAATTCGAAAGTATTGCACCAATAAGCTTACGCCCCATATCTAATTTCCTCCACATGACTTCTTAAACTTATAATAGATTTCATGAGATGATTTTAATAGCTGTGCTTGCTGAACAGTGTTTTCAACTTTTCTTTGCATGCCATACCTTTGGTCAACCATTTTCCTCTGCCTTTTAGATAATTTTGAGTTTTTTCTTTTGGAATCATTTTGAAAGCTGTGGTCAGGTTTATCACATACTTTTCTACACGAGGAGACACGCTTTTTACACGCCAGAAACCTCGGCTACTTAGCATGCCTAACCATTCCACTTTTAACTGGGACACACCTTTTATCCGTGAGGATATACGTTTATCAGACGCCAATATCCCCAGTTACTCAGTATGCCCAATCTCAATAATTTTTGATAGTAGCAGAGATAGATTGATTCTTCATGACACACATGCCTCTCACTTATTGTTCATCCATTTTTTTTTTAAATGGGAGGCAGTAGTTTCTCAGAGTCCAATCCATTGCTCTACCATGAAGACAGAGTTATGGCGTATTCCACGTGCATTCATGCTATATTTTTGGATTTATATTAACTGTTCAGCACGGGCACATGTAGAGAAACCGACTTACTACTAACAATCATAAGTCTTCAAAATCATGTGACATAATCATAGTTATGGTTTGAATTTATTGAAGTAGTACAGTCCAAATCCTCATTACTACACTCAACCTCTACTCTTATTGATTACATTGGTGATTTTATTGGAAGATATGGTTAGGTTATTCAATGTTTTATCAAGGAATGAGTTTACACTTTTTCTCCCCCTCAATTTGAGAATCCATGCTGAAATAAAAAATAATGTTGGCCAGGATGAGATAGAAAGACACAAGGAATGGAACGTATGGATGATGATGAGTGAGTGAAGATGAATCTGAGCCCAAACAGTTTAAACAATCCAGAAGATTCCCTACCAGAACTAGTGTCAACCAGGAACCTGTCTAAAGTGGACATTTGCTTCCGTACAGATCCATTGTCGACCATGGGACTGTCTCTGGTCGACATCTGCGTAGTCACAGAACCAAACAGTTTCCTGTCTTGATGCCTTGGTCGACCAATGCCCTGTCGTTGGTCGACCACCAGAGCTAACCAGTAGCAGTGCCAGGAATTTGCAGAATGTTGCTTGAGTAATAGCCGACACCAGAGCTTCCAAACACAACCAGTACCAGAGATCTAACTGACATATCTAATTATAGAAATGACAGAAAGCTATACAGAGAACACATGAATATGTGCATTTCAAGAATTTTCAGGAGATATTCTACATATCCCCAACTCCCTTCTTAGAGTTGAAAACCTGTCATTGTTAAGGGGTTTAGTGAAAATATCTGCCAATTGTTTTTCAATTTCTACAAATTGAAGAATGAAATTTCCTTTGGATACCTCATCTCTCAGAAAATGATGACGGATCTCAATGTGTTTTGTCCTAGAGTGTTGAATGGGGTTTTTAGACAAGTTAATAGCACTAGTGTTGTCACATAAAATAGGTGCACAGCCAAGATCTACATTGTAGTCTTGGAGTTGATGTTTTATCCACATAACTTGTGTACCACAACTCCCTACTGCAACATACTCAGCCTCAGCAGTGGAGAGTGCCACAGAGTGCTGCTTCTTAGAAGCCCATGAAATTAAACATCCACCTAAGAATTGACAATAACCACTAGTACTCTTCCTATCAATTTTGCAACCAGCATAATCAGCATCCGAATATGAAATCAGATCTAGTTTGTATTATGTCGGATACCACAAACCCAGTTCTTGGGTGCCGGCAAGGTATCGAAAGATACGCTTGACAGCTCCTAAATGTGATTCCCTAGGACTAGACTGATATCTAGCACACATGCATACACTAAACTGAATATCTGGCCTTGATGCAGTTAAGTATAGCAGGGATCCGATCATACCTCTGTATTTCTTGGCATCTACCATGTTACCTTTTACATCTGCTTCCAAAGTTGCATTTGTCCCCATGGGTGACTCGATTGGCTTGCAGCTTTCCATGCCAAATTTCTTCAACATCTCTTTTATGTACTTGGATTGGTTTATAAAGTATCCTTCTCTGCATTGTGAGATCTGCAATCCAAGAAAGAATTGTAAATCACCCATTAGGCTCATTTCAAACTCGTTGGTCATTAAATTTGCAAATTCAGTACACAAAGAGGTTTCAGTAGATCCAAACACAATATCATCACATAGATTTGTACAATCAGTATATCCTTACCTTGGGTCTTGGAAAATAATGTTTGATCAATTTTACCTCTTGTGTATCCCTTTTAGTGAGGAAGGAGCTCAACCTTTCGTACCAAGCCCGAGGAGCCTGCTTTAATCCATACAAAGCTTTATGCAATTTGAAAACATGATTAGTAAGTTCATCATTTTCAAAACCAGGGGGTTGTTCCACATAGACCTCTTCTTTTATAATACCATTTAGAAATGCACTTTTTACATCCATTTGTTGTAGTTTAATTCCATGAGATGCTGCAAAGGCTAACAATATCCTGATGGCTTCTAATCTAGCAACTGGAGCATATGATTCTACAAAGTCAACCCCAAGTTCCTGGTTGTACCCTTTAGCCACCAGCCGAGCCTTGTTTCTCATTACAACCCCTTCTTCATTCAACTTGTTTTTATATACCCATTTGGTTCCAATTACAGGGTGAGATGTAGGTCTACGGACAAGTCTCTATACCTAATTTCTTTCAAACTGATTTAGTTCTTCATGCATAGCATTTATCCATGATTCATCTTGTAAAGCTTCCTCTACAGACTTGGGCTCTATTTGGGATACAAGGGCAAGTTGATCTAGTTCGTTAATGTCCTTGAGCTGAGATCTAGTCTTCCTAGGATCATGAATTCCACCAATAATGTTATCCAAGGGATGATCTCTAAGAAGTCTTAAGTTTTCAAGATTGTTACCTGAGTTGACCTCTCCTTCGGTTTGATCATTAGAATTACCTTGAATTCTTTCTTGATTCAGTTCTTCTTCATTCTCCATCGATTTTTCTTTGCCATCCAGAAATTCCCCATCTTCTTCTTCCTTGCTGACCTGTTCATTTTTGCCAAAATCATTAATTTCATCAAATGAAATATGAGGGGATTCTTCAACCACTTGATCTTTGGTGTTAAATACCCTATAGGCTCTTGATCGGTCAGAATAGCCCAAGAATATTCCTGAGTCACTCTTAGGTTCAAATTTGTCCAAGACTTTCTTATCATTGTTATGAATGAAACATCTTGCACCAAAGATTCTAAAATGAGCTAGGGATGGTTTTTTACCTTTGAACATTTCATATGGAGTTTTTGCACTAGACGATCTTACCATTGCCCGGTTTACAATGTAGCATGCTGTGTTGACCGCTTCTGTCCAAAATTTCTTTGGAAGATTAGCTTCAACCAACATGGTTCTAGCCATCTCGACAAGAGTGCGGTTCCTTCTCTCCACAACCCCATTTTGCTCCGGTGTCCTTGGTGAGGAGAATCTGTGGGTTATGCCCTTGTTTCTGCAGAATACATCAAAATCAGAATTTTCAAACTCCCCCCCATGGTCAGATATGATTGAACACACTTTGGACTTACCATCCTGCTTCATTCTTTTGTAAAATTCCTGAAACTCATAAAAAGCATCACTTTTATGTGATAAGAACATTACCCATGTAAATCTGGAAAAGTCATCAACTAGGACATAACCATATTTCTTACCACTAAGACTAGCAGTTCTTGTTGGGCCAAAAAGGTCCATGTGCACAAGTTCTAGGGGTCTTGATGACTGACTTTCAGTTCTACCTTTGAATGATTTTCTTGTTTGCTTTCCTTGGGTACATGCTTCACATACTTTGACATTTTGAGCAAACGAAATTTCAGGCATACCAAGAACCATTTTATTTTTCACAAGTTTGTGCAACACCCTATAGCTAACATGCCCTAGTCTTCGGTGCCACAACCAGGTCAAGTCCTCCTTCTTGGCGGTTAGGCACAAGTTGGAGTGGGCTAGATCATCCAAGTCTATCATGTAGACATTATTTACCCTCTTGCCCATAAACTTGACTGCTTCTGAATTTGGCTCAATAATTCTGCAGATCTTGGAGTCAAACACCACTTTATGGCCTTTGTCGCATAATTGACTGATGCTCAGTAAGTTATATTCCAGTCCATCCACTAATAATACATTTTCAATGCAGCTTGAGGGTTTCTTACCTATCTCACCTATCCCAATGATTTTGCCTTTGTTATTTCCTCCAAACGTCACATATCCTCCATCTTTTGCGCTCAGCTGGGAGAACTTGGTCTTGTCTCCCGTCATGTGTCTTGAGCAACCACTATCTAAATACCACTTGTTGTGCATGGCTGCCAGACATTCCTGCATCACAAATTACACAGAAACTTTTGGACCCAAATGGTACCCGGGTCCAAGGTAGCTTGTGAAATCATGAAACTGCTGTAACAACACCTTGGGAACCCAAATTTTGTTAGAACAGTTTGTTTTTTCATTTCTGAACTTGTTCAGGTTGTGTCTATTCTGAGTCCACTCTCTTAAGTTCCAATTTCCATTCTGTTTCAGCTGAGAAAATTTGTGGATTCTGTTTGCGTGTCTGGTCATGGTCGACATCTGGTAAGTCTGTGGTCGACCATAGTTTCTCCAGATACCAGTATCTGTTCTGGTTGAGCCTCTGGTCGACAGAGGAGGGGTCTGTTGTCGACCAGCTTGTTTCCAGATACCTTGTTTTACAGGTTTGTGTTTATTAACATGATTTAATGCTTTGTTTGTCTGGTTACTTCTGTGAATTTGAACTTCTCGTCTGATATGACTGTTGTTTTTAAACTGATGTGGATTATCCATTTTCCCTTTAGAATTCCTCTCTTCCAAGGTGACATTAATCTGTTTAGTGGAGCTTTCAGCTATATCCTTTTGTTTGTTTTGATATAAGTTTATCAAGGGGCCTTTTCCTTTAGAGTCAGCTATTTTATTTAAAGTTTTTATTTGGAATTCCTTTTTAGTCGTTGGGTTGTACCCTAACCCCTCTTTCTGAAAATTCCTTTTATTCCCAACACAGCGTTCAAGTTTTCTTGACCCTTAGTCATTTTTTCCAATGTTTCCTGTTTGTTTTTCAGTTCACTTTGGATTCTTTCTATTTCTTTCAGAAGTTGACTGTTTTCTTCCTTGAGTGAGTTGTTTCTTTCTTGGGTTAGCTTAGTTTCCTGTTCATATTCTTGAGTCTTTAATTTTAACTCGTCAATTGTGTTTTTCAGTACTTCATTTTCTTCTAATAGCCCTTTGACGTTTTCTTCATCTATCTCGCGTTGATTCAGTTTATTTTGCAAGGTGGTGATCTCCAATTCTAGTTCAGTTCTGTTGGCAATTGAGTTGCTGTCATTATTGAACTGATTAACCTTCTTCTTCAAACTTTTATTTTCCCTTCTTATTCTTTCATATGTATCAAGTAAATCTGAATAGGCTTCTTCCCAATCTGAGCTAGAAAAGTCTTGAAAAGGGGAGGTTACCTCAAGATCGTTGCTGTCTCCTTTGGCCATTAGACATGTGTTTCCTTCTTCTTCCTCGGAAGTTGTTTCCTCTTCGTTGCTTTCCTCCTCCTCGCTCCATGTGCTTATCATTGCCTTTGGTTTCTTGCCTTTCCACTTGAAGCTTGATTTCTTAGGAGTCTCTGGACATTCAGCCTTCATGTGTCCTGGTTTCCTGCAGTTGTAGCAGACAAGCTTGTTAGATGAAGCTTTATTTTTGTCAGTCTTAAACTGGGATGATTTCCTTACCATGCCCTTCGGATTTTTAAATCCTTTACCTTCCTTCCGCAGAAACCTTCTGAACTTTCTTGTTAGCATGGCAAGCTCACCAGTTTCCTCACCTGTGCTAGATGAGTCATCAGTGTCAGATAATTCAGAGGTGCCTATTTTAGTTTTCAGAGCTAGCTGTTTCTTTTTCTTGCCCTCATCTTCCTTTCTTTTTAGATTGACCTCATAGGCCATTAGGGAACCTACTAGTTCATCCACAGTCATAGTAGTGAGGTTCTTTGAGTCCTCAATGACTGTGGCCTTGGTATGCCACATAGGAGTGAGGGACCTTAAAATTTTTCTCACTAGCTCTTGCTCCTTGTAGGTTTTCCCTAGACTCTTTAAGCTATTTGTTAGTTGTACTAGTCTAGCATACATATCAGAAATGTTTTCATCAGTTTTCATTCTAAACATTTCATATTCTGAGACTAACATATTTGCTTTTGACTCCCTTACCTCTGACGTACCTTCATAGATGACTTCGAGTCGATCCCACATCTCCTTGGCTGTTGCACATTGTGAGACTCTTGAGAACTCCGTGGGATGAAGTGCGCATTGCATTACGTTCATAGCTCCCAGTTGATGGTTGATTTTCTGACCTGTTCTCTGGTCCAGGTATCCTCGTCTTCGGGCAGATCATAGGGTCCGCGGCTCACTACTCTCCACATCTCATGATCTTGTGCTCTCAAGAACACCTGCATACGATTTTTCCAGTATGAGTAATCATTTCCATCAAAGTATGGTGGTCTAGTCACTGAGTGTCCCTCAGCCATTAGACTTCTAGAGTTCAGTCCGCTAGGTCTCTCCTGGTTGTTAGACCACATTTTCGGAGAGTCTAGCTCTGATACCATGTGTTGCGTACGGACTGAATAGATCTAGAGGGGGGGTGAATAGATCTAGCCCCTTTTTCAATTTATAAATCAAAGATCGACTAGATCTTAAGCAAACTATGGGTTGCAAAGATAAAACTGATAACTACAGCGACAGCAAGCAATAAGAAGAGCACACACCACAAGCAAAACCACAAGACAGGATTTTTAGGTGGTTCAGTCTCTTCCCGAGACTTACGTCCACCCCTCGCTCAACTTGAGCAAGGCTTCACTAAATGAGAACACCTGATCTCAACCAACACACCGCTGATACACAGCTTCTTCCCGCTGACACACAGCTTGTACCCGCTGCCTCACAGCTTGACACTTGATGTAATGAAAAGAACAAAAGATGCAACAGGACTGAACAAGAGCTTTTGAATCAAAGAAAAAGAGTTTAGCCTGGGACTGCAGGTAACAGGAATAGACTCCCTGTGGAACTTCCAGACGATTGCCTTCAGCTGCGATGCTGCTGGAGTCTTGCTTGCCTTGAGTCAGTCTTCCTTCTGCAGCAATGACGATGCCTTCGGTCTTGTGCAGTCTTTGTGGTTTCTGAAGAGCCACTCCTTCTTTTCTCTTTCAGAGTATCTTCGTGGGTGTATTCTTTCTTTCTCTTCTACTCTGTGTTCCACACCCCGCTCTCTGTCATCTTCACCTTTTGTACCAGTTCTTTTCAAAGCATAGGCTTTTCCCGCGCAGATTCGTAATTGAGCGCACATCCATTGGATTATCGGCTAGAAAACAGGGAGAAGGTTGAACAGAATATTCGAATGGGTTTGACCGGTTCTAAATGGCATTCTCTCCTTAAATCCAGTGCGCAATCTTATCATCTCAACAGCCCAACGACCTGCAGCAACAACCTGCAGGTTTCTAGGAACAGAAACTGAATTCAGTTGAGTTTCGGTTCTGGATGCTGTATCGCTTGTGGTCGACAACGACCCTGTCGCTGGTCGACAAGAAGCAATGTCCAGATGACTGGTAGTTCAGGCTAATGCTCTGTCTACTCCGTGGTCGACAACGAGTAGGGCTTTGGTCGACAACCAAAGCACGTACAGAAGGAAAATGACTTGAGCTGTGTTTGGTTGGATTCGTTGGTCGACAATGACCACTTCACTGGTCGACAAGCAACCTTTGACACTTCTTCTGATTTGTTGACTTCACTTGTACTTCAGTATACCTGAAATTACTTGAACTATCAGAAGTGACTTGAACTATCAGATTTGCATTGAATTAGTTAAACACATCTTTTGTCATCATCAAATTGTCATGAGTTCATTACTTAACATTGAAGGAGCAATTAACCATACCCTTTGTCATCATCAAAACCAAGGGATGCACAACAGATGGTTCTCTTGTTGGTTCCCTCATGAATGCAAGTAACACAAGTATTGTGTAGAGAGAAGACCGTGCAGACAAGGAGATGATACCACTTGTTAGAGAGTGATGCTGAGTGTTTAGAGAGTAAGTGATATCAATTGTTAATGATCAACACAATGTAAATTGTTAGAACCGTTGGCATGGCAGAGACATATTTACACAAATAGGCATCAAATGCCAGCACAACAACAAATAGTGAATTTTGAGAGGCAGACATGTGCATGAGATTTGAGCATGTCAGAGTGATGCAATCTGAGGGCAATTATTTTTGGTTTTCTATTTTTTAGATTTTTAAGATTTTCTATGCAGTGCATGGAAAATGCAGACCACCCATGTATGTGAAGTCTTAAAAATCAGCTGCATGGGAATCATGCTACCAATTAGCCTGTTGCCAGTTGATGAGAAGGCTGATGCTTGATACCATTTGTTAAGAACATGGTGATGCTTTCATGGCAGCTTGTGTGAATTATGTAGATTGGTCTAGAGAAGGGAAATAAGGAAGGAGCATCAAAAGATAGTTTATCTTATGAAAAGGATGGAGGTTCTTTAGTCTGAAGCTAAGTTCATAAATGTAGAGTTATAGATTTTTCAGAATCTCCAGTTATAGAATTCTAATGATGCAGCCTTTATATTCAGATTGGTTTAACACTTTTGAATTCTAAGCTTCTCAATAAAATCGCTTGAAAACATCTGCATTCAATATTAATAGAAGTGAATCAGAAATGCATACTGAAACAAGGTTAACCTCCTCTTACCTTACTCAGTCAATTCCATTAGCTCTTTGAGAGTTAGTACGAAAAGTATTGGGATTAAACAAGCACGAAGACTAAATGGAATTCTAGAATTTCATCAGATATGCTTTTAACTTTTGCTATCACACTCATAATTTTCATTGAGTACAAGAGGATTTTTATGAGCATTTAAGTCCAATCATTCCTTGTATCTTGAGGATACACGTTGGTTAGACGCCAGTATCCCTAGGTACTTGGTGTGACTGACTGTCATGCCACGAATGGAACAGAGATAGCATTGTCACCTCATGACATATCGAACCTCATTTTGTTGATGAGGGGACACATTTTTCAGTAACTTTGCTATTGCTCTGCCTTGAATTTTCTTTTACATTACTGTAGAGATAACAATGGCACTTCATGACATATCTTACCTCATTTTTTATGAGGAGACATATTTCTCAGTGAACCAGTGTCATTGCTCTGACATAATTAGCTCTTATAAAATCCAGCAAATCAGATTGTTTAAGAGCAATACTTAGCTGAAGTTTCTCAAACAAGAAAGCATTTGTACTAAAGATAAACTTTCAGATATAGGAAGGCATATCATGTCAAAACATGAAAAGCTGGTTTAAGTCTATTAAGACCGAGTGCAACTACTTTCAGGGCAATTAAACTTTAAAGCTCAAGAAATCATTAATTTTAAACCAATAACTTTCATTTTCAGGGCAGTCATAAAGCTCCATAAAGGAAGATTCTTCTAGAAGATTTATTCTGATAAATGGATTCAACAACAGGTCAAAAATCTTCCAAGAAGATCAAGGCATTCAAGGAATTCTGGAAACATTCAACTAATGGTTCAAGGAATAGCAGATTCCAGACAATCCAAATCAATTTAGACCCAAGATGGAATATAGTGTTCAAGGAATAGCACAATGGTTCATATGAACATCTAGACTATTCTAATGATTGGTTGACCCTTGGTACCTGGCGGAGAACTGTGGTCTTAAGACCACCTCACGTATGATGTGGGTTTCTAGACAGAAAAGATATGTCCTTCTCCCAGCTTACCATTTTTATATATCAAGAGGTCATGCAGAGTTGGGTCCCTTGATCATGAAATGCATGATAATGCATGAAATTCCAAGATGATGCTTAGTGACCACAACACGTACAGATTCAACCATATGCTATGCATTTCTACACTTAGGTGGAAACTCTTAAACTCCCCCTTTGTTGAATGCTCATGGAAGTTAAGACAGACAATCAGCATATTATCAGTCCACATGAGTGATGAGTTGAGATGTGGGTGTGTAGCCATAGCCCATGGCAGACATCATCAAAAGCAATGATCATCAATGCTAAGCAAGAAGTTCACATGGCTGCTAAAGGTAGTAGGAATCAAATAGCAACTCATCATCATAGCAATTCCATCAGCATGATAATTTTTTCATGGATTACACAGCTGAATTAATTGATCTCTGGTACAAGGTGGAGGTTTGGATCTGAGACCCTGCTCACGCATAGTGAGAGTTTCGGGAAAGCTTGACTTGCCTTTCTATTCTGCACCATTTGATATACCAGAGGTCAGACAAGGTGTAAGCAAGTAGTCTAGCTTAGATGTTTATCTCACACCATGGGGGAAGTTTCAGCATTTCAAGGAAGCAATTTAGTTTGCAGAATTTTATTGACGACAAGACAACTTTATAATGGAATGACTATAGTACAAGCCTATCATGCAAGGATTGAACAAATAAAATTTATTTACATACCTGTGCCTTGAGCATTTATTTGCTGGTTGAGCGTTGCGTTGCTCAGCTCCAAGGCACCTGCAACCACAATTCTCATTTTGATTTTTTTGGTATCCAAGCTTGCTTGGGTCCTTGTGGGTTAGCACTATGTGTAGCATTTAGATCTCTCTTCCTTAATGCTATCAAGTCATCTTTCCTCATTGTATGACAGTCATACAACTCATGCCCATTTTTCCCACAATAGAAGTAATGCACAAAGGATTTGGTATTTTTCTTGTGTATATGAGCATGTGCATTAGCCTTTTGTGGATGAACATGGAATTTATCCTTCATGGGATGAGGGTGATACCTTCCCTTCAGATGCCAGCAGTCTTGGTCAGTGTGGCCAATTTTATCACAGTTAAAGCAGTAGAGAAACAAACTTCTTCTGTCGGCGGTTGGGTGCGTCGACCTGTTCAGATGGGTGTGTCGAGGCATCTGTCCGTTCATGGGATTTTGAGCAGAGTTGTGCTGAGCACGTCTTCTGCCATCATTTTACCTGTTCCTTGCCTTGCCCTTTCATATGATTCCCCATTCTTAGCTCATCATTCCTCAAGGTGAAGCAGTCATGCACAATATGACCATGTTTTCCACAATAAAAATAATAATCATTTATTTTGTGAAAGGCATGGTATTGAGCATTGGGTTTCCTAACATGCATGCTAAAATCAACAAAATCATTTTTCTATTTTTGATTGAATGTTTTCTGGAGAGGGGGATTCCTGCAGCCCACTCAAAGAGTAGACCCAACCAGGCCCAACAAGCCCCAACGAGGTAAGCTCGTCCAAGTGACAGCCCATAGGGCCCACTCGGAAAAGCCCAATAAAACAATGCTCGAGGAAACAACTCTCCTAGGCGGCCCCAAGGCTCGGAGAGCCCGAGCCTCGGTCAGGTCACAGGAAGACCCGCGCACGAGCTATCCCTCCGCACGAAGGGGGGAAGCGCTAGCCGGTCTGTCCGACCCATCTCCTCATCGAGCTAGGCCTATCGCCCGATAGGGCCGGCCCCCCTAAGCTCGGTATGACCGATAAAATGTTCATCATTGCAGCCATTAGAGTCCACAGCGGGTCGGACGCTAAGAAGTCAAGGAGCTCCGGCTTCTACGCGAGGATAATGCCCCCACGATGAGGCCATAAAAGCCCACGACGAGGACGTAACCTCCACCGGAGACCTCTCAGCTTGCAGGACTCCAGAGGGTGGCGCACTATTTAAACCTGGGATACCCTCTGGCGAAAGGTAAGTCCAAAAGGGCATTGATCCACCCGCAATTCCTGAGCAAGGATCACTTCACCCCATTGGTGGAGAGGGATCTCGCGCCATCACCTTCTCCTCCCTATCGCTGCTCCCACCGCTGCTCTACTGACTTGAGCGTCGGAGGGTTTTGCCCCAGGGAATCCCCCTGGGCCCTCTGACCCGTTTCCCTGTCTTACGGTTCATTAACTTGGTGATTACCAGCCCGCTCAGGAACCAGCGCGAGATTTCACCTCTTCATCTGGCGCCGTCTGTGGGAAACGCACGAAGAGCCAACATGGTGAGAAGGAGCTCAGGGAGGAGGTCCGCCGGTGGAAAGGGTAAGGCCATGGCAGCAATAGGGGATGGCCCTTCCAGGGCCTCACAGAACCCTCCCTCCAACGCCAGCATCCCCACCGACGGACCACCACCCCCCCCCCCCCCCCCGCAGCGGCGGGGCTACCCCCCTACGGTGGCGCCGAAGCCTTCCAGGCCCTCAATGCCAAACTGGATGTCCTCGTGGAACTCATGAAGACCCAGGCGGCCAGGGATGCAAGGTCCCGCGCCCCGTCAGGGAGCCCCCCCCGCAGGAGTACGTCCCAGCACATAGCTGGGGGCCGCTTCACCCTCCGCGGCCAGTAGCTCATCCGTAACAGGGTCGGAGGACCCTCGCAAGCTCCACCTCCGGAGCAAGAGGCCTCCTCCACGCCAAGGAAAGGAAGGCGGGGGACGCAACGGCCAGATCCGGAAGCTGACGTTCCCGGAGACCGCCAAGGCGTCCCCCTAGCCTCGCGGCACGACAGCAACCGGAGTTATCCCTCCGGCTGCGCGATTTCGAAAGGCGCTTCGCTGAGCAGAAGTGCGCCCTTCGCGCCCTGCAGAAGGCCTCTTCCCCGGAAGACGAGGAGAAATCCCCGTTCTCCGAGTATATCTTGAAGGCAGAGGTATCTCCCAGAGCCCCCATGCCAACCTTCAAGCTTTACGATGGCCAGGGCGACCCGGCCGACCATTATGATAGCTTCGACGCCCTGATGACTCTACACGGAGCGTCGGACCGCATCAAGTGCCGAGCATTCGTGACAACTCTGGTCCAGGGTGCTCAAGCATGGTTCCGAGCTCTCGCCCCCGGATCCATCCGAGACTTCAAGTAGTTCGGGCGAGTCTTCAAGGGGAGCTTCGCCGGAAGTGCCCCCCCAAGATCGGTAGCGGGGCTCTTGGCCCTCAAACAGGCGCAAGGGGAAAGGCTCCGGGCTTACGTCCACCGATTTAAATCGGAAGCCCTCCGAATCCCCCGCCTGGATGTGGCCTCGGCCACAACCGCACTGACCGGGGGTACCCGGGACGAGAACCTCCACTGCGAACTCATCCTCCACCCTCCCTCGACCCTTGCCGAGCTAGTGACTCTGGCTCTGCGCCACGCCGAGTGCGAAGAAGTGCTCAGCGCTTGCTGAGACACAACCGGCTCGGGTCGGGAGGGGGACAAGAAGCGGGGCCCCGAGCCAAATCCTAGCTTGGGAAAGAAGCGAGACCGAGATGGAGAGCGCAAGCGGAAGTACGAGCGGTACACCCCGTTAACCACCCCGGTCTATGAAATCTATGAAGACGTCAAAGACTCGGGACTTCTCCGTCGGCCCGAGCCGATGAGGTCGAAGAACCGCAAGCGAGACAGACATTGTCTATTCCACGGCGATCATGGGCATCACACCGGTGATTGCCACCAGCTTCAAGACGAAATCGAGCGCCTCATCCGCCTGGGGCACCTGGCTCGGTTCACTGCCGAGCGCAGAGAAGATCAAGGCGCCGCAGAGGAGATCGACAACGCCCTCCGAGGGGTCCACATCAACGTCATCTCTGGAGGAATAGCATCAGGAGGCGACAGCAGTCGTGGAAGGAAGCGTCATGCCGAGCGGGCGAGCCGAGCCCCAGAGCCACCCAAGGCCCTGCCCCAGGTCATAGTCTTCTCCGATCAAGACCTGGAGGGGCTGAGCACCCCGCACGATGACGCCCTCGTAATCTCGGCCACTATAAACCATTGTAACGTAGATCGAATTCCTGTGGACAATGGAAGTGCCCCTGATGTGTTGTCTTATCACTGTTCCCTCAAAATGGGAGAGGGTCCATCCAAACTCCGCCCGATCCGAATGCCCCTCTGTGGGTTCAATGGCCAGGCCACTCTCCCCGAAGGAGCCCTAAGCCTGCCGGTTACCCTCGGCACCCCACCCAAAACCGTTACGGTCAAGGTAGACTTCATGGTGATCAAAGGGATGATAGCGTACAACGCCATCTTCGGCCGGGGAATCCTCAGTCGGATCAAGGCAGTACCGTCTACCTATCACCAAAAAATGAAGTTCCCCACCAAGAACGGGGTAGGGGAAATCCGAGGTAACCAGGCCACGGCCCGAAGGTGCTACAACATCTCGGTGGAGGCCACGAGGCCGGACGGGAATGATAAGGGCCCCCGGGAAGTCGAGGAAAAATCCGCATCTACTGAGCCAGGTGGCGAGTTGCTGACAATTTTCCTAAACGATGACCCGACCCTAGGAGTAAGGATCGGAGCCGACCTACCACCCGAGGAACAGCTGTGTAAGAAATTTCTTTCTGAGTACATCCGAGTCTTCGCTTGGTTCGACGATCAGCTCCCTGGGATACCAGAGGAGACCGTGCTGCACCGACTCAACCTCAACCCCACCATGAAGCCCGTGCAGCAGCGCCGAAGGAAGCACGCACCAGAGAAACAGATGATTATCAAGGCGCAGATCACCAAGGGGCAAGAGACTGGTCTTTTTAGACCGGTCCTGTCCCCGATGTGGCTAGCCAATGTCGTCCTGGTACCAAAGGCTTCCGACAAGTGGCGGATGTGCGTGGACTTCACCGACTTGAACAAGGCGACCCCTAAGGACTGTTATCCCTTGCCCAACATCGACCAACTGGTTGACTCGACATCGGGCAACGAGATGCTCAGCTTCCTGGACGCCTATTCGGGTTACCATCAGATCAGAATGAATTCTGAAGACGTCGAGAAGACCGCCTTCATCACCGACTACGGCGTGTACTGCTATACCCAGATGCCTTTCGGGTTGAAGAACGCCGGAGCCACATACCAAAGACTGGCCAACCACATGTTCGAGGAGCAGCTAGGTCGGAACGTCGAGGCCTTCATTGACGACATGCTCGTCAAGACCCCCAAGGCCCAGGACCACTTCACTGACCTCGCCGAAACCTTCGGCGTCCTCCTGAAGTACAACATGAAGCTCAATCCTGCCAAGTGCGCCTTCGGAGTAAGATCCAGGAAGTTCCTGGGTTTCCTGGTCACTCAGCGTGGGATCGAAGCTAACCCCGACAAGGTCCAGGCCATCCTGGACATGCGCCCGCCCACCTGCATCAAGGACGTCCAGCGTCTGACAGGGCGTGTCACCGCTCTCAGCCGTTTCTTGTCCCGTGCGGCCGAACGATGCTTGCCCTTTTTTAAACTGTTGAAGGGGCCCAAGTTGGCATCTGCTACGTTCGCATGGGATGAGGAATGCCAGAAAGCGTTCGCTGAGCTCAAGGAGTTCCTAGCTTCGCCCCCAGTGCTCTCCAAGCCCGTGCCAGGCGAAGCCTTGCTACTCTATCTCTCGGCGACGTCATCAACGGTCAGGTCGGTCCTAGTCAGAAATTACTCGGGAATCGAAAGACCAGTCTACTACACCAGCAAGGTGCTTAACGAGGTCGAGAGGAGGTACCCCGCAATCGAGAAGCTCGTGCTAGCGCTGATTACCTCCACGAAACGCCTCTGACCCTACTTCCAGGGGCACCCCATCACCGTGCTAACCGGCGAGCCGTTGAAGAAGATTTTGGCCCACTCCGAGGCCTCGGGCGACTCGTCAAATGGGCCATTATGCTTGGGGCCTACGACATCTCGTATCGCCCGCGCTCAGCTATAAAAGGTCAAGCGCTCGCCGACTTCATCGCCGAAAGCACCATCCCGACCAAAGAAAGACTACTGACCATGCCCAGGCCAACCTGGGAACTGTACGTCGACGGATCTTCCAACTCAGTCGGTAGTGGTGCTGGGATCCTCCTAAGATCCCTCGAAGGAGTGGAGCTGCAGTACGCCTTGAAATTCAACTTTCAGGCGTCCAACAACGCTTCAGAGTACGAGGCCCTTATATCGGGAGCACGCATGGCCCGGCGGTTGGGGGCTGAGCGAGTCAGGATCCACACCGACTCCCAGCTAGTCGCAAGCCAGGTCAACAGCGAGTACGAAGCTCGAGAGGCACCCATGATCAAATACCTCCAGCTAGTCCGGAGCCTGGCCCAACAATTCGAGGGATTCGAGGTAGTCCGAATAGGCCGGGAAGAAAACTCCCGAGCGGACGCCCTCTCTCGATTGGCCTCCTCCCTAGACCCAGAAGGTACCCGATCGGTCCTCCTCGAAGAGCTAGAACGCCCGAGCATTGACTCGGAGCTCCTCGCTGTTGACTCGGCCGTCCCGAGCGACTGGCGCACCCCCTACCTGTTTTGGCTTCGAGACTCCCAAGAGCCCTCTGACCCTCGGGAAGCACGCCGAATGAAGTACCAAGCCCGGCGCTTTGTCATCCTGGACGACGCACTCTACCGAAGGTCTTTCGCCGGCCCTCTCCTGAAGTGCCTCGGCCCCGACGAAGCCAGCCGAGCCATCCGAGAGGTTCATGAAGGCCTGTGCGGAGCGCACTCAGGGGCAAGGTCACTAGCTAGAATCCTGTTACGACAGGGGTACTGGTGGCCCACCCTGCAGCGCGACTGCTCGGCCTATGCTCAACAGTGCGACCGATGCCAGCGGTTCGACCACTTGGTCCATCAGCCGGCTACAGAACTCGTCACCCTCGCCGAGCCTTATCCCTTCGCTCGGTGGGGGATCGACATTCTCGGACCATTCCCCACGGCTCAGTCCCAGAAAAAGTTCATCGTCGTCGCCATCGACTACTTCACTAAATGGATCGAGGCCGAAGCCACTGCAAGGATCACCGAGACAGTCGTCTGGAGTTTCGTCTGGAAATCGATCATTTGTCGCTTCGACATCCCCCGAGTGATAGTGAGCGATAACGGTCGGCAATTCGATTCTCGATATTTCTGAGACAGATGCACCGACCTTAACATCTGCAACCACTTCACTTCGGTCGCCCACCCTCAGGCCAACGGGCTGGTCGAAAATGCCAATAAGACTATCTTGAAAGGCATAAAGACCAGACTCGGCAAAGCCAAGGGTAGTTGGCTCGAGGAATTGCCTAGCGTACTATGGTCGCACCGAACGACTCCCTGGACGGCAACCGGTGAAGTCCTTTTCAGTTGGTGTACGGCACTGAGGCCGTCATTCCATTAGAGATCGCCAACCCGTCTCTCCGAGTCATCCGCTACTCGCTCGAGGAAAACAACCAAAAGTTACTCGAGAACCTCGACCTAGCCGATGAACTCCGGGATATTGCTAGCATCCGAGCGATGGAATACCAGCGACGCCTCACTCGATACTACAACGCCAGAGTCCGAAGCAGACACTTCCAACCGGGAGACTTCATCCTCAGAAAAGCCGAAGCCTCTCGACCACTAGAGGCGGCGGGCAAGCTGTCCCCTAACTGGGAAGGCCCCTACCGAGTGGTCGAGATGCTCGGGAAAGGTGCGTACAGGTGAGCAACAATGGAAGGGGATCCCATTCCTCGGACATGGAACGCAGCCGCACTACACAAATTCTATTTTTGAAATTGTACAACAAGAAGGACGAAATAAATTCCTTTCCATTCAAAACTATTGATACATCAAAAAGGCAAAGGCCAGTACATTGCATGACAAAAAGCAAGAAAATCCGTCTAACACCGCTGCAAGGGGTCATCGCTCGGTTGACTCGATCTCGATCTCCTCGCGCCCAGCCACTGACTCTGCCTCGCGTAGAAACTGGCTCGGACAAGAGGGGGCCGATCCAGTTGGCTCAGATGACCCCCGACAAAGGTGACAGAGGGACTACAGCGAAGGTAGCCACCTTCCAAAGTCGGAGAAGGCTACCTTCCAAGTTGATGGAGGCCAGGGAGAAGGAGCGCCGTGACCCCCTTCTTTCCCAACCTGCCAACTCCTTGGAAGGGAACATAGAGCAAGCAGCCTCCGAAGAGTGAAAGAAATGAAGAGCAGAAGAGGGAGAAAGAGGCTGCAGACGGAGGAAGGCTTCGATGAGGAGGGAACTTGATGCGCCTCCCCCCCCATGCAGAGGGGGAGTGGCGGCAGGCATCCCTGATACCCCCATCCGTCCTCCTCCTCGGTGCCCGCCTGGAAGCCACGCCAGAACTGAGAAAGGGCAAGAGCCGTGCCCTCGCACGTCGAAGCCCTCGCCAGATCCGCGCGGCGACCGTCGGACCCGTCTCAAACCCGCGCGGCGACCGTGGGACCCGTAAAACAAGCCGGGATGGCAAAAGCTCTCTGCTCCCCGTCGTCAGTGGCGTCACCCTCCGAAGGATCCTCCATGCTCCGAATGCAACGGCACAACGCAGAGTGAAGAAGAAGGAGTGATGGAAGACTGTTAGAGAAAATCCCAAGCGGTAAAGAGGAAAGGGCGCCTTTCGGTCCTTCTTATAGGCCAAAGGAGGCTACACGCCTTAAATGACTCCCCCCTCTAAAACACGCCAAAGGATTTCTCCCCTGAACAGTCACCCCCAACTCCTCGTTTCCCGCCCTAGCGGGATTCACGAAGCGGCCTGGCATTCAAAGCGTGAGGGAACGGAAAGGCGTCCCGTCAGAAGCCTACCGAATCAGCATGCGAAACTACGCAGGACATATCGGCACTTTTCAACTACTTCAGATACGCCAGCCAAATCACGGCAAGGATGGCGATCAAACAAGTAAGTCATTTATTATCTCATAAAGGGGAAACACTCTAAAGGAGGAAAGAGAGACAAACAAGAGAAAGGGGCAAAATAAGGCAAAATACATCAGGCCTCGGGCCCACTTTGAAGCTCGGGAGCGACGGAAGTAGGGGCGTCACCCCCCGAACCCTCGGTGACGGCCGACCCGGGCATTGACCTCGCCTGGACGAGAACTGTCTCGGTCGCGAGCCCTCCTGAGGCGTCTGAGTTGGTGACCCCTGCCGTAGAGACCCCTCTGGATCTTCCCCGCTCGACGTAGAGGAGCTAGAAACCGACTCATCCGAGTCATAGATCTGGCCCAAAGGGAACTTGATCCCGGAGTCTCGATTGAAGGCGTAGTCCACTGCCCGACGATAACCCTGCTTAAACCTCTTTCGGGCGCCACGACGAAGTGCTACCTCGTAATATGGTAGGGCAGCTCTCTCCAGGTCGGCTGAGTAAGCGTCCGAGCTTCTATATCGCTCGATCGCCTCCGCCTCGATCTGCTCCTTCCTTCCAACAAGCGCGACCCGAGCCCGCTCCGCCTCGGCCGCACTCTCCTCTGCTCCCGCCAGGCATTCCTCTGCCGCGACCATCCCTCGCTCGGCCTCGCTCGACCACCTCTCCGCCCGGACTCGGTCCGCCTCAGCCACGGAACGAAGGCGCTCCGCTACCTCCGCCCGGTCTAGTAGCTCGGCACGTTCGAGCTCCCAGCGACCGTCCAGCTCGAGGTGACGCAGACGCTCCTCTTCCAAGAGTTTGCCCTTCCTCTCGAGCAACTCCCGGGCCTTAGCCAACTGCTCAGTCAGCGCCTCAGTTTCTAGTCGGCTCGCCCGTGCCGAGTCCCTGATCGCGGAGAACTCCCGTCGGAGCCCCTCATGCTCCTCGCTGAGGCGGGCGAGTTTCCTCTCGCACCCCCCGAGGGCCCAGGCGAGATTCGATCGCTCTGCCTCCGCCCGAGCGTACGTCTCCGCCATTAAGGCCGCCAACCGAGCCATGACTAGGCCGCCCTCCATGAGGACGTCGAGGACACCGGAGGGGGAGTGGCGCTTGTCTCCTCCCCTCGTCTTTGCGGCAACCTCTCGGCAGATCCGGTACAGGTCGCCCGAAACGCCGAGCCTTTCCAAAGCCTTAGGCATGGAGATACGCTCCCCACCGGACGCCCCGCCAGAAGATTCGACCCGAGCGACGGGGCCGACTGCCCCGCGCGCCGCGGTCGGTTGGGGCTGCGACGCCTCCCCGGGCGAACCCCCAACCTCGACCGACGCCACAGGATCGACCGCACCAGGAACTTCAGGCACTTGGGGCTGCGACGCCCTCGTGGGCGAACCCCCATCCCTATATGTCTCGGCCCGCGCCTCGCCACCCGAGACAGCATCGACCTCGATCGGTCTCCCGATCTCGACGCCGGCTGCTACAGCGTCGGCCCCCTCCATCCCCGGGGAGGGGAGAACCGACCCATCTCCGCCCTCTGAGGGGTCCCTGGTCTCTTCGGCCCCCTCTCGCCTGGTAGGTGGGGGAGCTGGCCCGGAAGGGTCGGCCCCACCTTGCCCCCGCGAGGGGAGCGCCGTCGAGCCAGAATCGCCCCTGGCAGCGGTAGGATGGCCGGCCTTCTTGGCCCGTTTCTTGGCCTTCGCGGCTTGCCGCAATTTTCCCTCCAGGGGATCCTTGCGCTTCGCCCTGCTTGGCCGCGAAGATCCCTCGGAGGCCGCCCCCTTGCCCTTATCCCGGGCTTGGGAACGACCCGCGGGAGCAACAGGCTCATCGGCCGCCGAGTCATCCCCAAGATCGACGACCTCGGTGACCTCTTCCAAGGGCTCCCGCCGGATGTCTGCAATGAAGAAGAAGGTTCGGTTAGGAAGCGAAAAGGCGACCCTCCGACCCCGCAGAAGAATCCGAAGAGTGGTACCTGATGGCTTGAGCTGTGTAAGCAGATACCGCTCCACGTTCTCCAGCGTCACCAGCTCCTCAGTCGACCGGCGATTTGTCAACAAGAGAGCGGCGTGCTCTTCCACGTCGGCGGGGAACTCCTCCTGGCGCGGGGGAAGATTCGGATGGAAGTTGGGCATAACCTGGCACCTCCAGGACTCATCCACTGCTTTCGCCTTCACCCAGAAAAACTGCCTCTTCCACCATTTGTGCGAAGAATCCTTCGCCGCCAGCGGAATACAATTCCGATTCCTACGCGCCTGGATAAAATAGAAGCCTTTCCCCGCCGAAGGATGTGCCTTCAGCTCAAAGAAATAATGAAAAAGATCCAGCGAAGGGGGAACCCCCTGCAAGCGGCAGAGGATCCGAAAGGCAGAAAGCAAGAGATACGAGTTGGCCACCAGCTGATCAGGCGCCAACACGAAAAAATTGAGAAGCTTCAAGATGAAAGGCTCGAAGGGGAGGTAGAATCCGCTCTTCCACGCCAGGAGAAAAGTACAGATATGGCTCGTGCGGCTGTCCAAGCTCGTCTCGTATGGGGCAGCAGCTACAAAGCTATATCGAAGAGGCAGGCGAAACCGATGCTCCAGTTTCTTCACATCAGCCTCCCCAACTTGCTGCGATTGGGGACGAGCTCCCGCCTCACCTGCTCGATTTCTGAGTGCAGATCCGCCATCGAGCTGGAAGAAGAACCTTCACTAGAGCCCGAAGACTCTGGGGGAGAAGGAAGCTGCCCGATCGCCTCCGCGGTTACACGCGCTAGCTCCTCAAATGCCGCCGCAAGAGTTTGCTCCCCTGCTGTATCTTCACGACGCATCAAGGAGCCCCAGAAGCAGAGAAATGGAGGAAAGGCCAAAAACCCTAAAAAGACTGGGAGGAACAAGCAGCGCCCTACGCCTATAAACCCTCGCGGGAGGCGGCGCGCCGTTTCAACCTCTGAGAAAAAGGGGGCCCCTTCATTTCAAATCCGTCAAGATCATTATTACTACAGGCCCAGGCGACCACTACACGTGGCTTCATCACGCCAACAAGATTCCACCCACCCGAGCCACGCCGGTCCAAAGCCTCGAAAAACTACTCAACTGAGCCTCCTTGGCTCGGGAGTAGGAGGGGGACAAGTGGAGAGGGGGATTCCTGCAGCCCACTCAAAGAGCAGACCCAACCAGGCCCAACAAGGCCCAACGAGGCAAGCTCGTCCAAGTGACAGCCCACAGGGCCCACTCGGAAAAGCCCAATAAAATAATGCTCGAGGAAACAACTCTCCTAGGCGGCCCCAAGGCTCGGAGAGCCCGAGCCTCGGTCAGGTCACAGGAAGACCCACGCACGAGCTATCCCTCCGCACGAAGGGGGGAAGCACTAGCCGGTCTGTCCGACCCATCTCCTCACCGAACTAGGCCTATCACCCGATAGGGCCGGCCCCCCTAAGCTCGGTATGACCGATAAAATGTTCATCATTGCAGCCGTTAGAGTCCACAGTGGGCCGGACGCTAAGAAGTCCAGGAGCTCCAGATTCTCCGCGAGGATAACGCCCCCACGATGAGGCCATAAAAGCCCACGATGAGGACGTAACCTCCACCGGAGACCTCTCAGCTTGTAGGACTCCAAAGGGCGGCGCACTATTTAAACTTGGGATACCCTCCGGCGAAAGGTAAGTCCAAAAGGGCATTGATCCACCCCCAATTCTTGAGCAAGGATCACTTCACCCCATTGGTGGAGAGGGATCTCGTGCCTTCACCTTCTCCTCCCTATCGCTGCTCCCACCGCTGCTCTACTGACTTGAGCGTCGGAGGGTTTTGCCCCAGGGAATCCCCCTGGGCCCTCTGACCCGTTTCCCTGTCTTGCAGTTCATTAACTTGGTGATTACCAGCCTGCTCAGGAACCAGCGCGAGATTTCGCCTCTTCATTTTCTTTTTCTAATTTTTATTATGTTTTTTATTTTTCTGTACATTAGGATGTCTTGGGGGTACTTTAGATGTCTGGGCTTCAGTTGAACTAGAAAAAAAAGATGTGTATAGTTTACTTCTAAAATTCTTTTTGTTCACTGGTTTGTAGCCCAAACCTTCCCTTTGGAAGTTTACTTTAGTCCCCAGTGATCTGTCCAGATTTTCTTGACCTTTTTCAAATTTTGACAACGAGTTGTTCAGATTTTGAATTTTATTTTCAAGTGAGGAGACATGCTGTTCAGATTCAGCAATGTCCTCTTCGCATGCAGCCAATTGCTCATTGAGCATGTCATTTATAGTTTTAAGATTTTCATTTTCTTGTTCTAAGGCATGCATTGTTTCAAAGCAATTATCAATGACATATTTCCCTTTATCAAGAGTAGCCAACCATTCAGGAAGCATGTTGTTATGTTATCTTAGATTTTTGTTTTCTTCAATCAACCTCTCATCATGGATTAGCCCACCAAGCAAAGTTTGATCATTAGAGATTGATTTAGGTTGGTTTTGAAGTTTTCTTACAATTTCTTCCAACCTAGTGATTTTAGCTCGAAGGATTCCATTTTCATCTCTCAAGCAAGTAATGCTTTCTTTATGCACGTCTACACCAATCATAAGAGTGTCATTGAGCTCCTCAAAAGCAGAACAATTTTTACAGAAGGAGCTCTCATTCTGACTATTTTTCTTTAAATCCTTTTTCAAGTTTTTATTTTTTGATTTCACTTTCTTGTACTGCTTGATCAACTCATCATAGGCCTCCATAAGTTCTTCAAACGTAAAGTCCTCGAAGTCAGAGCTTACCTGAGATGAGTATAGATCACTGGATTGTTCAGGATGGTCGGTCATGAGACATTCATGCTCTAGTTCTTCTCCCTTCTCATGGATGGTTACCAGTCTGTCCAAGATTTGCTTGACTGTGCTGCAGGTGGACACAAGATGAGATAACCTAAAATCAACTGCAGCTTTTGTCAAGTTGAATGCAACAAGGTTGTCATTATGTTTGGTCTCGTGATCAGCTGACCATTCATCTGAACTTGATGGAAGCTCATGAGGACCAATGTATATAAGGTTCCATAATTGTGGATCTATGGATTTGACATAGACAAACATTCTCCATAGCCATATCGAAAAATCTGAACCATCATAGATAGGCGGAGAAGCCATTGAAGCATGTGTAGCAAATGAAGCCATTTTCTTAAAATGCACCGGGATCTTTCCCTGTATATCGTAGGATCTGGGAATGGTAGAGCTTGGCTCTGATACCACTTGTTGGGTCCCATGTGGTGCAACGGGATCTAGAAGGGGGGGTTAAATAGATCCTCTCACGAACTATGGCCTATTTAAAACTTAAATGCCAAAAGCATAGACCACTCCTATAAAGACAATAAAACACTTAGACACAAAGCACAACGGATTTAGACAGAGTGGCATAAGTGAAGACAACAAAACAGGTCCAAGGGCTGCACAGGTAGAAGCTTAAGCTCAACGGAGCACAGCTAGGTAGACAGCTAAGATCAGCGCGGCACAGCAGCGAGGTTGATGCTGCTTCAACGTGGTTAAGGGGTAAGAGTGATATATTTCATTGGACATCAGGGATCTCAACACATATCAACTAAGTGTGATAACTAGCTGTATGTGTGAACTTTAGAGATCAACCAGAATCTCATGAATTGAGATTGGCTGCTCGTTGAACCTCGTGTGTGTGTGTGTGAGCAATATGATGAAGTGTGCTATAAAAGCAATCAGGATTCCATTGATACAGAAAACACACAAACCTATGAAAGGGATAGAGAAAATGGAGCAATCACATAAGATACACAACCCACAACACATGGATTTTAAGGTGGTTTGGTTGTAAACCCACAACCTACGTCCACCCCTCACCAAACCCGGTGAGGCTTTCCTGCTGACTCATAGCTTGACTGGGGACACGCCCCAAAACCACATAACGGAAAACCCTCCGTCTATCTTCCTACACACAAAACCAGTAGGGACGGTTCTCCACAGACAGGAACACACCTCCGTCTCTCTTCCTACACACAAAACTGGTAGGACGACTATCTTCTTACACATAAAATCGTAGGGAGGGTTCTCCACAGACAGGAGCACATCTCCGTCTGTCTTCCTACACACAAACCGGTAGGGACGATTCAAGAAGAAATGAGACAAACGTAAAGCACAAAGAAAAACACTACAAGTGTAGTGGGAAAAACCACAAAAACAAAAAGGATAAACACCAACCGAATCTTCAGATAGAGATCTGGAAGTTGGTGACTACAGCTACTAGTTCAGATCTGAACTTTTCAAGCAACGGTAGACTACATGGCTGCTCTCTCTCTCAAGGCTGATCTTATTTTCTTCTTCTCTAACAGCACTGGACTAAGTCAAACGAGTGTTGGGCTGCTCTCACACGCTTCCTAGGGAAGTTCTTGTTAGATTCTCAAGGGCGTGGCTCTCTCTGGGCAGCAGTGGCAATAGTAGCAGCAACTTCTTTAGTTGAGGAAGCTTCACATATATATAGGAAAGCCAAGGAAACTTTTCCCACCACAAGTTCTTCCATCAGACCATGCACCAATGATTTTTCATTGTAGCATGGATGTGCGTGTCTCTTTAATGCGGTCCCCATGATAGGACGGTGGTAGGCAGGTAGCAGACCATATCTGTCCTTTTGTTACTTTTCAGATCTCCTCATAAATGGTCCCTTTGACTTGCGGTCTCCTTATTGTCTGAAGTCCACTTCTGTCATGAGTACTATGTCTACACAAGAGTCTTCATTGGGTGACAACAAAAATGACAGACTGTAAGGTGTCCTTCCACCAACTGGATTTCTGACAAAAGTAGCTCCAAGAAGGTAGATTAGATGTGACATGTTGATAGGGACAAAAGTCAAACATGGGTACCCCATCCAGACCTCGAAATCCGTAAAATTAGACATTTGCGGTACCTATTTTCTCTCTCTGGATGGCCCACTTGATCTGACAGAAAATTAACTTGAAATGCTTCTGGGAGGACAGAGGTAGACCTTCTTCATTGAGACATTTCATCAAACACTGCACAGACCTAAGTTCCTTCATGTGCATAGACCCTAAGTATGCTTAGACCTATATGCACAGACTTGGATGCTATATGTGAAACTTGCACAGACCTTGTACAGGACATGCACAGACCTTATGATGCAATATGCAAACCTTTACAGAGTTTGTTCAGAACATTCACATACCGAGTAGTGCAATTGTGCACAGACCTTGGTCACATGATGAATGGATGTGCATCGACCCTATACACGCGCATGTATAATGTGCAGATACCTACATGTGCACAGACCTATATGTGCACAGGCTCTACATGTGCACAGACCTTGTAATGTTGAAGACAGAAACATGCACAGACCTTCACTTACACACGTGCACAGACTTTCACAACATGCATAGACTTTCACACCATGCACAAACTTGGTTATGCAAATGTGCACAGCCCTTGCATGCAATGGTGCAAATGTGCACCGACCTTGACAATGCAGGATTGAACATCTGCACAGACCTTACTACATTGAAGGTAAACATGCACTGACTGATGTAAAACAACCTTGGACCTCTTTTGCAAGCATTCAAGTTTGAGCAGCGGACTCACACTAGCGAGCTCACCCGTATGGCGCACACTAGTGCCCGATGGCGACTAGGCGATGTTGGAGAGGGTCCGAGACGGGACCTTGAGGCTCCAATGGTTGGCTAGCTTGGGAAGAACCCCAAATGGGCCTAGATGCCCAAATCATGGGCGGCCAACACACCAAGGGTGTGGGTTAAGTGGATTCACTCTCAACTTGCCCGCGGTGGCCACTCACGATACTTGCAATTTGGGCCGAACTCTCACTCTCCGTCCGACGAAGCAATAGCAATAATACTAAGCTAAGCAAGTGATTAACCAGTAAGAAAGGGACCGAGGCTCACCTAGCCGGCGTGAAGACGCCGACTCCGGCCGGAGACGGGGGCGAGCGGGGAGGCGAGGGTATGTACCCGCACGCTGCGTCGATTGAAGCTTCAAACCTGCGACTTAATAAGTACATGAACTACACCCCATGCAAGGGGGGGAATATTGGGGTAGGGATTATGCTTAATACATCCAAAATTACCTCCACGCAGGGAGGGGCCTTCAGCCGGCCAAGCGGGGTGGGGAAATATGCAAAGAGAACCGACTTCCCGAGCTTCGCCGATTCTGCCTAGCTTCTGTATTTCTGGACAGAGGGTCGACGTCGATGCTGCCAATAATTCCACCGAGCTCAGAATCTGATGAGACTTGCGCCAAAAGCTTGCTAACAGGTTTAGGATGATGTCTGAATTTTGGCAGGAGCTCTGGAACTCAGGGCTGGTTGGGCCAGCGACTGGAACAGGTCAGCAGCTTCTTCCTCTGGCTGGTGCAGAACTGGTACAGAAGGTTGCAGAGGGTACCACGGATGCTTCTGAACTCCAAATGTGACGAGCCTGATGGTGACGTCCTCGTGGTCGGAGTAGCTTCGAGTAGGAGTCGACAGGGCCCCAATCGGAGGTCGGAGGGGAGAATGGTGGTCGGATATGTGAGGACAGGTCAAACCTGGACCTGCAGGTGGCTGGCTGCAACCTTCGACGAAGAAATTAGTAACTGATAGCTCCGGTGGCCGAATGTGGTCCTTCTTCTTGGAGGTGTAAGCTAACTGGTAATAGTTTCAGCCCTCCAAAATTGGCGCTCAGATCCCTCACGAGCTGGCCGAGGTCAACAGTTGAACAGGAGCTCTGTCTCTGGTTCGGACAGGAACAGTTTCCCAGCAGCAGATTGACAGCAATGCCACGACCGCTCCCGAACTCCAAATTGAGCGCCGTCAAATCCGTTGGTTCGGCTGTCGAGTCTTCTACGCATAAAAGTTAACGGGGAAGCCAACCAATGCCAAGGTTGGCCGGTAGCCTCAGATCACCGGTGAAGGGTCGCTACAGACTGTGGGAGGACAGAACGTATACTTCGAGGGAGAAAAATGATATCTCCCAGATTCGAACGCCAAATGGAGCTCCGCTTTCTGGGAATGAAAAAGTATTCAGAGAAGAAGAATTTTGATGAAGAAACCGAGCTCTGATTCTTGCTAGGTTGGCCGTGGTGAAACTTCCAAATACTCTCTGGTCTTCAGCCTGGGGCAGATTGCACAGTCGCACAAGATCTGCTCCACCGCACAGCTCCGAGCTCGGATGGATGCGGGACCACCTCTGTTGGAAAGAGGACTCAAAGACAATTCCAACGATGTATGAAGTGCCTTCAGAAGCCTCAGGATGACGATGTGACATCTTCTGCAAGTCGCTGGACTTCTGCCACCTGCAACCTGTGAACTGTAGGTGGAAGGTGGTGGGAGAAATGGGGTAAATGGAAGTGGAAATGGGGGTGAATAGGTGTGGGAGTGACCCCTAGTTGTGAGGGGGCTTAGGAGGGGGTGTTCTAAGGTGTGGGAGAGGGAGAATGGGGTCTCGAATGGGGTGTTTTCAGAGGGTGAGGGAGGAGCTACGAATTTGGGCTGTGAGGGAGGCACAAGTGGGTGGAGGGAATGTGAGTTTGAATTTTCTTTGATGGGGAGTGATCAATGGTGGTCTTGGGGATGGGAAGAGGTGTCTTGGGAAGGTGGAGTGAGGTTTGGGGAAGGGAAATGGGTAGTTGGGGGTTGGAAGGTGGAGTGGGGATTGGGTGGAGCTCTCTTGGGACTAGGGGGTGGAATAAAGAGGGTTATGGGGAAGGGGAGAGGTTTAAATGGGGTAGGTGGGAGATGGGGTGGTTGGGAAGGTGATTGAATGAGGGGAGGGGAGTTAATGAGAGGTAAATGGGGAGGAGAGAGAAAATTCCGAAAATTGGGGTGGAGGGAGAGAGAGAGAGATAGAGAGAGAGAGAGAGAGATAATGAGAGACTTGAAAGGGATTTCTTCAATATTTCATCAAAATTGTTATATATGAGGGGTGGGGTGGCCTATTTATAGGCACATGACTTTTTCACAAAGGACCCTAACAAAAGACACAATGACTAATAACCGAAGGGAAGGGGGTGTCCATGGGCCTAGCCTAATGAGATGGGCCCAATAGCCTATCTAAACAACACAATGACTTAGGACATTGGTAGATAACCTACTAACCTAGGTACATGACTCAAATAAAGGGAAAATTACATGATTAAGACTCAAATAAAAATAAGAAAATTACATGACTCGATTCACAAACACTTGAGGAACATAATGGCGCTTGCCGACGAACAATCCGAGTCCGGAGAAAATGTGAAGGGGCAAGGGATGCCCTCATCATACCCTCGGGGTGGGGAAAACTCGACCCCGTCGAGTATGGGTCCACCAGGGAAGTACTACATCGAACTGCGGCTCTGGGTGATCCTCGATCTCCATACTCAACCCGCGACCATAGTCGGGGAACGGCGCTTCAGCTCGACAAAGTGACTCGGTCATACCCTCATGCTGGCGATGGGATCTTGCTTGCCTAGTATTGCCACTGTGTGCTCACGTCGGGCTCTCAGGCTATTTGTGGTGGCACTCCGAGGGTGTCTCTCACAAGGGTAGGCGTAAGCTCGAGGCACTCACTAGGATCCACCGCGGTGCCCTTATAAGGTGCTAGATCCGCCACTTGATAAATGGGGAGAATCCCAAAACCCTTTTTGAAAGTTCAACCCATAAGCCGTGTTGCCAAAGCCACTCGGAACTTGGCAAGGTCCAAGTCCTCGTGCCCTCAATTTGGAGGTGACCCTGGGGTAGAGCCACTCCAAAGTCATCATCGTCAAGTTACCAACTTGGAATTCCAAGTGGCGCTCATGAGTTTTTGCTCGCTTGTTGTGAATATCACCGCTTGTTGCTTGATATGTGCTTGGATGCATATGCCATGCTTGATGATGCGATGTGAGTGGGTAATGTTTGATATGCAAAGGTGGTCCGGGGCAGCCACATGTAGATCGATCATGCTTTGATGCTATGAAGATTGTGATAGACTCAGGGGGGCCGGGACATCCATAGATGAACCTTTTATGCATGGGTATGACAAATGTCGGGGGACCCGGACATCCCTGTATGCTCCTCTCATACTTAAGACTCATGATGAATGAGGGTGGGCCAATACATCCAAATACGGTCCACTTATGCTTCCTACTTAACATGTGGGGGATGTAAATGAATGTACCCGACTTATGAATCATGCCAAGTGGTGTTGTATGCCAAGACTTATGCACTCTTGTGACAAAGATGTCTCCTATGTGTGGGCCTTTGGACTTCCATTGGAATGGGTCGAAGGGGTCTAGAAAGGTGGATATCATGAGATGGGGCACTTCCACGATCCCTAGGTGTATACCACCCAAAGTCATGGTTCCCATGGTGTAACCCGGGTCTGGGATGGGGTGGATTGGATCAAACATGGTGGGTTGGGGTAGGGAAAGGTAGGTGGTAGTTAAGGTGGTTGGGTTACTTCGGTTCCTTGACTCCCATTGGAATGGATCATAGGGATCATAAAGTGGGTTACCAAGGGTCTCCATGTCCTCAAGGTCCTCAAAAGGTGATGAGTCATCTTCTTCTAGTGGAATGGTTGGGCCGGTGTATGGGGTGGGCTGATTGGTCAAGGTTTTAGGAATCACAATGGTAGGGGAGTGGACCAGGATGGGCTCTTCCACTATAGGGAGAAGGAAAAGGATGTCACTATTGTAGCAACCAATAGTGCAAACCGAGGAGATAGACCCAATGCATGGATGGATGAGGTTAAGGCTCTTGGGTTGGTCCGCTCCTAGGGCCAATAAAGAAGTCAAGTATGATTGCCACTTTAGACCTTTGAGGAGATCATCCCAATCTTCTACCTCATAGTAGGATTGGATTGTGGTGTGATAGGAGTGGAGGGGAACAATTTGGGATGGATATCCCAAAGGTGAGAGAGGTGGGGGTGAGCTAGGAAGGGTGGGTCCTTGCTTGAGCCATTGGAGTATATGCTCATTCATGGTGAAGGTGGGTGACTCTTGAGGATCCGGGCTATTAGAAGTGGTAAAGGGTTGAGGCTTTTCCTTACCATTGGTGTGATCTTGGGCTTCCTTATGGGTGGGAATGGGTTCCGGACTAGCATCTACTCCCATGTGGAGGGTTGTGGAGGTTTCAATTCCTAGTGTTAATAGGTTGGGTAGGTCTAATGTGAGAGAATTGGTGATAGCTGGAGCATGGTGCACTTGGGGTGGTGGGCAAGGGTGGACTTGGATCGGAAGGGGAAGTAGAGGAGGCCTAGGTTGGGGAAAGATTGGTGTAGGAAGCGGGAGGTGAGTTGGGTGAGGGGTTTTGGGTTTGGGGATGGTGGCCATTATGGGCCTTGGTGGAGGGGTGGACATGGTGTCCACATGATTTTTAATGGTGAGGGTTGGATGAGTGGTAGTCACCATGGAGGGAATTGGGTCGGTTAGGGGTCTCTTGCCCTTGGGATCATTTGGGGTGGAAGTGGGGGCTAAAGAGGCTTGACTAGTGTAGGTTAGTGAAGGGGGTTTTGGTTGGGGTGTGGGGGCCCTCATGGGATTAGGTGGGGAGGTGGAGGCCTTGGAGACTTGGGTTCTAGTGGTAAGGGTTTGGACGGCTGGGTTTGGAGGAGTGAGAGTGCTCCTCGAGTTTTGGTAACCCGGGTAGGAAGGGGACATATATTTTGCTCTAAGTTGCTCTTTCATGTCCTTCCAAGTGGTGATGGGAGTTTCCCTTCTAAGTATCTTTACCCCGACAATTTGCATCCAATAAGTTTCCGCCCGTTTGGTAAGTTGCATTTTGGCAATCAATGCCTTTTCATCCTCGGATATATGATACCAAGTGAAGTATTGGTCCATTGTAGCTTCCCAATCTAAATATTCTCTAGGAGAGGTTCCATCAAAGGTGGGAAGTGGGAAAGGGACCATTCTATCATCTGTCCTTGGGGCGGGCCTATTTTCTCCAAGTTGGTTGAGTCGGCCCGATATGTTATCAAGCCGCTCATTGGCATAGGTCAAGGCTTTCATGAAGTAGTTGACATGGCTAGGGAAGTTATAGGTGTTAGTGGTAGGCATCTCTTGGTGGCTTGGACTTATGGAGTGGGCCGATTGGTAAGGTCGATATGAGGTGGCCATACTAGGGGACAAGAGTGATGCACTTGAAGACTCTAAATGCATAGACATGCCCTAGGACCAACTTGATAGAGACAAGTTGTGAACTTGCTCTGATACCACTTGATGTAAAACCACCTTGGACCTCTTTTGCAAGCATTCAAGTTTGAGCAGCGGACTCACACTAGCGAGCTCACCCGTATGGCGCACACTAGTGCCCGATGGCGACTAGGCGATGTTGGAGAGGGTCCGAGGCGGGACCTTGAGGCTCCAATGGTTGGCTAGCTTGGGAAGAACCCCAAATGGGCCTAGGATGCCCAAATCATGGGCGGCCAACACACCAAGGGTGTGGGTTAAGTGGATTCACTCTCAACTTGCCCGCGGTGGCCACTCACGATACTAGCAATTTGGGCCGAACTCTCACTCTCCGTCCGACGAAGCAATAGCAATAATACTAAGCTAAGCAAGTGATTAACCAGTAAGAGAGGGACCAAGGCTCACCTAGCCGGCGTGAAGACGCCGACTCCGGCCGGAGACGGGGGAGACGGGGGCGAGCGGGGAGGCGAGGGTATGTACCCGCACGCCGCGTCGATTGAAGCTTCAAACCTGCGACTTAATAAGTACATGAACTACACCCCATGCAAGGGGGGGAATATTGGGGTAGGGATTATGCTTAATACATCCAAAACTACCTCCACGCAGGGAGGGGCCTTCAGCCGGCCAAGCGGGGTGGGGAGATATGCAAAGAGAACCGACTTCCCGAGCTTTGCCGATTCTGCCTAGCTTCTGTATTTCTGGACAGAGGGTCGACGTCGATGCTGCCAATAATTCCACCAAGCTCAGAATCTGATGAGACTTGCGCCAAACGCTTGCTAACAGGTTGAGGATGATGTCTGAATTTTGGCAGGAGCTCTGGAGCTCAGGGATGGTCGGGCCAGCGACTGGAACAGGTCGGCAGCTTCTTCCTTTGGCTGGTGCAGAACTGGTACAGCAGGTTGCAGAGGGTACCACAGACGCTTCTGAACTCCAAATGTGACGAGCCTGGTGGTGACGTCCTCGTGGTCGGAGTAGCTTCGAGTAGGAGTTGACGGGGCCCGAATCGGAGGTCGGAGGGGAGAATGGTGGTCGGATATGTGAGGATAGGTCAAACCTGGACCTGCAGGTGGCTGGCTGCAACCTTTGACGAAGAAATTAGTAACTGATAGCTCCGGTGGCCGAATGAGGTCCTTCTTCTTGGAGGTGAAAGCTAACTGGTAATAGTTTCAGCCCTCCAAAATTTGCGCTCAGATCCCTCACGAGCTGGCCGAGGTCAACAGTTGAACAGGAGCTCTGTCTCTGGTTTGGACAGGAATAGTTTCCAAGCAGCAGATTGACAGCAATGCCACGACCGCTCCTGAACTCCAAATCGAGCGCCGTCAAATCCGTTGGTTCGGCTGTCGAGTCTTCTACGCAGAAAAGTTAACGAGGAAGCCAACCGATGCCAAGGTTGGCCGGTAGCCTCAGATCACCGGTGAAGGGTCACTGCAGACTGTGGGAGGACAGAACGTATACTTCGGGGGAGAAAAATGATATCTCCCAGATTCGAATGTCAAATGGAGCTCCGCTTTCTGGAATGAAGAGGATTCAGAGAAGAATAATTTTGATGAAGAAACCGAACTCTGATTCTTGCTAGGTTGGCCGTGGTGAAACTTCCAAATGCTCTCTGGTCTTCAGCCTGGGGCAGATTGCACAGTCGCACAAGATCTGCTCCACCGCACAGCTCCGAGCTCGGATGGATGCGGGACCACCTCTGTTGGAAAGAGGACTCAAAGACGATTCCAACGATATATGAAGCGCCTTCAGAAGTCTCAGGATGACGATGTGACACCTTCTGCAAGTCGCTGGACTTCTGCCACCTGTAACCTGCGAACTGTAGGTGGAAGGTGGTGGGAGAAATGGGGTAAATGGAAGTGGAAATGGGGGTGAATAGGTGTGGGAGTGACCCCTAGTTGTGAGGGGGCCTAGGAGGGGGTGTTCTAAGGTGTGGGAGAGGGAGAATGGGGTCTCGAATGGGGTGTTTTCAGAGGGTGAGAGAGGAGCTACGAATTTGGGCTGTGAGGGAGGCACAAGTGGGTGGAGGGAATGTGAGTTTGAATTTTCTTTGATGGGGAGTGATCAATGGTGGTCTTGGGGATGGGAAGAGGTGTCTTGGGAAGGTGGAGTGAGGTTTGGGGAAGGGAAATGGGTAGTTGGGGGTTGGAAGGTGGAGTGGGGATTGGGTGGAGCTCTCTTGGGACTAGGGGGTGGATAAAGAGGGTTATGGGGAAGGGGAGAGGTTTAAATGGGGTAGGTGGGAGATGGGGTGGTTGGGAAGGTGATTGAATGAGGGGAGGGGAGTTAATGAGAGGTAAATGGGGAGGAGAGAGAAAATTCCGAAAATTGGGGTGGAGGGAGAGAGAGAGAGAGAGAGATAATGAGAGACTTGAAAGGGATTTCTTCAATATTTCATCAAAATTGTTACATATGAGGGGTGGGGTGGCCTATTTATAGGCACATGACTTTTTCACAAAGGACCCTAACAAAAGACACAATGACTAATAACCGAAGGGAAGGGGGTGTCCATGGGCCTAGCCCAATGAGATGGGCCCAATAGCCTATCTAAACAACACAATGACTTAGGACATTGATAGATAACCTACTAACCTAGGTACATGACTCAAATAAAGGGAAAATTACATGATTAAGACTCAAATAAAAATAAGAAAATTACAGTGACTCGATTCACAAACACTTGAGGAACATAATGGCGCTTGCCGACGAATAATCCGAGTCCGGAGAAAATGTGAAGGGGCAAGGGATGCCCTCATCACTGACCTTCACTTACACATGTGCACAGACCTCAGAACATGCATGACCTATATGCGCAGACTTAAAACATTCATAGACCTTGTAAATGACGAAGGGAAATGTGCATCGACCTTAGTTACTTGAAGTTCCAATGTGCAACGACTTTAGTATGCACAATGCCAGATGTGCATCGACCTTAGTATGCGCTATGCAAGATGTGCACGGACCTCAAACAGTAACACAAGTAGACCTTGATGTGCACCAATGAGCATATGCATTGACCTTACTATGCTGGACAGTGATATGCATCGACCTTATGTGCACTAGCTACAGTACATGCATCGACCTTCATGACTGTGAACAATGATGTGCACAGACCTTACATGATGGAACAATAATGTACACAGACCTTATATGACTTAGACTAAAATATGCACATACCTTCTATATGCATGAATAGTAATGTGCATTGACCTTCTATATGCGTGAACAGTAATGTGCTTCGACCTTACTTCTTCACTGACAGAATGTGCATCGACCTTTGTTCTTGAAGTGCTGATGTGCATCGACCTTAGCAGCTGCACTGAAATGACTGCATGGACTTCTATGAAACCTGTTACCTTGGATTTTATGTTGCCAATGCCTTGATTTCTGTTAACCTAGTTGCCTCGATTTCTGTGCAACCATGTAGCTTGAGTTGCTCTTTCAACTTGGAAGGTTCTTGCTCTTGAATTTCTGTATCGAGAATTTAGCCTTGATTTTCATGCTGACAATTACCTAGATTTACGTGCCATTCTTGATTTCTTATACTTTAATTATAATGACCTGAGATGTATGAATATTGACGTTATCAAGTTTAAGTTAGACTCATTAGTGACTCATAGGCAGACATCATCAAAATCACATTAAGGTGGAGAAGCATGTGTGTATCATACATGCACAATATTCTCCCAACAGGTAGAGCTGGCATGATGATAGGTCTGGATGTGTTAATGGTCTATGCGTGAGTCAGCGGATGGCCTATCGTGATTTGGATCGTGCCTGTTGGGCCGGTGAAGGTTTCCCGTTGAGGTGTGTCTGGTGACCGGTGATTGGTCTTTCACAGACAGAAGATGCTAATGGTTGCGCTTCGAGAATGGCGAGAGCCGTGTGCAAGTGAGGCCTTTGATGGCCATTTCTGTGATATGCTTTTTTCGGATGGGATCTGGGCTTTGTCGAAATATGTGTTCTGACAAAGTTGGTCCTGTGATGTTGTTGGTGTTCAGCTTGCCAGGTGTGAGATGGTCCTTGGCATGGAGCCAACGGATTTGTGGCGGTCAACTGGTAGAGAAGATGACGTTTGGTTGGTTCGCTGAGCGTGGTTGGATCGGTGGCTGTTTCTCGTAATGAGGACTGTGTCTCCTCGGTGAGCGAGATGGTGGCAGCGGTGCCATGCGTGGTTTTCGTTATGGCTGAGGTGATACCAGACTTGTGCTTTTGTGTTATGCCTGTTCTGATGACCGATGTGTGTGCGGTGTACTATGCGAGGTGCTGCTAGTGATGATGGTCTGGCCGTATCCCTCAGGATCGATGCTCTCATGAGAAATGAGGTTTTGCTATGCTGGAGCTTTGACAACGTTGTCAGCGGGTTCGGGGTGTTCTCCCCCTGTGACATGGTGCTTGTCCTGAATTTTGAGGATGCAATTTGTTTAAGGGGGGAGGGCCCTCTGCACAGTCCTCGATGCACGATGTCTTGCGGCCACTTAACCTCACATGTCCCGACAGACCCTGTGCCCAGGCATGGGTGACAATTCAACTCTTGCAACTATGCCCATCTTTATGATAAGGTCCGCATTCAATACACCTCAGTTCACTAATTATAAAGGCAGGTCCCTGTGGCCTCCATCAAGTAGGTTATGCTATGCGACTCTATGTCATCCCATGAAAGGCAACAGAAGTGGCCCCCCCAGCACTTGCCCTTTTCGGCTCTTTGTCCCACCTCCTGCTTCTGAGGCATATCCTGACTGACTTAAGCATTGAAGGGTCCCCCTGGGACACCTCACCCTCGGACGTGAACTTCTCTTTCCTTGTGTAGGAAAGGCTTCTCAGCCATATGAAGTCTCCACTCCAACTGTTTGGCACTCAGCACTCTACTCTAGGCCCAAGGGGAAGCCTGCGGACACTTAGCCTCAACACTCAACTTGAGTGCTGGAAGCTCTACTCGCTCTTGCTAGCGTTCTCTTGTTTAGTCCCTTGTAACAATTAAAGTGTACATAAGTTTTGACACCATTTGTGGGAAATCGACTAGAAGCCATGGCACCCTTTCGGAGGACCCTAGCGTGAGCCAACGATGAAGCTGAGACCTTGCAATCATCCGTTGTGCAGACTCCCATTGGGGGAGTCTTGAGAGAGTAGTTTGATGCCCTAGCCGAGTAAGTTGACAACTTGAGGGAGGTCGTCCTAGGCCTCAGAGACATGCTCGGTGCTCTCACACCTAGCTAATGTAGAAACACGAAGTGCGGCACATAAGTGAACATAGTCGAGAGTATTAGCACTTGAAAATTTAGTCATAAACATTCCATGACATAAAATCTTCTATACTTATCTACACATTATGAAGAGAAATTAATAATGACCACTTCCTATTTATAATCTATAAATAATATGGAAGTGTCACAGTACATAAGCCTACAAGGGAAACCTAAACAACAACAGTCCAAAATATAGTTGGAATTACCACAACCACTGACACAACTAGTGACCAAAGCAACACTCCACACCTTCAACCAACACGCTTCCAACTGTGCTCTGCTCTAATCATCTCTTCAAAATCTCGTCTAATGCGCTTGTCCTCACTGATCAACACCTAGAAGAGAGAGTAAAGAACTGACTGAGTACATCGAATCACTAGGAGACTCCTAGCATCGCCACGACACTCCATGTCACGCCCCGAACAAGGCAAAAATATCAAGACATGAACAGTTATACGAGCGGGTCGATCAAGAGACTCAAATGATGAGTATGAACAATAAATGGATAAAATCATATATTTATTTCATAATCTGACATCTCCAACAAATATCCTTCAAAGATTTTTGATACTATTCGAATCCAGTACATTCATTTTCTAAGTAGACAGACTGGGAAAAAATTTACTAAAAACTATCAGCACTCTCGTCACTCCAGTCCATTCTCGTCATCTTCGGAATTTCTTTAAAATTTTCAACAATACACAGGGTGAGCTAGAAAGCTCAGTATGACTTATATCTCTTTATCAGGCCACTTTAAGTAATTAGTATTTTGGATCATCTATATGCTCTCGAAATAAAACATGTAATAAAACAAGTGACAAGTGTAGTAGAGAATAAGATCAGGAAGACAAGAATTCAAGAATAGATATCAGAGAACTCAAATGTAAGCATGAGATCAATAACATGTAGAGAATTGTAAATTTGGCCATGTAACAAGAATATTAACACATTCGGTCAAAAATGTCATGTATAGGGAGTCAAGCATGTAACGAGTCAAGCATGTAACAAGTGAATTGTCTAATTCAATATTGCATGTCACTTGGTGCAATGACACACCTGATCATTCAACTCCCTCGGGCATAAGTACTTTCAGGCTTTGCTCGCCTAGGACCAGATTAGAGCCCCAAAATTGCCAGGCATTGAGTGTTCAAGTGGACCCAAAGTCCTATGTAATTTTTTGAATAATTCATTTAAAATATGGCTAATCTGAGTTTCAAGAAAAGCTTATGAAGCGTAGTATAGCACATAACTAGACGTTTAGTTATGGAGGACTCAAGAGGTGGCCCCTACAGGCTCAAGAGGTGACTCTCGTCATGTAGCACTTTACGTCATTCTGACATCAAGAGGTGGCTCCTATAACATAGCACTTTACCCTACATGGCACTTAGCTCCTACACTCCTAAATGGTAGTTTATGGCTAAAGTACAGATATAGCAACATTTCATTTCTAAGGACATGTGGTATGAAGAACAAATGAAGTTTATAAGAGAAGTTCAAGGATGATTTAAGGCATCATGTTTAACAACATTAAGACAATAAAGAGAATGAATTGCTGGTCAAGACACGGTTAGCTCTCGCAAAACATCTTATAAAACAGATTTAGATCAGGTTTTTCACAGTCGGGTGCTTAACAGAAAACCAAAGAGATCTCGGCCAGGTAAAAGGTGGGATAGTGGGAGGTTCTCCTCACATTCACATGGTCCTAGTTAAATAACCACTTATCCACTTAAGGCGTTTGCCTGTGGACTTCTAACCTTAGATACCGATCTTTCTTGGTAAGCTTGCTAGTTACATGTTTTATCGAAAACACGTAATCACATAAATCGAACGAAAATCATTCTTGCATATTCTAACAATTCATTTGTGAAAGAATTTAATGAAGGAAATATATTGAAAGAATATGTCAATCTTTCAGATAGAGTTTAGATCAAATAGGTAGGGTCAATCGTGTACAAGAAGTTTACAGAAATTAGTCTTTCGAACAATTAAAGATAGCTTTCCAGATTCATTTACCTAGTCATTCTTTCTCAATGGTAATTTAAGACAAGAACATGATTTTGAAATCAAAATTTAGATTTTTAAAATACTGTTGTGTCTTATCTGGATTTGATGTCTAGTTTTGATGGTTTTGATGCCGGCAACAGTGAGATTGACTTCGATATTGGCAAAACCATTTGGATTTATAATGTGTGCTAATTGTCATCTCATTAAGTCAGAATATGATTCTTGCATTTATAAGGTCAATGCATACTCATGCTGCTGCGATATAAGGTCGATGCATACTCATGCATTGAGAAAGTCAGGTCTGTGCACAAATGCATTCTAGTCTAGAAGGTCGGTGCGAATGCAGAAGTCTTGCACTATCAGGTCGGTGCACTTTGTACACAGGTCGATGTCGCTAGGCACTATAGGCTAGATGTTGTAACATCAGGTCGATGCACACATTTAACATGTCGATGCCGGCGAGCCAGTGATTGCTGTATAAGGTCGGTGCATTAGAGGTCATCTTTCTTAAGGTCGGTGCACCTTGTGCATCTGCCTTGAAGTCAGGTCGGTGCATTAAGGTCTTGCGTCGATGCATTAAGCATTTCCTTATATATCACCAGGTCAGGCTGACACGCCTCAATGGCACGTCTATGATGAAGTGCATGCAGTACTGCCTTATGCATTGACAGGTCGATGCACCATCATTATAGTAAGAGTCTCTCTGACTGAATAAAGTCTACCTGTGTGATATACAGGTCGGTGCATCCTCATGACATCCTGTCTTCATCATTCTTTTGATACATATCAGGTCTACCTATAGTTTACTCAAGTCGGTATAGCTGTAGTTAATTTTCTATACTCATGCTGCTGTACTCATTCACAGGTCGATGAACCATGTTTATACATCGATGCATGTGTATATCCTCTCATATCCTTCCGTGTGATTTCTTCCCATTTTCATGAACCATCTGAGCTTGCATTTCTCAAGAACTTATTACTTGTTTCATGAGCCACATGATGACAAAACTGTTATTAAGTTTCTATACTTGACTTGGCAGGAAAAACAAGATGAAGTTCATCAAGTGACAATTCAGATTTACACTCATACACCTGAGATGCATAAAAGAAATTCTGTTTGTCACGTGGGTTCGTAAGTGAAGCTGACAGTGGCACGTGATTCAAGGTGAATTTCCAGATCCTTGGAGATTCCGTTCGAAACAACTTTCCACGTGGCTGTAACTTGAAGATTCCTCACCTCCTCATTTGACACGTGGCTGAGCTTCTTCAAAAACCTTGGGCGGGAGTGCTTCTTCCACGCGCCCAAATCAAATCTTGTGGGGACCACAAGAACTCTTGCTGGCGAGGATAAATAGAGGCCAGAGCTCAAGCGGCAAAGTGACGAAGCTCTGCATCTATGTCTGAGAAGAAAATCTAGAGAGGAGAAAAGAGAAAAGAGAAAGGGAGAGATAAAAGATAGAAGAAGAAGCTAGAGAAGAGTCTGAGAGCCACCGCAAGTCTGAGAGTAGAAAATTGGTGTGCAGTGAAGTGAGAGTCAAAGCAGAGTATCGGAAGAGGAAGAAAAAATTTGAAATAAGGAAGAGCATGTGGTAAGTTTAAGTTGGTCTCGACGTCTGGATCAGATCCAGAGTCGAATTGCTCTAGAAATAGAGCTACAGCTATTTTTTTTTCACTGTCTTTCTTTGTTTTCGTTTGTGATTTGTTTTTTGAATCGTCTGTAAGCTGTGTAATCAGCGGTCCAAGCTGTGAGGCAGCGGCGAGGAGTGATCCTCGGACAGTAAGCTGTGAGGCTCAGCGGTTTGTAAGCTATGTGTCAGCGATTTCAAAGCTGGTGTTCAACGGAAGCCTCACTCGTTTGAGTGAGGGGTGGACATAGATCTCACGACTGAGATCGAACCACCTTAAAACTTCTATCCAACTGTATGATTGCTTGTCTCTCCATTTCTTCGTTTTGATGGATGCCTAGGACCGTTCTCAGTTGGCATATGTTCACCCACCAAATTGACATGTTAGTAGTATATCAAAAGTTGTAGTCTAAAGAATAGATCCATCTATCTGGAAAATTGCTCCTTGTGTAAGGAGAGCTATGAATCTAACCTCCGCCTAGTACCAGACTGAGGTGTGTTCTTGATTGGATTTCCTCGCTGATCTCTTTTGTTTGAATTGATAGCTTGTGTCTTAGCTGAAATTTCATTCTGTAATTTATTTTCTGCTATAGACTGATAAATTGGGGTTGATCTATTCACCCCCCCTCTAGATATGTAATTCAGCCATTCATATCACATGGTATCAGAGCCTAACTCTCCATCAAGGGCTTAACATCCCATAGAGATCTAGATTATGGATGCTAGAGGTCTTATAGCTAAGGGTCATTCCACAAGTAAGCCGCCATTCTTTGATGGAACTAACTATGCTTACTGGAAGAATCGAATGCAGTTGTTCTTACGAGCTAAAGATTACGAGATTTGGAAGGTTGTCAGCCGAGGTCCATTCGAGCTCCTTGAAGATGAAGATGTCTGGACTCAGGAGCAGATTCAAAGGTCTACCTTGAATTCGAGCGCTGTCAATTCTATGCAATGTGCTCTACATCCTACTAAGTTTTTCAGAATATCTTCCTACTCCACAGCTAAGGAAATGTGGGACAAATTGGAGGTAATATATGAGGGGATGTATCAGGTATGAGAAACCAAAGCAAACATGCTAGTATCTGAGTATGAAGCTTTTAAAATGAAATATGAAAAAATTATTTCAGAGATGTATGCCAGGTTGATGGTACTCACTAATAGTTTAAGAAGTTTAGGCAAGGTATATAGTGAGTACGAGCTAGTCAAGAAGATCCTTTGGTCCCTGACACCAATCTGGCATACGAAGGCAACTGTAATGGAAGAGTCCAATAATTTGGCGACTACAATAGTTGATGAACTCATCGGTTCTCTTATGGCATATGAACTGAATCTCAGGATGGTCGATGAGTCTGAGAAGAAGAAAAAACCCCTGGTGCTTAAGGTAAATTCTAGTTCCAAAGGGTCTTCTAGTGAACATAGCTCTTCCAGTTCTGAGGACGATTCAGGTGAGTTAGCTATGTTTGCTAGAAGTTTTAGAAATTTTTGAGGAGAGAAGGTAAGAGTTTCAGACGAAAATACTCCTCAGGAAAGAGACCGTCAAGATTTAAATCTGATAATGTCAAAAAGACTGACGGCATTGTTTGTTATAATTGCAGGAAGTCAGGGCATCTGATGGCAGATTGTCCTGAGCTGCAGAAGGAAAAATAGCCCAGGTGGAAGAACCAGAAGGGAAAGGCCATGGTAAGCACCTGGAGCGATGAAGAGGAAGACAGTCAGAGCAGCTCATTTGACAGCGAGAATGAAGACAAACTGTGCCTGATAGCCAAAAGAGAAGAAGAAGAGAAGGAAGATGATGAGGTAACTTCTCCATTTGAAAACTATACTCATAGTGATTGGGAAGAAGCATATGTAGAAATTCTAGATAAATATGATGATGTTCGTAGGGAGAATAGGTATTTGAAAAGAAAAACAAACTCCCTTGATTATGATACTTCTCAGAGTGATAGAATTTCATGCTTAGAAGTTGAAAACACTAATTTGAAAAACTCTCTTGCTGAAACAGAAGATTTTAAAACTATCCTAAAAGAATTAAGATGTGAAAATGAAAATCTGACGAATGTTATTGATGAGCTTAAAATCAGAATGCAGAAATTTGAAGAAGAAACAAAAACTGCAAGAGAAAAATATGAAGCTGTAAAAGGGGTCAATGAGGAATTGAAGAAAACAATTGACAACATGGAAAAAGAAAACATTGATAAACAGACCTCCCTTGAGGGCATGACTCAAGGAACAAAAAATTTGAATGCAATTCTGGGAACAAAAGTCAATTTAAGAAGAGAAGGGTTGGGTTTTAATTCAACTAATAAGAAACGGTTTGATGTTAAGACCATATCATTCATTAGGGAAAAAGGAAAAGAAAATTTCAATCCCTTGATAAGAATGAATTGTGAAGAAACCAACAATAAAAATTTTGTAAAAAATAATAAGCAAAACAAGTTGAGTGCCAAGGCCAAGGGCAAAGGGAGAGTGGAAGCACCTAGAGAACCCAACACACACACCACTGCACTTAAGCCTAAAGGTCAGGTTAGGGGTCAACTAGTTAAAACCAAAGTCCAAGGAAACCCCAAAACTAAAGTAACCCAGCCACAATAGAAAGGTCGATACAACAATCAACCTGCACCGACGCACACCTCATCTGGGTTTCACACCTTTAAAGGTCATGGTTGTTGATAATTTTATTTCTCTTTCCCTTACCCCGCCCCTAACTATGCTAATAACATAATAGCATGAAAGGCATAGAAGATGAAGAACAAAGGGCGATGAGAGATAGAAGAACTGACCGTGATCGCCACCAAGAGTTAACAACGTCAAAGGGATGAAGAGATAAAGGAAAGGGCGCCGTGAACCTTGAAAATATGAAGAATTGATCGCGCTTAAGAACGGGCCGCAGGGAACTTGTGGAATCAAACCTCTTCTCCTTCCAGCCGGCTAGATGAAGAAGGCCTCACGTTGTGTTCATGCTCTCCTGTAAAACAAAGCCAAAACAAGGACAAAAATCCCATTAGAACATGCATGTGTAGTATCAATCCCGGAGTGATAAAATAGGAGTAAAAAAATGAGGGCAAACTCACCGGGGGGGTTTAACCCCTGTGGAAGGGTGAAAATAATAGGTGGGTGTGTTGTGCATGCATGAGATTTGAAATCATAAGATTTGATTGAAAGAATAGAGAGAAAACGATGATGCAAAACGTGCAAAAGTGCATGTGTAGCAGAAAAGTGCAAAAAATTGTGATGATTTGTGATTTTAAGGAGACTAGAACTAAGAGTATAGACAACCAAATTAAGCCCAGAATGATGGAATTGAAAGCTAATACTTCACTCTTCAAGTCAGGGTCGAAGTTGTGAGTTGGAGTTGCAGCATGGCTTCGCCCCACGTCCGGAAAGAGCCCTCCTTTGCAACTGCAAACTGGGCAGTTTGTATAGAGGTTGCAGAAAACCTAGAAAGTTCTCCCAAGATTTTAGAGGATAGAGTCCACCAAAATTCATGTTCTGTGGATCAATCTCGAGATAATACAAAGGATAAGAAGTAGGAACAAGTGGGACTCAATTTGGTGGAAGGATCTGGAAGATATGGCTTCTAGAAGGGAGCCCCGGAGCTTAATCTGCAGAGTTTGTGTTAAACTAGGATGCATAAACCCCCAACTTTCATCCGTGTTTCTGAGCAAGATAGCTAATGAAAATCTGAGATCTATAGACCAAATTAAAGATAATATAAAGGAGAAACCATAGGAACAAACGACGCTAATTCGGAGTAGAATTCAAGAAGTTATGGGCTTTGCAAGAGGGCCACGACACACAGAAACGGAGTAGAGTCCAGCACGAATTGGACTCTCGGTTTGTGTAATGGTCTATCGTAAGACTGTCAGAGTCTCTAGCGGCCTAGGGTGGGACCGCCACAGCTTCGGAGGTCGAACGGGATGATTTTAGGCAAGTTTGGGTGTAAAGGTCTATTAATAGACCCTCACTTGTGTTGTGACGGTCTTACGATAGACCTTCACATGGTCTCTGACGGTCTACTAATAGACCTTCACACCGATGAAGGAACATTTTGGGCAGACTGTGCACGACTTTGGAAATTGAAGCGTATATCTTAAACGGTGTCGAACTAGTGAAAGTAGTAGAAGAAGAAATTGTAGATAACTGAGAGAGGAACAACTTTCATGAAGTAAGCAAGATGAGAAAATGATCAGAAGAAGGAGAAAATGGGGCTAGAACAGAGAGAGAAAATTCTGGCACGTAGGTGAATAGCACAGCCTACTGGAAAAATGTGAATAGCTCACAATCGAGGCAGAACTGGCTAACGGCATAGAAGAAGAAGTTGTAGATCTCAAAACATAGAACAACTTTGGTGAAGGGAACATTTTGAATAGAGGACTGGAAGAGGGTGAAAAAGAATCACTTTCAGGATTGCACAATGAGCGAGAGCCGATTGCTTGATAGAAGTCGACCTAAATGGGCCGTAAGTCGACTAAGAAGCCGGAAGTTGATAAGATAAGCTCCAGGGACCCTAAGAAATCATGATCTCTAGGGCTCAAAGGGAATGGAATAATGAAAATTGGCTCGAAATCCATCCAAGAAGGCTCCAAAATAATGGCTAATTCGGGACATCAAAAATGATGAATAAGAGTAATGACGCAACTTGCAGGCTAAAAATGGGTGTCAACAGATGCCCCTCCTTGATGTCCGCTTTGCAAGGAAACGAGCGAAAGCGATGCAGAGGCGGAATGGAAAAGAGATGTAGCGAAAGTGATAGCGACGTGAAATGGAGATGACGCGGAGATGAAGCGGAGAGAACTGAAAAGCGGGCATCAAGGCAAAAGACACCCGTCACAACCAACAAGCGGTAGGAATTCTCCCGAAAATGCCGAACTAACCATAAGGAATGATTGACAAGGATGAGACATGTCTGGAGAACTAACTAAGAAAGGAAAGGAAACACGACCAACCTCATCGGGGACACAATCCACGGACAATGAGTGAGTTGGCAAGAAACACATCATAAGAGCTGAAAAGGAGAATAAGACTGAGATAAAATCCAGACAGGAATCACGCTGGCCAACCAGACCAAGCGGGAAGGTCATAGAAATCGTTCAAATTCGGAGTGGAATGAAGAATCTCTTATCCAAGAAAATTGAGATGCAATTAACCATTGCTGAGGATAAATCTTGAACGGATCACGAGGCGTGAGTGCTCAAAAAATGACATGATGCATGCTGGGCTAAAATAAAGAAATCATCAAAACGAATGCAAAGAAAGATACAATAAAAAGTACTCAAGGATATTATTGCTAGACTAAGCCAGGATGGGGTCAAGAGTCTTCTTGCAACCATGGCGTGCGAGACAGAGTCCGTCGTCCCCCACCCGACTCAACCGAGCGGCCTATCCAACGATTAACCGTATGCTCCTAGATCATCATCATTTTTGTTAAAGGGGATCATCAGATCCCAGAACACACGGGCAACCAGCCGATCCTTGAGAGGCTATAATAGTGTATATATCATATAGTAATGCAACAATGAGCAGGGATAGAGAGCCATACTTGACTTACCTGCCAAGCGAAGCGGCATCTTTTGAATTTTCTGATTTTTTCTGATTTTTATGGATTTTCAAATAAGACAACCATGATGAACATAACATGAACATAACGATCAACTGAACGATAGACAACATAACATAACATAACGATCAAATGAAATGGGAGACAATGCAATATAACATAACAAAGGCAAACGAGCACATATGCAATGGTATGAACAATCAACATGCATGCACGAACACGGTGTGATAAGACAACAACGCGGTGGGACAACATACGGCTGGGACAAGAACATGACGGATGACCAGACAGTTGGGACAAGAACATGAGACATAAAGGGGTGACTAACAACATGTGCAAGACAACTAACAACACTCAGTGAGGGACAAAATAACATGTGCAGGATAACACGGAGGGACATAAACACGTGACAAGGACACGACGGGACAAAAGACATGACAAATACACCCTTCAATCGAAGCCCAAGATCAGACGAAGCAGAACCGCCAGGTTCATAGTCGTGAGGCAAAGCCCTCTCATATAGATATAATCATTGCAAACAAAAGTTGAGAAGGACACAAGCTTCAGAATAGATGGAGAGATATAGATTGAAGAAGAGAACAGACCAGAAGATGTGAACAGGAGGCAGAGCACAAAGATATAGCAAGGAAAGCTTGAGTACCCGTAACTTGCACACTTAGCAAACAGATTACGTATCTGTTCTCAAAATAAAATATAAAAGATAAATATTTTTAGATTTTTTAATTTTCTTGATTCTTTTTTGGATTTTGAAAATATTTGATTTTTTTATACTTTGTTTTTTGAACAATATTTCATTTTTTTTGGAATCTCATTTTTTTGGATTTTTGACAATATCTCATTTTTTTTGGATTTTTGACAATATCTCATTTTTTGGATTTTTGACAATATCTCATTTTTTTGGATTTTTGACAATATCTCATTTTTTTGGATTTTTGAAATAGCAATCAACAGCGCCCAAAGACAGGCTCGAACTACTAGTCAGGGATCGGCGTCTCTCCCCTGTCATTAAAGACTTCCCTTGAGCAGGGCGTGCATGTGAGGGTGGCTTACCACAACCAACCGCTTCTAAAGAACGGTGCCCCTACTAAGGCCATACCCGGGATACAACCCAGCAAAAGAGGGAGAAACAGAAGAAAAATTAGAGACAAGCTTTATGCAGGATGAGAGACATCAAGACTTGAATTCCTTCCAGGGCACTACCCCTCAAAGATATAGTCTGTTGCGCCGGGACTTTGTGTCTTTGATTTTGAGATCCATATTTATCAGGCATGCATGCGACCGGGCTCATGGCGTCCCACGGGGAACTGTACTGCCACTCTTGCCATACCTTTAAATTCCATAATTTTGCATATTGATTCATTTTCTCATTTTGGTAGCCCTTATTGGCCAGATATAGCATGAAAGCTCACTTTTTGAGGGTCAAGACTGCCTCTATTTGAGACCTCTCTCGTATTAGGGAGCGCCTAGGTTAGTCATCTTATCCATTAATCTCTTGCCCCTGCACTTGGCCGAGCAGAGAAGAGAAAAGACCTTTGTGCATACCCAAAGTATGGCCAAAGCAGCAACGGTGTACCTTAGAGGAATCGGCTATGGCTTGTCGTGAAGTGTGTGAAAACCCGAGCTCAAAAGGTCACCCTCAACGATCGGGGAAAGAACTAGACTCCCAGCACGGAGCTATCACCAGCCTAAGGATGCTGCAGAAGCAAACTCATTTGACTAAGCTTAACTAAGCAAATTTCTAAAAGCCACTTAACCATGTTGGGGAATAGCATTATTATAAGCGTGTGCAGGAGTAAGAGAGATAATAGCGATGATAACATTTTCTTGCACAAAATGACGATACCTTGCAAATCCATGGAACGGAAACCAGCATCCTAAAGCGATCTTGACCATCGAGTTTTTGAGCAGCATGAGTTTTGTATTCCTTGACAGGACAAAGATGAGAGGATAGCAAAGGATCAAAGATCCCCCTACACGGAGGAGCGGCAGACATCAAACTGGACGAATAAGGATAAAAAGAAAGAGAGACGAGGGCTAGAACTCCCTCGTTAAGGTGCAGAGACTCTGATAACAAGGAACCAGATACATAATAAGCAAAGGTTAGCTGGGATCAAGGCGGACTAAAGCCTCAAAAATAACAATAAAAAGGGCAATGACCCCGAAAGGGTGAAGAGAAGAGAATAGAAAGACAACGAGAGGATTGCTGTGAAGATGAGGAAGGAGGAGAATGATCATCCGACATGGGCGGAGAAGGAGAGTAGTAGTCATCTGGTAGGGCCAGAGAAGAAGAATTGTAATCACCCAACAAAGTCGGGGAAGAATAAAAAGCAACACCCGAAAGTCCCGGGGAAGAAGAATCAGGGGAAGTCCCGAGATCGGGATGGAAGGATGACATAGGCCTAGGGCGAGGCCTAGAATCATGAGAGGAGGGATAATCTGGAGACTCCGGATGGAGAGGAGAAGAGGAAGAGTAGGGGCTTGCGGACCCCAGAAGAGAGGAGAAGATCATAGAAGTTAGATCTGAAGAGGGAAGATACACCACCCAAGGGTGGGAGCTGAGCAAAAGAAATGATGAATAGAGAGGAGAAGAAGAAGAAGTGGACCCCTGAATGCACAACCGACGGCCATTGAATTTGCGTTGCCGTCTCTTCTTGGCAGAAATCTCTTGAAAATGGACCCGCCTGGTGCGGGCTTGGATCTTCGGGCTTCTTAATCTGTAATACCTTCTCAAATAACGGGCCCACCTTGGCAGACGGCTTGGCCCGACTGTGAACATGCAACTTCATCGGGGCGGTTGCCCCTAGACACCCGGTGTTAACAATATGCGGACATTCTTGAGCAAGTGACTCCTTAGAATGATGAATATCAGAAAACCATGGAATTTTGTCTCTCGGCACAAGCAACATGAGATTCGACAGCTCTACTAGGAAATCAGGCTTGAAGCATAGCTCCCTTGATAAAAGAGCAGGACGAGACCGAGGGAGAATAATACATGGCGTTGATGTGGCCGGCGTACTGATAAATCAAGAGAGATTGCATAGGATGTGCAGAATGTCCTTGAAAAGTGCAGAAGATACGACAAACTGCCCCTTGAATATAGAACTCATCAATCTTCTGGCAGCCGTACACATTAGCATAATGCGGGTAGAGAACCCTTCTTGACCAACGAATTGAACAACAATCGAGCGAGAGGAAATAACATCATCAATGATAAACCTACCGGCGAGCAAGGAGATTGTCACCAGCCTCGCTTGTGAAGAAACTGGCACTAGTGCGAGGGAACTCTTCTTGACAACCATCTTCTGAAGTATAGGCTCATCAGTCCCAAAGTAGCCCGAGACCAGGACCTGGATCGGCATGCAGTAGATGAAATCTTGAATCATGAACGGAACAACCGACACCGAACTACCCTGACTCGGCTCATTGTCTCCCTGGGGACCAGACCCGAGGGGCACCAAAGAGAGCGCACACCCGCTCCGGGGGGTGGAAGTAGATGAAAAAATGGATGTAAAAGGCTTAGAGGGCATTGAAGGTTTAATGGGGATGGTGTGTTTAGGTGGAGGCAAAGGGGTTGTGGGTGAAGGCGAAGGCGGAGGTGGAGCTCGCTCAGGCTCATGTGAAGATGATGAAGGGGATGACAAAGGCGGCAGAGATGGTGGAAGTGATGGAATAGTCAATAGAGATGGTGATGGAGATGGAGGTGGAGAAGGTGATGTAGGCAAAGGGGAAGGTCGTGGTGTCCACCGTCGACGTATCGATACTGATGCGGGACGGACTCAGGAGACGACACTATATGGTGCCACCCTCGGACTCTAGATGAAGACGCGACCAGCAGCACACACCAGGGAGACACTAAGCCCGACACTACGAGCTCCTAGTGGTAAAACGTCGCTAACAGAAGTGGAAGCTCACTCGTCGTCCCAAGCGAGGGAAAGCGTGGACCGTGCGCGGTTAAGGAACCGGCGGAGGTCAAGGGTAGTCCGACTCAACTTCCGGACTCGGATCGAGTCGCGGGACGGGTCACTCTCACTCTCACAGCGGTGACATGGACACACGGGCTAGTACCTACACTCTCGGCAGCGGCAAAAGACCGTATACTAGCTAAGCAAATGAACGCCAAGAGGTTCGGACCATTACCTCCACGCTCCCGGCGTGGCGAAGACAACCCCGGCCGAATCACGGACTCCCGGTTAAACAATATCACAGCAATACAAAGATTTGACCCACTCCACGCAGGGAGGTAAAAGGTCACATGTGGAGCCCGGGAATCACGCAACTCGGGTTGACGGGCAGCATCTTGATGTCGCCCGGCGGTGCCGAACTCCGCGTTTTAGTGCTTTCCGAACGGCGGGTTCTGCGGGCCCGTGGGGCCCACGGGTGGCGCTGGCCTCCGGATCTGCAGGAGTGGGTCCCACTGTGATGGGGACCCCTGGTGGCACGTCTCCACGGAAGGCGGTCGGCCGGGAACACCGACCGGTGGCCGAACAACTCCGATCTCCAAGCTTTTGGAATGCTGCCCACGGATTTCTGCTTGCTGTTTTCAGGTGCGCGCTCCGGCGAAAACAGCCGCTGCGGTCGATCCCGACGTCGGATCGGGACGCATGAGCTATCGTTGGAAAGCTCTCTTCAAATGCTTCAATCTAGACTCAAAGAGATCTGATGGATCTAGCCGGATCTAGACTTTAATGAATTTACAAATCCCTGTTGTACAGTAACCGAGACATCAGATTTACAGGGTACTTGTCTGAGAACCACCATTGACCGCCTACTTTCCGTAGGAATCAGACTCCAAGCTCTTCTTCAACTTTGTAGATAATCAAACCATGAAGCTGGGACAATTTTTATAATTGGAGTTGGAGGTGGTGGTGATTTTATAGGATTTTTAGAGTGTCTGGTGGTCGGATCTGGGAACTGGCAGAAAGTACTGTAGCTAAGACTGAGAACGAATTTTAGAAAATATGCAATGGACGAACCAAAAATTAAAAAAAATGGTGGATGAAGGGATGGATGCAAGGGACACCCAGTTAAATTGGGCGAACCAAAGAAAATCAAAAAAAGGACCTAAGACTTGAAACTCTGGGCGGGTGGAAATGGAAACAGACAGTAGACAGATCTGGAAACTATGATTGGACGAAAATCAAAAAATACCAAATGAAATCTTTATGACCAACCAAAATTCTGAGGACGTGCTGGACACCTCTGGGACATCCAGTAAAAGTTCCAGCTCGATCTGAGGCCGTGGCTGAGACTGGAATTTCGTGGAAGTGGCTGTGGTACTGCGTGGACAGAACTCCGGCGAAGGCGATGGCGGTGCGGTGGCGGCTCGTGGCGGCGGCGGCGATGACCGGAACTGATAGGGGAGGAGTCACACCTCCAGAGGCAACCTTCACAGCTGCAAGGGGGAAGAGAGGGGCGCACCAAGCTGGAGCTCCAACAATTTCTTGATTCCAAATGGCATTAATTCATCAAAAATGGAAATTACAAGCATATATAGGTCACCAATCTAATCAATCCTCCACCGTTGGATCTAGGGGTGGGAGATTGAGGGCTAGGATTGCATGTGACCATCCACACAAATGAAAATTAAAAAAAATAAAGGGGGGGGGCGGCCTATTGACTAGAATGGCAAGGATGTGGAAGTTGGACTTGGTAGGTGGGGGTAGGTGGCCTCTCATTTGGACTTTTCAAGTCCATTGTCCCCCATGTGTCCAAATACCATTCAAACTTCTAGATGCTCCCATGTGGCATGTTGACTGGCCCCATGTGGGACCCTAGGCTGAGGTGGCCCAATGTGGTGGGGCCCGGGGGGCCCGTGGGACCCACGGGGTCCGAAATGCTCGTAAGCCCCTATTACACTCAAAATGGCAAACCGAATGCAACGAAATAAATACAAATTACACACACATAAAGTCTAGCTAAATATAATAAATGGGGAGGCTCAAGGCGGAGTCTCCAAGCTGTCTCCGAGCCAGATGGACCCTGAGGTGGCTCGTGTCGTGCTCCGTGTGCGGTACCGGTGGCTCGGTGTGTCGTGCCGATCAACAGCTCGGGTGTCCGCACCAATTCTCCCCGGGTGGGAGAAACTCGACCCTGTCGAGTAAGGGTCTGCATTGCTCCTGTATCGCTCCAAAAGGTCCGGATCAATCTGCTGCAACTCACCATGTGTGATCCATGTGTCCTCAGTAGCGGGCCGTCCTCTCCATCGCACTAGGTAGCGCGGGTAAGATCCACTCCTGGTAACCGTCACTTGCTCGTCCAGTATACGATCTATATGCTCACGCTGCCGTGAAAAAGGGGCTGGAGGTGGAAGTGGACACTCAGGTGTGGGATCACTCTCAAGGGGAGGAGATGGCTCAAAAGGCTCACTAGGGATCACCGCTGGGTCCCTATATGCAACAAGATCCGATACATTGAAGGTAGAGCTTATACCATATTCCTCGGGCAAGTCCACAACGTACGCATTGGATCCAACGCGTTTCAACACTCTGAATGGACCGGCTCCGCGAGCTTGCAACTTCTTAACGGTTCCAGAGGGAAACCGTTCAGGTCTTACCCTGATCATGACGTATTCGCCCTCGTGGAACTCTCGGTGGTGTCGGTGGGCATCGGCTAACTCCTTGTACCGTGCATTGCTGGACTCAATGTGACGACGGATGTCGTCATGCAAACTCCTAACATGCCTAGCAAATGACTCGGCCGACTCCGACACTCTAGCATGGACAGGCATGGGGACAAGGTCAACGGGTTTCCTAGGCCTACGACCTGTGACAATTTCAAATGGACTCATGCCAGTAGACCTATTCACCGAATCATTATATGCAAACTCAGCCATAGGTAGAATGAGATCCCAATCCCCAATGCGGTCCCTAACAAGACATCTCAAAAGATCACCCAGACTCCTATTCACCACCTCGGTCTGACCATCTGTCTGGGGATGGTATGCAGTGGAAAACTTGAGGTGCGTACCCATCATATGCCATAGTGTCTTCCAAAAATAGGAAGTGAACCTAACATCACGGTCAGACACTATAGTGCGAGGCAACCCGAACTTGCACACCACATGAGTAAGGAATAGGCGGGCTACCCTAGAAGCATCCGAAGTCTTTGAGCAAGGGATAAAGAGGGCCATCTTAGAGAAACGGTCAACCACCACATAGACCGAATCATGCTTCCTGGAGGTACGTGGCAATCCCAAAACAAAATCCATGCTGACATCCTGCCACGGGGCATCAGGCACGGGGAGAGGCGTATAAAGGCCCGAGCTTTGCTTCTTCATTTTGGCCGTAGCACATGTACGGCACTGAGCCACGATGTTAGCAACATCGCGCTTCAAGCTCGGCCAATAAAATCGATGCTCCACTGCCTCAATAGTCTTGTTCCGACCAAAGTGGCCGGCTAGACCTCCCGCATGTAGTTCCCACACTAGGAAATCTCGAACCGAAGTTCGGGGAACACATAGCCTGCTACCTCGAAAGAGGTAACCCTCCTGAAGCACATAATCATCATGGTCTCTCGAGGGCCCGGCCTGGAGAGTAGTAAAAATCTGACCGAAGTCAGGACAATCAACATAGGCCTCCTTCATCTTCTCTAGCCCTATGACCTCGGCACTCATGGTGGTAAGAAGACATGCTCGCTGACTCAAGGCATCGGCCACCTTGTTCTCCACTCCAGCCTTATGTTTTAGCACAAAGGTGAACTGCTGGAGATACTCAACCCAACGACTATGACGTGAATTCAGCTTCTTTTGGGAATGGAGGTACCTCAAAGCCTCATGATCGGAGTATAAGACAAACTCCTGATGTAATAGGTAATGCCTCCAATGCCTAAGAGCCTGAACAACTGCGTAAAACTCTTTATCATATGTGGAATATCGCAGTTTCGCATCATTCAGCTTCTCGCTGAAATATGCGATCGGGTGGGACTCCTGACTCAAAACTCCTCCTATCCCAACACCCGACGCATCACAACAGACCTCAAACACCTTCGAGAAATCAGGCAGTCGAAGGATAGGTGTCTGGGTCATGCGCTCCTTGATGTCCCTGAAGGCAGCAGATGCGGCCTTCGTCCATACAAATGTGCCCTTACGGATGCAATCCGTGATCGGGGCAGTGACGGAGCTAAATCCGCGGATGAAGCGACGATAGAACGTCGCAAGGCCATGAAAGCTGCGGACATCATGAACCGTACGGGGTTCCGGCCACTCAACAATGGCCCGGACCTTCTCCGGATCGGCGGAGACCCCAGTACTAGACACAATGAAACCCAAGAAGGTAAGCTGAGATGTCATGAAAGCACACTTCTGTGGGTTCGCAAACAACTGCTCTCGCCGAAGAAGTATACAGACCTGCCGAAGGTGGTCTAAGTGGTCCCCTGTGGTGCGGCTATAGATAAGGATATCATCAAAATACACCACTACAAAGACTCCAATGAAAGGTCGAAGGACCTGAGTCATGAGCCGCATGAAAGTGCTAGGGGCATTGGTCAACCCAAAAGGCATGACCAACCACTCATATAGACCGTCCTTGGTCTTAAATGTGGTCTTCCACTCATCACCTGGCCTAATCCTCACCTGATGATAGCCGCTCTTAAGATCGATCTTCGAAAAGATAGTGGCACCTGCCATCATGTCCAGCATGTCATCAAGGCGGGGAATAGGGAACCTATACTTCACGGTGATTTTGTTGATGGCACGACTATCAATGCACATTCTCCACGTGCCATCCTTCTTCGGGGCGAGTAATGCGGGTACAGCACATGGACTCATGCTGTCCCGGACAGATCCTCTCTGCACAAGCTCATCGACCTGCCGTTTAAGCTCGGCATGCTCCGTGGGGCTCATTCGATAATGAGGAAGATTGGGCAAAGAAGAGCCCGGAACAAGGTCGATGGCATGCTGAATATCCCGCATAGGTGGGAGTCCCTCGGGAAGCTCATCGGGGAATACATCAGCATACTCCTGCAGAATGGGAACAACCTCGGGTGGGAGCTCACCCTCGGAGTCCCGCTCCACCTCTCGGACCGTAATGGCAAACACCGGACAGCCCTGACTAAGCTCCTGCTCCATTTCCCGGGAGCTAATCATCATCAATCTCCTCGTCGAGGGCTCTCCTGGGCCAGAGGTAACGGTCATAGCCCGAGCTGGGGATGGGGTACTAGGCCCGGGAACGGAAGGCTTCGGAGTACTAGGGCCAGTAGGACCCCTAACAGATGGGCTCCTGGGCCGAACGGGTTGGAGGGTGACCCGCTGGCCATCGTGGTCGAAGGTACAGGTGTTCGACCGACCATGGAGTGTGGCATCTCGGTCGAATAACCACGGCCTACCAAGAATGATACTTCCCACTTCCATGGGAAGAACATCACACCAGATCTCGTCACGGTAGGAGTGGAGCTGCAGCGGGACCAAGCACCGTAGCCTGACCGAAATGGAAGTTGTATCCACCCATGATACCTGGTAGGGGCAAGGGTGGTCTACGGGTGTGAGACCAAGACGAGTGACAGCGTTCGTGGAGATTGCATTGATACAACTCCCGCTATCGATGACCACCTTGCAAATTTGCTTTCCCAGCCTACAGAATACATGAAGGATAGTGGTCCGACGCCAGTCATCACTGACCTGTGGCTGGGTGAGGATACATCTGACGACCCCCACATGGGTATCGTCTAACTGCTGGGCATCCTGGGCCTCACCTCCCATCTCATAGTACTCGTCAGCTAGCTCTTCATCTGCCTCATAGCTGACTAACTCTAGGCCCGCAGGGGTGGTATCCTCAGCCTGTGTGTCCCCAATGTGAAGAGATGGGCGAGTGGGACACTGGTTGGCGAAATGGCCAAACCCATTGCAGCGATAACACTGCTGCCGTGATCCACTAGGCTCCCCAATCATAGGTCCTTTACCTTTATCCTCCCGACGGATAGGAGGCGTAGGCAACAAAGGACGTGCGGGTGGTGCAGGTGCCGGTGGACGGGCTATGGGTGGGGCCGTAAGATGCTGGGGACGAGGAAGGTCCCTCGGGGGTGGAGGGCGAGGCCTAGGAGCAAAGGGCTCGTGGCGAGCGGGCTCCTGAGGTCGAGCCATGGGGGCCCTCGGATATGTGCCAGATGAGCCACGGGACTCGACACTACGAAGGGGAAAGGAGCCCAACCGATGGGGTGACTCGAACTCGGCCTCGAACTGCTCCAATTCGAGAGCAATCTGATATGCCTGCTCCAAAGTGGTGGCATTGCGGCGAAAGAGTTCATATTGATAATTAGGCCGCAAACCTCTCCGAAAGCGGGATATCGTCATGGTGCTCTCTTCCGTGACCCCGCACCGCAAATAATACTCATCGAACTCGGCGGTGTACTCGGTCACGGATCGGTTCCCTTGGGAGATGCTTTGCCACTTGTCTATAAGACGTTGGCGATATGAGGCAGGAAGGTACTTCTCCCTCAATTTGAGTTTCATATCATCCCAGGTACCGATTTGGGGTTGACGTCGCTGGTTGAGCAGGCTCTCCACATTGATCCAATAAGTTTGGGCCTGCCCTTGCAGCTTCATCTTCGCATATCGGACTCTTCGGTGGTCCGTCATCTCAAACCACTCGAAGTACCGGTCCATACCGGCCTCCCAATCTAGATACACCCTAGGGTCCAAGGACCCGCTAAAAGTGGGAGGGTCCGCACGCACACCCCTAAGAATGCGGTCGTCATCCTCGTCATCACGATTCCGTCGTTGATGACGACGACCGTTACCCCCGTGATCATTGTCGGAGGCATAATCATCCACTATAGGCGCCTGTTGCCTCCCGACATCCTCTACCTGAGCCCTTGGCACAGCGGGTTGCTGCACCGGCTCTTGTTGGCCGTTCGTCGGCGCGGGTTGCGCCGCTACTGGGCCCCTCTCTAGGACGGCAATCCTCCCAACAAGGCCTTGAATGGACTGCTCCGAAACCCCGGCCCGATCCTCGAGGACCTTCATCCTCCCTTCTAGACGCGTCCCTATGCCATCCATACGCGTACTAAGACCATCCATACGCGTGTCTAAACGATCCATGATGGCCCGGAACATCTCGGCCGTGGAAGACTCATCGGAACTACGGGCTCGGGAGTCCGCCATAGGTGGTGGTGGCGAGTATTGGGTGCCTCGACGGGTGGGCATGCAAAGACGTACGGACTAGGTGACAACGACCGACTAATGCAAACACACTAAATGATACACTTAGACCTAATTGCAATTTGAAAACACTCTTTTTTTTCGTATTTTGAAAGAATGCAATTTAAAACACTTTTTTTTTTTTTTGAAAAGAATGAGACTCGACTACACCCTAGACACGGCCAAGACTCGGTACGCGGCGGAGGTAATCGACCCGAAGGTCACTCGCGCAAGTGTGTGGTCTTCCCGGTAGGCGAAGCCTAACGGTCGGACAACACCTTTGGATATACCGAGTGAAGGTGTGTGTGGGGTAACCTTAGACTATGCAAGACTTATGCAACGACTACCCTAGACTCGACTTGCTCTGATACCAAACTGATGCGGGACGGACTCAGGAGACGACACTATATGGTGCCACCCTCGGACTCTAGATGAAGACGCGACCAGCAGCACACACCAGGGAGACACTAAGCCCGACACTACGAGCTCCTAGTGGTAAAACGTCGCTAACAGAAGTGGAAGCTCACTCGTCGTCCCAAGCGAGGGAAAGCGTGGACCGTGCGCGGTTAAGGAACCGGCGGAGGTCAAGGGTAGTCCGACTCAACTTCCGGACTCGGATCGAGTCGCGGGACGGGTCACTCTCACTCTCACAGCGGTGACATGGACACACGGGCTAGTACCTACACTCTCGGCAGCGGCAAAAGACCGTATACTAGCTAAGCAAATGAACGCCAAGAGGTTCGGACCATTACCTCCACGCTCCCGGCGTGGCGAAGACAACCCCGGCCGAATCACGGACTCCCGGTTAAACAATATCACAGCAATACAAAGATTTGACCCACTCCACGCAGGGAGGTAAAAGGTCACATGTGGAGCCCGGGAATCACGCAACTCGGGTTGACGGGCAGCATCTTGATGTCGCCCGGCGGTGCCGAACTCCGCGTTTTAGTGCTTTCCGAACGGCGGGTTCTGCGGGCCCGTGGGGCCCACGGGTGGCGCTGGCCTCCGGATCTGCAGGAGTGGGTCCCACTGTGATGGGGACCCCTGGTGGCACGTCTCCACGGAAGGCGGTCGGCCGGGAACACCGACCGGTGGCCGAACAACTCCGATCTCCAAGCTTTTGGAATGCTGCCCACGGATTTCTGCTTGCTGTTTTCAGGTGCGCGCTCCGGCGAAAACAGCCGCTGCGGTCGATCCCGACGTCGGATCGGGACGCATGAGCTATCGTTGGAAAGCTCTCTTCAAATGCTTCAATCTAGACTCAAAGAGATCTGATGGATCTAGCCGGATCTAGACTTTAATGAATTTACAAATCCCTGTTGTACAGTAACCGAGACATCAGATTTACAGGGTACTTGTCTGAGAACCACCATTGACCGCCTACTTTCCGTAGGAATCAGACTCCAAGCTCTTCTTCAACTTTGTAGATAATCAAACCATGAAGCTGGGACAATTTTTATAATTGGAGTTGGAGGTGGTGGTGATTTTATAGGATTTTTAGAGTGTCTGGTGGTCGGATCTGGGAACTGGCAGAAAGTACTGTAGCTAAGACTGAGAACGAATTTTAGAAAATATGCAATGGACGAACCAAAAATTAAAAAAAATGGTGGATGAAGGGATGGATGCAAGGGACACCCAGTTAAATTGGGCGAACCAAAGAAAATCAAAAAAAGGACCTAAGACTTGAAACTCTGGGCGGGTGGAAATGGAAACAGACAGTAGACAGATCTGGAAACTATGATTGGACGAAAATCAAAAAAATACCAAATGAAATCTTTATGACCAACCAAAATTCTGAGGACGTGCTGGACACCTCTGGGACATCCAGTAAAAGTTCCAGCTCGATCTGAGGCCGTGGCTGAGACTGGAATTTCGTGGAAGTGGCTGTGGTACTGCGTGGACAGAACTCCGGCGAAGGCGATGGCGGTGCGGTGGCGGCTCGTGGCGGCGGCGGCGATGACCGGAACTGATAGGGGAGGAGTCACACCTCCAGAGGCAACCTTCACAGCTGCAAGGGGGAAGAGAGGGGCGCACCAAGCTGGAGCTCCAACAATTTCTTGATTCCAAATGGCATTAATTCATCAAAAATGGAAATTACAAGCATATATAGGTCACCAATCTAATCAATCCTCCACCGTTGGATCTAGGGGTGGGAGATTGAGGGCTAGGATTGCATGTGACCATCCACACAAATGAAAATTAAAAAAAAATAAAGGGGGGGGGCGGCCTATTGACTAGAATGGCAAGGATGTGGAAGTTGGACTTGGTAGGTGGGGGTAGGTGGCCTCTCATTTGGACTTTTCAAGTCCATTGTCCCCCATGTGTCCAAATACCATTCAAACTTCTAGATGCTCCCATGTGGCATGTTGACTGGCCCCATGTGGGACCCTAGGCTGAGGTGGCCCAATGTGGTGGGGCCCGGGGGGCCCGTGGGACCCACGGGGTCCGAAATGCTCGTAAGCCCCTATTACACTCAAAATGGCAAACCGAATGCAACGAAATAAATACAAATTACACACACATAAAGTCTAGCTAAATATAATAAATGGGGAGGCTCAAGGCGGAGTCTCCAAGCTGTCTCCGAGCCAGATGGACCCTGAGGTGGCTCGTGTCGTGCTCCGTGTGCGGTACCGGTGGCTCGGTGTGTCGTGCCGATCAACAGCTCGGGTGTCCGCACCAGATACAACATGCCGAGCGGTGTTGGGAGTGGAAGCGGTGGTGGCAATGGAGGAAGCGGAGGCAGTGGAGGCACTAGCCTGAGCAAGAGCCTGGGTTGGTGGAGGTGACGGAGATGGTGTAGGAGGTGGCAAAGATGGGGTAGATAACGGAGCATGCGATGGAGCGGGTGCATCGCTAGATAAAGAACCACAGGGGTGCCCCTGGCCTTGTAGGGATGGATACGGCTGCTGTGCTTCTTGTTGTTGCTGCTTGTTGCGGATATGTAGAATAACTTCATGAATAATGGCCCAGTCAATCCTTTTCTTGGCTTCCAAGCCATAAATAAACTCCCAGAATTCGGGGCAATCCTCAACCAAATGCCCCTGCTGGCGGTGATAATCACAGAACTGAAGCATATTCCTGGCCGCGGGTTGGCAAGGAACAACTGGAGGGAGCGGCAACGCGTGAGTGGACATCAAAGCCCTAAAAATGTTTGTAAAAGACTCTGGCAATGGAGGGTGAGGAGCCTGCTTCGGGCTAGGGGGATACCGAGGGATATCGGATGAAGATGGTTGTGGGGGTTGCGTAGGCAATGACGCATGGCTAAGGGAGGGATTAGGTAGTGGCATATGCAGAGTGGAGTGGGAAGGTATGTAGACGGCATCCACCTACTCGGGGTGTGGAATTCCCCTGACTGGAGGTGGAGATGGGTATGTGGATGCGTAGGGTTGACTCATGGAGGAATATGCGGGTGATTGATATGTGGGGGTGTATGGCAGACTCGTGGAGGGTTGGTATGCAAAAGGTGAATGTTGATATGTGGAGGAAGATACAGATGGCAGGGTGTTAAAAGGCGGAAAAGACTCGGGGTCAGGGGAATCCTGGAGTTGGTGGCGGATGAAGCGGGCTCGGCTATAAAGTTGTTGCCAGGAGGTAATATCATTGAGGGCTAAGATAAACCGATACTCGGGCGTCGTATTGAATATCAGCATCTTGATTTGTTCTTGCTCCGGAATGTGCCCCGGGACTTACGCGGCAAGGCGACGCCAGCGATCGGCAAAGGTAGAGAACTCCTCTTCGGGCTTCATCATCTCATGGGCCAAATCCACCATGGAATACTTGGGCCCAACCTGGTCTTGAAACTGCTGAATGAACTTCTCTTGCACGGCTTGAAAATTCACAACTTGCTCTTGCGGCAACGAAAAGAACCAATCCCCAGCTGGCCCTTCCAATGATAGACCAAATAGATAGTCCATTAAGCGTTGGTCATGTCGAAACTGGGCCGACTCATAAATAAACTCCTTAATGTGCACATACGGGTCACCGACTCCACCATAACGGTGATATGCGAGAATTTGCGAAGATGGTGGAAGCCGAAGACCTTGAAATGCGAATGGAATACTTAAGGAGTACTTAGGATCGATCCAATGTTGGAGTTCATCAAGATGGAGTTGGGCTTGAGCAATCATCTCCTGGGTAGGGAGAGATCGAGAAGAATATGAGCCAACTTGAGCAAGAGGTTGTGAATTAGGACCAGGAGCATGGTATTGGGCTGGATAAGAGGATCCGGGCTGAGAAGAAGAAGGGCCCATTCCGAGAGTGGAAGGGTATGCGGGCCTAGAAGAAACATTGGCATATTGACTGAATGGGCCAGCAACAACATGGGCGGAAGAATGAGGCCTATTAAGAGAATAAGGCCCATTATAAATTGGGCCAACAGCATATAAAGGAGAAGAAAGAGGCCCGTGAAGGGTAGAGGGCCCATTATGAGAAGAAGGCCCATTAAGATGAAATGAAATGAGGCGCTGGGCCTGGGTCGGGTCTATTTGGCGAACAAGGCTTGAAATATGGGCCATGAGATTAGCCTGTTCCTCGGAGGGATCAGAGGGATCATGGGAAGATGGGCCCGCGTGGGAAGAGGATTCTACGCGGGAATATGAAGAAGATTGGGGAAAAGAATGATACAAAGGGTTGGAATGATGCTCCATGAGAGAAAATGGAGACTTAATACAAGGATATGAAGGAGAATATAGGTGGGGAAGCAAGGGCTTAATGGGCTTGAGGATAATAGGGGACTGGCCCACTAATGCAAAGACCAATGGACAACGGACCACAGGTCAATGGACCAGATAATGAACACACAAAATGGGCTAGCCTAAATGGGCCTAACAACAGCAAAATATGTGGATGCAACACAAAACACCACTAATGGGCTTGGACAAGCCCAAACAACACAAACAATGCAATGTGAGAGTTTTCACCTAAGTCAAACATGTTGATATGATAGGAAATATTTTAGAAGTTTTAATGGACATTTTAATGATTTTAAATTGAGAATAATTTCCTCAAGATAGGAATCCTATGGGAATAAGGTCCAAACTTTAGGTTGACTAAGGTTAACTCCCTCACACTTATGCAAATGCAAGTCTAAGGGCTGAAAAAGGTACAATCGACCCGACGTCCGTGTGGGAATCCACGGCTCACGGGGACCTACGGAGGTCCCTGATAAGATCACCTAGTCAAGCTCAAGGAATATGGGAGCGAGAGGATCACTTACCAAGGGAGAATACAGCTACAATATGCAAATACATATGATCCTATGTGCACCGGAGTGCATGCAATTTCTAGCCTAAAACTAGCACATCAAGACAATCATGAAATCATGCTAACATCATAAAATGCATGAAAAATGCAAGACAATATAAATGACAATGATGCAAGACCTGAAATAGGGGCAACTAGGCACTAAAAGATGTGAAAAACCATGAATGAGCGGCGTACCTTTATGTCTGCCCCTGAACCTGCATGCAGATTTTATGCATAAAATACAAAAATAGAGAAAAGATTTGACTATGCAAATGTGACTCAAATGATGCAAATAATATATGGATGGAAAGACAATACAAAGGGCTGTGCAACGGGCCTAAGAACAGAGAAATCCGACCTCGGGAGGTCAATTAAATCATCCAAGAAAGTTACCCCCGTGAACCTGTGCGCAGACTACATGCAGATTTTATGGACAAAATACTAAAATGATAACAATTTTTATCTAAGAAAATGAGACCCAAATGATGCAAATAAGGTATGGATGGAAATATAATACAAAGGACTATCCAATGGAATAAAAACCAGTGTAATCCGACGTCGGGAAGGTAGTCAAATCACTGAGCAAAGATGTACTTGTGAACCTGTCCCTGAGCCTGCTTGTAGAACTTATGCAGAAAACTCAAAAAGTTGAACAATATTAGAATATGTAAATGTTAACCAAATGATGCAAATGATATATGGATGGAAAGATAATACAAAAGGGCTATCCAACGGAATAAGAATCAGGGCAATCTGACCCCGGGAGAAAACGTTATGCCTCGATGAATATGGCCCTGTGAGCATGCGCGCAGGATTGCCAAAATCTGTAACGGTATATCAAATGACCGTTAAATTCCTCTTGCGGTCTACTATAGGACCATCACACTACTAGAGCCCTTAAAACGTCCCAAACAGTGGAAGAATTGATAAAATATCACCTAAACATGCACATGCACATGCACAAACCCAACTTACAAAAGAGCATTAAAACAAACGTGATGGGCATTGGTGTCACACAGTGATCGCCAAAAATTCGGTTGATTATTATTTGTGATTGTGATGATCCCTTTATTGCAAGATGATGTGATCAATTATGCAGATATGTGGAATAATGTAATCAATCTACCAATAGACATGTGCAACATATACCTATGCAACCATCATGACATCTAAGCATGGGCAAGCAATCTCAATCAGGGAACTAAACTAAAGAAGAAATAAAAACACACGCCGAGCGTGGAGAAAGAGGAATAGAAAACACACCACAAGGGGTGGAACAAGCAAGTAAAGGAAAATATGTGAAGAGAGAGAGAGCTATTACCCAACTAAGAAGGAACGTGATCGCCACTAAGGTAAATAATAAGCCAAGGACTTGGAATGTACCTTAGAATAGGTGGATGAAGCACCCGCCTGCAGGAGAGAGAAAAAACCAGGAACTACAATCTGCACCTCTGTGAAGCGTAACGGACTAGTGTAGATGCGCCAGAGAAGCGTAACGCGCCTTTCTTGATCCGTTAGAGGTCTGCAGAAAATGAATTGGGAATCTTTGATCTCCAAGCTTCCTGGCCGGCTGGGAAGCTTGGAGATCAAAGATTCCCAATTCCTTTTCTGCAGACCTTTGATGGATCAAGAAAGGCATGTTAGGGTTCTCTGGCGCATCTACATTAGTCCGTTACGCTTCACAGAGTTACAGATTGCAGTTCCTGGTTTTCTCTCTCCTGTGGGCGGGTGCTTCATCCACCTATTTTAAGTCTTTTGCAGGTTTTCCAAGGTTAAGGCATGAGGCCCAAGCTACCTGGCCGGCTGGGAAGCTTGGAGATCAAAGATTCCCAATTCCTTTTCTGCAGACCTCTGACGGATCAAGAAAGGCGCGTTATGCTTCTCTGGCGCATCTACACTAGCCCGTTACGCTTCACAGAGTTGCATATTGCAGTTCCTGGTTTTTTCTCTCTCTTTCGGGTGGGTGCTTCATCCACCTATTCTAAGGTACATTCCAAGTCCTTGGCTTGTTATTTACCTTAGTGGCGTTCACGTTCCTTCTTAGTTGGGAAATAGCTCTCTCTCTCTCTTCACATCTTTTCCTTTATTGGCTTGTTCCACCCCTTGCTGTGTGTTTTCTATTCCTCTTGCTCCACGCTCGGCGTGTGTTTTTATTTCTTCTTTAGTTTAGTTCCCTGATTGAGATTGCTTGCCCATGCTTAGATGTCATGATGGTTGCATAGGTATATGTTGCACATGTCTATTGGTAGATTGATTACATTATTCCACATATCTGCATAATTGATCATATCATCTTGCAATAAAGGGATCATCACAATCACAAATAATAATCAACATAATTTTTGTTGTAGTTGGTCGTCCTTCTATATACCGAGTGTGTTGTCCCACTGCATTGTTGTCTTATCCCACCATGATCGCCAAAAAATAAGGTTGTTGATAATTTTATTTCTCTTTCCCTTACCCCGCCCCTAACTATGCTAATAACATAATAGCATGAAAGGCATGGAAGATGATGAACAAAGGGCGATGAGAGATAGAAGAACTGACCGTGATCGCCACCAAGAGTTAACAACGCCAAAGGGATGAAGAGATAAAGGAAAGGGCACCGTGAACCTTGGAAATATGAAGAATTGATCGCGCTTAAGAACGGGACGCGGGGAACTTGTGGAATCAAACCTCTTCTCCTTCCAGCCGGCTAGATGAAGAAGGCCTCACGTTGTGTTCATGCTCTCCTGCAAAACAAAGCCAAAATAAGGACAAAAAACCCATTAGAACATGCATGTGTAGTATCAATCCCGGAGTGATAAAATAGGGGTAAAAAAATGAGGGCAAACTCACCGGGGGGAGGTTTTTAACCCCTGTGGAAGGGTAGAAATAATAGGTGGGTGTGTTGTGCATGCATGAGATTTGAAATCACAAGATTTGATTGAAAGAATAGAGAGAAAACAATGATGTAAAACGTGCAAAAGTGCATGTGTAGCAGAAAAGTGCAGAAAATTGTGATGATTTATGATTTTGAGGAGACTAGAACTAAGACTATAGATAATCAAATTAAGCCCAGAAGGATGGAATTGAAAGCTAATACTTTCCTCTTCAAGCCAGGGTTGAAGTTGTGAGTTGGAGTTGCAGCATGGCTTCGCCCCATGTCCAGAAAGAGCCCTCCTTTGCAACTGCGAACTGGGCAGTTTGTATAGAGGTTGCAGAAAACCCAGAAAGTTCTCCCAAGATTTTAGAGGATAAAGTCCACCAAAATTCATGGTCTATGGATCAATCTCGAGACAATACAAAGGATAAGAAGTAGGAACAAGTGGGACTCAATTTGGTGGAAGGATCTGGAAGATATGGCTTCTAGAAGGGAGCCCCGGAGCTTAATCTACAGAGTTTGTGTTGAACTAGGATGCATAAACCCCCAACTTTCATCCGTGTTTCCGAGCAAGATAGCCAATGAAAATCTGAGATCTATAAATCAAATTAAAGATAATATAAAGGAGAAACCATAGGAACAAACGGTTCTCAATTCGGAGTAGAATTCAAGAAGTTATGGGCTCTGCAAGAGGGCCATGGCGCATAGAAACGGAGTAGAGTCCAGCACGAATTGGACTCTCGGTTTGTGTAACGGTCTATCGTAAGGCCGTCAGAGTCTCTAGCGGCCTAGGGTGGGACCGCCACGCTCCGGGGGTCGAACGGGATGATTTTAGGTAAGTTTGGGTGTAACGGTCTATTAATAGACCCTCACTTGTGTTGTGACGGTCTTACGATAGACCTTCACATGGTCTCTGACGGTCTACTAATAGATCTTCACACCGATGAAGGAACATTTTGGGCAGACTGCGCACGACTTTGGAAATTGAAGCGTATCTCTCAAACGTTGCAGAACTAGCGAAAGTAGTAGAAGAAGAAATTGTAGATAATTGAGAGAGGAACAACTTTCATGAAGTAAGCAAGATGAGAAAATGATCAGAAGAAGGTGAAAATGGGGCTAGAATAGAGAGAGAAAATTCTGGCACGTAGGTGAATAGCACAGCCTACTGGAAAAATGTGAATAGCTCACAATCGGGGCAGAACTGGCTAACAGCATAGAAGAAGTTGTAGATCTCGAAACATAGAACAACTTTGGTGAAGGGAACATTTTGAATAGAGGACTGGAAGAGGGTGAAAAAAATCACTTTCAGGATTGCGCAGTAAGAGAGAGCCGATTGCTTGATGGAAGTCGACCTAAATGGGCCGTAAGTCGACTAAGAAGCCGGAAGTTGATAAGATAAGCTCCAGGGACTCTAAGAAATCATGATCTCTAGGGCTCAAAGGGAATGGAACAATAAAAATTGGCTCGAAATCCATCCAAGAAGGCTCCAAAATAATGGCTAATTCGGGACATCAAAAATGATGAATAAGAGAAATGACGCAACTTGCGGGCTAAAAACGGGTGTCAACAATGGTCAGAACAGGGGTATCTCAGGTCGATGCTACTACTATGGTGCTTCGAGTCACCCTTCATACCAAAACACATCTTATCACAACTCTGGTAGGAAAGGTCGAGGCAGCCATAATGTCAGGTTGATGCATCAGAACATTCAAAAAACCCATCCTAATCAGGTGCATCGACGCTACCCATGGAGTGCCCCTGTACAGTCTAGGTTCAAAACATTTATGAACCAGAACTCCTATGGCTTTGTCCATCCTAAAATTGTTCAACCTAGGGTTTCCAGTGCACACACTCATTCCAATTCTCATTGGACCAATTATTGGCTCAAATACTCTTATGCTTTCAAAAATCAGAATGTCACACCAGAAATAAAGTCAACAAAAATTCAGAATGTGAATAGAAGACAACATAAACAAAAAGTTAAGAAATCCACAACACAAGCAAAACATAAAATACAAATGTGGATACCCAAACAAATACTGTCTTGCTTGAATGATTTGACTACTGTTATGGGGCCCAAACAATTTTGGGTTCCAAAATTCTTTGTCTGATTATGTTTGCAGGTATGTCTGGCAGCCAACCATAATAGGTGGTATCTTGATAGTGGCTGTTCCAGGCACATGACCGGGGACAAAGGAAAATTCTACTTGCTGATGGAGAAAGATGTTGGTCATGTTCCTTTTGGTGGCAATACAAAAGGGAAGATCATAGGGTCAGGTAAGGTTGGTAAGTGTCTTTCATGCAGCATTGAAGATGTTTTACATGTTGAATGACTTGCTTACAATCTTCTTATTATTAGTCAACTGTGCGATAAGGGTCATAAAGTAGTTTTTGACTCACATGCATGCACCATTTTTGAACCTAACTCAGAAACTATAAAATTCATTGGAAAACGAGTCAATAACATATATATGGTTGACTTAGATGATGCTGCACACATTAACCTGTGTCTTACTGTAAATAAGGATGATTTAGCCTGGCTTTGGCATCGTAGGTTAGGTCATGCTAGTTATAATGTGCTACAAAAATTGAATAAATTTAACATGGTGAGAGGTCTATCTGAAATATCATTTAAAAAGAATAATAAAATATGTGAGACTTGTACCCAATGCAAACAAACTAGGAAGTCATTTAAATCCAGAATTGAGAACATGTCTTCTAAACCTTTTGAGCTGATTCATATGGATCTATTTGGACCTACTAGGTCAGCTAGTTTATCTGGTAGAAGATATGGATTTATTTTAGTAGATGACTTCTCTAGATACACTTGGGTATTCTTTTTGACTCACAAAAATGATGCCTTTAAAGAATTTCAGGTATTCTTCAACAGAATAAAACAGAATGGTGAGCAATCTATATCTAATATTCTGTCTGATCATGGTGGTGAATTTGAGAATTCATAGTTTGATGATTTTTGCAGGGACAATGGGATAAAGCACATATTCTCTTCACCAAGAACTCCAGAATAGAATGGAGTGGTTGAAAGAAGGAACAGAACCTTGGTGGAGATGGCTCGGACTATGCTAGTTGAAGGTAACTTGCCTAGAAGGTTTTGGGCTGAGACAATAAACAACTCTTGTTACATTATCCATAGAGCCCTGGTAAGACCTTCTACTCAAAAGACTCCTTATGAAATATTAAAAGGTAAGAAACCTTCACTAGGTTATTTCAAGATCTTTGGATCTAAGTGTTTTATCCATGTTAACTCTAAAAGAGACCTTGATAAATTTGAAGCCAAAAGTGAACCAGGAATTTTTCTAGGGTATTCTGAGAATTCTAGATCCTATAGGGTCTATAATGTTAAATCTCAAACTGTTGAAGAATCTCCACATATTGTGTTTAATGAAACCTCTAATAAATCTAATATTGATTTCTGCAGGGACAAAGATGATGGAGAAATTCTGGAAAATAAAGAAGAGCATAATGCAGAACAAGCAGATGAAGGTGAGTCTGAAGGATCATGAATTCAGGGGGAGGTAAATGCAAATTCAGGTAATCATCTTACCAATATAAGAGTGCTTAGAGATCACCCATTAGAAAACATTATTGGTAATCTGCAGGAACCCCCTAGGACTAGGTCTCATTTTAGGATTGAAAATGAACTTAATTCTTTTGCTTTAGCCTCACAAATAGAACCCAAAAACATTGAGAATGCCTTAAAAGATGAACAATTTATAAATGCCATGCATGATGAACTTAATCAATTTAAAAGGAACAAGGTCTGGCACTTAGTTCCTAAACCAACACATGGCTCTATTATAGGTACAAAATGGGTTTTCAGAAATAAAAGTGATGAACATGGAAATGTTGTTAGAAATAAGGCTAGGCTAGTGGCACAGGGGTACAATCAGGAATTTGGGGTAGACTTTGAAGAGTCATTTGCTCCTTTAGCCAGGCTAGAAGCTATTAGGATTCTCCTTGCATTTGCATGTAGCCTAGGAATAAAACTTCAGCAGATGGATCTCAAATCTGCATTTTTGAATGGCTTAATAAAAGAGGATGTTTTCGTCAAACAACCTCCTGGTTTTGAGTGTTTAGACTTTCATGATCATGTGTATAAGCTTGATAAGGCACTGTATGGACTGAAGCAAGCTCCCAGAGCTTGGTATGATAGATTAAGCTCCTTCCTCACAGGTAAAGGCTATTCAAGAGGTGAGGTTGACCAGACCCTATTCACCAAGGTAGATAATAATGATATTCTTGTTCAAATTTATGTAGATGACATAGTGTTTGGGTCAACTAAACCATCCATGTGTGAGGAATTTTCAACCTTGATGACTAAAGAATTTGAAATGAGTTTAATGGGAGAACTGAAGTTTTTCCTTGGATTGTAGATCTGTCAAACTTTAGAGGGAAGCTTCATTACTCAGGCCAAGTACATCAAGGATCTGCTAAAGAAGTACAAGCTGGAAAATCTCAAGGCCATTACTGCACCAATGGGTACATCAACTAGTCTTGATGCTGACCCTGAAGATAAATTGGTTGATACCAAACTATACAGAGGTATGATCGGATCCTTGCTTTATCTTACTGCATCTCGTCCAGATATTCAATTCCCTGTGTTTATGTGCTAGATTTTAGGCTAGTCCTAAGAAATCTCATATGAGTGCAGTGAAAAGGATTTTTAGATATCTATCTGGCACCCATGACTTAGGTCTATGGTATCTTGCTAAGTGTGAGTTTGAGCTAGTAGCTTACAATGATGTAGACTATGCATGGTGTAGGATAGATAGAAAAAGCACTTGTGGATATTGTCAATACTTAGGTGGTTGTCTAGTGACTTGGACATCAAAGAAGCAACACACTGTTGCTCTTTCCACTGCTGAAGCTGAGTATGTAGCAACAGGAAATTGTGCAGCTCAGGTTCTCTGGATCAAACACCAGCTTATTGACTATCACATAAAACTTGGATGCATTCCTATTCTCTATGATAATACCAATGCTATTTCATTGACTAAAAATCATGTTCATCATTCTAGGACTAAGCATATTGAGATAAAACACCACCTTTTGAGAGATGAAGTAAGTAAGAATGAAATAGAACTGAATTTTGTAGAATCAGAAAAACAGATTGCTAACATATTTACTAAACCTCTTGGAAATGAAAGATTTAAATTCTTGAGAAGAGAACTAGGTTTATGTAAATATCAGCATGATAACTAATTGCTTGAGTTCCTTTTTGCTTGGAATAAATGCCTTCTTCATGATTGTTGATATGCACATGATTCAGATTGCTAGAAGAAATAAAATAAGGATGATGATTGCATACATTACATTGCATAAAGCCCATCTTGATCCCAAAGGTATATCAAATGGTATGTTGGGAGAAGGGCAGATCTCTTTCTCTCTGGAAACCCACGCTATGTGTAGAGGCTAGCCCTCCGCCAGGTACCTTGGGACAAGAGTGTGTCCTATCTTGAATCCCATTATCTGTACTCATGCTAGCCAAATCTTTCATATGCTTTGAATGTTGTGTCAAGCATAAGTGCACATAGTCAGGGGGAGTTCATGTCAAAAAAACTCTATGTTCATCTCATTTCCTGCATTTTGAAAGGGGGAGTTCATGATAGGTTGCTTAGGTTGTTTCAGATTTGTATCTAAGCAGATGTGAGTGTCTCTAAAGAAAAGTCGACACTGCCTTGCATAAGCTCTGTCTGCCACTTTGATTAGTTGAAATCCTCAATACTCTTGAATTGAATAATCTATGTTTAACCAAAATCCTCTTTTCTCCATACTTATTCAGTGATTTTGCTCATATTTCTCTAATGTCACTTTCTTGCATAAGAATCTTCTCCTGAATCTGAAATAATGACAATTTGATATACCTTTCACTACTCTAAGCTACTAAAATAAAAAATATTCTTGTATAAGAATTTGTGATGTACCATGAATGAATTGATGGTTTAAGTCTACTAAATTGTAGAGTCTAAAGACTAAACTCAATAAATAAGGCTATTGATCACACTTAATAGCTTTCAACCATATGTCACATGTCAAAACTGGTGAAGTCTCCCAGAATCTGAAAGTTCTTGAGTTAATGACTTCTTGGTTGAGAAACTTGGAGTGTGTATTGTGTTTAAACATGAACATTTCTGTAAAACCAAAGGGCATCCATGTTAAAATTATGAGCCAACAAATGTGTAGGCAGAGCAATGGCTGTATGCACTGAGAAACTAGGCCCTTTATCAAGGAAATAAAGAAATCCTATGTCATGAAGTGCTCTAGTTATCTCTGTTCAAAAGTTTAAAACAGAATGGTTAGTTTCACTGAGTAACTAGGGGTACTGGCGTCTAATCAACGTGTACCTTTATGTCAAAAGGTGTAAACTACTCCTGCATGTCTTGATCAAAGAAACAGAATGATAAATTCTACTGAGTAACTAGGGGTACTGGCGTCTAATCAACGTGTACCCTTATGTCAAAAGGTATGGATTATACCTAACTGTTCTGAAATTTATAAACAGAAAGAAAAGGTAAATCATGCTGTAACCCTACGGTGCAATATTAGAACTGTGAAAATTGTTTAACCTCAATACATGTCCTAGTCACTCCTAAGAAACATACTGATTTTGGGTGAGTAAGATGAAGTGAGATCAAATCTGCCATGATTTATGTAGTTCTGGTTTATTGCTATTAAGGGTTAATGCAAACTTATTCAAAGAGTATAATTACCAAACTCTAAGGTTCATCATTCTTAAACCAAATTTCTATCAAGGTTGCATTATATTGAGTCTTATACCAGAAGAATACGCACCATGTATGCTTAATTAATGAAAGTTAAATCAGATTTGTCAACATATTCCTTTATGTCCTTTCTCTCATTTCAATGTTGTGTCTCTTCCCTGTTACGCACAAATTGTTTCCATCCTTTCTTTTGCTGATGGCAAATGGGGTGAGTGTTTATTTTGATGGGGCAAAGGGGGAGAGATTTCATTGAGGTCTATAGTGGGAGATAACTGAAAATGAAATCTATCTCATATTACATTTGATTGTGTCTACTGAATATTCTGCCTCATGCTGAAACTGAAAACTGTCTCATAATGCATTTGATTGTGTCTAATGAATATTATGCCTCATGTTGAAACTAAAAACTGTCTCATATTACATTTGACTATGTCAACTGAATATTCTGCCTCATGCTGAAACTGAAAATTGTCTCATATTGCATTTGATTGTGTCTACTGAATATTCTGCTTTATAATGTAGAATGTGTTGCCATCAAAGTATTGCAGTGTTGCCATCATCAAAAAGGGGGAGAATGTTGTGTCTCCTCTGGATTTGATATCTAGTTTTGATGGTTTTGATGTCGGCAATAGTGAGATTGACTTTGATATTGGCAAAACCATTTGGATTTATAATGTGTGCTAATTGTCATCTCATTAAGTCAGAATATGATTCTTGCATTTATAAGGTCAATGCATACTCATGTTGCTGCGATATAAGGTCGATGCATACTCATGCATTGAGAAAGTCAGGTCTGTGCACATATGCATTCTAGTCTAGAAGGTCGGTGCGAATGCAGAAGTCTTGCACTATCAGGTCAGTGCACTTTGTACACAGGTCGATGTCGCTAGGCACTATAGGCTAGATGTTGTAACATCAGGTCGATGCACACATTTAACAGGTCGATGCTGGTGAGCCAGTGATTGCTGTATAAGGTCGGTGCGTTAGAGGCCATCTTTCTTAAGGTCGGTGCACCTTGTGCATCTGCCTTGAAGTCAGGTCGGTGCATTAAGGTCTTGCGTCGATGCATTAAGCATTTCTTATATATCACCAGGTCAGGCCAACACGCCTCAATGGCACGTCTATGATGAAGTGAATGCAGTACTGCCTTATGCATTGATAGGTCGATGCACCATCATTACAGTAAGAGTCTCTCTGACTGAATAAAGTCTGCCTGTGTGATATACAGGTCGGTGCATCCTCATGACATCCTATCTTCATCATTCTTTTGATACATATCAGGTCTAGCTATAGTTTACTCAGGTCGGTGCAGCTGTAGTTAATTTTCTATACTCATGCTGTTGTACTCATTCACAGGTCGATGAACCATGTTTATACATCGATGCATGTGTATATCCTCTCATATCCTTCCATGTGATTTCTTCCCATTTTCATGAACCATCTGAGCTTGCATTTCTCAAGAACTTATTACTTGTTTCATAAGCCACATGATGACAAAACTGTTATTAAGTTTCTATAATTGACTTGGTAGGAAAAACAAGATGAAGTTCTTCAAGTGACAATTTATATTTACACTCATACACCTGAGATGCATAAAAGAAATTCTATCTGTCACGTGGGTTCATAAGTGAAGCTGACGGTGGCACGTGATTCGAGGTGAATTTCCAGATCCTTGGAGATTCCGTTCGAAACAACTTTCCACGTGGCTGTAACTTGAAGATTCCTCACCGCCTCATCTGACACGTGGCTGAGTTTCTTCAAAAACCTTGGGCGGGAGCGCTTCTTCCCCGCGCCCAAATCAAATCTTGTGGGGACCACAAGAACTCCTGCTGGTGAGGATAAATAGAGGCCAGAGCTCAAGCGACAAAGTGACGAAGCTCTGCATCTATATCTGAGAAGAAAATCGAGAGAGGAGAAAAGAGAAAAGAGAAAGGGAGAGATAAAAGATAGAAGAAGAAGCTAGAGAAGAGTCTGAGAGCCACCGCAAGTCTGAGAGTAGAAAATTGGTGTGCAGTGAAGTGAGAGTCAAAGCAGAGTATCGGAAGAGGAAGAGAAAATCTGAAAGAAGAAAGAGCCTGCTATAAGTTTGAGTTGGTCTCGATGTCTGGATCAGATCCAGAGTCGAATTGCTCTAGAAATAGAGCTACAGCTGTTTTTGTTTTTCACTGTCTTTCTTTGTTTTCGTTTGTGATTTATTTTTTGAATCGTCTGTAAGCTGTGTAATCAGCGGTCCAAGCTGTGAGGCAGCGGCGAGGAGTGATCCTCGGACAGCAAGCTGTGAGGCTCAGCGGTTTGTAAGCTATGTGTCAGCAGTTTCAAAGCAGTGGTTCAGCGGAAGCCTCACTCGTTTGAGTGAGGGGTGGACGTAGATCTCAGGATTGAGATCGAACCACCTTAAAACTTCTATCCAACTGTGTGATTACTTGTCTCTCAATTTCTTTGTTTTGATGGATGCCTAGGACCGTTCTCAGTTGGCATATGTTCACCCACCAAATTGACATCTTAGTAGTATATCAAAAGTTGCAGTCCAAAGGATAGATTAATCTATCTGGGAAACTGCTCCTTGTGTGAGGAGATCTGTGAATCTTAACTTTGCCTAGTACCAGACTGAGGTGTGTTCTTGATTGGATTTCCTCGCTGATCTCTTTTGTTTGAATTGATAGCTTGTGTCTTAGCAGAAATTTCATTCTGTAATTTATTTTCTACTATAGATTGACAAATTGGGGTTGATCAATTCACCCCCCATCTAGATTTGTAATTCATCCATTCCTGTCAAATACTATGCGTGGAACGAGATCATTAAGACTATCAGTAGGTGAAATAGGATGGAACGAAGTTTGGCACATGAAATGATGCAAGCCGGGGCAAAGGGAAGGTCCAGGGCAGGTCGTGACCTGCATGCTGACCGCCTCCTGGTGGTGGTTAGATAGGGAACTACGTTCGACACGTAAAATGAGGTAGTGTGGGGCTGGGCTAGTCACGGTCTGTCTGGAGATCGCCTTCAAGTCACGGTCTAGGGGATGACCGCATTCAAGCCCAGTGAGCCAAGTTACTCCAGGTGTGTCTGAGTCAGATCGTAGTCGGTCAGGGTTCCACGTTCATAATGCGGTCTCTGTTTGGGACGTGTTTTTAAACAAATCCGAAATGGTGAAAACGTGATATCTAGATGTTAAAATCCAAACATGGGTTCAAATACAAGGTTATAATGAACAAAACTTGCATAGAATCAAAGTAGACATGCAAATGAACATTTATGAATATCAGAAATATGTTTTTCCTGAGAGAAAATCTACCTAGTTGAAGATCCGTGAGCTGCCCATATCCGTGACATCCATCCTTAGGTCTTGGCACCTGCACCCTCTTCTAGTGCTAGCCAAGAACTACCCCAAGCTTTCTTTGGATTGGCATAGCATTTCAGCATTGGTAGAGATATGGCACCCTCAGACCCACACTTTCATCTTCCCATCTTTTGAGGCCACCATCCTTCTAGAGGAGGTAGAGACCTACTTATCTTTTCCTAGGTCGAAGGTGGGTGAGGAGGATTTAGTTGTCATACCGTTGCCCCTGTGGATTCTGCCCTCATCTTAGGATAGTTCATACCTAGCAGAAAGGACATTCGCACTATGATTGGTCCACACCATATCCATTTACTGCCCTTAAGTCAGTGGGTCATAGCTCATTATAAAAATAAGTGTGGGTGGGACGAGGCCATAGCTAAGGCCACTTCAATTTGCTTGTGCGGGGCCATAGTCTTCCCCTCTGCCGACCATGTCCTAGATATCCCCATCCTTAGCACCATCAGTGGTCTGTGGTAGGGTCTTTCCATCTCCCAGGCCGTTCTTGCCTACCTATATGAGGGTCTTAGCTCAGCTGCTCTAGGGGGTCCACTCTTTGGCTCTATGATTCTCCTGGAGTGCTGGATGGGAGTTAGGCTAAAGTTCATGCCTAGGGGGGATGTCACTTCGGTCAGTCAGATCTTCGGGAGCCATCCCCTGTTCTTTATCGGTGGTTTTTTCGCGTTCTCTCAGCAGGTAGAGTGTAGGATAGCAAACAAGAAGACTAGGGACGAATGGCGCCTCTATATCAACACTCTGCCCTTGGACCGATTCGTGATGCGCCCGTTCTTCCTCTACAACACCATCCTCAGGCTTCCCAGGAGGCTTGGGCTCGACTTGCGACTCGTGGGGAACACCACCTTGGCGATGTACAGCCCACACAAGTGTTTTCTACATGTTGGGCTCTCTAGAACGACAGTTCCAGCACTGCCCCACCTTCCCGCACTACAGGGGAGGAGGCTCGGGACCGAGGAGGATGAGCAGGCGGTCAGGAGTGCGCTGATCATGTGGGAGATCAGCAAGGTGCGTACCCTACCTACGAAGGTGACAGAGTTCCAGGAGGCGTACCAGGCATATGTGAGAGAGTTATGAGAGATCAAGCCTCGCGGGGATGCCTGGCTGAGGATTGAGTAACTTTGAGCTTCTATGATGTATGGAGACTATGGATTTGATATTGATTTTGAAATAAAGGAATTGAATGTTTGATTAATGAGATTGGCCTTTGTTTCTTATGCATTTTGTGGATTGAGGTAGCTTTCCGAAAAAAGAAGCGGTCTATAGGAGGCTGCTGACATGTTTAAACGGTCATCAAGTGACTATGGACCAAATAAAAAAAATGGTCTCAGATAGACCGCTCAATTGACGGATGTGAGTGGTTTAGAACAGAAGGTAGGCGATCTATCGAGGGACCATCTGGAATACCAGAGTGGCTAGTGAGAGACCGTGTGAAGAATAAGCGGCCATTGTGGGACCGCTACCCTTTGGGCGCACAGAAGAGCGGATGGGCTCGTGAGACAGAATGAAAGCGGCCTTCTGGAGGCCGTCTAGAAGCCTGAAATGGTTATATGATTACCGTTTGAAGGAATTAGACGGTCATTTGGAGATCGCTTACCTGTAAATGCCAGCATCACTTGTAGAACCTGCCCCTGCACACACACTCAAACAAAAAATAGGTTAAATCTGTTTTAGGCTTAACCCCTTGCCTGCGGCAAGTTAGGGGATAACCAATCCTTGATTTTTGGTCAAGGGGGGTAAGCCTGATTAAATAGGCAAAATGACAGAAAGGAAAGGATGCAATGTATGCCATGAAATGCAAGTGTTGATTTTGAAAACGTTTTTGAAGCTTTGAAGATATTTGATTTTTTTAGATTTTGAAATATTTGATTTTTTTAGATTTAGAAATATTTAATTTTTTTAGAGTTTAAAATATTTGATTTTTTTTGGATTTTGAAGTATTTGACATTTTTAGATTTTAAAATATTTGATTTTTTAAAATTTAAATATTTGATTTTTTAAATTTTGAAATATTTGATTTTTTTAGATTTTGAAATATTTGATTTTTTTGAATTTTAAAATATTTGATTTTTATGAATTTTGAAATATTTGATTTTTTTTGGATTTTGAAATATTTGATTTTTTTGGATTTTGAAATATTTGATTTTTTTAGATTTTGAAATATTTGATTTTTTTAAAATTTAAAATATTTGATTTTTTGAATTTTAAAATATTTAATTTTTAAATTTTAAAATATTTGATTTTTTAGAATTTTAAAATATTTAATTTTTTTAGATTTTGAAATATTTGATTTTTTTTGGATTTTGAAACCAGCTTAAACCCGGCGACGGGAGATCATCATATCTCATTAGGGGTTTCCCGAGTGCAACGTGCGTTATAGGTGACTGCCCATGGCCTGGGTCCGATTTTACTTAACGGTGCCTCTACCGAGGCCATACCCGGGATACGATCCAGTCCTTGGAAAATAAAAGAGAATTCGATTGGAAAGCCGACAATAGGTATAGGGGTTTTTAGGGCTTGAGTTCTTCTCACGACAACCCCTCTTAAAGGAATTTGGTCTGTTGCGCCGGGGCTTTGTGTCCGTCATCGAACTTTCATCCGTTCTAGGCACGCATACGACCGGGCTCATGACATCCCGCGGAAAACTGTACTGCCACTCTTGTCATGCCTAGTTCCTCTTTTGGGAGCATTTAGACTTTTGAGCTTCGAGCTTTTGAACGAGCTTTTAGCTTTTGCCTTGATTTTGTCCCTTTTCTTTCATTTCTTGCTTTTTTTTTGTTTCTTTTGTTTCTGTGGAATTAGGTCATAACAGATTGCCCCTATTTGAGACATCTCTTTTATCGGGGTGCCTAGATCAGTTCTCGCCCCCTTATTCACCACTTGCCCCTACAGTCGGTCGAAGAGGAGAAAAAAGTAAGGATTTTCACTTCCTCCTTTAGCATGGCCAAGGAAGAAACGGTGTTGCGCAAAAAAGGAAAACCCAACCACGGAGGTCATGTAGTGTGTGAGTGTTGAACTGGGGACCTCCCTTCATGATCAAGTAGAGGAACACCCCGCCACCGGGCCATTGCTAGCTAGACTCTATAGATAAAAACATTTAAGATATAACATGTTCCATGGATTAGACAATTCTTCGCCCTCTGCATTAACAAGACGGTACGCGTTCCCAAGATGGATTTCCTTGATTACGAATGGACCCTCCCAATTGGGTTGCAACTTAGACATAGGACCTGCTGATCTGATAAATTTGCGTTTCAAAACCATGTTACCGAGTTGGAATTTTCTTTCGATGACCTTCTTTTGAAAATGACACGAGACACGTTTTTGATAAACCGAAACGTCATTGGCCGCATTAAGCCTCTTCTCATCCAAGAGTTCTAGTTGGACTAACAACGCTTCTTGACGTTCGTCGAGATTGAGTTCTTTATCGAGCTGCACTCTTAGGGAAGGGATCAGAATGTCATACGGGAGTACCGCCTCCATCCCATAAGTGAGAGCAAAAGGAGTTTATCCCGTGGGAGTGCGGATGGAGGTGCGATAAGACCATAGAGCTTCTACTAATTTATCAGCCCAATCAGCAAATTTATGTGACTCGCATGTTTTCTTAATGATTTTAAGAAGAGTCTTGTTGGTGGCCTCGGCTTGGCCGTTGCCCTGAGGGTAGTATGGTGATGAATGATGCAATGAAATGTTGAATTTCTTACAGAGGTCATGGAGTTCTTGCGACACGAACTGAGGTCCGTTGTCTGTGATGATGTCGCTTGGCACTCCAAACAGCGAAATGTTATTCTTGAGGATGAAGCGACAGACTGTGGTAGCTTTGATTTCTGCATATGCTTCAGCTTCTGCCCACTTGGTGAAATACTCAGTAGCAGTTGGGATAAAAGATTTCTGTTTAACCTGGGAGTTTGGATCACCTAGCGGGCCTACAATATCAAAAGCACACATGGAGAATGGCCAAGGAGTGGAAAGAGGATGGAGAGACGAAGCAGGAGCATGAATCTTGTCAGCATGGAGTTGGCATTGAAGGCACCTACGAACATAGGTGGAGCAATCTTCTTTTAAGGTTGGCCAGTAATAGTCCTGCCTAAGAATTTTCTTCGCCAAGGCCTGACCATTGACATGCCCTCCACACTCACTTGAGTGAGCCGCTTCAACAACTTTTCAGGCCTCATCATCGTCTAAGCATCTCATGAGAACTCCATTAAGAGCCCGCCTATACAACTCTCCTGCAATAATGGTGTATCTGGAGGTGACTCTTCTGATGGCCTTGCGCTGCGTGGCATTGGCTGATTCCGGGAATGACCCGTCCCTGCAATACTGCTCGATTTCATGATACCAGGGCAATTCCTCTTCTTCTAAAATCTCCTCGAGCTCAGTTAACGACACTTCTTTCAAATCCTCCTTCTCAGCTTTCTTCTCCACAGACTTCCTAAGGTTGTCAAACCACGGATCCTGAAGGGAAGGAGCGTCTAACCGCTGGACCACGATGGTCTCAGTGGCGCGACTGTGGGGAAAGGAAAGGGAAGAAGCGAGCGATGCGAGTGCATCGGCAAGAATATTCTATGATCGAGGGGTGTGAATGTAAATCAGCTTGCGAAACTGCTTAGCCAAGATCGTGACCAAATCCTGATAAGGTTTGAGCTTAGGGTCACGGGTGCGATAAGTGGAAAGAACTTGGCGCTACACCAACTGAGAATCTCTTATGATATTGAAGTATCGTGTGCCCATGATGTAGGCGTGCTTCAATCCAGCAAGGAGAGCCTCATACTCGGCTATGTTATTGGTAGCAAGAAAAAAGAGTTGATATGCAATAGGAATGGTCACTCCCTCTGGGGTGAGGTGAACAGCGCCGATCCCTCGGCCTTGAGAATTGAGTGCTCCATCAAAATGAAGAGACCAAAAGGGGTGATGATTGAGCACAGCTAGGTGTTCATCAGGGAATTCATCTTGGATAGAATCTGTACAAGGGATAGGCAAATGAGCGAGATGTTCAGCAATAGCATATCCCTTGATAGCTTTCTGAACGACGAAGGTGATATCAAATTGGGAGAGAAAGCTCTGCCAGCGAGCTAACCTACTAGAAAGGACGGGTTTCTCTAAAAGATAACGAATTGGGTCCATTCTAGAGATCAACTTAACCTCATGGGTAAGGAAATAATGTTTGAGCTTCTGAGCTACCCATACTAACGTTGCGCAGGTCTTCTCCATAGTGGTATACTTAGATTCAACAGGATTGAACAACCTAGACAGGTGATAGGCTGCCCTTTCCTTCCCTTCGTCGTCCACTTGTACCAGGACAGCTCCTAGGGAGTCATCAATAACTGAAACGTATAAAATCAGGGGTTTTCCTGGGACAGGGGGTTTCAGAACCGGGGGATTGGACAAATAAACCTTAAGATCCTCATAGGCCTTCTGACATTGTTCGTTCCATTCAAATTTGGCCCCCGCCTTCAACAGTTCATAAAATGGGTGGCATCTTTGCGAATGCTGGGATATGAATCTCCGAATAAACTGTAAATGCCCAATCAAATCTCGAAGCTCAATTATATTCTTAGACGGTGGCATTTCCATAATGGCCTTTGCTTTGTTTGGATCAATTTGAATCCCCTGCTTGCTAACTATAAAGCCTAGTAGCTTCCCTGATGCTACCCCAAATACACATTTCTTCAGGTTCATCTTCAATTTATACTCCCTAGCCCTTTGCAACACTTTGGCCAAGATAGCAGGGTGCTCTTCTTTCGACCTTGACTTCACCAGAATATCATCCACATAGGCCTCCATATACACATGCATCATGTCGTGGAAGATTGCCATCATCGCCCGTTGGTATGTGGCACCCGCATTCTTCAATCCAAACGGCATGACAGCAGTAGGTGCCCCAGGGCGTGGTGAAAGTGGTCTTTTCTTGATCTTCGGAGCGAGACGGATTTGATTATAGCCTGAATGTCCATCCATAAATGAGAGGGTTTCGTATCTAGCCGTGTTGTCCACCAACACGTCGATATGAGGAAGCGGAAAATCGTCTTTAGGACATGTCTTATTTAAGTCCCTGAAATCAATGCAAATCTGATTTTTTTCATCCTTTTTCATCACAGGGACAATATTCGCCACCCATTGAGGATATAACACAACTCTAATGAACTTGGCCTTACGTAATTTATCCACTTCTTCTTTTATCTTAAGGCCATTTGGGGGTGGAATCTTCTTGATTTTTGCTTAACGGGCGTTGCCCCTAGTTTGAGTTCCAATCTATGTTCTACCAGAGTGGGGTCAAGGCCCGGCATGTCCTCGTAGGACCAGGCAAATGAATCGCTATACTCTCTCAAAACCTTGATTAGCTCCTCTTCAACATGAGAAGGGAGATTAGCAGAGATGATTATAAGCCTGGGGTCCTCTTCAGTTCCAAGATTAATTTCTTTCGTGGGTTCATCCACTTCCAATGACGGTTCATCAAATTTCTTCAAGCCCTGAGCGTACAAATCAGCAGTGTCATCCACGTCGCTATCCTCATCATCGATAGGGTCCTTCTCATCTATGATTATATAAACCCCTAATCCATCATTGCTCCACACCCCGTCTAATTCTTCATCATCCTCCAAGACATTGGTTGTCTCTACAAACTCAGGGCACTTAAGGAGGGCGTGACAACGCTAAGCAAGATCTTGAAGGAATCTATCAGGAACAGTTTTAGAGTGACGCATCACTGGACGCGTAGCAAACGTGGAAGGGTTGGAACACGACCCTAATTCACTAGACTCTACTTATCTAGGCTTAACAAGTTCTACATCTAACCTAGGGGATAGGAAATCTACGGGAAGGGAAACATGGGCCTCATGCCCCTGGGAAGAATGCGGACAAAACACAGCATAATCCTCCATTGAAATCTTCGTTTTGAAATTGGCGTTTTTTTTGGAGATCGGAGGAGATCATGCAACAAGAGGGGTTAGAGGAGGAGGAGGAAGTTGAAGGGGGAAGAGAGATGTGAATAGGACATCAAAGAAAGGGTCAGAAGAAGAAAACCACACGTTTGAAAGGTCGGATGTGGGGGTCCACATAGAGGAAAGATCAATAGGTGGGCATTGCCCACATGCACATGGCACGAACAGAATCTCGAATGGCCTTTCCGTAAAGAACGGATCGACCATGATTGAAGGTGAACGGGGAATAAACCCCAACTGTTGAAAAAGGGAGGCAAGGCGGGAAGGAGGCCAAGAAAAAGTAATGATGGAGCTCCCCTCTTCCCGCGGCCCCCGGTAAACTGGCTCCACCGGAGAGCACTTCACAAGCTGCAACTCTGATTTCTTCGAGCAAACTTCTTCTTCATAAAATAATTTTTCAAAACAATCACAAAAATCTTCCATATCACCCACCAGCCCCTTCAGTGGCGGCGGTGGGTCGGCAACATCACAAGCGGCATCACTTCTTACATCAGAACAGGGCGGCCTCTTTAGAGTACCTAGCTGCAACGGGCCTTTCACAAAATGCTGATGGTAGTCCCATATCAGCAGCCCAGAATCTCCCAAAATTGATAATGCTGACTCTCGGTAGCCGAGGCCTCTTCGGCTCATTTTCCTGCCCCTTGGGACGGGCGCAGTCTGCCCCCGTAACTGTGCTCCGAGGCCCATGCCCGCCTGATAGCCTAATTTTAGGATCATATGCCATCCCTTGGAATCTCTAATCTTGGACTTGATCTGGACATCAATTGGTGCAGTGGCGGGCTTGCATGACGCATATGCCTATGGAAAGTTCAAGTCCATCACAGATAAAACTGGCTTGTTGCTTGGCCATAATGTAGGCATAATTTTGTCAGCAATAGCATCAACTATCTGGACCGTGGAAATACTTTTCACCTTGACTACACGCCCCTGAAATGAGAATTTGAGGCATTGGTGAGCGGTCGAGGGTACTGCATTCAAGCTGTCAATCCATGGACGACCCAGAATAGCCTTAAACATTGGGTCTATGTCCAACACATTGAAATCCACGGCCATAGTCAAAGGCCGTAGCTCGGCCTGGACTGTTACAACCCCATGGCACGCTCTCCTGGAGTTATCATATGCTACAATGGTCGTCGGTGTCGGCCTTAGCATGTCTTCAGAGATGTTGTAGGCACGTAAAGTGCTCAAGGGACATACATTAATAGAAGCTCCCGTGTCCACTAGAGCTGCAGCAACAGCCACCTTATTTAATGTGATTGAAATGCATAGTAGCATCTGGCGTGCCTCCGGGGGTGCTAACTCTAACTCAGAAAAGGAAATAGACGGCCCCTTTGTGATGGAGGCCAATACCGACGGCAAACTGTCTACTGCCACATCCTCGCTAACCATGACTTTCTGTAGAAAAGCCCTTAGGGCATCTTGGTGTAGCGTGAACCTCTTGATTAACTCCAGGACTGAGATCTTGGCCGGCATCCGGTCCAAGTGCTGTAACAAATCATATTTCGTGCCAGGTAAGGGTGTCGACGCACTAAAATTCAAAAATTATCTGTTCGTTTGTTGATGAGGTTAATTCGTTTATTTAGTGCGAGGGCGTGCCAGTCACCTAGGTGACGATTTATTCGGGCTTCGAGGAAGCCCATGGTGCACGCGATCTGACTAATCAGACGATTGTGTGGTTCGTGTAGGGACTGAGAACCCACCGTACCATAAAGGCTACGATGTTAATTACATCCCCTCGAAGAGGGTAAAACCCTTGATTGATTGCGAGGAAAAGGGGCCCGATGGCCAAAAGTTCATAGTAATGAAAGCGAGAGCAAAAATACAGATTGCGTTTGAACAGACCCCGCGTTGGGGCGTAAACGTTCATGGATGCATGCATGTCGGTCACTCACGGACCATTCCATGTACGGACGGAAGCCTGCATTAGTAGCACCGAAGACGATGATAAAACCGTGCAAATGTCTACCGTAGACACGGCAAGCTTAATGCGGGTGCGAGATTGAATCCCCGTAGAAGCGGGTCAGATTAATGATCTATTGGCTCGAGATGGTTGTGGACTATGGCCATATCGGGGTCCCTGAGGTCCACGTCCGATGCCATGGGGCGTCATTGATTTTCTCTTCACACATAGTCCGGGGAAACGAAGGTCCCAAGGTATGCGTGCATGTCGGTCACTGGAGGACCATTTCTTGCTCGGACGGAAGTCCGCATTTGTAGCGTAAGAGACGGTGACAAACCGTACAAATGTCTGCCGTGAGTACGGCAAGTTTAATGCAAGTACGGGATTAGCTCCCGGTATATATGTTGGTCACTAACAGACCATTCATTGTTCAGAGGAGTGTCCGCATTTGAAGCATCGAAGACAATGACAAAGACATACGGATGTCTGCAGTAGGTACGGCAAGTTTAATGTGGGTACGGGATTGGATCCCGATAGAGGTGGGTCAAATTGATGAACTATCGACCCAAGATGTGCCCAGATCATGACCATGTCGGGGATTCCGAGGTCCATGTCTGATACCATGGGGCGCCGTTGCTTTTCTCTTCACGCACAGTCCGGGGAAGCGAATTGTTAAGTGTGAAGCCCAAACTCGCCAACGTGCGCCCTCGCACGCGGATCGACCTGCGCGGTCAGGTCGGGGGGGTCAAGGGGGCAGCGCCTCTTGCAGGGGTTTCTGGGGGCGGAGCCCCCGGAACAAAATTTCGATTATGGAAGGGCAAATTTTGCTTATTGGCTTCATATTCCTTTCATTTGTTTTATTCATTAGCTTCAAGTCTTTTCTTTTATTTGGGTTAATTCTCTTTCTCTTTTAGGCACGCCGGTTTAAGGGAGAAGCCATGGGGGGGGCGCCAGAATAGGGTAGCACATAGGGGCGCGCCTGAATAGAGTGGAACAAGAGGGCGCGCCGGAATAGATGGAGCGATGGGGGCACGCCGGAATATGCTCAATGAGAGGGGCGCGCGCTAGTTAAGGCTAAGAAGGGGAGGCACGCCGGTTTTGGGCTCCAAATAGGAATGGGGGTGCACTATTCATTCCAATATTTTGAAAGTGGTTTTCAGTGTAGAGTTAAATCGGCGCGGGGGGTGAGCGTGTCGGATTAGCCCGCGCCGGATAGGTGCGCACCGGGATAGCTCTTAGAAGGTTTTCTTTCATTCTTCTAGCTTCTTTTATCTTCTTTCTTTCACCTGCAAGTTAATTCATTGATTGGTTTGTTCACCCAATTGGTGGATTAAGTTCGTGGAGAGGAAGTTTAAGTGTTTTAGCCATTTGTTAAGGTCACTTAGCATGAAGGTTTAAGTATTTTATTGGAGGAGTTTATTATGCAAGGCTTTAGAGGTTAGTTCGGTGCCTTACTTCATTTATCCTCTGTTATGTGCCCTCGTTCCTTGTCCTTATTGTTTATGTTCTGGGCGAAAATTGGGCAGCATCTCCCCCGGACTGAGGCTTGCCAGAGAAAAATAGAGGAACACCAAATGGATTGCTTTGGGGTGAATCTCAAAATGTAGACCTTACGGCGGTCCGTTAACCCACATGTGAGTGTGGAAGAGCTCGAGGACTAGCCTTCAAGAACTCTCACGACTCACGGGTGATGGTTTCATGAACGCGATGAATGTATGCCATGAGAGGCTATGGATGTTCATCCCTTTGACGGGTTCCTTAGAAGGCCATGCCACGGAGAGGCAGGCTTCGAGGACCCAGATGAGCAGGAGACGGAGAGAAAGAAAAAAAAGGAAAAGAGGATGAAGCAGTAGAACACCATATGTTGCAAAAAGCTTTCCTTTTTATTCATCCGCGAGGGGAAAGATAGCGGGGAATCTACCCCAAAGCCAAAAAGGGGGGAATACATTAGAGAGAAAAGAAGAAATACATCGATGGGGGAGGGGGAACGGAGCACAAGCTCCTCCCCCCTCCGAACTCACCTCTCTTCTCTCACACTCAATCTCTCTTTTTCTTCACCTCGACCGGCGCAGGGGGGGATCAATGATGGGAATCGACGCTGAGCACTGAGTTTTTATTTTGAATTTGAGTCCTTTTATTTGTATTTATATCTTTGGGAAAATATGTATGCAATTGTAAGGCTTTATAAGCCAATGTGTCATTCCCTAAGGATCTTTGGGTTTTTGTGCAAAAGTCCAGTAGGACCAGCAAGGGGCCCCCATCTCCTTTTCTATTGGTCCACCTAAGCCTTAGGGCCCATGTGGGGCCAGTCAAAGGTCCAAGGTGGGATTCTAGATGGCTTGACCATTCAAAGGGACAATTGGATTAAAAAGTCCAATATTCGAACCCTTAAAGTCCAAGATGCTTCCCCCTTATAATATAGTTTATCCCATGTTGTATTTTTTATTTAATTTGGTCATTTGACCACATGGAGAAGAAAATCCCCTCTCTCCCACGAAATTCCCAACCCCCCACCCCTTGCCATTCTCTATATAAGCCTATGTATAGTGTCATTAGAGACATTAATGAAGAATTAAGCATTTTTGCCAAGAGCAAGCCCAAGGGCACCCCTTGTGTCTCTCCTCCCCTCTTGCAGATGGATTTCTGCCAATCTAGGGTGTGAAGACCTCCTCTTGGTGTGACTCCAAGATCTCCACCTCCGCTGGATGCGACTTCTGGCCACCGCCTTCCATTCGTGCCGCCAACGCGCCGCCTCCGCCGCTTCGCCAGCGTTTTGTCTCTATCAGGACAGAACCCCAATCCCAAAATTCTAGTTATTTCTCTTGTTGTCAGGTTGAGCCCTAATTTTTAGAGTTTGTTCTACTCGTCTCCCCTAACCTCCAGTTCAAATTTTGTGTCATTTGGACACCATTTAGTATTTTTCTCACATTTATTATTCTTCCCCCTGTAATCTACCATTCTACAGATCTACGGGATAGAGTCACCTTGTTGTAATTTTCTCACCCACTTATAAATTTTCAAAAGATTCAAAGAAATTCCTCTGTGTTCCTCACATATACCCCCTTCCACCATAATTTTATTGGAGTCTAGAAAAATCATTTCCCCTTCGGTCAAAGGTCAGTCTCAGGAAAACACAGTCTGCCCTATGTGGCTGTCAGTCCGGGTCAAAAAACAAAACAGTGTTACAGTCATTCTCATCTTCCATCCATTTGGTGAATGGAGCTGTGAAAAATATATGTTGTAGTTCTATGAGTGCTCTTTCCAACGGTACCAGCCAAGCCTCGATCGGCCTCCGGATCTGAGCACCATAATTCTTGCCGCCGAGGCGCGCAATTCTATTCCTTGTGCAGATCAGAAAAATCAGTCTGGGAATAATTCGTGCAAAAATACCAAACGTCAACTTCTGGAACCGCCACTTCAGAGAGTCAATCAGGGACATCCCGCCATCTTCCCAGCCAAGCGGCACCTTCAGAAGACCTTAGGTGGGTGACGTTCCTTTGGAAACCGCGCCTTGCTGTCCAGCGAGTCAGAACCGAGTCGGCGCAGTACCGAGTCGGCGTAGGACCGAGTCGAACCAGCATGCCGAGTTCGTGCCAAACGCACCTCCAGATTGCTGCCCGTCGACCCAGGGTCGGTCCTCTCGGGCCCCACTTGTAGCCCTTTACCTCCCTGCTTGGAGTGGGCAATAAAATTCATAGTTGTAATTTACTTTTTACTGTTGTTACCGGGAGTTACCGTAACTGACCGGGGTCGTCTTCCCCATGCCCGGAGCGTGGAGGTAAACTCGCCCCCACTCTTTATCGCATTTTGCTTATCTCGTATATCTTTGAATGCCGCTGCGAGTGTAGGTTCCTAGCTATATATATATTGTTATCACCGCTGCGAGAGTGAGTGAGTGTACCGTCCCGTGACTCGACCCGAGTTAACGCGGAAAAGCCGATACCCGAGACTCATGGTCGGTTTCACAACAGCGCCCGGTCCAACGTTTCCCTGGCATAGGGACGATCGCGAGCTAGAGTCCCAGGTCGCGTGTTTGTCCCGCATCAATTTGGTATCAGAGCGCCAGTTGAGTCTACGGTGTCTAAAAATAAAAAAAAGAGTCGTTTAAGTCGGTCTAAGTGTCACATTTGCATACCATTAATCAGTATATCAAAAGGTGTTGTCCGAACGTTAGGCTACGCCTATCGGGAAGGCCGCACACTTGCGCGAGTGATCTTCGGATCGATTAACTCCGCCAAGTACCATCTATTGGTTGTGTCTAAGTGTGTAGTCGAGTCTCATTTCAACTTTGCATTTGCATCGCATTTTAAGTCGTGTCTAGGTGCTTGCATTAGTTGGCATAACATTTTGCTTCTAAAACAATAACAAAAAAAGAAAATGGCCTTGCATGTCCATTCCTAGGGATCCACTCCCACCTTTTTGGCAACTATGGCCAACCCATGACGACCCGTCCAAGGTGATCGGTCCATGTCCGAGTACATTCGGGACTATGATAAGTATCGGGTGGAATATGGAGTTGGAGAGGAGAGCACCACGATTGCCTTTCAGTTCCGGAGAGGTTTGCGGCTTCACTTCCAAATTGAATGTCTTATCTGCGACGCATTCTCTCTGGCACAGTCCTATAAGGTCGCTCTAGAGGTCGAACCATTTGAGTCCCGATTTTCTCGGTTTAAAGGTGCCCTTCGGCAAGCATCTACCTCCCAGCCGAGTCCCGATCTGGTCGGACCGCCTACACCACAGCCTTCCCCACCTCAGTCGGGGAACCCCTTCCCTAGAGCTCCATTGCCATCTACTTCCGATCTTTATTCGGACCCATCTTGTTTGGAGCCTCAAAAGCCCGAGCCACCCGTGTTTATAACGGGTACACTTCTCATAGCCGTGCCACTTCTTAGTTGGCACAAGGATGGCTTGGTCCCACTTCCTTACCCATCCATGGACCCCACCCTACCATTGATGCCCATCAACTCCTTCCACACTACATTCCGGTCTAGTCACCATGTTGATACATTGGATGACCTTGTTATGGGATTAGACTCGCAATGGCAGTTGACGCACTCCTTGGCCCGAAGCTTCGACCAACTCACTAGTCTTAGCTTCACCCATCCGGCCTTAGGGTCCATTACCTCCGTGTGCACCGTGGGTTGTGTCACCATGGAGATTCTTATATTCCTCCCCATGTTGGCCGAGCCCGACTTCATACCCTTTTGTCGAGAGAGGAATCATACTTCCTACCTACGATCACCGTCCCACCCGCCACAATTCATGAAGGTGACCATCTACACCTTCAAGACTTCCATACATGGGACCGTGACTTGTGGGAACCCACCACAAGGGGTCATACATTCTTTGATCCCTTTGACCCATTCCCTAGTGGGCCCCTTGACCCACCATATATACTTCATTTCTTCGAGGGAGTCCACTACCACACCCCTACCCCACGGGCCGGGTCATCTATACCCACCAAGCCCAGTCTCGATACACCCACACCCGGCTCGTCCATACCCGGCTCTCCTAGCCCTCTCAAGTCTCCCAAATCCAAAGGGCCATTCATGTATGACTGGGTCATACTTGGGTGTCTAGGTGTTTCCCATACCACCACCCTTCGGGGACATAAGATGCATGCATGGCACATATTCAGATGTCCTGGTCCACCGTCACCCATGTACGGGTCGGACTAACATTAGGTTTGTTTACGGTCCTTGTGAGTCTTTGTTTCGTTTGTCTGTCGTGTGTCTGTGCATACATCGAGTCGAGTCGGTCTTTGTACGCTCGCGATGTTAGTCCCGTTCTAGTTCGAGACTTGTCGGACTTTGGGATCGGTTCTACTTCATATCGGATCTAGTCACATAAGGGACAAGCGGTGAATCCTAGTGAGTCTTCGAGCCGCCTTCCCTCCTTTGAGAGTGACCCCACCCTGGAGTGTCCACCTCTAGCCTCATTCCCCAACTGCGTGTGCATATCAAATCTATACGGGATGAGCAATTGTCGATTACTTGGAGTGGAGCGTACTCCGCGCTTCCAGGTTCGGTGACGGATCCGCCGGAGCTACTCGAGCAGCCGCACCCCTTACTCTACGGGGTCGAGTTCTTCCCTCCCAGAGAGAGTTGATGGGAATCGACGCCGAGCACTGACTTTTTATTTTGCATTTGAGTTCTTTTATTTGTATTTATATCCTTGGGAAAACATGTATGCAATTATAAGGCTTTATAAGCCAATGTGTTATTCCCTAAGGATCTTTGGGTTTTTGTGCAAAAGTCCAGTAGGACCAGCAAGGGGCCCCCATTTCCTTTCCTATTGGTCCACCTAAGCCTTAGGGCCCATGTGGGGCCAGTCAAAGGTCCAAGGTGGGCTTCTAGATAGCTTGACCATTCAAGGGGACAATTGGATTAAAAAGTCCAATATTCCAACCCTTAAAGTCCAAGATACTTCCCCCTTATAATATAGTTTATCCCATGTTATATTTTTTATTTAATTTGGTCATTTGACCACATGGGGAAGAAAATCTCCTCTCTCCCACAAAATTCCCAGCTCTCCACCCCTTGCCATTCTCTATATAAGCCTATGTATAGTGTCATTAGAGATATTAATGAAGAATTAAGCATTTTTGCCAAGAGCAAGCCCAAGGGCACCCCTTGTGTCTCTCCTCCCCTCTTGCAGATGGATTTCTGTCAATCTAGGGTGTGAAGCCCTCCTCTTGGTGTGACTCCAAGATCTCCACCTCCGCTGGATGCGACTTCTGGCCACCGCCTTCCATTCGTGCCGCCAACGCGCCGCCTCCGCCGCTTCGCCGGAGTTCTGTCTCTATCAGGATAGAACCCCAATCCCAAAATTCTAGTTATTTCTCTTGTTGTCAGGTTGAGCCCTAATTTTTAGAGTTTATTCTACTCGTCTCTCCTAACCTCCAGTTAAAATTTTGTGTCATTTGGACACCATTTGGTATTTTTCTCACATTTATTATTCTTCCCCCTGTAATCTGCCATTCTGTAGATCTACGGGATAGAGTCACCTTGTTGTAATTTTCATACCCACTTATAAATTTCCAAAAACATCAAACAAATTCCTCCGTGTTCCTCACATATACCCCCTTTCATCATAATTTTTGTGGAGTCTATAAAAATCATTTCCCCTTCGGTCAAGGGTCAGTCTCAGGAAAACACAGTCTGCCCTGTGTGTCTGTCAGTCCGGGTAAAAAAACAAAATAGTGTTACAGTCATTCTCATCTTCCATCCGCTCGGTGGATGGAGCTGTGAACAATATATGTTGTAGTTCTGTGAGTGCTCTTTCCAACGGTACCAGCCACGCCTCGATCGGCCTCCGGATCTGAGCACCATAATTCTTGCCGCCGAGGCGCGTAATTCTGTTCCCTGTGCAGATCAGAAAAATCAGTCCGGGAATAATTCGTGCAAAAATACCAAAAGTCAACTTCTGGAACTGCCACTTCAGAGAGTCGATCAGGGACATCCCGCCATCGTCTCAGCCAAGCGGCGCATTCAAAAGACCTCAGGAGGGTGACGTTTCTTTGGAAACCGTGCCTTGCTGTCCAGCGAGTCAGAACCGAGTCGACGCAGTACCAAGTCGACGCATGACCGAGTCGGACCAGCGGGCCGAGTTCGTGCCGAACGCACCTCCAGATTACTGTCCGTCAACCCAGGGTTGGTCCTCCTGGGCCCCACTTGTAGCCCTTTACCTCCCTGCATGGAGTGGGCAATAAAATTCAAGGTTGTAATTAACTTTTTACTGTTGTTACCGGGAGTTACCGTAACTGGCCGGGGTCATCTTCCCCACTCCCGGAGCGTGGAGGTAAACTCGCCCCCACTCTTTATCGCATTTTACTTATCTCGTATATCTTTGAATGCCGCTGCGAGTGTAGGTTCCTAGCTATATATATATTGTTATCACTACTGTGAGAGTGAGTGAGTGTACCGTGCCGTGACTCGACCTGAGTTAACGCGGAAAAGCCGATACCCGAGACTCACGGCTGGTTTCTCAACCGCACCCGGTCCAACGTTTGCCTCGCATAGGGACGATCGCGAGCTAGAGTCTCAGGTCATGTGTCCATCCCGCATCAATCAAGCTTGCTTTCTTTTTCTTCTGAGGGTGCTCCCAGCTGAACCAGACTCTCTCTATCAATAGCCCATTCTCTTTTGCTCTGTCGAACATGCAGAGTATATATAGCCGGCTGCCCTTTCTTTTCTCAGACGGAAGGAACTCCCGCCACTTACTTCGTCTGCCAGACGAGTAGGATTGACATGTTACGCTGACGTTCAGTGATTCGTGCCGTATGTTGTCATTCATCCGAGGATAGGATGTTTGCGGGTTTGCTGGGAGATATGCTGCTGCTACTGCCCCGATCGATGCTTGCCTTCGCCGTTGATGCTGCTGCGTTGTCGAACGGAGGTGGAGACAGGGCTTCAGAGCATTGAATGCCCTCTCGGCACTAGACTGATGCGAAAATAGGGTATCAGTTGGCGGATGGGATGCCCCCTTTGGTTAAAATAGCACGGGGTTGTGCGCGCCGGATTAGCAGCAGACAAGGGGGCGCGCCGATTTAAGGCCCAAGCAAGGGTGCGCCGGTTTAAGGCTTGATGGAGGGGGGCGCCGGTTTAAGGCCCAAGCAAGGGCGCGCCAGTTTAAGTGCAGGCCGCGCCGGTTTAGACTTCGTCTCGGCTTCGCGGCCATTCAGGCGAACAGTTGTGCTCCTGAAGAACTTCAGCTGCAATGCTCCTGCTCTGAGGTGTTTAGCTCAAAGTCAGCTCAAAGTTTTCAAATCCCGATTCGGGACTTTGAGTGATTTCCGGCATAATCTAAACCCGTGTCCGAGCTTCCGAGCTTCTTCTGATTCGGCCTTCGACAATGCCGACTGGAGAGCCGGGGTTGTCTCTTTTGCCCGAGGGGCTTCTTTATTGGGTGACGGAGCACCGGGTATATATTCATCCTGCTTGGAGGAGGTATAGAGTTTATTCGGGCATCCCATCTTCGACCTGCTCTCGAGATGTCGAGACGTCCGTGCCACAGTAACATTCTTTTTCTTCTCTCTTTTTGACATCCACAAAGGGGTCTGACTCTTCTGCTTCAACTGCTGAGGAAGGAATTGTGGGACTGGGGGCAGGTGCACCAGTAGAGGGGTAATTTCTCTGAAACAAGCGCCTGCTCCTGAGGGCAAGATTCTGTGCTGGCAGGGCACTAGATGGACTTCGATTGGCCCGGTGGGGTGAGTAGAAGGGATAGAAATAGGGGTGATGATGGCGGAGGTGGGTCGGATAGGCTCTGGCGGAGGGATGACGGGTGAAGGGTTTAATGGAGGGGTGACGATGGAGGGTGTGGCGGGTGATGGCACGAGGATTGGCGGAATGGTGGGTAATGTGGTGGGTGTAATAGGTGACCTGGAGAGAATAGTGGGTGTGATGGGAGTTAGAGTGGCGGGCCGGATGATGGAAGGAACAGAAGGTGAAGGGGAGTTGGTGTATGTGTGGTGTAAGGCCAGAAGATGAGTGGGAGTCTCATCATCGTAAGACCACCCAGGATTGGGAGCTGCGCGGTGAACCACATTTACTTGGGCCGGTGCCGGCGGCTGCTGTTGAGGTTGCGGAGCGGGCGGATGGTTTGGCATGGGATTCTGGTGAATCCCGAGTTCAGGTGCAGGCTACTGCTGCTGAGGTTGATGTTGGGGTTGCTGAGGTTGCTGTTGCTGTGGCGCTGGTTGCTGCGGCCTTGGCACATGTCTTCTTCTCTCCTTGATGTCTTCTATCAACTTATGCATCTGCACCCAATCAATTCTATGTCCCTCATGTAAATCATAAACAAGGTCACGAAATTGATAGCACCTTTCTATAGTGTGCCCGGGCTGTCGATGATATATGCAATACCTAGACTGGTCGGCGGCCGGATTCCAGTTAGGGCGTTCCGGAGGGAGCTGAAGATCACCAGTGTACATCAGGGCTGAGAAAATATCTGGGAGAGTTTCGGGAAGTGGAGGGTAATGGAATCTCTTGGGACCCGACCGAGCAGGCGCGTAACCATTGGGTGGCGGGACGTTATGATACTACGGCGACTGTTGTGGCTGCTGTGGTGGTGGTTGTTGTGGACGAGGAGCAGGAAATAATGGTTGGGCATTTGATGGAGCAGTGAACTGGGGATTGTGGGGAGGTTGCTGGAATCGTGGTGGAGCGGGTTGGTTGGGGAATTGGAAAGCCTGTACCTGCTCATTTTTCTGGACTCCTTCAGTGACTGGGCCTTGAGGCTTTTTGGTGGTTTTGGGCTTTTAGGCCTCAAATAAGGAATGAATGGGGGAGTCCTTAAACTGGGTCTGGATAAACTGGGCCCTGCTATACAACTGGTACATATTTAATATATCATTCATTGCCAGAATGTTCCGGAACGTAGGTGTAGCATTTGAAATCAACAATTTTACCTTTTCTTCTTCCGGGATTTGCCCGGGCACACGGGAGGCCATCTGCCTCCATCTATCTGCATAAGTTGCAAAATCTTCATCGGCCTTCATCTTTTCGGCCACTAAGTCGGTGAATGAATATTCCGGGCCCACCCTGTCTTGAAATCACTGTATAAACTTCTCCTTGAGAATCTTGAAACTCTCCGCCTCCTCCAATGTCAGAGTGTAAAACCATTCCAATGCAACCCCATCCAATGACTGGCGAAAGAGATACGCCATAAGGCGATCATCATGCTAGAACTGCGCCGATTCGTATAGAAACTCCCTTACATGAATGAACGGGTTGCCATTCCCATCGTACTTGCGGTACGTGGGGAGCTCTGACTGGGGAGGAAAATGAATATCACGGAAATTGGGAACAGGGATGTCAGTAAGGGATTGTGGGCGGACCCGTTTATGAAGAAGGTCAATTTGCTACTGCATGGCAGCCCACTTATCATGAAATTCTTGTTCCCAGGATGGAGGAGGCAAAGACGGGAGAACAGTCCCGGCATGTGGGGCCGAAGGATAGATCGACGGAGGGGGAAGCCCGTAGGAAGGATAATGAGCCAGGGAAGGGCCCATATCGGCATAAGCAAGCTGGGCAGCCCTGCTTGAAGATGAAAAAAATCAGCCGGGGCCACGAGAGCCTGCGACGCTGGAGAAGTGGTGGTATAAGGATCAGAATAAGACGACAAGGGGATTTGGGTCATCTCCTTGTCAAAAGCTTGATGGGCCGAGGTAGAAGCGTGGCCCACTTCCATACTAGGAAATCAGAGGGTCCGAGGATGGACAGGAGTGAGATCAATGGGCGCAGCAGAAGCAGCCCCTAACCCAACAACTGGAGATGAAGTGGCGACAGCAGACACGCCATGAGGAGAAAGGAAAGACGGGGCGTCCGGCCCTTGCAAAGCTTGACGGAGGAGGTGATGCTGAGTTGGATCTAGCTGGCCATCATATGAAGGATTTGATTGGCCGAGTTCCTAGAGGAGGAATCGGAAAGGGAGGGTTGAGCACCCTCAACAACAATGGTCGGAAGAGGAGGGGTGGTCCCCTCTCTCCCCTCCGTAGTGGTGACCCTAGGCGGGTCCTCCAGAAGTCCTTGAGGAAGAGAGTCCTCATGGGAGTGGGAGAAATTGTAGGAAGACATGGTTGGTGAGGAATCGAACAATGGGCTGAAGTAGGAAAAGAAATGAGAGTTGCCCCTAGGAGGAGATCCTGTGGGTGCAAAGCAACTCCACATGCAACGGAGACCCAGAAACTAGATGATGGGAATCAACACCAGGCACTTACTTTTATTTTTGTATTAGTGTCCTTTTAGTTTGCATTTATATCCTTAGGAAAGTATGATTGCAATTGTAAGGCTTTATAAGCCAAAATGTGAGTCTTTAAGTTTTCATGGGTTTTTATGTAAAAGTCCAGTAGGACCAGCAAGGGGCCCCCATATCCTTCCCTATTGGTCCACCTAAGCCTTAGGGTCCCATGTGCGGCTGGTCAAAGGTCCAAGGTGGGCTTCTAGATGCTTGACCATTCAAGGGGACAAGGTGGAAGAAAATTAAAACTTGGACCAAGCAAAGTCCAAGATGCTTCCCCATTATAATATAGTTTATCCCATGTTGTATTTTTTATTTAATTTGGTCATTTGACCACATGGGGAAGAAAATCCCCTCACTCCCACGAAATTCTCATCCCCCACCCCTTGCCATTCTCTATATAAGCCTATGTATAGTGTCATTAGAGATTTTAATGAAGAATTAAGTATTTTTGCCAAGAGCAAGCCCAAGGGCACCTCTTGTGTCTCTCCTCCCCTCTTGCAGATGGATTTCTACCATTCTAAGGTGTAAAGCCCTCATCTTGGTGTGACTCCAAGATCTCCAACCTCTGCTGGATGCGACTTCCGGCCGCCGCCATCGCACCGCCATCGCGCCGCCGTCATCAACATCGGAGTTCTATCTGCATCAGGACAGATTCTTAAGCTCGAGGTTTAGCTCTCCCTCAGAAGCTCAGATCGAGTCCAAACATGGAGGGTGAGTCATCCACGTCCACCCCAGCCTCCACAAAAAAATCCCGTCATTTACCTTTCGTTTGCTATTTTTCCATTTTCGTGTATTTCCACCTTCCAGTTCTATCTTCTGTTCAGATCCGGTCACAGCAACCCTGAGTTTCCCCTCTTGGACAACTTCTTCTTATTTTTTTGAATCTCCACATTTATTGGGAGTTCTATCCGCCACCCCCATCATCCACGAATTTTCTTGTAATTTCTAAAGTCCGTTTGTATTTTTAAAAATTGATGTCTTTTCCCAAATCTGTTCTATCCTGTGCAGTCCAGATCCGACTCCTAGTTAGTATAAAATCCCCAACAAATCGAAACCTCCACCAAAAGACAACTAAAAATTATCCCCGTCTTTCTTGTTTCCACCTCTACAACTTTTGTGAAGAGACCAAGTTACAGATCTGAGGTTTGAGGCACAGTCAATGCCAACTCTCAGGAAAACTTAGTTCTATCCTGAGATTTCGGGTCCTGTTCAACAACAACTTGTAAAATTGATTAAGGCCAGATCCGAAAAATTCAAAATTATTTCTCTGGCTATAGATCGAAGCATTTTGAAATAGCTTTCCAATGATACCTCTTGTGCATCGATCCGACATCGGGAGTGATCGCAGCAGAAGATCTCGCCGAGTCACGCTCTGTAAAACAGCAACTTCAGATCCGTGGGCAGCACGGTCAACAAGTGAGACCGGAGCCGACTCGCCTCCCACGAGGTGAACCAGCATGCTGCCATCCCAGGGAGCGCCTCTCCAGGAGCCAACGTCACTACGGTACCACTCCGGGCCCACTCGGACCCGCCGATGAACACGTGGGCCCCACGTTCGTGAATACACGCGCCGCTGAAGCTACATCAAAACGCTGCCCGACAACCCAAGTTCGGTCCTCCCGGGCCCCATTTGTAGCCCGTTACGTCCCTGCGTGGAGGGGGCAGTAGAAACCATTTCTATAATTATTGTAATAATTGTTTAACCGGGACTTACTGTCTTGGCCGGGATCGTCTTCCCCACTCCCGGAGCGTGGAGGTAAACTCGCCCCCTCTCTCTTATCGCATTTTGCTCAATTCGTATATATTTGAATGCCGCTGTGAGTGTAGGTTCCTAGCTTGATATATTGTTATCACCGCTGCGAGAGTGAGTGAGTGTACCGTTCTGTGACTCGATCCGAGTTAACGCGGAAAGTCCTATACCCGAGACTCACGGCCGGTTTCTCAACCGCGCCCGGTCCCACGTCTTCCCTCGCTTAGGGACGATCGCGAGCTAGAGTCCCAGGTCGCATGTCCGTCCTGCATCAGTTTGGTATCAGAGCGCTAGTTGAGTCTAGGGTAGTCTTTGTGTCTAAGTCCGCAACAAAAAAAAAGAGTCCTTTAAGTCTAGTCATTATCTAAGTCGGTCTAAGGGTGCATTTGCATACCATTGTTCGGTATATCAGAAGGTGTCGCCCAAGCGTTAGGTTACGCCTATCGGGAAGGCCGCACACTCGCGTTGAGGAGACTCTCGGGTCAAACCTCCGCCACGTACCGAATCATGGTTGGTAGTCGAGCCTCATTCCAACCTTGCATAGTCGTGTCTAGTGTCTTGTCCAAGTGTCAGCATGTCTGTCTTATAGTTCCCCACTTCCAATGGACTCCCGGTCCCCCAGGCGATATGACAGTTGGCCCACCCATGGGCTTGGCAACCACCCTCTCCACTTCTGTAGGCCTGAAGCCTCAGATTTTTATGGCTCGAATGACCCGGGTGACTATCTCAAGTGGGAGGCCGCCATGGACACATACTTTGATTGTTATACCATGTCCGAAGCCAGGCAATTCTATTTTGCCAAGGAGAGGCTTCTACACGAGGCCGCCGAAAAGTGGGACCACATTGAGCGCTTGAGAGAGGTAGGAGGCAATGGCCCATCGAATCATGGTGGGACATGAAGGGCAAACTTAGGAAGGTCTACCTACCCGGCCCGGTCACCTCCAACCGACCCCACCCAATCACCTCCAATCAAGTGGGTCATAGTCGGAGGCAAGGATCCCCGTACTTAAATGAGCCCCGACCCAAGCCTAGGCCGGTTGATTACGGGCGAGTCCACCGCGATACCCCTACTCCAACCCACACCGTTGCCGAACTTGTGCAAATGATTTCAGATCGGGTGGATAGGAGGTGTGCTTATTTTGAGTCGCTAGTCTCCCCTTGCCAACCTCCGAGGCAGAAGGTAGCCATACTCGAGCCTAGGGAGGCCATAGCCGGTAGTCCCAAGCCGGCCCCACCTACGGGGTCCCAAGGGCCACTCCCCCTCCTAGTGGACAGCCCTCCCCCACCCCAGCCAGGGAGCCCGTCCCCTAGTGCTCCTTTGCCACCGATTTTCGATCCTCACCCGGAGCCATTTCATTTGGAGCCACCTCAGTCTGAGCCACCCGTGTTTCTAACGAGAACGCTTTTCATCACTGAGCCACTACTTAGTTGGCTCAAGAATGGCTTGGTCCCACCTCCCTTCCCATCTATAGATCCCACCCTACAATTAGTGTCGGCCAAATCATTCCATACCACCTTCCGGTCTAGTCACCATGTGGATACATTGGATGTCCTTCTTAAAGGATTAGACCGGCAGTTGACATTTACACACTTGTTGGCCCCAGTCTTCGACCGACCTACAGGTCGTAGCTTTACACATCCTTGCTTGGGGTCTATCACCTCCGTATGCACCATGGGTCATGTCACCACGGAGGTTCTTTATTTCCTCCCCCTATTGTCCGAACCCGACTTCATACCCTTTTGCCCGAGGGAGGAACCATATTTCCTACATATGACCACCGTCCCACCTCTCACAATGAATGAAGGTGATCATTTACACCTTCAAGAATTTCAAAATTAGGATAGTGTCATGATGGGACACAGTTGGAGGGGTCACGCTTTCTTTTATCCCTTCGACCCCTTCCCTAGTGAGCCTTATGACCCACCTTATCCATTCCACCTTGTTAGGGAAGTTCACTACCACACCCCTGCCCCACGGGCTAGTCCACCAACACCCAACCCAGGGACCGTTCCATGGTCATCATATAGGGGTGTCAAAGAAGGTGAATTCGGTTCTCCACCTATCAAATCCACTAGGGAGCATGTGCATGCATGGTGCCTCTTAGGATGTTTAGGAGTTCCCCATTCTACCAACCACCGATTACATCTAGTGTATGCATGGCACACATTTGGGTGTCCTGGTCCGCCACCGCACATGTATGGGTCGGACTAACAATAAGTTTGTCTAGGGTCTTGTGTGTCTGTGCATACATCGAGTCGAGTCGGTCCTTTGTACGCTCGCGTTGTCAGTGCCTTTCGAGTGCGAGACTTGTTGGACTTTGGGATCGACTCTACCTCAACATATCAGATCTAGTTACATAAAGGGACCCAGCGGTGATTCCTAGTGAGTCTTTGAGCCACCTCCTGCCTTTGAGAGTGACCCCACCCCAGAGTGTCCACCTCTAGCCTCATTCACCAGCAGCGAATGCATATCGAATTTATACGGGATGAGCATGTGACGATTACTTGGAGTGGAGCGTACTCCGCGCTTCCAGGTTCGGTGACGGATCTGCCGGAGGAGCATACGAGCAGCCGCACCCCTTACTCGACGGGGTCGAGTTCTTCCCACCCGGGGAGAATTGATGGGAATCAACACCATGCACTTACTTTTATTTTTGTATTAGTGTCCTTTTAGTTTGCATTTATATCCTTAGGAAAGTATGATTGCAATTGTAAGACTTTATAAGCCAAAATAAGAGTCTTTAAGGTTTCGTGGGTTTTTATGTAAAAGTCCAGTAGGACCAGCAAGGGGCCCCCATATCTTTCCCTATTGGTTCACCTAAGCCTTAGGGTCCCATGTGGGGCTGGTCAAAGGTCCAAGGTGGGCTTCTAGATGCTTGACCATTCAAGGGGACAATGTGGAAGAAAATTCAAACTTGGATCAAGCAAAGTCCAAGATGCTTCCCCCTTATAATATAGTTTATCCCATGTTGTATTTTTTATTTAATTTGGTCATTTGACCACATGGGGAAGAAAATCCCCTCTCTCTCATGAAATTCTCATCCCCCCACCCCCTGCCATTCTCTATATAAGCCTATGTATAGTGTCATTAGGGATTTTAATGAAGAATTAAGCATTTTTGCCAAGAGCAAGCCCAAGGGCACCCCTTGTGTCTCTCCTCCCCTCTTGCAGATGGATTTTTGCCATTCTAGGGTGTGAAGCCCTCATCTTGGTGTGACTCCAAGATCTCCAACCTCTGCTGGATTCGACTTCCGGCCGCCGCCATCGCGCCGCCATCGCACCGCCATCACGCCGTCATCATCAACATCAGAGTTCTGTCTACACCAGGATAGATCCTCAAAGCTCGAATTTTAGCTCTCCACCAGGAGCTCAGATCGAGTCCAAACTTGGAGGGTGAGTCATCCACGTCCACCCCAGCCTCCATAAAAAATCCCATCATTTACCTTTCGTTTGCTATTTTTACATTTTTGTGTATTTCCACCTTCCAGTTCTATCTTCTGTTCAGATCCTATCATAGCAACCCTGAGTTTCCCCTCTTCGACCCACTTCTTCTTATTTTTTTGAATCCCCAAATTTATTGAGAGTTCTATCCACCGCCCCCATCATCCACGAATTTTCTTGTAATTTCTAAAGTCCGTTTTGTATTTTTAAGAATTGTCATCTTTTCCCAAATCTGTTCTGTCCTGTGCAGTCCAGATCTGACCCCCAGTCCGTATAAAATCCCCAAAAAATTGAAACCTCCACCAAAAGTCAACTAAAAATTCTCCCCGTCTTCCTTGTTTCCACCTCTACAAGTTTCGTGAAGAGATCATGTTCCAGATCTGAGGTTTGAGGCACGCTCAACGCCAACTCTCAGGAAAACTTAGTTCTGTCCTGAGATTTCGGGTCTTCCTCAACAGCAACTTGTAAAATCGATTAAGGCCAGATCTGAGAAATTCAAAATTATTTCTCTGGCTATAGATCGAAGCATTTTGAAATAGCTTTCCAACGATACCTCTTGTGTGTCGATCCGACGTCGGGAGTGATCGCACCAGAAGATCTTGCCGGGTCGCACGCTGTAAAACAACAACTTCAGATCCGTGGGCAGCACAATCAACAAGTGAGACCAGAGCCGACTCGCCTCTCACGAGGCGAACCAGGGTGCCGTCGTCCCAAGGAGCGCCTCTCCAGAGCCAACGTCACATCGGTACCACTCCGGGCCCTCTCGGACCCGCCGATGAACACGTGGGCCCCACGTTCGTGAATACGCGTGCCGCTGAAGCTACATCAAAACGCTGCCCGTCAACCCAAGTTCGGTCCTCTCGAGCCCCATTTGTAGCCCGTTACCTCCCTGTGTGGAGTGGGCAGTAGAAACCCTTTATGTAATTATTGTAATAATTATTTAATCTGGAGTTACTGTCTTGGCCGGGATCGTCTTTCCTACGCCCGGAGCGTGGAGGTAAACTCGCCCCTCTCTCTTATCGCATTTTGCTCAATTCGTATATATTTGAATGCCGCTGCGAGTGTAGGTTCCTAGCTTGATATATTGTTATCACTGCTGTGAGAGTGAGTGAGTGTACCATCCCGTGACTCGATCCGAGTTAACGCGGAAAGACCGATACCCGAGACTCACGGTCAATTTCTCAACCGCGCCCGGTCCCACGTCTTCCCTCGCTTAGGGATGATCGCGAGCTAGAGTCTCAGGTCGCGTGTCCGTCCCGCATCACTAGAGGACAACACCGACTAAGCACCTAACTGAAGATGACTAACAAACATGCACAATCAAAAGAGGAGATGATAGGCAACCAATTATCAACCAAATTATGATGATGCGCGAAAGTTTCTTTATGTTCTCCTTTTAGAACCTTAATGGATTCAATTAAATGAAGTTCTCTTGACAATAAGGTCCCTAGTAGAAGTGGAATGGGGACTTGGTTGACTCTAAGTGTACTCTCTCTCTCACGGATGCAACCTAGACTCGGGGTGGTAAGGTACAACCTACCAAGCGTCCGTGTGGAAATCCACGGCTCACGGGGGCTTATGGAGGTCCCAGGTAAGGTCATCTAGTCAGCTCCAAGGAATATGGAGATGAGAGGATCCCCTACCAAGGTAGGAATGCAACTAGGATGATAAAGTGTATGTACCTATGCGCACCAGAGTGCATGCAAAATCTAGCCTAAATCTAGCAAACAATAATCAACCAATTATAACAAGTATGCTAATAATCATGCAAAACTAAGTAACAGTAAGGGGAGATCAGAATAGCACCAAAATGAAATGATGTGGAATAATGATGAAAATGGTAATCATGGGTGCACTGTAGCACAGAAACATGGTCTAGGGGAGACCGCTCAGGGAGGTAAACGGCCCAGGACAGGGCCGCGTAATGACAGAGAGTAGTGAAAAGAACTAAAACACAGAGAACTAAAATGGACTGAGAACAAAAGTGTACCTGACTGGACGGTCTATTGATCGACCGTGCAAACTGTGGAACGGCCCTGAACAGACCGTATAAAGTCAGTAAACCCACATGCGTAAGGACAGTAACGTACCTGAACCAGCAGACGTGCACAGCCTATCAACAGACTGTTGAAACCAGTGAACGGGCCGACGTGGACCGCTGAAACTATCAGGCTCACAGAAATACTAGCACTCGTGAGAAGGCATTGACGGTCTATCTGGAGACCGTGGAAACTTAGGAGCGGCTAGAATCAGACCGCGCAATCAATAGCAGCGTGACAGAAATGAAATAGGAGTTCACCTGAGACCGGGACGACACGGCCTATCGTCCAACCGCGGGGATACTTGAGCGGCACTTGGACAACCGCATACACCTCCAGGAACAGAAACACACCGTGGACGAGATAGCAACCTGAAACAACTTAGAAAAACCCTAACCAAGCATAAAACCAGAGATCAGCAAAACAACCGCACGATGGGCACTAGGCGTCCCACCGTGATCGCCAAAAAATGGGATGTTGACATGTTTTCCCCCTCCCTTTCCCTTACCTTTCTATATCAGGATATAAAGGCAAGCAAAAATGAGGCTCGAAGGGTGGAGTGGTATGTGTGTGATCATGATCGCCACCAAGATGCAAAATGCATAGGAAATACACCCGTATCTTGGAAAGGGAGAAGACACTCGCCCAAAGTGCAGCGCTGGTAGTGTTGTGCATGTGGAATGGCGGTCTAGAGGGGGGGTGAATAGATCCGCCCCCCAAAATAGAAACTATTGCAGACTTATGTGAACTATTTAATCTATGCGGCTTATGCGAAAATCTAAGTGAAAACTCTATGCAAAATATAGATGGTCCTAGGCATGCATCTAGCGGAGGTCACAAACAATCACACAAAGAAGACATGGATTTTTAGGTGGTTCGGCCAGACATCCAGTCTGCCTACGTCCACCCCTCACCAAACCCGGTGAGGCTTCCTTCCGCTGACTCACAGCTTGAATACACCGCTGACTCACAACTTGAACACTCCGCTAATTCACAGCTTGATAAACCTCAGATCCGAGCAACCCAGCTCGATCTGAACATACCGCTGATAAACAGCTTGATTAACAGAGTAGAAAAGTAAAATGAAAGATTGAATAGAGATATAAATATAGATCGAGTGTAGAATTCTCCTGATGATTGGGTATCTCGATCTGTAGATGGAGTTCACTGAGCTTCTTCTCTAATTTTAGATCTTGGCTGATCTTGTGTTGTTGCTGGTGCTTCTCCTGCTGGCGCTTCTCCTGCTGCTGCCCTTGTTTTCTTCTTCTCCTGCTTCTTCTTGATCTAGGTCACACATGCCCCTTTTCTCTTTTCTTCCCACGAGATGCAGACACTTCTCTCTAGATGCAACGCACTTCCTTTTTCCAGCAGCTTCTTCCTTCTTCTTGATCTGGGTCGCACAAGCTCTTCCAAGTATGATTCTTCCCACGACCTGCAGATTTTTCTCTCTAGATGCAGCTCTCTCTAGATGCAACGCACTGTAGATGCAGCGCACTCTTTTTCCAGCAGCCTCCTGATTTTAGTTCACTGCTGCCTCCCTTCCTTCTGCCTTCTCGCCATCTCTTTCTAATTTTAAGAACTCCCACGATTTCTGCTGGTTCAGTTGGAGAATCCAATGGGAAATCTCCTATTTTTCAGCAAGGAATCTCCTATTCTTCAGCTAGAAGGTTGAAGACCAAGTCATATCCATGAAAGGAACCAAAATCTGATAAAGACCCATGTTTCTTGGCTTATCTGGACCCTCTATATGCGTGCCATAAAGGATCCACGGCTTGGGTATCGGATCTGGAGCAAGCTGGGTTTGTTTTAGGGTTTACAATTCGCATCTCCAGCGTTGGTCGACTCAGAAGCCCTTGAGAGTCGACTCTCAGCACCTGCCAGAACCAACTTGGTTTCTGTCTGGACCCGAAGTTGACTCTTGAGCCCTCAGGTGTCGACACCTGCTGCTGTCCAGAACCTGGGTGGTTCTGTCTGGGCTTCCAGAGTCGACTGCCAGTGCTTTGGGTGTCGACTCTTGCCTCCAACCAGCAAGGTCTTCTCCAGATTGGGGATCTTGAAGGCTGCACTTTTTGATGGTGATTTGGTTCATCCATCTTCTTTGACTGATCTCTTTAACCATCAATGTACCTGCATTTGGCATTTAAACATTAACATGTGCAAGCTAATATTCATGTCATTGGACTTACTTATTAATGACCAACCAAGGTTCAGTTTAACACATCTCATACTTTGAGGGTAAATACAATGAGTTATAGATTGTCATCATCAAAACAAGAGGTGCTCAACATTCTCCCCCTTTTTGATGATGGCAACTATAAGTCATTGTTAACTATGAATGAAAAATATTCATGATAGATAAGTCATTATGATGAATAAGTCACTTGACACTACATTACTCATATGACTTGACACTCTCTCCCCATTAAATCAATCTCTCCTAACTTGATGCTCTTTACACTCTCTCCCTCTTCATATCTCCCCCTTACATCAATCTCTCCCCCTGTATGCAATACAATGATTTATCACTCTCTCACAATGACTTGACACTCTCTCCCCCTTTGACATCATCAAAACAAGACTGGGGAGTTGAGAGAGGTAGAGACAAGAACAATGGCATGTATTGAGAAAAAGAAAATGAATGAAGCTGTTAGGGATGAGAGGGAACGTTGGCATGAATGAGACTGTTCATGATTTTCAACATGATCCATAAGAGAAGTTTTACTTGAGGGTAGAAATTGAGAAAAACTCATCAATTCTCTTAAAGGCTAATTTAAAGACCTTATTGTTGCCAATGGTTCAAGACATATAAGCCTCAAATTTGAAGATAAAAGCCAAGAGCAATTTCATTCTAGCACATATAACAGTGTTAAAGCAACCTCTTCAAACTAGTTCCCGTCCAAGCTCTTTTAATTGTCAAAATTATTTCATTGGACACCTCTAGGAAGGGTTTTCACTAGTATTGAGGTTAAACATGCATACGTTTTGATATTTGCCTTCGGTCAACCATTTTTAGAATTCCCCCCTTTTTTTTACTTTAGTGAGCAATCAAGTTCAGCAGGGCTTTTCAGTGCGAGGAAACATGTTTATCAGACACCAGAGTCCCCGATTACTTCGCACAACTGACCATTTTGCCTCCTTTTGGATAGAGTTAGCATTTCATATCATGACACTGTCCTCAACACTTCATTGGTGCAGGGACTTGGTTTCTCAATGAAATATGCCATTGCTCTGCATTCTTTTTTTTTTCATTCAGAATATCTTGCAGAAATTTAATGGCGTATTCCCTTTTGGCTTTTCAAGATACACGTTTAAAAACAATACTAAGTTAAAACCTTTCAACTAGAGTGGCCTCACTACTATAAAAAATTCAATCTCAAGAGAAGGTGAGGACATAGTTCTCTTAGGCTAATTCAAAACAATTATATGAACACAGGCCGAAATTTTCATATGCATTTAATTTCAAATTTCAGAAGTTTATAGACCCCAAACCATTAACTTATTTCCATGGGTCAATTTCAATAGCTCTCTAAGAAATTAGAAGAGTATTTTCCCATTACTCCCCCTGAAATTATGAACCTGTGTTGAAATCAAATGGGTTGGAATTATTGCAATAAGGATGTAAGAATGATGATATCAATTGATGACAGTGTATTGAGGAATTTTTACAAGGGTTCTTAATAAGATGAGGGCAAATGCATGAACAACGTTTAGAGCAGCAGGGATAGAAAGATAGAAATGGACTGAGCTCCCTCTCAGTCAAATCAGGTGACTCCATATGCATTCATGACATGTAATGCACTTATTGACCTATCCAAAGCTCTTGCCTACATGAATTTTGGACCTTTGGTACTTGGCGGAGGTAAGTCCTCTATGCATAGTGTGGCTTTCAGACAAGCCTAACTTGCCCTTCCACCAATCACCATTTAATATACCACAAGAGTTCATGCTATGAATGCATGACTACTGCACAAGCAAACTCAGATATGATAATGGATGCATGACTCATGCAGAGTACCTATACCATATGTTGCAGCAAGATCATGGAATCTGTCAATAGACAAATACAGCAGTTTCACGAAGCGGATTTCAATTCAGAAGAATTACCTGATTCCAACATGTTGTGCAGCTAATTAAGAGAGCAAAAACCTTTCTGTTCAATCATAAGAAGAATTTCATTTGTTCTCCCTTAGTTATGCCTTGGACAACCATTTTCATGAAGCTCCTTGTTGTGTATGGCTGCAAGGCCCATCTTCAAGCAAATTAGACTGTAGATTTGGGAACCCAAGCAGCTTTGGGTCCCTTTTTAGTATTTAACTCTTCAAGGCATGATAGAATGCCTTTCAGTATCCACAGCTGCCTTGCTCGGGTTGAACTCTCATTAGGCCTGCATGAAAGTTTCTCAACAATAGAGGAAAAAGCATTAGAACGGTTCACAAATTTTTGCTTCTCTACAAAATTCTTGTTTCTTTGGCCAGAGAACCAGTGAGATTGGCTCATCCAAGTTGGCCTATTAGGTTGAAACCTTTGCCATGGCCTAGCATCATTTCTTCTAGGAATAAAATTGTGAAGTTTATTTCTATCAAACCTGGTAGTCGACTTAAAGGGGCGTGAGAGTCGAATCTTGGATTCCCAAAATTCTTCCACGTTCTGTTTCTTCCCCAAGTCAACTGGAGAGGGGTTCTTGGTCGACTGCTATTCTGCCAGGCTTCAGGAAAGCTTCTGGTTCTGCCTGTGGTCGACTCAGGATGGGGTCTGAGTTGACTTCTACTCTGCTTCCAGAATTTCTTTTCTCTCATTTGATGGTGGTTGATTGACCTTGAACCTTGGCTTGGTAGTTTGTTCCTATTTGTTGAGATTTTTGATCTTTCTGACCCATCTAGATAGAGCTTCTACTGCCTTAGATCCTCTTTAGTTGTTTTGAAGTGGCCGGCTTGTTTCACGGCCTTCCCACTTGATTTCTTGTCATTTGATCTCATGGTTGTTTGGATCTTGGTTGAAGTGCTTGCATCAGCCATCTTTTCTGACCCATACATGTCAACAAGAGGTTTTTTCCCTTTTATGTCTTTTTCAGCCATGAAGGTGACAGTTTTTAATTTAAATTCCTTTTTGGCTGTTGGGTTGAAACCTAATCCTTCCTTTTGAAAGTTTACTCTAGATCCTAACATAGCATCTAGGTTTTCTCTACCTTTCATCAACTTTTCCAAGGATTTTTGTTTGTCTTTCAGTTCTTGTTGAATCTTTTCAATTTCCTTCTGAAGTTGACAGTTGACCTCCTTGATTGCATCATGTTTTTCATTGGTCAATCTAGTTTCCTTGTAATAGTCTTGCAATTTTAGTTTGAGATCATATATTTCCCTTTTTAAGCTCTCATTTTCATCTTTCAAATCTTTTGAATCTGAATTTTGCATTTTCATTCTCAGTTCATCAATTTCATCTCTCAAACTTTCATTCTCATCTTCTAGATCTTTTAGTTCAGACTTGGAAGCCTCTAAATCATGAACTTGTTTCATCAGATTTGAAATCTCAATTTGCAAGCATGCAATATTTTCAGATGAAGTTGTATCATGAGCCATGGTATTTATTTTCTTTTTCAAAGCTTTGTTTTCTTTTCTTACAATATCGTATTTATCAAGCAATTCACCATATGCTTCTTGCCAATCATCAATGGTGAAATGCTCAAATGGAGAAGAGTTTTCACTTACCTCATACTGACCTATTGCCATAAGACCTAAGTCTTCATTGGTTTCACTGCATGAACTCTTCCCTTCACTTTCCTCTTCGTCACTCCAGGTGCTTATCATGGCTTTCTTCTTGTCTTTCCTCTTGGAGTGTGTTTTCTTCTCATTGTGTGGACATTCAATTTTGATGTGTCCGGGCTTGCTGCAATTGTAACAAACATGATTGTTAGATTTTTTCTCAGATGATTCAGATTTGAACTTGGATGACTTCCTTACCTGACCCTTTGGATTCTTGAAGTTCTTACCTTCCTTCTTCAAGAACTTTTCAAATTTTCTGGTTAGTGTGGAAAACTCACCCAAGTCCTCCTCAGTGCCGGATGACTCACTATCATCTGAGGACTCCTTGTTGTGCTCTTTAGCCTTTAGTGCTAATGGCTTCTTCTTTGATGTTTCTTCCTCATTTCTCTTCAGGTTAAGCTCATAAGTCATCAATGAACCTATCAGCTCATCAACATTCATAGTAGATAAGTTTTTAGAATCCTCAATCACTGTAGCTTTGGTATGGCAGATTGGAGTTAAATATCTAAGGATTTTCCTCACAAGTTCATTATTAGTGTAGTTTTTCCCTAGACCTTTTAGACTATTAGTTAACTGTGTTAGTCTAGCATACATTTCAGAAATGGATTCATGCGGTTCCATTTTGAACATTTCATAATCTAAAATAAGCATATTGGCTTTAGTTTCCCTTACCTCAGAAGTGCCTTCATATATTACCTCTAACCGGTCCCACATTTCCTTGGCAGTGGCACATGAGGAAACTCTTGAAAATTCTGTTGGGTGAAGCGAGCACTGCATAATATTCATTGCACTCCAGTTTAGATTTGACTTCTTTATCTGCTCTCGTGTCCAGGTGTCTTCATCTTCAGGAAGTTGATGTGGCCCACGACTTACAACTCTCCATATTTCATGGTCCTGCGCTCTGAGAAAGACCTACATCCGATTTTTCCAATACGGGTAGTTAGTGCCATCAAAATATGGTGGCCTAGTCACCGAATGACCCTCAGCCAACAATCCTTTGGCATCCATTCCATTGATCTATCCGGGTCGTTAGACCTCTTAAATGGATAAACCCGCTATGATACCACGTGTTGTGCAGGTGGAATGGCGGTCTAGAGGGGGGGGTGAATAGATCCACCCCCAAAAATAGAAACTATTGCAGACTTATGTGAACTATTTAATCTATGCGGCTTATACGGAAATCTAAGTGAAAACTCTATGCAAAATATAGACAGTCCTAGGCATGCATCTAGCGGAGGTCACAAATAATCACACAAAGGAGACAAAGATTTTTAGGTGGTTCGGCCAGACATCCAGTCTGCCTACGTCCACCCCTCACCAAATCCAGTGAGGCTTCCTTCCGCTGACTCACAGCTTGAATACACCGCTGACTCACAACTTGAACACTCCACTGATTCATAGCTTGATCAACCTCAGATCTGAGCAACCCAGCTCGATCTGAACATACCGCTGACAAACAGCTTGATTAATAGAATAGAAAACTAAAATGAAAGATTGAATAGAGATATAAATACAGATCGAGTGTAGAATTCTCCTGATGATTGGGTATCTCGATCTTTAGATGGAGTTCACCGAGCTTCTTCTCTGATTTTAGATCTTGGCTGATCTTGTGTTGCTTCCAGTGCTTCTCTGCTGCTGCTCTTCTCCTGCTGGCGCTTCTTCTACTACTGCCCTTGTTTTCTTCTTCTCCTTCTTCTTCTTGATCTAGGTCGCACAGGCCCCCTTTCTCTTTTCTTCCCACGAGATGCAGACACTTCTTTCTAGATGCAACACACTTCCTTTTTCCAGTAGCTTCTTCCTTCTTCTTGATCTGGGTCGCACAAGCTCTTCCAAGTATGCTTCTTCCCACGACCTGCAGATTTTTCTCTCTAGATGCAGCTCTCTCTAGATGCAACACACTCTAGATGCAGCGCACTCTTTTTCCAGCAGCCTCCCTGATTTTAGTTCGCTGCTGCCTCCCTTCCTTCTGCCTTCTCGCCATCTCTTTCTAATTTTAAGAACTCTCACGATTTCTGTTGGTTCAATTGGAGAATCCAATGGGAAATCTCCTATTTTTCAGCAAGGAATCTCCTATTTTTCAGCTAGAAGGTTGAAGACCAAGTCATATCCATGAACGGAACCAAAACCTGATAAAGACCCATGTTTCTTGGCTTATCTGGACCCTCTATATACATGCCATAAAGGATCCATGGCTTGGGTATCGGATCTAGAGCAAGCTAGGTTCATTTTAGGGTTTACAATTCGCATCTCCAGCGTTGGTCGACTTAGAAGCCCTTGAGAGTCGACTCTCAGCACCTACCAGAACCAAATTGGTTTCTTTCTGGACCCAAAGTCGACTCTTGAGCCCTCAGGTGTCGACACTTGCAGCTGTCCAGAACCTGGGTGGTTCTGTCTGGGCTTCCAGAGTCGACTCCCAGTGCTCTGGGTGTCGACTCTTGCCTCCAACCAGTAAGGTCTTCTCCAGATTGGGGATCTTGAAGGCTACACTTTTTGATGGTGATTTGGTTCATCCCTCTTCTTTGACTGATCTCTTTAACCATCAATGTACCTGCATTTGGCATTTAAACATTAACATGTGCAAGCTAATATTCATGTCATTGGACTTACTTATTAATGGCCAACCAAGGTTCAGTTTAACACATCTCATACTTTGAGGGTAAATACAATGAGTTATAGATTGTCATCATCAAAACAAGAGGTGCTCAATAGGCAGTTGTACATGGTCCAGGAAGAACCACTTAATGGATGGCACGGCCGCTCGATAGGCCGCTCACAGCGCTGGAAAGAGAAACAGGACGAAGATTGGTCTGGCTCCAAAACGGTACGCAGACGGCCGCGCACAGGATCTGAACGGTTCATGGAGGACAACTCTTCTTTGCAGACGGATGGAAGAAGACCGTTCAAAGCCGCCAGACTCCAAGTTGTAGGACTTGATCCTCCACCCCTTCCTACCGGCCAGAGGGGATGGGCATCGGGCTGTGCTGATGCTGACCTGCAAAATAACGTAGAGAACAAGAGAACAAAACCCAAATTAGACCTGGAAGGTGTAGTAGCTATAGAAAAGAATGCAAAATTAACATAATAACACGGAATGGGGGATACCCGGGGGGGTTTTTAAACCCCTATGGGGCGTGAAAATGATAGGAGTGGTGTAAAATGAAGATGTCAAATGCAAAACATGGATGAAAAGGTGATGAAAAGAGCATGCAATGAGTGGAAAAAGTGATTGGACACCTAGACTAGAACACAAAGAAAATGACTACTCTCTTGACCGGAGGCTCAAGCGGACGTAGAGAGCGTCCCTCCCTGGCCATAGCTCGCTCAAGAATTCGGCAGAGCTTCGACGTCGATGTTGGATCTCCCCCCTTTCAAGCTTGGACTAGGGGTGCTATTTATAGAGCCCTAAAAGCCCAGCCTCGAATTAGGGTTTTCCAGTGGAAATTAGGCTGAGATTACTAAATAAAATCCGTAGATAATACTCTAATCTCTCGCCCAGATCAAACGGAACCTCATTTGGTTGAGAGACCGCAGAGAAATAGGTTAGAGAAGTTAGGGATTTGACCACGAATGGAGAGCGAAAATGTTAAACAGTCCACAGATCTCGCCTGGTACGCGGTCATTCGATAGGCCGCCCAAACTAGTACACGGTCCATTGCTAGACCGCCTACTACTGTCGATGATAAATAACCAAAATAAAAAATTATCCAATTATCCTATCGAATTGACCGGCTAGCACGACGCTGGACTCTTTAAGATAAAATGGTCTAATGCTAGACCACTCAATAAATGGCACGATCAATGCTAGGCCGTGTAAAACGTGTCGGTGATACATCCAACAAAATAGGATAAATAGATAATTATCTAAAAAATCAACTGACTTATGACTCTGGGAATTGGACGGTCTAAAGACAGGCCGTTCAATGGGAGTAAACGCCTGAACTCAGATCGTGTAAAGGCTTGTCGGTGGAAATTCAGAAAATCAAATATATATCCAATAAATCGCTTAGAGTATGTAAACGGTTCTAAACAGACCGCTCAGATACTGCACGGTCCATCGATAGACCGCGTACAGGCTGGGCGGTTGGAATCAATAAAAGGGAAAAAACGAGCCCATTTACCCTACAGACCAAGCGAGATCAAGGCCCAATAAGGCCGAATTCAAAAGTAAACCTAGCCAGGGTGGAAGTAACCATAAAATGAGCTCAAAGACATGCCTAAAGATAGTCTAATGAGCAATGGACAACTCGAGACATCAACAAAAGGTGATAAGAGGAATGACCCAGCTCATAGGCAAAAAACGGGTGTCAACAATTATGATAGCTGCAGTTCAACATCAATGTAAAACATCACTTAGTCGATGATATAAATGAAAATGCACTACTTAATCGACTAAGACAAAATGATTTAGTGACTATCATAATGAAATTCAAAATTCAAATGTATTAAATGTAGTCGTGCAAATATTTATTGCTACCCATGCAAATGTGAACAAACACATAAACTCTATTTTTTATTATGAAAATCACTTGACTAAAGACCTGGAAAGGTCTGCTTGTATAATCTATTTTAGGAAGAAACGGATTGGAAAGACATTGACGCAACTATGGTACATATACATATTGACACCAGCAAATAAGAAGGGAGTATTCTATGCAACATTATTTGGCTTTATCTTTTTAGAGAGTAAACAAATACCTTTTGCAATGTGACAGTTCTAGAAAAAAGAAGTATCATCGGAAAGGTCTTTGCTGTAGAAATAGCGTCGTAAGGAAGATCTCTTTATATTCTCTAAGAAATATATGAAGTCAAAGGGACTATCCTAAGAAGGATCTACTGCTATTTTTTCACTCAAAAAAAGTGTCATATTTCTCAAAGATAGAAAAATCTCTTTGATAAATAGCTACACACTCCAGGAAGAATTCGAAGCTCTCTCTAACATATACAAGGGTGTGTCTAACGAATACTTGGCTGTGTCTAACAATCACCAAGTTGTCTCTAATGGAACCAACACACAAAGAGAGCTATACATCTGAACAAGAGTCATATCTTGGTCGAGCAAATTTGTTGAGAAAAGCTTTAAGAGCCAAGAGTTGTAGAGCACAAGTGCAAAGGGGTGTGCGAACCAAGTAAGAAATCCGGTGAACGCTAGCCAGCACAAGCACATATAGCCAAGAGTTGAGCAAAAAATAAGCCAGATTCTTTCTCAACCATATCTACTTTACATGCTCAAGTGAAGGAGGATCAGACACGCTATTCTTCTGTTGCATTCTCTTATGATCTTTCACAAAAGTCTTACGCGATTCTCTAAGTTTTTCTTTGAAGGCTTTCTCTTTATAGTTCAAGACCGCTATGCTTTCATTCTGATTTCTAGTCTTGAACAATTTGTAATTATTGTACACATTTGCCTACCAAGAGGCAAACTTTGTGTAAACCCCACTTGTAATGTGGTCGCCTTCTCCTTTAGGGGAGAAGCTCTCTCTTGAGGGTAAGAGGACCTATAGGAGGTTTGTATCATGTGACTAGGACCAATAGGATGTCTATATCCTGTGACAAGGACCAACATGAGGTGGGTATCCTATGGTTTAGCTGATACCTGTGAAATCAGCGAGGGTTCTAGTTGAGAGAACTCCCGTGGTGTGGCTAAAAACCTGATCAAAAATAGCTAGGGCTCTTGAGTGAAAGAGTGCCTGTGGTGTGACTGAACACCTGATTAACATTAACTAGGGCTCTTGAGTGAAAGAGTGCCTGTGGTGTGGCTGAACACCTGATCAAAAATAGCTTGGGCTCTTAACGATAAGAGTGCCTGTGGTGATTTGAGCACCTGGTCAAAAATATCCTGTGTAACTATTCCCAGTTGGGGGAAATAGTGAAAATCCTAGTGGTTACTGGGGACTAGACATAGGACTGACTGAGGGTCAGGGCCGAACAAGTATAAAACATGTGTGTCCATTTGTGTGATTGCTATTGTGCTTAAATTTCATTCCGCATATGCTTAAGCACTAGTTTACCGTTGTACTTCGTTCTATACATTGTTTTATCATGGTTAAATATTTCTTTACCCATTCACCCTCCGCTGGGTCAAGCTATTTACTGGATAACAAGTGATATCAAAGCCCAAACTCTCTATATCTTAAAGATCTAACGATCTGAGAGTAAAAGATCATACATGGCTGAGATGGCAGAAGGTCAATCTGTTAACCGTCCTCCATTGTTTGATGGTTCTGACTTTTCTTACCGGAAAACTCGAATAGAGGTCATTTCTTAAAAGTTAAAACTATAATCTCTAGACGATTGTTGATGAGGGAGACTTTATTGTCACCAGACCTAAGGAAGAATGGACTACAACTGATAAGGCTAATTTATCTTTGAATGCTAGGGCCAAATATCATCTTTACTATGCGCTATCCAAGACTGAATTCCATCGAGTCTCAGCATGCAAAATGGCACAAGAAATATGGAACAAGTTGAGGGTTACCTATAAAGGGACATACAAGGTCAAGGAGACAAGAATAGACATACTTGTGTCCTAGTATGAGCAGTTTAAGATGGTACTCACAGAACCCATTTCACTAATGTATTTCAGATTTATAAGCATCATGAATGGACTTGCCGAATATAGCTCTGGTGACATAGTGAGGAAGATTCTTAGATCCTTACCAAGCAGTTGGACCCCCACGATGACTTCTATTGAGAAGCAAATGATCTAACATAGATGTCCCTTGAGAAGATGATAGGGTCACTTATGACCCATGTGATCAATGTGTAGCGACTAGCAAAAACATCAACCAACAGAAAAATGAATGGTCTCAAGGTTGAGCAATCAGAGTCAAAAGAAGAGGAAGAAACTTGTGAAAACTCTGATAAAGAAGTAGCAATGTTGTCCATACAACTTCAATGAATAATGAGAAGAAAAAAGCTACAGAAGTCAAGAAAGATTTCAAAGTTTCAGAAGAACAACCAAAGAATGAGGGCTTTAGAATAGAAGAAGTGGTCTGCTACGAATGCAACAAACCTTGACATCTGAGAGCAGACCATCCACAACTCAAGAAGCAGACTGAGAAGCTAAAGGTAGAAAGAAGCTTGACTATCAGAATAAATATAAGAAGCATTTCAAAAAGAAGGCCATGGCAGCAACATGGTATGATGAAGATCCCACCTCCAGTTCTTCAACATTAGATTCGTAAGAAGAGGCTAACTTGACCTTGATGGCCAACAACAATGATGAATCAGATTAAGTATCTAACTCTTCTCTCAGCTCTGATTCTGATTCTGAATATTCATTGGAAGATGCATTGGAAGAACTATATGGGAAATTCAAAATATTAAGCAAAGAACTTAAACTTCTTAAATTAGAGCATCAAAAATTAAAGGATGAAAAATGTCCACATTGTAATTCTTCAATGATTAAAATTGCTCCATTAACTAAAGAAAATGAGAAATTAAAAGAAGAACTAAAAGAAAACCATAAAGGACTAATGGCAAGTACCATCTTAATAACTGAGAATGTAGACTTAATAAAAGGTAAAGATAATGAATTGCTGATAAAAGAATATGCAATTATTAAACTTAAGAAAAGTGAAACATATTTCAAGAAAACCTTAGAAATATTCACTAAAGGGGAAAAAGGACTCAAACTGGTACTAAGCCTTCAGAAAGAAAACTTCAGAAAAGAGGGATTAGGATATAAGAAACCTAAAAATGAACTTCCACCTAATCCACATTAGAAATGTCCTCTACTGAAAATTTTAAAAGCAAGAATAAAAGATAATTGTTCAACTACTGCACCTGAAACACATTCAACTATAAAACAAGTTAAAAACAATAAAAGCTTATAATGGAAACCGAAAGCATCATTGCGTACTTCTGCTAACCCCAAAGGACCCAAAAGAATTTGGAAAATCAGAAGTAAAATTTTCTTGCAGGTATGTCTTGAAGCTAACCGAACCACATGGTATCATGGCAATGGCTAATCAAGGCATATAATTGGAGACAGGACAATGGTCATAAAAATCCAGGTTAAAACATATAGAGGTACATCATCATCTTATTAGAAAGCATGATAATAATGAAGATATCTTGTTTAATTTTGTTGATAATGTTTATCAACTGGTTGACATCTTTACCGAGCCACTCTCAGAAGAAAGATTCACTAGAATTAATGATGTGTACCTTGAAATAAATAGATGCTCAAAAATTGAATGCATTTCATTATATCAATATTGATGAACTGTGAGATATATATGAAATACATAGAAGATAACCTAAAAAAAATGCTAAGTATAAAAATACCGACTATCATAGCTCACACTTATCCTTTGATGTGATAGCCCACTTTGTTAAAAACAATGCCTATTGCACCGTGATAGTCGATCAAATTTGTCTATACTCAAACTTCAGCTATCTTATCGGTGACTATCAAGTTGAAGTCTTAACTTCGGCTATCATAACAACGCCTATCTGAGTAAGGCTACTCAGCAACTATCCTCTCAGTTTAAATTATCCCAGTGCCTATCTTGATTTATTCTAAAATGACCGACTATCTTCTTAGTTTCGACTCTATTACTTAGTGCCTATCCCATTTGTTTAAGCTATATGGCGACTATCCCTTCGAATAAGTAGAAACATTAAAAAATCTGATTATTCAGGGCCTATCTTTCCAAAGACACATTAGTTCAATGTGCATATCACTGACAAGTCAGTCAATAGTACGCCTATAGGCTCGATTCTCAAGAAAGCAACTATCGAGGGTAATGTTATAAGACGATCCTTCTATCTACCCCTATCTTCACCTTCGAACAGAACTCCCACATAACTCCACTCCTTTGCAAGACCTTCCTTCTCTCTCCTTCTTGAGCAGACTTTCGCACAGATCTTCAAAAAGGTAGGATTTTCTCTGCACTCCTAGGGATCACGATCCTCTCTGTAACATTCATCTAGTAGAGGGTTCCTCAAATATGTTCTTTCCATCATTCTTTTTCAGAACCCTAGACTTGATGGCCGCCATAGAGACCGATGCTCAATTCTTTGCTTCTGATGTTGACAAAGCATCATTTCTAAGCAAAAGCTCAGCCATATCTATTAGAAGATATGTAGATTTTGAGGGCTTAGCAGCAGACAATCTAAATTTGGTTGAGGACTTCACCACGATGAAACTCCTTAAGTTCAGCTCCTTAAAAGAAGATACCCTAGTAGATGCTGGCAAAGTATGTTACTACAACTTGAGGGTGGAGGCTATAAAATTAGTCACCTTCGTTAAAAACACCCGCATCGAGATTACTACTCAGATGCTTGCAAAAATCTTGGAGTGCTCTACTTCCGATGTCGATGTGGATAGTGGAGAAGGCACTCAAGTCAAAGGTGGACGGATAGTTGGGCCTCATTTTAGAGTGATAGGAAAAGGAAATCTAGACATCACCCAACTGGATGCAAAGGCAAGGATACTACATTTGATTATTACCTACATCCTAGTCCCTAGAGTAGGAAGTCACTCAGTGTGCTCGATTGAAGGTTCAAATCTCTTATTCTTTCTCTTGGAAAAGAGAGAAATCAATCCGGCATCAATCATTTTGAAAACAATGACAAAAAGGGCAAAGGAAGCCAGGAAGACTGGTAAGACATGGAGCATAAAACAACTCTATTGGCTACCGTTTGGGTCCCTAGTGACTGCAATCCTTAAGCATTTTCATGTCGATATTAGTAATGAGAAGGCCGGCCCTTGCGTCTCTATTCATGCCAATAATCTTAAGGGATGTGGCTTCACTCAGCAAGGCAATCAATGGGTCAGGTCTAAGACAACAGTGGGGGCCCTAGTGGTTGAACCTGAGCAATAGTCAGTAGAACAACCTTCCCTATAGCCAGGACATCAAAGGGGGACTGAGGAACCTCCCTCACAGGAAGAAGTAGAAACAACCAATGCACACATTGATGCTGTTATTCAAAGTTTGGCTGAGGAAGAAATTTTTATGGAACCACAGACTGAGGGGGAGCTTCAAATTCAAAAAACAACACAAATTGAGGGAGAGCCTCACAGTGCACCACAAACTGAGGAGGAGCCGCACCCTGAGCCAAGGGAGCCAGCACATGTAGAAGCAGAAGCTTTTGTCTCTACTCATGAAGAAGTGTCTCCTACCCCATGGATAGAGGTTGAGGTTGAGCCACCCTCACCTCTTGCTCCTGCGAAGGAGTCTGTCAGAAAAATCACTACATAAGTGCCTCCTTCCACCTCTACTTCACAGATTCCAGTAAACATTCACCAAAGCCTACAAAAAATCCATGGTGAATCTCAGAACTCAGCATGAGGATATTGTACTCATGAAAAACCAATATCCATCTATCTCTAGTTCACAATAGTCGGCCATTAATCAAGTTAAAGCTACTCAAATTTTTTCTTGAAGCCAGATTGACTACATTGCACTTATAACTTGAGCAAGAAGTTCAAGATCAGAAAGCACCGATTCAGGAGGTCAAGGATACAATAAAGAACAATCAGAATCTCCTCATTGTTATGATGGCTCAGTTTCAAGAGATGGTTGTTCAGCTCTCCAAGTGACCTGCACGTCAAGCAACTGCTCAGCCCAGTGATACCCCAGCAGGACCTTCACATATCCTTGAACCTCCTTCAGTTCCTTATCCTTAAATTTCCACTACTTCTATTCCAACACCTGTTCCACATCCTGTCTCTCCTCAAATGGCACCTCCTGCTTCACTGCAAGCTCCTCCTTCTTTCATACCTTGTACAACCATTGTTGTCTATACTGCTCCTCTTACTTTTGTATCCAGAGTAGGACCTTCTCCTCCCTTACCTATCATAGAAAGCGTAAGGTCTCCTCCATTTAGAGGAGAACCGCTACACTAGGAGAACTGCTAACATTGCAGGTCCTTCCTCTGAATCCCCTTCACAAGAACCTACACTCCTAGTTCACAGCCAACATTTCTGGGGTCAAGGAAGAAAGGGAGGATATTGATCCTCTTGGGGCTAAATATCTGCAGGATGCTCTCTCTGACAGGAATGCTAATACTTCTATCCAGTCTTGGAGAAGAACAAAGATAAAAGTTGTACGACCACCCAAAATTCCTACTTGACATTCTACATTAATCTTTCCAGAAATTGGCCCTAGACCTCGACTGCAATTTGTTCCTCCTCAGCAAGATGAAGAACATAAATACCCTCTCTTTCAAACCACTTTCATCAGACACAAAACCTACATAGAGTTGTTTGTCAAAATGATAAGGGTCAACACTACCCTTAAACTTCAAGGCCAGAGCACACATGGAATCAATCATCTCCTTAGTGAATTTGTGCATTAAAGAGTTATCCATATCTGACAGATCCAGGAAATTAAAAGCCAGTGCTTCAAGTGTAATACCCCGCTTAATTAATAAGAAATAAATATATATAATTAAAGTTATAATAGATTAATATTATAATTACTTGAATAAATTACATTTAGATAAATTTCATGTGAATAAACATGGCAAATAAATAATTGTTTTAAGATTTGATTAAATCAAGGAACGCTAGGTTTAAAAGGGAACTCAATCAAGTTAAGATAATCGATCGAGTGGGTTATAATTAACAAGAGATTTAGTAGTTAAGTTCTAATGTATAAATAATTTTTAAGATTATAGGCAAAGTTAAGGGAAATGAACTTATAATATTGTATTCCCAATGTGAAATGAAATTGATACTTGATTAATAACTTTTTAATGGTGTTTTTTATTTAAATATTATGATCATATTTTATTCTTCAAAAAGGGCCACAAATATATAATTAGAATGAGGAATGATAATTGACACATTTAATTCAGTTAATCAACTAAAGTTCATTAGCTAATATTTTCATAATATTGTAATAAGTAATATTGAAGAAAAATCTTGTAATTTCATAAACAAAGCCGCATCATAGCGACCCAGATTTAAATAAGTTGAATATACGAATAAATATGTTTCCTTAGATAAAAAAGGAGGTTAAATTTCACATGGTGATTATGAGATAAATTAAGAAATTTGGTAATGATTGTAATTAAGGAAATATGCGAACTAAAATTTGTATAATAATGAAATGGGCCTAATGGAATGATAATTTTCATAATATTGTAATGGGATAAATAAATTGTAAATTCTATAATTGGACATAGGCTTATATCCAATAATTTATTGGGTAAAAGATGGATCTAATTGGGCTAATTGGGAATAAATGCCTAAATTTAGGTAAACCCTAGTTCGAAGTGGGCTAAATAAGCTAAAACTGCACTAATTGGGCCCCAAATCGAATTTAAACCGAACCCAATACTAATTAGGTCATTCTTTCCAGAAACCCTAACCCTAATTCAAACTAGATAGGGTGGGGGCGGCCCTAGATATAAATAAAAACTTAATTTTTTGGAGTTTTCTCCTATCTAGGTTTCCTAGCCCTAATTAGGACTCTTAGGAGTCTTAAACCCTATAAAACCGATCCCATAGCCTCCTTAGTCGACCCTAGTTCGTAGGAGAAGGCTTGTGGGCGCTAGAGGAGCGATCTAGGAGGAGTAATCAAGGATTTAGGAGGTGTTCTTCGTGTTCTTCACGTTCTTCTCTTCTTCCTTTGAGCAACTTAAGATAGGTGTACTCTTAGGCCAAACCCCTAATTAATGCATCAAAAATATTTCTATGCATGTCTACATTGATTTAGCATCATTTCCCCCAATTTCCAGTGATCATATTGCATGCATTTCATGATTGAGTCGAGGTGTGTCTACTCACGTCGGAAACACCGTTCTAGATGTGAACATGGCCCCTGAAGAGACCGCATTCCTGATCGTGGTGCCCCGATAGACCGCCTTCAACATGCATTTTTATTTTTCAATTAGTTAATTATATAAATGTCGCGGTGCCCATGCTGACCACATTCTTCTGATTGCGGCGCTCATGTCGACCGTATTTTGTCACGGGTTTCTAGAAACCCTAATGTCTTTCCAGCATGCTAGGTCAATGCTAATGAGTCTAGATGCATGTTTTTCAAGTCTGCACGCCATTTGAACCAACTACAAACCATAATTTCCTAAGTTCATGGTACATATTCACATTTCCTCTTTAATCTGTCTCACCCTATCTCCACTATTTTTAGTATGTTAAAGGAGTAGAGACTTCTTGTTAACGTGAAAATTGATTCATCTCATAGCATGATTTTACATGATTGCATGCTAGTTATCGGTGATTCATGAGTATCTCATATGATATACCATGTATAGTTGTTTTGAAGGTTTTATTACTCCGGTGATAATAACCTACCGTTGTTACTTGTTTTTGGTAGTATGATAGGAGCCAAAATTCTTGGTGAAGTTAGGACTCTCCACCGGATATTCCTTCTACTGGACTGGAACTTTCTTCATCGAGGCCTCCGTAAATCTACGTGAGTCTAGGATTCCAACTAGGACGCCGAGCTAGTTGTACTACAAAAAACCTTGAAAACCACTGGAATCTACGTCCTACTGTGTAAGATGGGATTCAACCGGCCTTTGGAAGGATAGAACGAGGTTCTATCTGTGATTTATTGAGTTTGTACTAAACGCGGCCTCCCTCCAAACTACGTTCAGATTCTATTTGAGAACACGCCTGATTAGAGGCCACGTTTGTTCCAACCCTTGAGTGGATCGTGGCCTTCGGTCCGATCGCGTTCATACTGAAGGCGGTTTTCACCTTGACCGTGTTCATCAGAAGGCGGCCTACTGATCGACCGCGTTAAACCCAATGTTTCCAATAATCGAGTTTTTGCAATGATTGAGTGCTTGCATGTCCCTAGGTTTGAGGTTGTCATGCTTGGCATATTCCCTCATTATCTTTGATTCATTTGGGGTATTCTTGAGAGTCTTGTATATAAATGCTCGATCTTTATTGAATTTTTCATGAGATTGATCTTAATGAATTCATCCATGAAATTGATTAAGTCTTATACTTAGTTCGTATTCTTTTTCATATTACTGGAACATAACTTCTTTGGATTCATTGGCCACTAATGAATGAATGGAGTTGTTTAGAAAGTAATGGATTGAGACCAACGGTCCAATCAACCTTAATGCCAGTATGATAGGGCCTGGTCAAGTCTTGGGAGGACCACCCAAATTACTTATTAACTGCGGGAGTATTGATCAAGTGCGGTGTTGGCAAGATGAATGCTAGACATTTCCAAATGAATGATTGAATGAATGATCGAATTGATTGATTGAAATGATAGAATTATCCTTGACTCGGAAGGGGTAAATTGTTATTGAAATTCAATGTTAATGGGCCAATTCTAACGTTATGTTCATCCTAATGTCCAGTCCATTGATATATTGTGCTAGCTTATTATTGAATTCTTTAATAATCTATTTCATTGTCAAAAGCTATTCCTTGATATTTGAATTATCTCATACTTTAGAATTTCTATCTCTCATCGATCGTGCCATCATGTATCCTTGATTGTCTCTTGATTCGGTGCATGGTTTTATACTGATTGTCATAGTCTCACTGCATATTGAAAGACATTAATTATTTATATTTTGCCTGACAATAGAGTTGTAATTCTAACTGAGTGTTTTGCTCATTCAATGTTTCTTTATTTGAGATGGGCCAGGAGTGAACGAGACTTCTTGGAGTCATAGAGGACCAGAGTCTTTTGTTATTTTCTTGAGTCTAGTTATATATTGAGAGTCTTATTTTATCTTTTCTTTTAAATTTCAAATTGAGTCAGGAAATTGTAATAAAGACTTTTGAATTATTAATGAAATTATATTTTTATCCAAATTAATTTTGTTTTATTTATTTTTATGATTTTCTTTTCCTGGTGCTCTGATTGACATGACCGTTATCTGCCACGTTCCGAGTAGTTTCTACTACTAGTGGTTCGGGACGTGACAGTTGTGGTATCAGAGCCTAGGTTGTTTAAACTCTAGGTTCTTGGTCATAAGTATAGGTTGTCTTGAGTATAAGGTCCTATGATTGTGTCATTTTCTTGTTATCCAGTGTGATTGGGTAGTATTTTGGGTTAAGTAATAAAAGATATTCAAAATTTAAAAGAGACAAGATAAATAAGAATCACAATATTATTAACTTTTGTAATTATTCTGTAGGAGTTAGGCTTTGATTGAGATGGAAGCGAAGGGGTCTAGGAAGGAGTTGAAGTCTAGTTTCATTCCTCAGATTGCGTTGGTAGATATTCAGGTTTATGCTGATTTAGTTAGAAGGGTTCAACTGTTAGAAGATGTGGTAGAGGCTAGTGAAAGAGCTAAAGAGGAGAGGCGGGTTGCAATTGGAAGAAAGAGACCTAGCTAGTGGTGGTAAAGGAAAAGAATCCCGAAATAATAAGAAGTTTAAGAGAGATAAGGATTCGTCGCAAGCAAGGTGTCCTCATTGTTTTAAAGCTGGTCATCGATTGGAGAATTGCTGGTGGAAGTCTAGAGCATGTCTTCGATGTGGGAGCAAAGACCATAGGATAGCCAGTTGCCCTGTCCAACTCTCGCAGGCTAAAGTAAAGAATCAAGATGGATTGAAGCAAGCACTTAAGGAGCCCGAGTCTGCCATTGAAGAAGAAGGAGCAATAGGAGGTATCTCTCAATCCTAACCTTTAGCTTGTATCTTCTTATTTCCTCTGAATCTTAGAATTCTATTATTGATGATTAGTGGTCACGGTGTAATCTTGAGAAAAATATTTGGAAAAGAATGTCATATGAATTTGGAGGACCAAATTCTTTTTAGTGGGGGAGGGTGTAATACTCCGATTAATTAATAAGAAATAAATAAATATAATTAAAGTAAGAATAGATTAATATTATAATTACTCGAATAAATTATATTTAGATAAATTTCATGTGAATGAACATGGCAAATAAATAATTGATTTAAGATTTTATTAAGTCAAGAAATGATAAGTTTAAAAGGGAACTCAATCAAGTTAAGATAATCAATCGAGTGTGTTATAATTGACAAGAGATTTAGTAGTTGAGTTATAATGTATAAATAATTGTTAAGAATATAGGCAAAATTAAGAGAAATGAACTTATAGTATTGCATTCCTAATGTGAAATGAAATTGATACTTGATTAATAACTTTTAACGATGTTTTTCATTTAAATATTATGATCATATTTTATTCTTCAAAAAGGGCCACAAATATATAACTAGAATGAGGAATGATAATTGACACATTTAATTCAGTTAATCAACTAAAGTTCTTTAGCTAATATTTTCATAATATGATAATAAGTAATATTGAAGGAAAATCTTGTATTTTCATAAATAAAGCCACATCATAGTGACCCAGATTTAAATAAGTTTAATATACGAATAAATATGTTTCCTTAGATAAAAATGGAGGTTACATTTCACATGGTGATTATGAGATAAATTAAGAAATTTGGTAATGATTGTAATTAAGGAAATAAGCTAACTAAAATTTGTATAATAATGAAATGGGCCTAATGGAATGATAATTTTCATAATATTGTGATGGGCTAAATAAATCATACATTCTATAATTTGACATAGGCTTATATACAATAATTTATTGGGCTAAAAGATGGATCTAATTGGACTAATTGGGAATAAATGCCTAAAATTCGTAATTTAGGTAAACCCTAGTTCTAAGTGGGCTAAATAAGCTAAAACTCCACTAATTGGGCCCCAAATCAAAATTAAACCAAGCCCAATACTAATTAGGTCATTCTTTACAGAAACCCTAACCCTAATTCGAACTAGATAAGGTAGGGGAGGGGTGACCCTAGATATAGATAAAAACCTAATTTTTTGGAGTTTTCTCCTATCTAGGTTTCCTAGCCCTAATTAGGACTCTTAGGAGCCTTAAACCCTATAAAACCAACCCCATAGCCTCTCTAGTTGACCCTAGTTCGTGGGAGAAGGCTTGTGGGTGCTTGAGGGGCGATCTAGGAGGATGAATCAAGGATTTAGGAGGCGTTCTTCGTGTTCTTCGTGTTCTTCTTCTCTTCTTCCTTTGAGAAACTTAAGGTAGGTGTACTCTTAAGTCAAACCCATAATTAATGCATCAAAACTATTTCTATGCATGTCTACATTGATTTAGCATCGTTTTCCCCAATTTCCAAGTATCACATTGCATGTATTTCATGATTGAGTCGAGGTGTGTCTGCTCCCGCTGGAAACGCCATTTTGGATGTGAACGCGGCCCCTGAAGAGACCGCGTTCCTGATCGCGGTGCCCCAATAGACAGTGTTCAACATGTATATTTTTATTTTTTGAGTTAATTAATTATATAAATGTTGTGGTGCCCTTGTTGACCGTGTTCTTCTGATCGCGAGGCTCATGTCGACCGCATTCTATCACAGGTTTCCAGAAACCCTAATGTCTTTCCAGCATGCTAGGTTAGTGCTAATGAATTTACATGCTTGTTTTTCAAGTCTGCACGCCATCTGAACCAACTAAAGTTACTAGGGAATGTATACAAACCTTAATTTCCTATGTTCATGGTACATATTCATATTTTCTCTTTAATCTATGTCTCATCCTATCTCCACTATTTTTAGTATGTTAAAGGAGTAGAGGCTTCCAGTTAACCTGAAAATTGATTCATCTCAAGGATGATTTAACATGATTGCATGCTAGTTACCGGTGATTCATGAGTATCTCATATGATATACCATGTATAGTTGTTTTGAAGGTTTTATCACTCCGGTGATAACAACTTACCGCTTGTTACTTGTTTCTGGTAGTATGATAGGAGTCACAATTCTTGGTGAAGTTAGGACCCTCCGTCGGATATTCCTTCCACTAGACTGGAACTTTCTTCATCGAGGCCTTCGTAAGTCTCCGCGAGCATAGGATTCCCACTAGGATGCCGAGCTGGTTGTAACACAAAAAACCCTGAAAACCACTAGATTTCACGTCTTACTGTGTAAGATAGGGTTCAACCAGCCTTTGGAAGGATAGAACGAGGTTCTATCTGCGATTTATTGAGAATGTACTGAACGCGGCCTGCCTCCAAACCGCGTTCAGGTTTTATTTGAGAACGTGCTTGATCAGAGACCGTGTTCATCCCAACCCCTGAGCAGATCGCAGCCTTCGGTCTGACCACGTTCACACTGAAGGCGATTTTCACCCTGACCGCGTTCATTAGAAGACGACATGCTGACCGACTGCGTTAAACCCAATGTTTCCAATAATCGGGTTTTTACAATGATTGAGTCTCTACATGTCCCTAGGTCCTAGGTTGTCATGCTTGGCATATTCCCTCATTATCCTTGATCTCTTTGGGGTATTCTTGAGAGTCTTGTATCTAAATGCTCGATCTTTATTTAATTTCCCATGAGATTGATCTTAATGAATTTGTCCATGAAATTGATCTAAGTCTTATACTCAGTTCATATTCTTTTTCATATTACTAGAACATAACTTCTTTGGATTCATTGGCCACTAATGAATGAATGGAGTTGTCTAGAAACCAATGGATTGAGACCAACGGTCCAATCAACCTTAATGCCAGTGCAATAGGGCCCAGTCAAGTCCTGGGAGGAGCACCCGGATTACTCATTAACCGCAGAGTATTGATCAAATGGGGTGTTGGCATTGAACCTACCCAGCGCAAGATTAATGCTATACATTTCCAAATGAATGATTGATTGAATGAATGATCGAATCGATTGATTGAAATGATAGACTTGTCTTTGACCCGGAAGAGGTAAATTGTTATTGAAATTTCAATGTTAATGGGCCAATTCTAATGTTATGTTCATCCTAATGTCTAGTTCATTGATATATTGTGCTAGCTTATTATTGAATTCTTTAATGATCTATTTCATTGTCAAAAGTTATTCCTTGATATTTGAATTATCTCGTACTTCTAGAATTTCTATCTCTCATCGATCGTGCCATCTTGTATCATTGATTGTCTCTTGATTCGGTGCATGGTTTCATACTGATTGTCATATAGTCTCACTGCATATTGAAAGATATTAATTATTTATATTTTACCTAGTAATAGAGTTGTAATTCCTACTGAGGGTTTTGCTCATTCAGTGTTTCTTTAATATTTTTCAGGTAATGACACAAATGAAATCCACTCAGATGGGATGGGCCAGGAGTGAACGAGAGTTCTTGGAGTCATAGAGGACCGGAGTCTTTTGTTATTTTCTTGAGTCTAATTGTATAGTGAGCGTCTTATTTTGTCTTTTCTTTTACATTTCAAATTGAGTCAAGAAATTATAATAAAGACTTTTGAATTATTAATGAAATTATGTTTGTGTCCAAATTGGTTTTTTTTTATTTATTTTTGTGGTTTGTTTTTCTTGGCGCTTTGATTGACATGATCATTATCTGTCACGCTCCGAGTAGTTTCCGCTGCTAGTGGTTCGGGACGTGACATCAAGTATCCCATCAAAGAATGTGGTCGAGTCTCCAAGGATGTACAACTATATAGAAAGTAAATGGAGGTCAAGTTGGAAAATGAACAATACCCAATTCCCTTCCCGGAATGGTCACTAGAAAAGGTATACAAAGATTTTGAGGATGAGGTTGCCCAAGCTCCCAAGTTCTATGAAGTCTATCTAGAAACTGGTAAGGACAGAGAAAGGTGAAAATTTGACCCAACCTCCTTTGACACCTTCTTGCGTCGAGAAGAAGCCTATGAGCAAGAGCTCATTGTAGCAGGCTCCTACCCTCCTCCAAAAATTGATCTCCCATCATCTTCTTCTAAGCAATGAACTAAAAATGAAAACGCTAAAGGTTGTCTCTTTTGTACTTCATGTATATCTCTCTTACCTGAGCACTTTTTATGCTCTAGGTTTTTCATGTTTATTACACATTTCTATGTATTGAACTATGTACTTTGCTTTATGAAAATCTCAGTTTATTCAGTATGCCTCTTTTGCCCTCTGCTCGTTTTTACCTTTTTGATGAATTGATAAAAAGGGAGAGAGAAAATACCTTGCTTGAAAAGTTCTAAAAAAGGGGGAAACAATAAGTTAGAATGTGCTTGAAAATACATGAAGAAGGTAAGCAAGTAAAAAAAAAGGCAAAAATGGGAGAGAAAGTAACTTACTTAAACTCAGAAGAAGTGGTATCATATTCCCTACTTGAAAATATTTGAAGTGGTATCTTAACAAAACAATTGAAAACACTTGAAATACATCAAAGAGAAACACAAAGATCACACTTTTAAGGGTTTAGTCATCAAGTTTTTAAGCAGATCATTAAAAGTTTTGTCATCACCAAAAAGGGAGAGATTATTGGGCTGATACCTTCATATTAAGCTAATCATTGGGAGAGTGTTAGGTTAAAATCCTATTATTAACTTAATTACTGTAATTTTGTGATAACAAAATTTTGGATTAATGATAACAAAACCTTAGATTAATGATAACAAAACTTTAGATTAATTTTGATTATATCAAAATAGTTAAAAAAGAAGAAGGAGCCTAAAATTCATCAAGTGTAACATAGGCGCAGAAGAACAGAGGCATTGGTCTAACGGTCACATAGGCGCAAGAAACTGAAAAGCTAAGTGTTAACATAGTCGCAACTAACTTTAACATAGGCGTAGTTATTTGAAGCTATATTCACATAGTCGCTGAACTTAGTCTTAAGAACAAGTTATGTAACATAGTCGTAGTTAAGTTTTACTTAGTCATAAAAATTTAAAGCAGATTCATATAGTCACTATGTTCACATAGTTGCAACTACAGTAACATAGTCGCAACTATGTTTACTTAGGTGCAAACAACGGACAAAGTTCACATAGGCACACTAAGTTCACATAGGTGCACCAAGTTCAAATAGGCGAACAAAGTTAACATAGGCACACAGATATCAAATCTATCGACTATCCTAAATATAGTTGATCTATTTAGAAAGACTTAAGACTACCTATCTAATGGACTGCCTATCTAATTGACCACCAATCACTACTAATAGTCGAGTGAACATTGGCTATAAGAAAACCAATCGACTATAACAAAGATGGCCTACCTGCATGAAGCTTCACATAGTCGTACAGGAACATCAGCTATCTATTGTGTCTTTGACTATCACTATCTTCAAAAGCTATCACTTATATTCCTTTGATTATGATAGCTGCAATTCAACATCAATGTAAAAAATCACTTAGTCGATGATATAAATGAAAATGCACTACTTAATCGACTAAGACAAAATGATCTAGCGGCTATCACAATGAAATTCAAAATTGAAATACATTAAATGCAGTCATGCAAACATTTATTGCTAGCCATGCAGTATGTGAACAAACACGTAAACTCTGTTTCTTTATTGTGAAAAACACTTGACTGAGCATCTAGAAGGGTCAGTTTGAATAATCTATTTCAGGAAGAAATAGGCTGGAAAGACATTGATGCAACTGTGGTACATATATGTATTGACACCAAAAAATAAGAAGGGAGTGTTCTGTGTAGCATTATTTGACTTTATCTTTTTATAGAGTAAACAAATACCTTCTACAATGTGACAATTCTGGGAAAAAGAAGTATCCTCGGAAAGGTCTCTGCTACAGAAATAGTGTCGTAAGGAAGATCTCTTTATATTCTCCAAGAAATATACGAAGTCAAAGGGACTATCCTAGGAAGGATCTGTTGTTGTCTTTTCACACAGAAAAAGTATCATATTTCTCAAAGACAGAAAGATCTCTCTAACAAATAGCTACATGCTCCAGGAAGAATACAAAGCTCTCTCTTACGTATACAAGGGTGTGTCTAACGAATGCTTGGCTATGTATAACGATCATTAGGTTGTATCTAATAGAACCAGCACCAAAGAGAGCTATATATATGTGTGGTAGTTCAACAAGAGTCATAGCTTGGTCCAGCAAATTTATTGAGAAAGCTTTAAGAGCCAAGAGTTGTAGAGCACAAGTGCAAGGGGGTGTGCGAACTAAGTGAGAAATCCAGTGAACCCTAGCCAGCACAAGCACATATAGCCAAGAGATGAGCGAAAAATAAGTCAGATTCTTCCTCAACCATTTCTACTCTGCGTGCTCAAGTGAAGGAGGATTAGATGCGCTATTCTTATGTTGCATTTTCTTCTTATCCTTCGTGAAAACCTTCCACGATTCTATGAGTTTTTCTTTGAAAACTCTCTCTTTATAGTTCAAGACTGCTATGCTTTCATTCTGATTTCTAATCTTGAATGGTTTGTAATTATTGTACACATTCTACCTACCAAGAGGCAAACTCTGTGTAAAGCCCACTTGTAAAGTGGTCATCTTCTCCTTGAGGGGAGAAGCTCTTGCTTGAGAGCAAGAGGACCTATAGGAGATTTATATCTGTAGCTAGGATGACTTGCAAGAGGTTTGTATCCTATGACAAGGACCAACATGAGGTCAGTATCATGTGGTTTGAATGATACCTGTGAAATCAGTTGGGGTTCTAGTTGAGAGAATACTCGTGGTGTGGCTGAAAACTTGATCAAAAATAGCTAGGGCTCCTGAGTGAAAGAGTGCCTATGGTGTGGCTGAACACCTGATCTGACAAAAAATAATTAGGGCTCGTGACTGAAAGAGTGCCTATGGTGTGGCTGAACACCTGATCAAAATCAACTAGGGCTCTTAAGGATTAAAGTGCCTGTGGTGACTGAACACCTGATCAAAAACAGCCTGTGTTACTATTCCTAGTTGAGGGAGATAGTGAAAATACCAGTGGTTGCTGGGGACTAGACGTAGGACTGACTAAGGGTTTGGGCCGAACCAGTATAAAACCTCTGTGTCCATTTGTGTGATTGCTATCATGCTTATATTTCATTCCGCATCTGCTTAAGTGCTATTTTACTATCGTACTTTGTTCTGTACGTTATTTTATCATGGTTAAATACTTCTTTACCCATTCACCCCCTCTGGGTCAAGCCATTTACTGGGCAACATGTGGAACCACCACGCCCAAGTGCTACAAGTCCACATCCTCAGCCCCTCTTTTCTCAGGGGACTAGATGGTGGAGCACCTCCACTTCCATCGCCACCGACAGCAGAAGAAGCAAAAGCACCATCACTTGCACCACTACTGTATACGCCTAATTTCAAACATCATGCAGATCCCCAATGGACCTTCATGTGAGTGACGCATAGTCGTTACACTTAGTTTTATCAATGTTCCATGTTTTAAAGCCAAGCCCGTAACACTATTGTTATTGGGCCTCACCCATTTAGGGGGCCCAAGTTCCAGGGTCTGGGCGGCCAGAGTGGTGACTGCCCTCATTCTTGGGCGGCCAGGTCGATTGCCTCCCTCCTCAGCTGGGTGGCCACATGTCTGGCCGCCCACCCCTTGTAGAAGGCTAACTCTTTGGCCATCCTCCTGGTTTTACCCAGTCAGAGAACATGGTTCAGTTCCTGAGCACGATCTCTCCCCTGTCCAGCACGATCTCCCCCACATTTTTTGGCTCTCCCTCTCAAAGACAGAACTTCCATATCTCTGAAGGGGGGAGGCGGGAAGAGAAAAGAAGAGGAGGGGGAGAGATGGAGGGGAGAGGAAGGATCATTTTTGGAGTATATCGTTGAGGTCCGGAGGGAGAACCCGGGCAGAATTGTGAAAAAGTACACAGAGAAGACTCTTCTTCCCTTTCATCCTCAGCCCCTGGTTTGAACTTCGGAGCTTTCATTCCCCGTCTATTGCATCATGGCTCCCATGGTAGGTACATTCATCATAGTATAGTCTTCCTAGTTCCCTGTTTCTAGAGATTTTTCCCAAACAAATGGGAAGGTGGGTGGTCGAAAGTCTCAGATATCCCCCCTTCCCACCACCCCAGGTAATCACGCCACAATTTCCCATTGAGTTCATTTCATTTAGAGTAGATACTATACTTCCTTATGCTAATGGCTCTCCATTCTTTCCTCTTTTCGTGAGCTTCATTGTTTTGCAGGACTTCAGCATCGTGGGACTTCACAGGGCTCCTTACCCTTGGTCGGCCGAGGACGAGGAAGACGGTGTTGGGTTCGGTGCGTTGGATTCAGAGGGGGGTGAATCAATCACTCCCTTAAAAATTTCGCTCAATTAAGAATCTAGAACGCTAACTAGACAAAACTACACAATCTGAAGAACTAATCAAATTCTCTTTTGAACCAATGAGCAAATATGTATAGCACGCCCAAAATTTCATCTAGCGGAAGCAAAATTAAACAAATCAAACCACTGCACTGAGGAGTTTTTAGGTGGTTCGGTCCTCCAGACCTACGTCCACCCCACACTCCAACTAGAGTGTGGATTCCGCTGACTAACAGCTTGAACGGCTGGGCCTCACAGCTTGCCTACAACCCCTGAGCATCACAGCTTGCTTCCACTGGGCAATACAGCTTAGCCATCCGCTGCCTAACAGCTTATGCTGAGCCTCACAGCTTGCTCCGCTGGGCAATACAAGTTAGCCATCCGCTGCCTAACAGCTTGCGCTGAGCCTCATAGCTTGCTCCGCTGGGCAATACAGCTTAGCCGTCCGAGGTATCCACCTCTCCGATGTGCATCATAGCTTGCACTACTGGTAAACAACTTGAAGAAAGGTTTAAAAGAAAACACAAAATGGGAAACAAAACAGCAACAGAAAGCTATATACGATAAAGCACAAAATATCTCTCAAGGAGCAAGTTGGTCTGGATCTAATCCAAGAGCCAACAGATAGCACCACTTCGAAGAATTCTTCTCTTCTTCTTCTTCACGAGCTCTCTGTCTCTCTTTCTTTCTCTTTCTCTTCTGCTTCTTCTCTCTTTCTCTTCTTCACTCTTTTTTCTTCTTCTGGATCGTGCAGGCTCTCTCTCTACTTCTGCCCCTTCTGCTTCGATCATGATCAGTCTTCTCCAGATGGAGAAGTCCTCTTTGTTTAGCAGTTCCAGCAGGAGCAACACTGGGCGTGTGATTCCCACGCCTTCCCATCCAGAAGGTTCCTCCACGTGTCATCATCCTATCAGCCCTTCCACCCTCGGATCACGTGCCCTTATTAACCTCCATGAAATAGGACCTGCCAGGGCATCAATCATAAAGTGTTCTTCAGACAGTTATACATGATGTAAAGAGATTGCATGTAGTATGTATGAAACAACCGATGTATAGACATGTCACAAGGGAGTGTATAGACTTAGAGTGCATGCGACAGCAATGTATAGACTTTGAACGCGTGCAATGCAGCAAGGCAATGTATAGACTTTGAGTGCGTGTATGAACATAGCCGCAAAGAATGTATAGACTTTAACGGATGTATAGACTTGCTCAACCGTGTGGCGTGCAACTAGACGATGTACAGGCTTGTGTTCGTGCAACACATAGGCTGTACTGACTTCGTGTGTGTGCTAAAATAGTGAACATAGGTAAAGCTAGGAATGTATAGACTTTGAGTGCGTGCATAAACATAGCCGCAAAGAATGTACAGACTTGTGTTCTGAATGATGCACAATTGCATAGTGTATGGACTTAGTGTGCATGACACAGGATGATGTACAGACATGAAGTGCTATGTGAGACACAACATGTGACGCTGGGTATGTTGAGACACAACATGAGACACTAAGTGAGACGGAACTTAACATGCACGGACCTTTATAATCCTTAGCAAAGACGTTCATGTGCTCGAACCTGGGTATGTTGAGACACAACATGAGACGCTAAGTGAGACGGAACTTAACATGCACTGACTGTACAGACTTTGCATATGTGTGCGAAACTTAACAATGTGTAGACTTGCACATATGCATGAATAAGTGGCGATGTATAGACTTGATAGATGATGCATGAGACGCTAAGTGAGACAAAACTTAACATGCACTGACTGTACAGACTTTACATATGTGTGCGAAACTTAACAATGTGTAGACTTGCACATATGCATGAACAAGTGGCGATGTATAGACTTGATAAATGATGGATGAACAAGCCACCAATCGAGTGTACATACTTTGGAAATGCGTGAACCACACGATGTATAGACTTGTTAAAGAAGTGATGCATGAACTATGCACATGCATGAAGAGCATTGACGATGTACAGACTTGGTGTGCAGACTTTGTGTGTGTGTGTGAGACAATGTATAGACTTGATGCACGGACAAAGCATATGCATGAACAAACGATGTGATGTATAGACTTGCCACCAGAGAATGTGAAGACCTGTGTGTGCGGGCAGACGATGTACAGACTTTTTATATGCTCAAGCAGGACTTTCATTTAGACAGAGATGTTCATGATATGCAATGCTGACTCATAGTGTTTGCTATCATCGAAATCACAGGGGCACAACAATCTCCCCCTTTTTGATGATGGCAACACTATGAGTCACATTGACTCATGTCAAACTATTCTCCCCCTTTGACTTCATCAAAAAGAAAATAGTTTGAGATGAAATACAAATATGCATGCAATGATTGGATGAAAGTCTCCCCCTTTGACTAAGTCATGAAAGGCGCTCTCTCCCTTAATGGCACCACATGAATGCTAAATGCAGTATACATGCAGATTTCCCTTAGAACAACCTATTCTCCCCCTGAATGTATAACTCCCCCTGAATTATTTCTCCTCCTTTGAGAAAGGAATATGGACGGATGAAACACATCTCCTCTTATGACATAATCAAAAGGTAGAGAAGATAGGAGGGAAAGAACATGAATAAGGTAAGGGGTCACTACACTACAGCTGAAGCATTGGTTCAGAAAATGAGCATGATTATAGACAACTGTTAAAGCATAAGAGTCAGCAATATACAGCCTTGAAAGAATTCAGGTTTAACAGTGATAAAGATAGAGTAAAGCAGCTGACCACTGAAAAAGAGTTATAGACTCCATTTATAGCAATGAATCTAGGGCACATGGTTTTAATAGATAAGTCAGAAACAATACCCTTTGTGATTAAACATGGAAGTTCAAGAAAGACAACTTGAATATGTATTGAGAAAAATCATTTACACTCAATGACTTTTGATTTCAAAGGGTTACAGCAGTTTATTTTTCACCTTTTAATTTTCAGAAACTGAGCTAAGTGAATAGACCAGTGGCTTTTATGCTGTTGACATTAGGTGTACACCTTGATTAGAGGCAGGTACCCCCAGTTACTAGGCATAAACTACTAGATCTATTTTAGATCAAGACCTATAAGGAACAATTTTTACCTTTGACATTAAGGGTACACCTTGATCAGAGGCCAGTACCCCTAGTTACTTGGTGAAAACTCCCCCTATAGATTTGACCCTATGAACAGAGATAGCCTGAAGCACTTCATGACTTATGAATTCTCCTGCTTCCTTGGAGGAGATCACAGTTTCTCAGTGCAATTCAGCCATTGCTCTGTCACAGTGTTCAGCTCTTTACATTGATGATCTTATTTACTGCTGCCCTGATTTCTTTTAGAGTGATTGTTTAAAAATAGTACACACTCTTATTCACCTTTCCAAGACATTACCAGTTTAACACGTTCAGGCATTAAAAAAACTTTTTCTATTCTAACCATGAGATAGAGATTAAGAGCTATAAAGGTTTTCTTTTATCTCAAGTTCTGAAGTGCAGACACTTAACTCTTCAATTTATAAAAGTTAAACCTTTAGTTCCTTTCAATTTGCAAGTGTGATTCTTATAAGTGAAAAATTGCAATAACCACAGCTCATGTAGTAAACCAGAAGCAATACTGTTGTTCAGTGAAGGTGATAGGGAAATGATAGCAATTGTTAAGAAGTGATAGCAATAGGCATTAAGGTCCAAGAGCATCTGATGTCAAAGAATATGAATGAATTGAGTGGGGACGAAGAGAAGTGAAAAGGATTCAATGTATTGAACTGACTCTCAGCTCCCCCTGACACCATGATGCAACAATTATGCTATGCAATGAGTCATTTCTTTTCAGATTTTTTAAATTTGATGATATGCAGTATAAAGCAGTCCTATATGCATTGAACGACTTCCTTGATAGTCATGCAAGTGATATATACAGACATTAGACACATGCATCGACTATATGCACTAAATGAACCATTCATACTCAGTGCAACACATGAATAAGCTCGGTGCAATGTGCGTACATGCACAAACATGTGAGAAGCATACTCGATGCAATGTATGAACAACCATGAACATGGGTTTAAGTAAACTCGGTGCAGGGTATGCATCGACTACAAAAGTGGTTGTGCAGTGCATCTAGCATCTTATGTACACAGTACAATAAATGGCAAGAGAAGGGCATTAAATTTGTGTAGAATTAAATTCAGTAGCTGAGTCTGGAATGCAGACTGATCAGCTAGACAAGAAGAGAACATCAGAAATCAAACAAACAAATCAACATGAAATTCACCCTTTTTGACTCACAATTTCAGATGATGAGATTTAAACACAGAGTTTTGGAACTGACCTGAATGGTGCAATCATGGGGTTTTCATTCTTGAGTGCCTTGGTTAATTCAACCCCTTTTATTTCTCCCACCAAGGCACACCTACAAGTTAGCACACTATTTGGCATGGGCAGGTACCCAAACATTCTTGGGTCCTGCATTAACCCTGACAGGTGTTCTAAACAGTCTTTTAGCAACCTTGTCATCAGATTCCATCAAATAATAGTTGTCCATAGAATGTTCAAAATTTTCACAATATCTACATGTACCAACAATTTTTTGACTTTATTATGATGCACATTAACAGAAGCATGAGGTCTAAGTGCATGAACATGAGATTGTCTGTTGTTTACATGAACATTTTGTCTCTTATTTTCAATTAACCAACAGTTAGCAGACTTGTGACCTGACTTACCACAATTGAAGCATGAAATATTTACAGGTCTTGCTCTAGGGAATTTAGCAGATTTGGAATTTATGTGATTTCCCTGAGCATACCAGCAGTCCCTGACTATATGCCCATACTTACCACATTCAAAGCACCTGAGGTGCTTGCTGCTTGATTCAGAATTATTCCAGTAATTTCCTGACCAGCACTCAACAGCCTTGTGCCCAGGCTTATTGCAGTTAGAGCACACAGTGTGCTGACTGGACTTGGGTTTAATTCTGTATGGACCATGAAAATGCATGGAAGGCCTAGCATGCAGTTTATTGTCTTCTTTCATGATAAAACATGCATTCTTGAGATGACCATGCCTACCACAATAGTAACATGAAGCATCAGGCTTCCTTGTAGCATGGTTTCTACCAAAATAATTTCTAGAATGTAATGTTTTACTTGCATGCTCATCCTTTAACATCAATCTGTAATCTTCCATTATGTGACCTACTTTCCCACAATAATAACATGACCCCCATTTAGTATGAGTGTGTGAGAGATCATGTGACTTGTGTGCAGCAGTCTTTGTAGCAACCGGAGTATCTTTGTCCTTTTTCTGTAGATTTTCATTCTTTTTCAATTTTTGAGTTTGTCCTACAGTTTTGGGACTGACAGTGGATTTTTGGTTTTTCTGAGCGCTGAATTGAAAAACCGAAGGAGCAGGGGTTTTGTTTTGATCAGAAACTTTTACAAACACAGTGGAGGTTTTATTCCCATTTATTCTTTTGTTTGTCGGACTGTAACCCAGTCCCTCTCTTTGAAAATTGACATTGTTTCCAAGAAGCTTATTCAGATTGTCCTTGCCTTTGACAAATTTTGATAGAGAATTTTTCAAGTCTTGAATCTCAGAATTTAAGACAACAATATTAGCTACATATTTGGACATATATGTTTCACATGAGATTACTTGTTGATGCAAGGTATCATTCAGGCTTTTGAGTTTTTCTACTTCCTGTTTTAACTTTATTTCCTTGTCAGCTTCAGATATGGACTTGTTAAGATCATCAACTTCTTGTTGAAGGAATGTGATTGTAAGCTCATATTTAACTATCTTCTGTTCACAGCAAATGACATTTCCACTCAACATTTGGTTGATGGTTTTTAGACTCTCAATTTCTTGTTCTGCATCCACCAACCTATCAGAATTATCCATGCTCACACACTTGCCTTTTTCAATTGTCAATAGCCTATCTGACAGTTGGGTGTTTAGATGTTTCAGCTTGTTGATTTCCTCTTTCAATTTCCTGTTTTTCTCTAGGAGATCATCATCAAACATCCAATCATCTAAGGAAGACTGACATTCATAAAACATTTCTTGTTGTTTCTCAGATTGAAGTTTGTTGAGATTTTTATGAATCTCTAAATTTAGTACTCTATCAGCCTCCAATTTTTCAGAAATCAATATGTTTTCTTTTTTAAGACTCATTGATTTGTGTTCAAATTCTTGGACTGGTTTTTGAGTTTTTCATTTTCAGATTTCATATTTTCCAATTCAGAACTGACAAGCTATAAATTTCTCACCAGTTTTTCATTTTGAACAACATCATTGTTATGAGCCTGATCATCATCAGTTAAGCTAAGTCTTTCCTTTAGTTCAGCAATTTCACAAACAAGCTCTTGATTCTCCTTTTTGTGTAAACCAATTTGTTTCATAAGAGTTTATTTTTCAGATTTCAAATGATCTAAATCTGAATTAACAGAATCAAAATCTTTTAACTGTCTTCTAAATATGTTATTTTCTGTTTTCAGGAGTTCCATGTCCTCACCTCCTGAATTAGCATTCACATGATCATTCAACTTCCTTTTTAGAGATTTATTTCGTTTTCTCAACTATTCGTAAGAATCAAGTAAAACATTGTATGCATCAATCCAATCATCCATATCATAATTTTCAAATTTAAAAGGTACCTATTTTCTTCAACCAGCTTGTTTTCAAATTCTTCAGCTTCAGTTTTCTTTTCTAGCAATGATTTATTTTCTTCTTTCAGAGATTTGATTAAATCCTTTTGAAGATTATCATCAGAATCAAGATCATTTATCAAGTCTCTTAAAACTGCACATTCATTGCAAGAATCTTCTCTAATGAGTTTGGTTCTGAGGTTCTCATTTTCAGATTTCAAATTATTCAACTCAGCTTTTAGGCAAGTGATATCATGAATCATTTCTTCTCTCATTTTTCTCTTTTCAGATTTTAATTTCTTACATCTTTCAGTAAGTTCTTCATTGATATTCCATAAATCATCAATTGAAATCTCTTCGGATCCAGAGCTTACCTTGGATGAGGCTTCCTCATCATCATTTCCCCAGTTTGCCATCAAGCATTGATCCTCTCGCTGTTGATCAGAGTTATGAACATTCTGGTTGGCCATCATGCAGCTGTCCTCATGATTTTTATGAGCAGAAATGACTCTGTCATATATCTCTTTTTCAGAAGTGCACCTGAGAACAAAAGGATATATATCAGTATTAATCGCAGCTCTCAAGATATTAAGAACTATGACATTATCACGGTTCTTAATTCTGTCCTCTCTAGACCACTTGGTCTCATCATGAGGTAATTGGTGTGGGCCTTTAGATAATAGACTCCATAGTTTGGGATCAATGGAGTCTACGTACACACATAGTCCTCCTAGCCAACTATTGAAGTTAGAACCATCATAAACCAGAGGACGAGCCATTTGGACAGATGGCAAACAGATTCAGCGTACAGAGCAATTGACAAGAAATGTACTAGAAGCTTAATAGCACCGAATACAGCAGGATCGGATCTGCAGGTCGATGGACCTTCTATGTAGACACCCGCTCTGATACTAATTGTTGGGTTCGGTGCGTTGGATTCAGAGGGGGGTGAATGAATCCCTCCCTTAAAAATTTCGCTCAATTAAGAATCTAGAACGCTAACTAGACAAAACTAGACAATCTGAAGAACTAATCAAATTCTCTTTTGAACCAATGAGCAAATATGTATAGCGCGCCTAAACATTCATCTAGCGGAAGCAGAATTAAACAAATCAAACCACTGCACAGAGGAGTTTTTAGGTGGTTCGATCCTCCAGACCTACGTCCACCCCACACTCCAACTAGAGTGTGGATTCCGCTGACTAACAGCTTGAACGGCTGGGCCTCACAGCTTGCCTACAACCGTTGAGCATCACAGCTTGCTTCCACTGGGCAATACAGCTTAGCCATCCGCTACCTAACAGCTTGCGCTGAGCCTCACAGCTTGCTCCGCTGGGCAATATAGCTTAGCCATCCGCTGCCTAACAGCTTGCGCTGAGCCTCACAGCTTGCTCCGCTGGGAAATAAAGCTTAGCCGTCCGAGGTATCCACCTCGCCGCTGTGCATCACATCTTGCACTGCTGGCAAACAGCTTGAAGAAAGGTTTAAAAGAAAACACAAAATGGGAAACAAAACAGCAACAGAAAGCTGTATACGATAAAGCACAAAATAGCTCTCAAGGAGCAAGTTGGTCTGGATCTGATCCAAGAGCCAACAGATAGCACCACTTCGAAGAATTCTTCTCTTCTTCTTCTTCACGAGCTCTCTGTCTCTCTTTCTTTCTCTTTCTCTTCTGCTTCTTCTCTCTTTCTCTTCTTCACTCTTTTTTCTTCTTCTGGATCGTGCAGGCTCTCTCTCTGCTTCTGCCCCTTCTGCTTCGATCACGATCAGTCTTCTCCAGATGGAGAAGTCCTCTTTGTTTAACAGTTCCAGCAGGAGCAACACTGGGCGTGTGATTCCCACGCCTTCCCATCCAGAAGGTTCCTCCACGTGTCATCATCCTATCAGCCCTTCCACCCTCGGATCACGTGCCCTTATTAACCTCCATGAAATAGGACCTGCCAAGGCATCAATCATAAAGTGTTCTTCAGACAGTTATACATGATGTAAAGAGATTGCATGTAGTATGTATGAAACAACCGATGTATAGACATGTCACAAGGGAGTGTATAGACTTAGAGTGCATGCGACAGCAATGTATAGACTTTGAACGCGTGCAATGCAGCAAGGCAATGTATAGACTTTGAGTGCGTGTATGAACATAGCCGCAAAGAATGTATAGACTTTAACGGATGTATAGACTTGCTCAACCGTGTGGCGTACAACTAGACGATGTACAGGCTTGTGTTCGTGCAACACATAGGCTGTATTGACTTCGTGTGTGTGCTAAAACAGTGAACATAGGTAAAGCTAGGAATGTATAGACTTTGAGTGCGTGCATAAACATAGCCGCAAAGAATGTACAGACTTGTGTTCTGAACGATGCACAAATGCATAGTGTATGGACTTAGTGTGCATGACACAGGACGATGTACAGACATGAAGTGCTATGTGAGACACAACATGAGACGCTGGGTATGTTGAGACACAACATGAGACGCTAAGTGAGACGGAAATTAACATGCACGGACCTTTATAATCCTTAGCAAAGACGTTCATGTGCTCGAACCTGGGTATGTTGAGACACAACATGAGACGTTAAGTGAGACGGAACTTAACATGCACTGACTGCACAGACTTTGCATATGTGTGCGAAACTTAACAATGTGTAGACTTGCACATATGCATGAACAAGTGGCGATGTATAGACTTGATAGATGATGCATGAGACGCTAAGTGAAGACGGAACTTAACATGCACTGACTGTACAGACTTTGCATATGTATGCGAAACTTAACAATGTGTAGACTTGCACATATGCATGAACAAGTGGCGATGTATAGACTTGATAAATGATGGATGAACAAGCCACCAATCGAGTGTACATACTTTGGAAATGCGTGAACCACACGATGTATAGACTTGTTAAAGAAGTGATGCATGAACTATGCACATGCATGAAGAGCATTGACGATGTACAGACTTGGTGTGCAGACTTTGTGTGTGTGTGTGAGACAATGTATAGACTTGATGCACGGACAAAGCATATGCATGAACAAACGATGTGATGTATAGACTTGCCACCAGAGAATGTGAAGACCTGTGTGTGCGGGCAGACGATGTACAGACTTTTTATATGCTCAAGCAGGACTTTCATTTAGACAGAGATGTTCATGATATGCAATGCTGACTCATAGTGTTTGCTATCATCAAAATCACAGGGGCACAACAGACGGGACCCCACCTTCTCCCTATTTGAAACCATCTCCCCGCGATCTATAAACCCTGTGAGGTTCAGGTAAACACCTCTAGCGATCACGTATTATTCTAATTTCTGGAATTGTGCATTATATGTACCCATGGTTTAGTCCGGAAGGTCTTCTCCAACTCACCCATGGCAGGGGAAAACACCCCAACATCCAACACCCAATCCAATCCCCCCGCCTATCCCAGGCGCCTACAAAGGAAGTGGCGATCATGGTGGGACCGTCTACTACCTACCGTGAGTTCCTGATGCTTGAAGTCCAAGATCTTTGAAGGTTTTATTTTATTTTAGTCAATCATTAGTTCAATTCTGTTAGCTCTATTTTCCAAAAAAAATTCACAGAAGAAGGCCAAACTGTTGGCCGCCTGGGCCCCTGAGCGTCCCACCCAGTGACCGCCTAGGCCCTCTCCTAGACGACCAGGAGTCTAGTCACCCAGGACATTGGAGGGCCCTCGGTCTGGCCCCCCTTCCCCCTTACCAGAAGGCCCACTAGTTGGCCGCCCTCTTTGCGGAGCGGTCGTCGGTTTGGCCGCCCAGGTCCTTGAATGGCCAAAGATCTGGTCATCTTATGTTCACTTCCTGTGTTTCCCCATAACTTGTCATTCTCTCTATTTGCTTTGCTTGTGTGTTGTATGGTGTCTCTCTCTACAGGTTTTGCACGTGGTTGGGTTTAGGCATAGCCGGCATCACACTTGGTAGGAACCCCTCCCGTTGGATTTGAACCCTTCACCTAAGGATTCTCACTCGGGTGCAATTGGTTCGGTTCAATCGGGAACCTCCGTGAGTCCTCGTGAACCATGGGTTCCCACACGGTGGCCAGACAGGTTGTACCACTGGAAGAACCTTGTAGTTAACCCTCGGGTTTGAGTGAGATTTTCTGCTGAGGTCCCCGAAATACACCTTCGCACATTTAGCCTCCCTCTCTACTCCGAGTGGACAAAAAACAAACAAAAAAGATAGAAAAGAAAGAAAAGGAAAAGAAAGAAAAATTGGGACGTTGCTTGTGGTCAACCTTGTGTTTGCTTCACATACATACCCTTCCAACCTCCATTTTCACCTTTCCATACCAATTAAGTTTGGTTAAGAATGGAGAGAATCTTCACAAATCTGGATTATGAGGAGGAGCTCCCTCCCCAATATGAGTATGGGATTAGGGGCAACCCCATATTTCAAATGGAGGATGATAACCCAGCTGCCTTTATAGGCATGTTTTTGGCTATGCCAAATGAGGCTGTCAATGCCGAGTCGGCATCTTCACCAAGTGATCACGACTGTGGAAGCCCTAGGGCTCCTACACTGTCTCCGCACGAAGATCAAGAGTTGATCTGCGTGCTATCTCGCTACGCTCCCGCGGATTTGGTCACAATGGCTTCCCGCGGGAAGGCTCCCTGTAACATCCCGGTTAAATAATAAAATATAAAAGTAAAACTTTAAAATATGTATTAGAATTAAAGCTATTAACTTCTTATTTAATGACTTCAATGATTTTCTTAAGTGGCCAAATTATATCAATAATTATTTTTCTACAATCACTATAAAAAGACTTTCATATTCCAAGATGCAATCGGATTTTCTACGATGATTGGAATTTAATAGGTATAATCTAAATTAATTGAATTTCACCCGTAGGTCAAAGATTTGACTAATTTTTAAAAATATGGAAAAATTATATTCTTCTAGAGAACGAAATGTTTAACAATAATGTCAACTAGGCCGACCTCTAATAAAAATTTAATGAGGCCGCATTGAAGAGGTTTTAGTCCAAAATCGTTGTTCTTAATAGCCCAACCTTAATCGACCAAATTCGTACCCATTTCTCAACCATTCGAGCCCAGACCAGGCCCACTTGATAGATAAACCCTAGTATATCGTTTTGCCCCGGAAACCCTAGCTTCTAGATGCCTCTCTCAGCGACGGCGACGTGGATTAGGTAGGCATACTGAGTTTTTCATCGATTCTTCTCCTTTGGACTCTCTTAGTCAATTCGATCTCTAGAAGCCTCCTCAACCTCTATAAGTAGAGGGCTTTCGTAGCCCTAGACCTCCTTTTGCTTTTCCAACAGGTGGCGCGGACTTTCGTGGTCGGAGTCGAACGAATTTAGGCATTTTGTGGCGACGTGTTTTAGGGTTCCGGCGAGCGCGTCTTCCCTTTCTTCTTCCAAATCGGTACGTTTCTCTCCGGCCCAACCTAATTAAACAATGTCAACATGTAGATCTCGTTCTCACCTTTCATTTGAATCTATTTTGCCCAATTTTAGCCATCCATATCATTCGTATTCATGATTTTATGAAGTACATGTGATTAGGGTTTGATCGTTCATCTTTCACCGTTAATTAACTAGGCTAATCGAAACCAATCTTTCAAATTGACTCTGCTATGTTGTGCATTTTTAAGTGATCTTTCTTTTGATAGTAAAAAGCCTAATTTTTATGCTATATCTAGGTAGTAATCGTGTTTTTATTGGATCAGTGGCGTGTTCTTCGTGATTTGGGGCTCAGGTTAGGAGAAACGTCCTAGCACGAACCGCCAGGCATTAAGCGGTCGCATGATAGATCGTTTGCATGGTCTAGCGGGCCCGTGACAGACCGTTTTCTTCATATTAGGGCTACGCTGGGCTTAACGGTCTCATAATAAACCGCTTATGTGTCTAGCGGTCGCCCGTAGACCGCATGGATCCGATGTTTTCACTATTTCTTTAGCAGCCGTAAGTTTGACCGCTATATTGGCTAAGCGGCCTTACCCTTGACCGTTTAGTCCTCGGGCGGTCTGCTCTGTGACCGTTTCTTACCCTGTGTTGTTCATTTGATTATGACGTATTATGTATTGTTTACCCTTATTACTTAACTTGCTGGTAGGACTTTCATGTTAAATATTATACTGTTAACTAGGAAAATGGAATTAATGATCTAGGTTAATTTTCTTCAGAATTATTCCCTCCATGATCATCATTCTCGATATCTTATGATTGAAAATGAGTAGAGTAATTAATGTTGGTTCTCATTATTCCATTATCACCTTGCTATCTTGTTAGTTCTGTTTTAAGGTCGTGCCACTCCGGTGGTGGCGACTGGACCGAATATCCAGTTTTTCGTTGATTGGGAGCTATTAAATTCTTTCCGTCGTCTGTTGATTGGGCATTGAATTACCTCTCCATCGGATATTCCTTCCGCCGGACTAGGTGTTCATGTTCCAAGACCTCCGTAAGCCCCCGCAAGCCTGGGATTCCCACTAGGACGCTAGGCGGGTTGTACCCACAAGTCTGAACCTTTTTGGCTCGATCAAATCATGAATTCTTGCTTAATCCTGAAATCGGGACTGTTCTGATGATGGCAGCCCTTTTGAGACCGTTTATGACAGTAAGCGGCCCAGTCATGACTGCCTGACTGTTTGAACGGTCCTCCTATGACTGTGTTTAATCATGACTGTTTCGACTTTAGTCCTTTGGACTTTGTAATACACGGTTGTTAGTAAACCGTTTAGATCCTCAAGTGGCCCAACCAGGACCGTCTAGTCCTAATCACGGCCCACCATGGACCGTTTTATACTCGTTCGCTCTGGGTTGGATCTTTGACCCATCTAGCTTTTAGCGGTCTAGTGTAGACCGTTTATGTTTTGCACGGTCCTGATTAGACCGTGTACCTATCTTAGCGGTCCTTTGCTAACTATTTAACGTTCTAGTTTTCCAAAAATTGATATTTTCACGATTCTGATATGTGTAAGCTACTCTAGCCTAACTAGGCTATTGTACCTCGAGTTTTGACCTATTATTAGGTCTACTGATGACATTATCCATTCAAGAGTCATTTATTTAAATGACTAATTCCTCTTGATTAACGAGCTTGTTGTTGGTATGTCAAGAAAATCAATGTTCTTATACATTCTACCTTGATTACATGAGCTTGATCTTGGAACTCTTGACCATTTGCATTCGTGGATGTCTAGATTTCGTGAGATCTATGATTCAAATAAATCAATGCCAAGGCAAACATATTTAAGGGCCCAGTCTGGTCTTGGGAGGCGCACCCGAAATGTACTTGATCCCCAGGGAGGTGAATGACTAGGTGTGGCATTTGGCACCGGTACTATCTAGCGTGTTGGGTCTACGACATTCCACTCTCTCGTGATACTTGCTATTCATGCTTGAATGTGTGAAGTACTTGCTTGCATGACTTGACTTGAAATGGCCAATCATGAAAAAGTTCTTGATAGTGGTGCTTGATATCTAGACTTGCAAGATCCCTTTTCATTTATCTATCGTTTACCTTCTGATCGTGCTGATTACTTAGTCTGTTTTAATTAAATTTCTTGCATTATTTATACATCCCCGAAAATGATTAATTACTTAAATCTGCCTGATGATAGAGAGTAATTCCTACTGAGCTTCTCGCTCACCCCCCCCTTATTTCCATCCTTTCCAGGTAATACGGTAGATGGAATGTTTGCAACTGGGCTCGGGCCAGTGTGATCAAGTGAACCTGGAACTTAGAGGCCAAAGTCTTTTTATTTTCTTGAGTCTAGTTAGTATAGTGGTCTTGCTATTTTCTCTTCTTTATTTCTTTTATTGAGTCAAATTGTATTTTAAAATTTCCAAATATCAATAAAACTATAATTTTCTCAGATCAATGGCCTCGATGTGTTGAATATTATTTATTTATGTTTATTTATTTTCTGCTTGAATTATCATGACTGTTTCGCTGCCACGTTCCGAGCATCGCTTCCCGCTGCTATCAGTTCGGGGCGTGACAGAAGTGATATCAGAGTCTCGGTTGTTGAGTCCTAGGTTCTTGTCTGTAAGTGTAGGTTACCCTAAGTAATAGATCGTGTAATCCTTGTCATCCCTTCTTGTCACCTGGTGAGATTGGGTAGTGCTTCGGGTTAAGTAATAAAATATGTATAAGATTGCGTAGCACGGCGTGTAAGGGTAATAAATTTTTTATTATTATTTTGCTGGTATCTAAGCTCCTTTTTGAAATGAAAGCAAGAGGGTGTACGAGTAAGCTAAGGTTCGGTTTCGCTAGAAGGTGGCGAGTCCATCGTAAAAAGATTCGAAGTAATAAGAAGAACAGGAATAACCTCTCACAATTGAAATATTTTCACTGTCACAAATTTGGTCATCTAATAAAAGAGTGCTGGCAAAGGAGCAGAGTGTGTCTTCCTTGCGGAAATAAAGATCATTTAATGGCTAATTGCCCTAAGCTACTTCCACAAGCAAATTGGAACTGCTTTCTATCAAATGAAGAATTATATATGGTATTGTTCTCCCTCATCCTTAACTCTAGTTAAATTCTTTTGCATTCCATTTGTTGTATGATTAACATGTTATTTTGAAGAGATAAGGTCATCTTAGTTTAACTATTCGAATAGTTAATGGCGATTGACGAATTTGGAGATCAAATTCCTTGAAGTGGGGGAGGATGTAACACCCCAGTTAAATAATAAAATATAAAAGTAAAATTTTAAAATATGTATTGAAATTAAAGCTATTAACTTGTTATTTAATGACTTCAATGATTTTATTAAGTGGCCAAATTATATCAATATTTTTTTTTCTACAATCACTATAAAAAGACTTTCATATTCCAAGATGCAATCGAATTTTCTACGATGATTGGAATTTAATAGGTATAATATAAAATAATTGAATTTCACCCGTAGGCCAAAGATTTGACTAATTTCTAAAAATATGGAAAACCTATATTCTTGTAGAGAACGAAGTGTTTAACAATAATGTCAACTGGGCCGACCCCTAATAAAAATTTAATGAGGCCGAATTGAAGAGGTTTTAGTCCAAAATCGGTGTTCTTAATAGCCCAACCTTAATCGACCAAATTCGAGCCCATTTCTCAACCATTCGAGCCCAGACCAGGCCCACTTGATAGATAAACCCTAGTAGATCATTTTGCCACTGAAACCCTAGCTTCTAGATGCCTATCTCAGCGGCGGCGACGTGGATTAGGTAGGCATACCGAGTTTTTCGTTGATTCTTCTCCATTGGACTCTCTTAGCCAATTTGATCTCTTGAAGCCTCCTCAACCTCTATAAGTAGAGGGCTTTCGTAGCCCTAGACCTCCTTTTGCTTTTCCAACAGGTGGCGCGGACTTTCGTGGTCGGAGTCGAGCGAATTTAGGCATTTTGTGGCGCCGTGCTTTAGGGTTTCAACGAGCGCGTCTTCCCTTTCTTCTTCCAAATTGGTAGGTTTCTCTCAGGCCCAACCTAATTAAACAATGTCAACATGTAGATCTTGCCTTTCATTTGAATCTATTTTGCCCAATTTTATCCATCTATATCATTCGTATTCATGATTTTATGAAGTACATGTGATTAGGGTTTGATCGTTCATCTTTCGATGTTAATTAACTAGGCTAATCAAAACCAATCTTTCAAATTGACTCTGCTATGTTGTGCAGTTTTAAGTGATCTTTCTTTTGGTAGTAAAAAGCCTAATTTTTATGCTATATCTAGGTAGTAATCGTGTTTTTATTGGATCGGTGGCGTGTTCTTTATTATTTGGGGCTCGGGTTAGGAGAAACGTCCTAACAGGAACCACCAGGCATTAAGCGGTCGCACGATAGACCGTTTGCATGGTCTAGCGGCCCCGTGACAGACCGTTTTCTTCGTATTAGGGCTACGCTAGGCTTAACGGTCTCGTAATATACCGCTTATTTCTAGCGGTCGCCCGATAGACTGCATGGATCCGGTGTTTTCACTATTTCTTTAGCAGCCGTAAGTTTGACCGCTATATTGGCTAAGCGGCCTTACCCTTTACCATTTAGTCCTCGGGCGGTCTGCTCTGTGACCGTTTCTTACCCTGTGTTGTTCATTTGATTATGACGTATTATGTATTGTTTACCCTTATTACTTAACTCGCTGGAAGACTTTCATGTTAAATATTACTCTGTTAACTAGGAAAATGGAATTAATGATCTAGGTTAATTTTCTTCAGAATTATTCCCTCCATGATCATCATTCTCGATATCTTATGATTGAAAATGAGTAGAGTAATTAATGTTGGTTCTCATTATTCCATTATCACCTTGCTATCTTGTTAGTTCTGTTTTAAGGTCGTGCCACTCCGGTGGTGGCGACTGGACCGAATATCCAGTTTTCCGTTGATTGGGAGCTATTAAATTCTTTCCGCCATCCGTTGATTGGGCATTTAATTACCTCTCCGTCGGATATTCCTTCCGTCGGACTAGGTGTTCATGTTCCGAGACCTCCGTAAGTCCCCGCGAGCCTGGGATTCCCACTCGGACGCCAGGCGGGTTGTACCCACAAGCCTGAACCTTGTTGACTCGATCGAATCATGAATTCTTGCTTAATTCTAGAATCGGGACTGTTCTGATGATGGCCGCCCTTTTGAGATCATTTATGACAGTAAGCGGCCCAGTCATGACCGCCTGACTGTTTGAACGGCCCTCCTGTGACCGTGTTTAATCATGACTGTTTCGACTTTAGTCCTTTGGACTTTGTAATACACGGTTGTTAGTAAACCGTTTAGATCCTCATGCGGCCCAACCAGAACCGTCTAGTCCTGATCACGGCCCACCTTGGACCGTTTTATACTCGTTCACTCTGGGTTGGATCTTTGACCCAGCTAGCTTTTACCAGTCTAGCGTAGACTGTTTATGTTTTGCACGGTCCTGATTAGACCGTGTACCTGTCTTAGCGGTCCTTTGCTGACCGTTTAACGTTCCAGTTTCCAAAAATTGATATTTTCACGATTTTGATATATGTAAGCTACTCTAGCCTAACTAGGCTATTGTACCTCTAGTTTTGACCTATTGTTAGGTCTACTGATGACATTATCCATTCAAGAGTCATTTCTTTAAATGACTAATTCCTCTCGATTAATGAGCTTGTTGTTGGAATCTCAAGAAAATCAATGTTCTTACACATTCTACCTTGATTACATGAGCTTGATCTTGGACCTTTTGGCCATTTGCATTTGTGGATGTCTAGATTTCGTGGGATCTATGATCAAATAAATCAATGCCCAGGCAAACATATTCAAGGGCCCAGTCTGGTCCTGGGAGGCGCATCTGAAATGTAATTGATCCTCGGGGAGGTGAATGACTAGGTGTGGCATTTGGCACCGGTACTATCTAGCATGTTTAGTTTACGACATTCCACTCTCTCGTGATACTTGCTATTCATGCTTGAATGCGTGAAGTACTTGCTTGCATGACTTGACTTGACTTGACTTGAAGTGGCCAATCATAGAAAAGTTCTTGATAATGGTGCTTGATATCTAGACTTGCAAAATCCCTTTTCATTTATCTATCATTTACCTTCTGATCATGCTGATTACTTAGTCTGTTTTAATTGAATTTCTCGCATTATTTATACATCCCTGAAAATGATTAATTACTTAAATCTGTCTGATGATTGAGAGTAATTCCTACTGAGCTTCTCGCTCACCCCCCCCTTATTTCCATCCTTTTCAGGTAATACGGTAGATGGAACGTTTGCAACTGGGCTCGGGCTAACGTGATCAAGTGAACCTGGAACTTAGAGGCCAGAGTCTTTTTATTTTCTTGATTCTAGTTAGTATAGTGGTCTTGCTATTTTCTCTTCTTTATTTCTTTTATTGAGTCAAATTGTATTTTAAAATTTCCAAATATCAATAAAACTATAATTTTCTCAGATCAATGGCCTCCATGTGTTGAATATTATTTATTTGTGTTTATTTATTTTCTGCTTGAATTATCATGACTATTTCGCTGCCACGTTCCGACCATCGTTTCCCGCTGCTATCGGTTCGGAGCGTGACAGAAGTGGTATCAGAGCCTCGGTTGTTGAGTCCTAGGTTCTTGTCTGTAAGTGTAGGTTACCCTAAGTAATAAGTCATGTTCTTGTCACCTGGTGAGATTGGGTAGTGCTTCGGGTTAAGTAATAAAATATGTATAAGATTGCGTAGCACGGCGTGTAAGGGTAATAAATTTTTTTTTTTGCAGGTATCTAAGCTCCTTTTTGAAATGAAAGCAAGAGGGTGTACGAGTAAGCTAAGGTTTGGTTTCGCTAGAAGGTGGCGAGTCCATCGTAAAAAGATTCGAAGTAATAAGAAGAAAATGAATAATCTCTCGCAATTGAAATATTTTCACTGTCACAAATTTGGTCATCTAAAAAAGAGTGCCGACGAAGGAGCAGAGCGTGTCCTCCTTACGGAAATAAAGATCATGTAATGGCTAATTATCCTAAGCTACTTCCACAAGCGAATTGGAACTGATTTCTATCAAATGAAGAATTATATAAGGTATCGTTCTCCCTCATCCTTAACTCTAGTTAAATTCTTTTGCATTCCATTAGTTGTATGATTAAAATGTTATTTTGAATAGATAAGATCATCTTAGTTTAACTATTTGAATAGTTAATGGCGATTGACGAATTTGGAGATCAAATTCCTTGAAGTGGGGGAGGATGTAACACCCCGGTTAAATAATAAAATATAAAAGTAAAATTTTGAAATATGTATTCGAATTAAAGCTATTAAATTATTATTTAATGACTTCAATGATTTTCTTAAGTGGCCAAATTATATCAATAATTATTTTTCTACAATCACTATAAAAAGACTTTCATATTCCAAGATGCAATCGAATTTTCTACGATGATTGGAACTTAATAGGTATAATCTAAATTAATTGAATTTCACCCGTAGGCCAAAGATTTAACTAATTTCTAAAAATAGGGAAAAACTATGTTCTTGTAGAGAACGATGTGTTTAACAATAATGTCAACTGGGCCGACCCCTAATAAAAATTTAATGAGGCCGAATTGAAGAGGTTTTAGTCCAAAATTTAATGAGGACGCAAATGTGGGTCGTCGAAGCCTTCCCGAGATGGTACGAGAGATTAGAAGTGGAGGCCAACGAACCTTGGATGGATATCAACATGCTCACCCAGTCACGGAATCTGATCTGACCTCCTAACCAGCTGTCAAGTACTACTCAAAGCTCACTCACGTTGATCAACCCTCCTCAAGCAGCATGTCAAGAATCCCATGTCCCTTCAAAGGCTCAGTCAGGGCAAGGGCGCCCTTTGGTTCTTCTTAAGCCTCCCCAGCCAAAACCAGTCCCTCTTCCTTCTCTTGTCACTCCCAGAGACGATTCGGCTTCCCTTTCATACATTTTTAGATCTCCAGCTCCTTTGCAGTTGATCAACCCAAAACCTTTGGAGTCGGATGACCCAAAAGAAGCCTCGGTGAATGTCACTCTCCGCAACCGCATCATTCCCCCATCCCAAAGGTAATCTCAACCTGAAGAAGGGGTCAATTCCCAAGGTCCCCCGGTGGAGTATGACATTCTCCAACATCTAGACAGGACATCTGCTAAGGTTTCCATCCTGGAGCTCATTAGGAAGTCTCCGTCACATCAGTCCACTCTGCTTCAATTCCTTCAAAAGATCATGGTCAATGAAGACCTTCCGGCAAGTGGCGTGACTGAAGCCATCATGGCCTTTACATGTGGACCATCCATCTCATTCTCTGATAAGGACCTCGCTTCCCCAGAAAGTAGGTCACTTCCGTTGTGTCTCACCATCTCTCTTAACGGAGTCAAGGTCGACTCCACCCTCATTGACACAGGAGCTTCAATCAATGTGTGTCCCATGAAGACTATCCAAAGTATTGGCCTCCAGGAAGGGAACATAGAAGAGGTGTGCACCACGATCTCAGCATATGACAATTCTAAAAGGTGCGCAAAAGGAAAGGTGACCCTAAAGCTCGGCTTAGGTCCAATGGTCATGACATCAGACTTCTTTGTCCTTGATGTCGACCCTGCATATAAGGCCATCTTAGGGCGGCCATGGATTAAACAAACTCTTGGAATTCCATTAACAGCCCATCAGTGCTTTAAATTTTCTTACAATGGTAGGGTGATCAAAATCAAGAGTATCCCACTGGTGAAAACTCTCAATGCCATCACTTCCGAACAGATCCCCTTCATGACCATTCCATATAAGGGCAAGAAACCCGTTCTCTCCATAGGAGGTGCCGTAGGGCCCTCTGCCTTAAATCCACCTGATTTCCCTTCTCTTCCCCGGCCAGTCATGCCTTCCAATATCCCCATTGGTAAAGGATGGGAGATCATGGCTAGATGGGCTTTACCATGGGTAGGGGTATAGGTCAGCAAGAGAAAGGTCCCACGCGTAGGAGGAGGCTTAACATTGCTAGGAGACGCGCAGGTTTGGGCTACTCCTCGGAAGAGCCATCCAAGATCAATCAAGGTAAAGGTTTGGTGTACGGTCACTTTGTTATAGGACCAACACAACCAGGAACTCGGCCGGAGCAGAGAGAAAGTTATGAAGTTTCATAAAGAAAAGAAATCCCACCTAGTTCCTCACTCGAGGAGGACTTCGGTCTCCTCTCCCTATTTCATCCAGATAAACCTCCCGACGAGGCTTTCTCCTCGGGTATCATCCTCGCTTTAGACAGGTCCACTTCTATCCTTTTCATGCCCTTCTTGTTTCATCCACCATTCCCTCCGCTCCTCACTCACCCGGTCATGGGGCAATCCACCCACGTGATTTGCACATTCACCCATGAGCACCACAAAAAAAATGCCAATTCTCAAACATGGGCCTGCGAGGTCACTATTGAAGAAATGGCCTCCATGGAACATGGATCTCTCGGCCAAGGGCCGACACTTTCCACCTTGAACTCCCTTCCACAAACTCCCCCTATACATAGTAGGGTAAAGTCTAGATCGAGTCAGGGTCTGTGCATAGCGTCCTTTCCTTCTAGAAAATCTAGTGTCTGTCAGGTTCCCACACGTTACATCAGCCAGTTGGCCGATAAGTGTGTGCATCTTTGTCAGGTCTCCGAATTCACATCCACACCCATTCCCCTAGGGGCAATTGAACTAGAAGGATCTTTAGTAGATGACGGTCTAGGGGTATATGTGTTGAAAGATGATGATGATGCTGAAGAAGAAGAAGAGCCATTAGAAGATAGTGGTGATCCCATAGCTTCCTTTTTCAACGGAACTAAGAGATTTGATCAACCTAGCATTTCCATTAACGAATCTACCAAAGAAGTCAATCTCGGCACCATGGATGATCCCAAGATCATATTGATAAGTGCCAATTTGAATGATGTAGAGAAAGCTGCTCTTGTGGCAATTCTCAGAGAATTTCCCTATGCTTTTGCTTGGTCCTACGAGGACATGTCGGGTTTGGACCCATCATTGGTAGAACATCGTTTGGTTCTGAAACCCGATGCTCTGTGGGTGTAGAAATATGGAACGTGGCATCACAAGTCACATGAACAAGCATATGTGTATAAGTGATAACATAATGTGCCAATCAAGTGAACATCATGAACATGTGACTATGAAAACATGGTAGCATGATCATATAGGAATGAAAAGGCAACAAAAGATATAAAAGAATACCGTGATCGCCACCAAGGAAAGACAACACCAAAGGATATGAAAAAAGACTATGTGCGTTATGTACCTTGGAAAAAGAAGATGATCGCGCTCAATATAAATAATGCGGGGATAATGTGGATTACCTCTCCTCGCCTTCCAGCCGGTTAGAAGGTAAGGGCCTCACTTTCCATACTTTCTTGCGAAACAAAGACAACACAAAAGGTGAAACACATTAGAAAATGCTAAGTGTAGAAATCTGCCCAAGTGCATAAACTAACATGAAAGATTGAGGGCAAACTTACCGGGGGAGGGTTTTTAACCCCTGTGGAAGGGTGAAAATAATAGGTGTGTATATTGTGATGAGACTAACATGCAGAGATTGATTTAATATGCCATGATTAACAGAGGTAAATGATGTGCAAAAGTGAGGTTCATGCAAGAACAGTGCAGAAAACTGTGCAAACTGTGCAAATAAGGTGCAAAGACCGGTGCAAACATCAGGGCAAACGAAGTCCAAACAAAGTGAAAATTGGGATGACTGAAGACTTGAGTGTTGTGAATAAGTAGGAATAAGAATCACTCCAAAGGAGGTCTGGACAGAAAGTTATGACGCCGGGGATTTGGGGAAAAATGCAGATAGTGTAGAAAAAGGCAGAACAATGCACAAATCAGACCCAAAGAATGATAAATATCTTACAGAATAAGACACCTAAAAGGGAAAGAAAGGATGCTATGGAAAGGTGAGAATATTGTGGTGAAATAAGGGTAAAAAGAATGGTTTAAAACGGGGAAGACAGTAGTGAAAATGGGGTGGAAAACACAAGAAAATAAAGGGGTGCAGAACATGACAGAACAGAGACTGTGTGAAAACAGAATGAAAGTGCAAAAATGATGGAGAAAAATATGCATGAAGATGACAAGATAATGAGCCCAGAATGGAGGAAAATGAAGATTATACTTCCTTTAAGAGCCTAGAGTTGAAGGACTGGATCAGAAGTGCACCATGGCCTCGCTCTGGTGACGTAAACGTGCCCCTGTCGCAAGAAATCTGGGTTTTAGAAAAGTGTAGAATAGAGTGGTGAAACCTGAAAAGTTGGGCCTTGGAAGAGGGGGAAAAGATGAGAGAAATAAGACACATATATAATCAAAACGAATCTAATACTCCCCTCTTTAAGATGGAGTTGAAAGAGGATGAATAGGATGAAGCATGACTCCGCCCCGGCTTGATGAACATGCCCCCGTCACGGAGTTGTAACAAAAAACTAAAAAACTGTGATGATTTGCCAAAAGTAGGGGAGAAGTTGAGAGGGCAAATGATGATGAAATGGAGCAAATAAAGAACCAAAACGAAGCTTATATTTCCCTCTTCAGGCTTGGGTCAAAGGAGGATGAAGACAGTGCAGCATGGCTTCGCTCTTGCCTTGGAAACGTGTCCCCGTCGCAACTACAAACTGTGCAGTTTATATAGAGTTTTCAGAAAAAGCCCCAACTTTCTCTCATGATTCCCGGAGATATAGTCCAAGATAAATCGAGTTATTTGGATCAAATTCAAGATAATACTAAGGACAAGAGATAGGAACAAGTGGGACTCAATTTGGAGGAGGATTCTAGAAGTTATGGCTCTTGGAAGGAGGCCACGGCGAGCAGGAAAATAGAGTTTTACTTGTACTAGGATGCTTAAATCCAGATCTTTCAACTAAGATTATGAGAGATATAGCCAATAAAAATTTGAGTTCTATGGATCAAAGTCGAGATAATCTAAAAGACAAGAGATAGAAACAAACGGGGGTCAATTCGGAGTTGTATTCTAGAAGTTACAGCTGCCGCAAGATAGGCCTATCGTGCAGAATTGAGGCAGAGTCCAGCGCAGGGTGGACTCTTAGCGGTTTGCTTAGCGGTCGGTCGACCGACCGCTAAGGAACAAACGGTCGGTCGACCGACCATTTGCAATAAGAAACGGTCGTTTGCACGACCGTTTGCAGGCCGTTTGCGCGACTTTAGAAATCAGAGCATATCTCCCAAACGGTGTAGAACTAGGAAAAGTGGTAGAAGAAGAAATTGTAGATAACTGAAAGATGAACAACTTAAATGAAGAGAGCAATATGAAAATATGATCAAAAGATGGAGAAAATGGGGTGAGAATAGAGAGGAAAAATATCGGGACATAGGTGAACAGTGCAATCTGCTGAACAAATGTGAATAACTTGAAATCGGTGCAGAACTGGCTAATGGCGTTGAAGAAGAAGTTGTAGATCTTGAAAAAGTGAACAACTTTGGTGAAGGAAACTTTTTGAATAGAAGAATATAAGGGTATGAAAAGGGGCCGTGTTCAGGACTGCGCAGTGAAAGGAGCCGAATACTTGATGGAAATGGGCCTAAATGGGCCGCAAGTCAACTTGGAAGACCGGAAGTTGATAAGATAAGCTCCAAGACTCGAAGAAATCATGATCTCTAAGGGTCAAAAGCTAAGGAACAATGAAATGGGCTCAAAATCCGTCCAAGGAAGGCTCCAAAATAATGGGTAATTTGGGACATCAAAAATGATGAATAAGAGAAATGACGCAACTTGCAGGCTAAAAATTGTTGCATCCCTATGGTTTTGATGATGTCTCACACTATAAATCAATCATCTATCTCTAGATTAATGCTGTTTCATCATGTGAGTGAGTACAGTTCATTTGGCTGTCAGATATGCATGCTATCTTGATTCTATATGCACTGTTTGGTTAATATGAACAGCAGTGGGTCGACTCATCAGAAAGGGTGGGTCGACGCATCAGAGCATTGATAGCTTGGGCACATAGTCTATACACCAGCTGGATCCATTTAGTCTGTACATTGGCATATCTTCCTTAAGTCTGTACATCGGGCACCTTCTTACTGAAGTCTACACATTGATCCTAATGCTCTAGTCTGTACACTGCCCGACCAGTCAAGTCTGTACATTGCCAAAGTCAGTTCAGCTCAACCCTATACATCCTTCCAAGCTTCAACTCTATACATTGGATTGTCAAACTTCATGTCTATACACTAGCTGCTGCATTGTCTTGAAGTATTCACATCCGATAGTGTAAGTCTATACATCGCCCAGAGTCTTGTTTGCAAAGTCTGAACATTGCTTCAGAGTTAGCTTCATCAAAGTCTACACATTCGATTCCTTGGGCAAAGTCTATACATCGCTTAGTCTGCACATTGCCTTCAGCCCAAGTGCTCAAAGCCAAGTCTATACAACGCCAACCCAACACATTGAACAGTTCTCCAAGTCTATACACTAGACTTCATTTCTCTAAGTCTATACACTGGCCTGTGATTCACCAACTCTGTACATTCGATATCTTTTCCTACGCATTGGCCAAGTCCATACATTCAACTTTTCCCTATGCTTTCCAGGCCAAGTCTGTACACCACTAAGTGTGTACATTGCATGCTGCTCAAACGTTCAATGTTCTTCAAAGTCTGTACAGCATCCGTCTCAGCCAGCGTCTCAAGCTGCGTCTTAGGCAAGTCTGTACATCGGCCTTTTTCGTTCAAGTCTATACATTGAACTGCGTCCTAGGAAAGTATGTACAGAGGCTTCGATTTACCAAGTCTGTACATCGGCCTCATTCGCTCAAGTCCACACATCCACAGTGCTTTCACAAGTCTATACATTCACTTGAGTTACACCAAGTATGTACATCGCTGAAGTCTTCACAAGTCAGTACAGTGCTTGAGCTTCACAAAGTCCATACATCGCTTCAAGCGATTCAAGTCTATACAGACTACCTTTACATTCAGAGTCTGTACATTGGTCCATCAGCCGATCGTTTCATTCAGCAAGCTTCAAAGTCCGTACAGCCTGTCTGTCTTCATGGATTGTGTGCCTCTCATGCGTTGACGCACTTGACTGACTGCGTAGACGCACACCTTTCTATCTTGCTCACTGCGTCGACGCTGACACTGGATGCGTCGACGCATTGGCCTGTTACCAAGGGCGTGAGCATCTTGCCTGAGGAAGCTGAGGCGACGCTGCTCGATGGAAGCGTTGACGCCTTGGGCTGATGTTCAAAGATCTGTTGATCAACATCAAGTCTGTACAGCATGAAGTCTGTACATTGGTTTGATTTGAACAGAACGCCTAAGTCTATACATTGCTATGGATTGCTCTGAAATGCTTAAGTCCATACACTGAAGATGCTGAAGACCTCCAAGTGAATACACTCTCACATGATACACACTTGGCTAACTATCGTTTCAAGTCTGTACACTGCTTAGGCTTCGTGAAGTCTACACAGTGGCTGAGCCTTGTAAAGTGTACACATTGGTAACAATCGTTTGCATTGTTCATGTCTATACACTGCCATTCATGCGCACTGTTCACATGTCTATACACTACCTTCACATGCATTTTATTCAGTAAGTCTGTACATTCTCTCACGATGTACACACTTACTCTGTTGATGTTTCTGAAGTATATACATCCTTGTTAATAGCCTGAACTGACTAAGTATATACATTACTTCTATCTGTCTGCAGGCGATTCAGGCTGATGATTGGGCACGTGAATCGAGGTTGGCACTGACACGTGATCCAAGACAACAGGTGCATGACACGTGGATGGCAACCTTGTCAGGATACTGCCATGTGGTCGAAATTCAAATGATCTGGCCAAAAGTGCATGGGCGGGAACCTGGCAGCCACACGCCATTATCTGCTATATATATAGAGCTTCATCCTTCAGTAGAGGCTTGATCGTGAAAAGAAAAAGCAGAAGTCATTGGTGAGAGTCTGCACGATCCAGAAAAGAAAAAGAGCAGAGAGTTCCAGATCTGAGAGGAGTTTGTTCGAGAGAGAGAGAGTGTGTGTGGATTGATGAATTACTTCATTTGAAGCTACATTTGTATTGGGTTTCAGAACCGATTTCTTCTTCATTGGTTTTTCTTTCTATTTTGCTTTCGTTTATTTTGTTCTTCCATTCTGATTTGAATTGGTTTACCTCCGGTGTGTGGAGGAAGGGAGTACTACTCCAGTTTCCCTCTGAGTTGCAGAGGAAGAGAGATCGGTGATCTCTGGTGTTGTTAGTGACAGGTTGTCATTAACAGTTTCCCTCCGTGTGTGGAGGAAGGGAGAGGATTCTCCGGTTGTGTTCTAGCTGGGAGCTAGAATAGGTTTCAAGTTCTGTGGGTAGCAGAGCTTGGTCGAGGGATTTGTTTCCCTTGGGTGTTCAAGCTGTGTGGCAGCATGTTGTACGCAGACTGAGTCTGTTGTGATCTAGCTTTGCCTAGTGGAATCCTCACTCTAGTTGGAGTGAGGGGTGGATGTAGATTGCAGACTGCAATGGAACCACCTAAAAACCGAGCGCCTCCTCTGTGGTTTGCTATTGATTTCTGTGCTCTTCATCTGCTTGTCCCTTTGCTTCAAGTGATCAGTTCTTCACTCTCATCTATATTTCTCTGTGTACGGGTTAAGGAGGTGCGTTAGCAGTAGAATCTATTTTCCGCCTGAGTTTCTGCAAATTGGGAGTGATCTATTCATCCCCCCTTCTATATCACTCTTGCTGTGCTAACAATTGGTATCAGAGCAGGTTTACGCCATGTGGACGAACGGTCAAGGAAATGCTGGTGGTCCTAGAACCTTCATGGCCGAAGGTCAATCCATTAGTCGCCCTCCTTATTTCGATGGTAGTAACTATCTGTTTTGGAAGAACAGGATGGAAGTGTTCATCAGGGCTCAGAGTCATAAACTGTGGAGAGTAATCACGGTGGGGCCATATGAGCTGCCACCAAACGAGGATGCTTGGACAGATGACCATGTCAAGCTTTCTTCACTCAACTGGACGGCGCTGAACATAATCCAGTGTGCTGTTCATCCAGAGGAATATGCTCGTATATCTGCATACAGAACTGCCAAGCGAATGTGGGATGAGCTGCAATTGATCTATGAAGGTACAACTCAAGTAAAAGCCTCGAAGGTAAATCTCTACACTTCTAAGTATGAAATGTTTAAGATGAATGCAGACGAGAATATAACTGAGATGTATGCCAGGTTGTCTTTAATCACAAATACTCTTAAAGGGCTAGGGAAGGATCTTGCTGAGGCAGATATAGTCAGGAAAATCCTTAGATCTTTATCCCCGGCATGGCACACTAAGGCCATTGTGATTGAGGAGTCAAAAGATTTGACTGTCTTAACTGTGAATGAACTCATAGGATCCCTGATGACCTATGAGATGAATTTCCAAGGAGGTGGAGAAGGAAGTGAGAGGAAGGGTAAAAATGTAGCTCTAAGAGCTTCCCGAAACAAGGGTAGTAACAGTAGGAGCAGCAGCAGTAGTCCCGAGTCCGAGTCTGAGCTTGAAGGTCTGTCAAATCTTGACCAGGAGGAGCAGGCAATGCTCACTAGATAGTTCAGAAAATTTCTGAAGAAAAAGGGAAAGACCTTTAGGAAGAAGAAGCCACACTCTTTCAACAAGAGTGCTGAATTTACTAGTTTCAGGGATAGAAATCCTAAGAGGCTGACTTGTTTTAATTGTAACAAACAAGGACATATGAAAGGCGAATACCCATACCTCCAGAAGAAGGGTCCCTATCTTCAGAAGAAAAACATAAAGGTGCAAAAGAAGAAGAAGCCACAGGCGATGGTCTGCACATGGAGCGAGGAAGAAGAAGACCCTGAAGATGCTTCCTCAGAAGAATATGAAGATGGAATTTGCCTTATGGCAAACAGTGAAGAGGAGGTAATAAATGTTTTTGAAAATTTCTCAATTGATGACTGGGAGGATGCTTATGGTGATTTGTTAGATAAATTTAATTCCCTTAGCAAAGAGCACAGAGTTCTGAAAAGAAAATTTAACACAAGTGTTGAAGAACAAACTCTAGTCTGTGAGGAAAATGAAAAGCTAAAGGAACAACTAGAAGAAATGACCTCACTAAGGAAAGAAAATGATAAGCTCAAGGGAGAAACTCAAGAAAGTCAAAAACAGCTCAATGAATTCAAAACTAAAATTGAAGAAGACATGAATGAAATTAGAGTGAATTCAGAGAAATATGAAGCTGTGAAGAAAGTAAATGCTGAACTCCTAAAGAATTCTGAGTCTCTTCAAAAGGAGCTGGAAGACAAACAGAAAGTCTTAGAAAAGTTTGTCCAAGGAAAGACTAGCCTAGATGCTATACTAGGGACTAGGGTCAATTTCAATAAGAAAGGTCTAGGCTATGACCCAACCAACAAGAGACCCTTGCAATTCAAGACCATCACTTTCTGTCCAGAGAAGGGAAAAGAAAAGCTGGACACACCATCCAGCTCAAACAGCTCTAAGGGAATTCAAAGTCTAAAGAAATCACAAAAATCAGTACTGGACAACCATTTAAGATGGGAATGAATTTTATGAAGAATAACACTAAGCCCACTTACCAAAACACAAATGGTAGATGGACCAAGAAAGTAAATCAGAATAAGAGCTGGAATTACAACAATCAGATGGGTCCAAACAGGACCTACTGGAGAAATAACTTTCATGGTCAAAGATATGCTAATCAACAAGCCTACAGGAAATTTCCTAGGAATAGGAAGACTAATGAATGGAATAGAACTCACTTCTCCAGTTCAGCCGAATTCAACTTTAATAAACCAGAAAGGAAGGTGCCAGAGAAAACCATGCTGAAACAAATCTGGATACCTAAATACTTGATCAGAGATTTGAACAATGTCCTTGGACCCAACTCATCTTGGGTTCCAAATCACTCTGCTTGATATATTTGTGTAGGTCGGCCTGGCAGCTGAAGACAACAAGTGGTACCTCGACAGTGGCTGCTCCAGGCATATGACAGGAGACCGATCCAAGTTTAGCAAGATAGAAATGAAGCCAGGGGGTCTGGTCAAGTTTGGAGGAAAGAACAAAGGTAAAATAATTGGAGTTGGCACAGTAGGTAAGTCTTCCACAAATTCCATTGAAAAAGTATTACTTGTGGAAGGGCTTCAACACAACCTGATTAGCATAAGTCAGTTATGTGACAGGGGTCACAAGGTTGTATTTGATGATTGTTCATGCAAAATCCTTGAAACAAATTCTGACATGGTTAAATTTGTAGCCAACAGGACTAATAATGTCTACATTGTAGACTTAGATGAGAAATCTGAATCTACTATTTGCTTATCTGCTAATTCTGAAAATGATGCCTTTGAATGGCATAGACGTCTAGGTCATGCTAGCTTTTCAACCTTAAATAAATTGGTCAAGCATGATTTAGTTAGAGGCATGCCTAGAATTAAATTCAACTCAATATCAAAAGCATGTGATGCCTGTGCTCTAGGCAAACAGACCAGAAATTCTTTTAAATTGAGATCTGAGCCATTGTCTTCTAGACCAATGGAACTTCTTCATATGGACCTTTTCGGTCCAACTAGAACTCAGAGTCTTAATGGAAACAGGTTTGGCTATGTCATCGTAGATGACTTCTCTAGATATTCATGGATATTTTTCTTAGCAAATAAGAGTGATGCATTTCAAAAGTTTAATCTGTTTTTCAATAAGGTCAAACAAGAAGGGAAGTACAAGGTTAGTTCTATGCAATCTGACCATGGAGGTGAGTTTGAAAACTCCATGTTTACTGATCTTTGTGACAAAGAATGACTAACTCACAGGTTTTCTTCTCCCAGGACACCTGAATAAAATGGGATTGTGGAGAGAAGAAATAGAACATTGGTGGAAATGGCCCGAACCATGTTGATTGAAAGTAAAATACCTAGAAGGTTTTGGGCAGAAACGGCCAATACAGCAACCTACATAATCAACAGGGCCATGGTAAGACCCATACACAAGAAAACACCCTATGAGCTTCTAAAAGGTAAGAAACCAAACTTGTTTTATTTCAGAATTTTTGGAGCAAAATATTTTATTCATAACAATGATAAGAAAGATTTAGACAAGTTTGAAGCCAAGAGTTCACCTGGAATATTCTTGGGTTACTCTGAAGTGTCAAGGGCATATAGAGTATTTAACATATCAGATCAGAAAGTGGAAGAATCTCCACACATCCTTTTTAGTGAAAAGAAAGATGTCTCTAATGTTGAAAATCTTGACAGGGATTCCAATCATGGTGGAGACTTTCTAGAAGACCAACAGGAAGAAGAGAAGACTCAGCCAAATGGAGAAACAAATTCCCCCAATCAGGAAGGACCAAGAGAAACAGGTGAGTCTTCAACAAATATCAGATTTCTTAAAGACCATCCTTTAGATAAAGTCATAGGCAATCCTGAAGATCCTCTTCGGACTAGGTCTCATTTTAGAAATGTGAATAATGATGACTTAATTGCTTTAGTCTCACAAATTGAACCCAAAACAGTAGAAGAGGCCTTAGCTGATCAAGCTTGGGTCAATGCTATGAGTGAGGAATTAGGTCAGTTTGAAAGGAATAATATCTGGGAGCTTGTCCCAAGACCAGATGGTATTAATGTCATAGGAACCAAGTGGGTGTTCAAAAATAAGATGAATGAAGATGGAATTATCTCGAGGAATAAGGCCAGACTAGTAGCCAAAGGCTACTGTCAGGAATTCGGTGTAGACTTTGATGAATCCTATGCACCTGTTGCTAGGATGGAAGCTATAAGATTGTTGCTTGCCTTTGCATGCTCAAAGAACATAAAACTCCAACAAATGGATGTTAAAAGTGCCTTTTTAAATGGAGTCATTAAAGAAGAAGTTTTTGTTGAACAACCTCCTGGATTTCAATATTCTCCTCAACCTAACCAAGTTTTCAGGTTAAACAAAGCCTTGTATGGTCTAAAGCAGGCTCCAAGAGCTTGGTATGAAAGATTATCTGAATTTCTGATCAGCAAGGGCTACAAAAGAGGTAAAGTTGATCAAACTTTATTTACCAAAGGCATAAATAAAGATCTCATCATAGTTCAGGTATATGTAGATGACATTGTATTTGGATCTACTAAGCATGAACTATGTGATGAATTTTCTACCATGATGTCTGCTGAATTTGAAATGAGCTTGGTTGGTGAACTAAAATATTTTCTTGGATTGCAGGTACAGCAGCTACAAGATGGGTGCTTCATCAACCAAACCAAATACACAATGGAACTGTTCAAAAGGTTTGGCATGGAAAACTTAAAGCACATTACTACACCCATGGGCACCAATACTTCATTGGATGCAGATGAGACAGGTAAAGAAGTAAATGCCAAACTTTATCGAGGTATGATTGGATCACTACTTTACTTGACAGCCTCTAGACCTGATATACAATTCAGTGTAGGAATGTGTGCAAGGTATCAGTCTAGACCTACTGAACTACACTTAGCTGCAGTTAAAAGAATCTTCAGATATTTGTCAGCTAGTCACTCTCTTGGTTTATGGTTTCCTGCATCTCACACATTTAACCTAGTAGCATACATAGATGCTAACTATGCAGGCTGTAAACTAGACAGGAAAAGCACAAGTGGCCATTGTGAATTCTTGGGTGGGTGTTTAGTGTCTTGGGGCTCCAAGAAACATCATTCTGTGGCCCTCTCCACTGCAGAAGCTGAATATGTGGCTGCAGGGAGTTGTGGAGCACAAGTCATATGGATTAAACACCAGCTTCAGGACTACCAAGTAGACCTCGGGTGCACACCTATTTACTGTGATAATACTAGTGCCATCAATCTTGCTAAAAATCCTATTTTGCATTCACGAACCAAACACATAGAAATAAGACATCATTTTATAAGAGATGAGGTGTCTAAGAATAATTTTGAACTGATTCATGTAGGCACAGATAATCAGATTGCTGACATATTCACAAAACCTCTGGATAATGAAAAATTTCCACATTGAGAAGAGAATTAGGCTTATACAAATTATCTTAATTATGAAGCATGTTCTTGTTGTGAGGGGGAGTTGTGTTTGTCTGATGTTTAGCCTTCTTGCATGCTGGTTTAAGGGGGAGTTCAGAATGCTTACTGATTAGCTTTCAGGAATGCTCTAAATAAGGGGAAGCCTTGAGATCTTGCTGGAATGTTTTATTGAGGAATGCTATGTCTTAGGGGGAGCTGAGTTGTGATGTGAGAAGAGAAGTTCTTTGACAGATTCAAAAGAGCTGTCCAGATGTGTACCTTTGCTGGTCTTGCATGACTGATTTAGTGTGGTTCTCTCAGGAAGTAGAGTGTCACTTATCTCTTAAGTCTATAAGTCAGTGACTCTAATCTCCAAGTTAGAATCTTTCCTTTGGTACTCCTTCAGAGATCTGGACTAATTGCATAAAGTATATCTTCCTACATTGTCATTGATTATGGTTCAGGCCAAAAACTTGTATGTCTTGATATCTGACCCAATCAACTTGAAATATAGACTTCAAGACTCAATTCAAGAAAAGTCCTTTTTGGTATTGACTTCAATCATTCTATCTCTTTAACTCAAGGGCTTAACTGAACAAACATGTTCTGTTTTGATCACTGAGAAACTGGGAGCTTCATCAATGAAATGAATATTTCTCCCAAGTCATGAGGTGTCAAATGCTTAAAATGAATGAAAAGTCATAACAGAGCAATGGTGGCTTGCTGGTGAGAAACTGGGGACTCTGGCCTCTAATCAAGGTGTTTCCTCATGTTAAAAGCCACAGTTACTAACTCTGTTCCTTAATAAAAAAAAAAGAAGGAAGTAATGAGGTACTCACTCTGAGTAACTGGGGATTCAGGCCTCTAATCAAGGTGTCTCCCTAATGTCAAAGGAAGTGAACTACCAACTTACTCATTGATCTTCTTGAAAATCATCTCCAACAAAAATTCCTTGTTGTTATGCAACTAATGGATTGCTTGTCTTCAATACCTTGAGAACACCTCTCTGATTTAGTCTCTTGCTGTCTTGTGGAATAGTTGAATGATCAGCTATATTTGGCCATACTTGTGAACTCCTGCTCTAAATCATCCACTATGTATGCTGATAAACTTGTCTATCATTCTACTTCTCTATTGCGTACTGAAGTCTAAAGAATCTTCTCTTGAGATTAGAAACTCACTTATTCTCTTAAGACCTACTCGTGACTTTCTGCACTAAGAAGTTACTGCCCTGAGTCCTCATGTTTCCAGCACTGTCATACATTCTGTAGTTCTTTTTGCTGATGTCAAAGGGGGAGAGAAGTTTGCAATATCAGTGAGTATTGGTTTTGTCTTGAGAGAAGTTTGCAATATCAGTGAGTATTGGTTCTGTCTTGAGCTTTGAGGGGAGTCATGTTGCTTCGTGGAAGTCATGGTTATGAGTTGTGGGGGAGATGAGAGTGTGTTGTAGGGACTGTTTAATTCATTTGCATGAGCATGCCTTGAATTTATTCTGCTTGTTGCAGCTAGTATTAACTTCTTGTTGAAACTTGATATTGGTTGACTCATAGTGTTGTCATCATCAAAAAGGGGGAGATTGTTGCATCCCTATGGTTTTGATGATGTCTCACACTATAAATCAATCATCTATCTCTAGATTAATGTTGTTTCATCATGTGAGTGAGTACAGTTCATTTGGCTGTCAGATATGCATGCTATCTTGATTCTATATGCACTGTTTGGTTAATATGAACAGCAATGGGTCGACTCATCAGAAAGGGTGGGTCGACGCATCAGAGCATTGATAGCTTGGGCACATAGTCTATACACCAGCTGGATCCATTTAGTCTGTACATTGGCATATCTTCTCTAAGTCTGTACATCGGGCACCTTCTTACTGAAGTCTACACATTGATCCTAATGCTCTAGTCTGTACACTGCCCGACCAGTCAAGTCTGCACATTGCCAAAGTCAGTTCAGCTCAACCCTATACATCCTTCCAAGCTTCAACTCTATACATTGGATTGTCAAACTTCATGTCTATACACTGGCTGCTGCATTGTCTTGAAGTATTCACATCCGATAGTGTAAGTCTATACATCGCCCAGAGTCTTGTTTGCAAAGTCTGAACATTGCTTCAGAGTTAGCTTCATCAAAGTCTACACATTCGGTTCCTTGGGCAAAGTCTATACATCGCTTAGTCTGCACATTGCCTTCAGCCCAAGTGCTCAAAGCCAAGTCTATACAACGCCAACCCAACACATTGAACAGTTCTCCAAGTCTATACACTAGACTTCATTTCTCTAAGTCTATACACTGGCCTGTGATTCACCAACTCTGTACATTCGATATCTTTTCCTACGCATTGGCCAAGTCCATACATTCAACTTTTCCCTACGCTTTCCAGGCCAAGTCTGTACACCACTAAGTGTGTACATTGCATGCTGCTCAAACGTTCAATGTTCTTCAAAGTCTGTATAGCATCCGTCTCAGCCAGCGTCTCAAGCTGCGTCTTAGGCAAGTCTGTACATCGGCCTTTTTCGTTCAAGTCTATACATTGAACTGCGTCCTAGGAAAGTCTGTACAGAGGCTTCGATTTACCAAGTCTGTACATCGGCCTCATTCGCTCAAGTCCACACATCCACAGTGCTTTCACAAGTCTATACATTCACTTGAGTTACACCAAGTATGTACATCACTGAAGTCTTCACAAGTCAGTACAGTGCTTGAGCTTCACAAAGTCCATACATCGCTTCAAGCGATTCAAGTCTATACAGACTGCCTTTACATTCAGAGTCTGTACATTGGTCCATCAGCCGATCGTTTCATTCAGCAAGCTTCAAAGTCTGTACAGCCTGTCTGTCTTCATGGATTGTGTGCCTCTCGTGCGTTGACGCACTTGGCTGACTGCGTAGACGCACACCTTTCTGTCTTGCTCACTGCGTCGACGCTGACACTGGATGCGTTGACGCATTGGCCTGTTACCAAGGGCGTGAGCATCTTGCCTGAGGAAGCTGAGGCGACGCTGCTCGATGGAAGCGTTGACGCCTTGGGCTGATGTTCAAAGATCTGTTGATCAACATCAAGTCTGTACAGCATGAAGTCTGTACATTGGTTTGATTTGAACAGAACGCCTAAGTCTATACATTGCTATGGATTGCTCTGAAATGCTTAAGTCCATACACTGAAGATGCTGAAGACCTCCAAGTGAATACACTCTCACATGATACACACTTGGCTAACTATCGTTTCAAGTCTGTACACTGCTTAGGCTTCGTGAAGTCTACACAGTGGCTGAGCCTTGTAAAGTGTACACATTGGTAACAATCGTTTGCATTGTTCATGTCTATACACTGCCATTCATGCGCACTGCTCACATGTCTATACACTGCCTTCACATGCATTTTATTCAGTAAGTCTGTACATTCTCTCACGATGTACACACTTACTCTGTTGATGTTTCTGAAGTATATACATCCTTGTTAATAGCCTGAACTGACTAAGTATATACATTACTTCTGTCTGTCTGCAGGCGATTCAGGCTGATGATTGGGCACGTGAATCGAGGTTGGCACCTGACATGTGATCCAAGACAACAGGCGCATGACACGTGGATGGCAACCTTGTCAGGATGCTGCCATGTGGTCGAAATTCAAATGATCTGGCCAAAAGTGCATGGGCGGGAACCTGGCAGCCACACGCCATTATCTGCTATATATATAGAGCTTCATCCTTCAGTAGAAGCTTGATCGTGAAAAGAAAAAGTAGAAGTCATTGGTGAGAGTCTGCACGATCCAGAAAAGAAAAAGAGCAGAGAGTTCCAGATCTGAGAGGAGTTTGTTCGAGAGAGAGAGAGAGTGTGTGTGGATTGATGAATTGCTTCATTTGAAGCTACATTTGTATTGGGTTTCAGAACCGATTTCTTCTTTCATTGGTTTTTCTTTCTATTTTGCTTTCGTTTATTTTGTTCTTCCATTCTGATTTGAATTGGTTTCCCTCCAGTGTGTGGAGGAAGGGAGTACTACTCCAGTTTCCCTCTGAGTTGCAGAGGAAGAGAGATCGGTGATCTCTGGTGTTGTTAGTGACAGGTTGTCATTAACAGTTTCCCTCCGTGTGTGGAGGAAGGGAGAGGATTCTCCGGTTGTATTCTAGCTGGGAGCTAGAATAGGTTTCAAGTTCTGTGGGTAGCAGAGCTTGGTCGAGGGATTTGTTTCCCTTGGGTGTTCAAGCTGTGTGGCAGCATGTTGTACGCAGACTGTGTCTGCTGTGATCTAGCTTTGCCTAGTGGAATCCTCACTCTAGTTGGAGTGAGGGGTGGATGTAGATTGCGAACTACAATCGAACCACCTAAAAACCGAGTGCCTCCTCTGTGGTTTGCTATTGATTTCTGTGCTCTTCATCTGCTTGTCCCTTTGCCTTCAAGTGATCAGTTCTTCACTCTCATCTATATTTCTCTGTGTACGGGTTAAGGAGGTGCGTTAGCAGTAGAATCTATTTTCCGCCTGAGTTTCTGCAAATTGGGAGTGATCTATTCATCCCCCCCCCTTCTATATCACTCTTGCTGCGCTAACAAAAACGGGTGTCAACAGATGCCCCTCCTTGATATCCGCTTTGCAAGGGAGTGAGCGAAAGCGATGCAGAGGTGAAATGGAAAGGGGATGGAGCGAAAGCGATAATGACGTGAAATGGAGATGAAGCGGAGAGAATTGAAAAGTGGGCATCAAGGCAAAAGACACCCGTCACAACCAACAAGCGACAAGAATTCTCCCGAAAATGCCGAACTCATCACTCGGAATGGATGACCCGGATGAGACATGCCTTGGAGAGGGGGATTTCTGTAGCCTATTTAAGAGTGGGCGAACAAGGTCCAGCAGGACCAAACAAGGCCCAACTCGCCTAGGTGACAGCCCCACAGGGGCCACCTAAAGCCCAATAAGATCATTCGGGATCAAGCCCTTCCTCGGCGGCCATTAAGTTCGGAAGGCCCGAGCGTCGGTCCGGTCGGAGGAAGACCCAAAGCCCGACTCATCCCCCTTGCCGGGATAAGGGCTAGCGCCCCACGCCCACTCTGACCGAGCCTCACCTGAGCTACGCCCATCGCCCGGACAGGGCTGGCGCTCTTCAAACTTGGGTCGACTGACGATTGCTTATCCATGCTGCCGTTGAGAGCCCTTTATGAGCAGGAGTTTACAAGGATAAAGGACCCACGAGTCCTCAAGGTTATAAAGAGCCCACGATGAGGACGTAAAGAGTGCACATCGAGGACGTAACCCCCGCCTGGAACTCCTCAGCTTACGGGACTCATGAGGCTAGCGCACTATTTAAACCGGGGACTCCCTCTAGCAAACGGTAAGGCCTACACATGCCTAAAACACCCTGAGCAGGAACCACTTCACCACCTTGGTGGAGAGGGATCTCGTGCATCTCCTTCCTCCTCCCTTCATAGCTTCCACCACTGCTCTACTGACTTAGGCATCAGATGGCTTTCCCCAGGGAACCATCCCTGGGCCCCCTGATCCGTTTCCCTTTCCTTGTAGCTCACTACTCAGTGATCATCTCTCCCTGCTCAGGACCAGCGCGAGATCACCCCTCTTCCTCTGGCACCGTCTGTGGGAAACGATCAAAGAGCCAGCATGGTGCAAAGAAGTACAGGGAGAAGATCCACCGATGATAGGGGGAAGGCCATGTGGTGGAGGGAGAAGGCCATTCTCAGGTCGTGCAAGACCCCCCCTCCAACGCCAGCACCCCAGCCGACGAACCACCTTCACCCGCGGCGGTAGGGCGACCACCCAATGAGGGCACTGACGCTTTCCAAGCCCTTAACGCAAAATTGGATGTCCTCGTGGAACTCATGAGGACCCAGGCAGTCAGGGAAGGAAGGTCACGTGTCCCTACGGAAAGCCCTCCTCGCGGAGACGCATCCCAACACACTGCCGGAGGTCGCTTCACCCTCCGAGGACGGCAGCTTATTCGCAACAGGTCAGGAGGACCTTCACAAGCCCCTCCTCCGGAGCAAGAGGCCTCCTCCACGCCGAAGTGAGAAAAACCTGGGGCACGCTGTCCTCACCCGGAGACCGAAGTCCCCAAGGAGCGCCAGGACAACCTGCCATTGCGTCCCCCTAGCCCCACGGCACAACGGCAGTCGGAGTTATCCCTCCGTCTGTGAGAGTTCGAGAGGCGCTTCGCAGAGCAAGAGCGCGCCTTACGCGCCTTGCAGAAGACCTCCCTAGCAGAGGACGAGGAGAAATCCCTGTTCTCCGACTATATCTTGAAGCCAAAGGTATCTCCTAGAATCCCCATTCCAACCTTCAAGTCTTACGACGGCCAGGGTGACCTGGCCGACCACTTCGACAGCTTCGACACCCTGATGACGCTTCACGGGGCGTCCGATGCCATCAAATACCGAGCCTTCGTGACCACCCTAGTCCAAGGCGCCCAAGCATGGTTTCGAGCCCTCGCCCCCGGATCCATCCGAGGCTTCAAGTAGTTTGGGCGAGTATTTAAGGAGAGTTTCGCTGGCAGTGGCCCCCCAAGGTCGGTAGCGGGGCTATTGGCTCTGAAACAGGCGCAAGGGGAGAAACTCTGGGCTTATATCAACCGATTCAAGTCGGAAGCCCTGAGAATCTCCCGCTTGGATGTAGCCTCGGCCATAACCGCGCTAACCGGAGGCACCCGGGACGAGAACTTCCGCCGCGAACTTGTCCTCCACCCTCCCTCAACCCTTGCCGAGCTAGTGACTCTGGCTTTGCGCCACGTCGAGTGCGAAGAGGTACTCAGCGCATGCCGAGGCGCAACCGGCTCGGGTCATGAGGGGGACAAGAAGCGGGCACCCGAGTCAAGCTCGGGCCAAGGAAAAAAGCGGAACCGAGATGGGGAGCACAAAGAACCATCCCGGAAGTACGAGCGGTACACTCCCTTAACCGCTTCCGTGTACGAGATATATGAAGACATCAAAGGCTCGGGCCTCCTCCGCCAACCCGAGCCAATGAGGTCGAAAAGCCGCAATCGCAGCAAACATTGCCTGTTCCACAGCGACCACGGGCACCACACCGGTGATTGCCACCAGCTCCAGGATGAGATCGAGCGCCTCGTCCGCCAGGGACACCTGTCCTGATTTATGGCGGGGCATAAGGAAGATCGAGGTGCCCCCGGGGAAATCGACAACGCCCCTCACGGGGTCCACATCAACGTCATCGCTGGAGGAGCTGCATCAAGAGGAGACAGTGGCCGAGGGAGGAAGCGTCATGCTGAGCGGGCGAGCCGAGCCATTGAGCCTCCCAAGGCCCCGCCAATTAAGCCCCAGGTCATAGTCTTCTCCGACCAAGACCTAGAAGGGCTGACCACCCCGCATGATGATGCCCTAGTTATATCGGTCACGATAAACCATTGTAACATAGATAGGATTCTAGTTGACAATGGAAGTGCCCTTGATTTTTTATTTTATGAGTGTTTCTTTAAGATGGGGGAGATCCGTCTAAACTCCGCCCGATCCGAACCCCCCTTTACGGGTTCAATGGCCAGACCACTTATCCCGAGGGAGCCCTAAGCCTGCCGGCTACTCTCGGCACCCCACCCAAAACCGTTACGGTTATGGTGGACTTCATAGTGATCAAGGGTATGATAGCATACAACGCACTCTTCGGCCGAGGAATCCTTAGCCGAACGAAAGTGGTGCCTTCTACCTATCACCAAAAGATGAAGTTCCCCACTAAAAATGGGGTGGGGGAAGTTCGGGGCAACCAGACGATAGCCAGAAGGTGCTATAATATCTATGTCGAAGCCACAAGGCCGGACAAGAAGAACAAGGGCCTCAAACCCGCAACCTCCGAGCCTGGAGGCGAGTTGCTAACGGTTTTCCTAAACGATGACCTGACCCTGGGAGTAAAGATTGGAGCCGACCTACCATCTGAGGTTCAGCAGCAATACAAAGAATTTCCTTCCGGGTACATCCGAGTCTTTGCATGGTCTAATGATCAACTCCCCGGAATACCGGAGGAGACGGTGATGCATAAACTCAACCTCGACCCAACTGTGAAGCCTGTACAACAACGCAGAAGGAAGCACGCGCCAGAAAAGCAGGCGATCATCAAGGAGCAAGTCACCAAGGGGTAAAAGACTGCTCTTTTTAGACCGGTCTTGTACCCGACGTGGCTGGCCAACGTCGTCCTGGTGCCAAAAGCTTTGGGAAAGTGGCTAATGTGCGTGGACTTCACCGACTTGAACAAAGCCACACCGAAGGACTGCTATCCATTGCCGAGCATCAACAAACTGGTTGACTCAACCTCGGGCAACGAGATACTCAGCTTCCTGGACGCCTATTCAGGTTACCACTAGATCAGAATGGATCTAGAAGACATCGAGAAGACCACCTTCATCACCGACTTTGGCGTATACTGCTACACCCGGATGCCTTTCGGGTTGAAGAACGCTAGAGCCACGTACTAGAGGCTGGTCAATCATATGTTCGAAGGACAGCTCGGCCGGAACGTCGAGGCCTATATTGATGACATGCTCGTCAAGACCCTAAAGGCCGAGGACCACTTCGCCGACCTAGCAGAGACCTTCGACACCCTCCTGAGGTACAATATGAAGCTCAACCCCACCAAATGTGCCTTTGGAGTAAGGTCCGAGAAATTCCTGGGCTTCTTAGTCACCCAGCGTGGGATCGAGGCTAACCTCGACAAGGTCCAGGCCATCCTGGACATGCTCCCACCCATCTACATCAAGGACGTTCAATGCCTGACCGGGCGCATTGTCGCACTCAGCAGATTCCTATCCCGTGCGACCGAACGATGCCTACCTTTCTTCAAACTGTTGAGGGGGCCCAAAATGGCATCTGCTACGTTTGCTTGGGACGAGGAATGCCAAAGAGCATTCGCCGAGCTTAAAGAGTTCCTGACTTCACCCCCGGTGCTATCCAAGCCTGTCCATGGTGAAGCCTTGCATCTCTACCTCTCAGCAACTCCATCCACAGTTAGCTCGGTCCTGGTCAGAAATGACTAGGGAGTCGAGAGACCGGTCCACTACACTAGCAAGGTGCTCAACGAGGCTGAAATAAGGTATCCCGTAACCGAGAAACTCGTGGTAGCATTGGTTACCTCGGCCAAGCGCCTTCGACCCAATTTCCAAGGGCACTCCATCATCGTGGTAACCGGCGAACTACTGAAGAGGATCCTCGCCCACCCTGAAGCCTCGAGACGCCTCGTCAAGTGGGCCATCATGCTTGGGGCCTACGATATATCGTACCGGCCTCGCTCGTCTATCAAAGGACAGGTGCTCGCCGTCTTCATCGCCGAGAGCACCATCCCGACCGAAGAAAAATCTCCGTCCGTACCCGGGCCAACCTGGGAATTGTTCGTCGATGGATCATCCAACTCTGCCGAGAGCGGCGCTGGGATCCTCCTGAAGTCCCCCGAAGGAGCAGAGCTGCAATACACCTTGCAGTTCAACTTGCAGGCATCCAACAACGCCTCTGAGTATGAAGCCCTTATCTCGGGAGCCCGCATGGCCCGGCGGTTGGGGGCTGAGCGAGTCAGAATCCACACTGACTCCCAACTGGTCGCTAGCCAAGTCAACGACGATTACGAAGCTCGGGAAGCACCGATGGTCAAATACCTCCAGTTGGTCAGAAACGAGGCACAACAGTTCGAGAGTTTTGAGGTAGTCCGAATAGCTCGGGAGGAAAACTCCCGAGTGGATGCCCTCTCTCGGCTGGCCTCCTCTCTTGACCTCGAAGGTACTCGATCGATCCTTCTCGAAGAGCTAGAGCGACCGAGCATTGATTCGGAGCTCATGGCTGTTGACTCGGCCTCCCCAAGCTACTGGTGCACCCCCTATCTGTCATGGCTCCAAGACTCTCATGAGCCTCCTGACCCTCGGGAAGCCCGGAGATTGAAGTACCAAGCTCGGCGATTCGTCATTCTGGATAGCACTTTATACCGCAGACCCTTCTCCGGTCCCCTCCTGAAGTGCATCAGTGCTGACGATGCCAACCGAGCGATCCAAGAGGTTCACGAAGGCCTGTGTGGAGCGCATCTAGGAGGAAGGTCACTCGCCAGAATCTTGCTTTGACAGGGTTACTGGTGGCCCACTCTGGAACGCGACTGCTCAACCTACGTACAATAGTGTGACCGATGCCAGTGATATGATCATTTGGTCCATCAGCCGGCAACGGAGCTCGTCACCCTAGCCGAGCCTTATCCTTTCGCTCGGTGGGGGATCGACATCCTTGGGCTGTTCCCTACGGCTCAGGCCTAGAAGAAGTTCGTCATCATCGCCATCGACTACTTCACCAAGTGGATCGAGGCTGAAGCCATAGCTAGGATCACCGAGACAGTCGTCTAGAGTTTCGTCTGGAAATCGATCATCTGTCGGTACGGCATCCCCCGGGTGATAGTGAGCGATAATGACCAGCAATTTGATTCTCGTTATTTTCGAGACAGATGTGCCGACTTAAGCATTCGCAATCACTTCACTTTGGTCACCCACTCTCAAGCTAACGGGCTAGTCGAAAATGCCAATAAGACTATCTTGAGAGGCATTAAGACTAGGCTCAGCAAAGCCAAGGGCAGCTGGCTTGAGGAATTGCCGAACGTGCTTTGGTCGCACAGAACGACTCCCAGAATGGCAACCGAATGAAAGTCCCTTTTAGCTGGTGTACGGCACCGAGGCCGTGATCCCGTTGGAGATTGCCAATCCCTCCCTCCGAGTCATCTGCTTCTCGCCCAAGGCAAACGACCAGAAACTACTCATAAACCTCGACCTAGCAGATGAACCCCGAGAGATTGCCAGCGTCTGAGCAACGGAATATCAACGCCACCTCACTCGATACTACAATGCCAAAGTCCGGGACAAACACTTCCAGCCAGGATACTTCGTTCTCAGGAAAGCCGAGGCCTCTCGACCACTTGAGGCGGCGGGCAAGCTATCCCCTAATTGGGAAGGCCCCTACCGAGTGGTCGAGACGCTCGGGAAAGGAGCATACCGGCTATCTACTATGGAAGGAGAACCCATCCCTCGGACGTGGAACACAACTACACTATGCAAGTTCTATTTCTGAACACTTCAGTTGTGCAAACAATATGAGATAAATAAAAAATTTCCTTCCTTTTTCAGTCAAACAATTATTTGTACATCAGAAAGGCCGAGGCCAATACAATACATGTCAAAAATCAAAAATCCATCTGGCGCCGCCATACGAGCCCATCGCTCGGCCGACCCGGTTAACCTTCCTGCGTCCAACCACTGACTCTGCTTCGTGCAGAAACTGGCTCGGATTAAGGGTAGTCGACCCCGTTGGCTCGGGTAACTCGGAACAAAGGTGACAGAGGGATTAGGAAGAAGAAGGCTACCTTCCAAGTTGAAAGAGAAAGAGGCTGCAAGGAGGAGGGAGGAGAAGCATGAAGTGGAGAGGAATCTTGAGGGATCCTCTCCAGAGAGTGAGCGGGAAGGGACGAGGGAAAGGGGTGCCTGATTCCCCCATCCATCCACCGTCACGCCCCTCCCCGAAAGCGCCAGTCGGAATTGATAGAAGAGGGTGACGTGCTTCCACACGTCGAACTCCCTTCAAACCTACCCGCCAGCCGTCGAACTCCCTTCAAAATCAAAGCGGAAAAGACTCTCTGCCCTCCATCGTTGGCAGCTTCATCTTCCAGAGCGTCTTCCATGCTTCAAATTCGACGGCACAACGCTTCATGAAGAAAGAGAGAGGAAAGATTATCAGAGAAAATCCTAAGGGATGGAGAGGGAGAGACGCCCTTCGGACCTTTTATAGGCGAAGGGAGGTTACTTGCCTTAAATGATTCTCCCCTCGAAAACACGCTAAAGGGACTTCTCCCTACGAACGGTCACCTCAGACTTTTCGGTTCCATCCCACCGGGACACACGAAGCGGCCGGGCGTTTAAAGCATGAGAAAATGGAAAGACACCCTGTCAGACGCCCGCCCAACCATCATGCGAGATCCACGCAGAAGGTATCAGCACTTTCCAACTACTGCAGATACGCTGGTCAAACTATAGCAATGGCGATACAAAAGAGTTAAGTTTTCATCATAACGCTACTGCCTTATGTTTTTCCCTTTACACAACAAGAGAAATTTTTTCTTCAGAAAAAGGAAAAACATACAAGGAGAAAAAGCAAAGCAAATACATTAGGCCTCTGGCCCACCCTAAGGCTCGAAAGTGGAAGGCTCGGACGGTCTACCCCCGGCACCCTCGGTGACGGCTGACCTTGGTACTGACCCCACCGGTGTGGGAACTGCCTCGGTTGCGCGCCCTCCTGAGGCATTCGGAGTTGGTGACCCCTCCGAGGAAGAGTCCCCCTGGTCTCCCTCCTCCGACGCCGAACCAGAGGAACCGAAGGATGATAAATCTGAGTCATAGCATTACCCGGATGGAAAATTGATTATCTCGAACGCCTGCTCCTCCGCATAAGAGATGGCCCGGTCATAACCTTGCTTGAATCCCTTGCGGATGCCCCGGCGAAGTGCTGACTCATAGTAGGGGAGGGCAGCCTCCTTGAGGTCGACCTAGTAGGCCTCCGAGCATTTGTATTGCTCGAGTGCCTCCGCCCCGGTTGATTCCACCCTACCAGCGAGTTCGGCCTTCTCCCGCTCCGCCTCGGTCAATCTCCACTCTGCCTCGGCTGAACGCTTCTCCGCCTTGGCCCGATCAGCCTCGGCCTCCTGCCAAAGGCGCATGGCTTCCTCTGCTCTGCCCAATAGCTTGGCGCGCTCGGCCTCCCACTGGCCGTCTAGCTCGGTATGGGCCACGCGCTCCTCCTCCAGAAGCATGTTCTTCCTCTCAAGCGACTCGCGGGCCCGAGCCAGTTGCTCGGTCAGTGTCTGGGCCTCCGCCTGACTCGCCCGCGCCAACTCTCTGACCGAGGAGAGCTCCCGCCGAAGCCCATCACATTCCTCGGAGAGCCGAGCCATCTTCCTGTCAGACCCACCAAGGGTCCAGGCGAGGTTCACCTGCTCTGACTCTGACCGGGCGTAAGCTTCAGCCAGGGTGGCTCCCATCTGGGTCAGGACCAAGCCGCCCTCCATAACCATCTCGAGAGCCATGGGCGGGGAGCGTTTCCTGTCTCCTCCCTTCACCTTCGTAGTTATGCCACAGCATACCTGATACAGAGGACCCTGGATGCCCAGCCTCTCCAGGGCCGCCGAGATAGGGGTCCCCCCTCCGAGCGGCATCCCCTCGGAAGCCCCGCCAGTCGACCCGGATTGAGCCGCTGCTTCATCCTCCCCTCTCACCTCGGTCGGTTGGGGCTACGTCGGGCCCCCTCGCGACCCCCCGACTTCGACTGACTCGGCCTGTGCGCCATCGCCTGGAGCGCCACCTGCCTCGATCGATGCCCCAACCTCGGCAGTAGTCCTGGAGTCGCCCGCTTCGCCCTCGGCCCCCTCGGCTCCTGCTGAGGGGAGAGCCGAGCCAGCGCCATCGCCAAACACAGAAGCGGCCCCGGCCCCCTCGGCTCCTGCTGAGGGGAGAGCCGATCCAGCACCACCGCCACCAGCAGAAGCGGCCCCGGCCCCCTCAGCTCCTGCTGAGGGGAGAGCCGATCCAACGCCGCCATCCCCAAAAGCGGCCCTGGCCTCCTAGGCCGCCTCTCGCTCGGTGGATGGGGGAGCCGGCCCAATAGGGTCGGCCCTATCTTGCTCGGAAGAGGGGAGAGCCACCGAGCCAGGGTCATCTTCAACAGCGGGACGGACCCAGCCTTCTTGGCCTTCACGGCATCCCGTATTATGCCCTCCATGGGATCTTTGCGCTTGGCCCCCCGCGGCCTGGAAGACCCCTCCTGGACCATCCCCTTGCCCTTATCTCGGGCTCGGGAGAGCCCCTCGGGAGCTCGCGACTCGTCGGCAGCCAAATCATCACCGAGATCCATCAGCTCCCGTTCGGCCGCAGGCTCCTCCTCCACAGCCGGCCGCCTAGCGTCTGCGTAGAAGAAAGATATGGTCAGGAAAAGAAAATGATCTCGTCATCCAATGAAGAAGCTGATTTGTAGCGTCTGAACCTGTCGACTGTATCCGTGTGAAGAGGCACCGCTCGATGTTCTCCGGGGTAACCAACTCCTCTGTGGACTGGCGATGCTTCAGCAAAATGGCCGCATACTCCTCCACATCCGAAGAAAACTCGTCCTGCCTCGGAGGGATGTTCGGATGGAAATTGGGGATTACGGGACACCTCCAAGTCTCCTCCACCGAAAAAATCCCCACCCAGAAGTGCTGTGTCTTTCATCCCTTATGGGAAGAGTCCTTCGAGGCTAAGGAGACACAGCTCCTGTTCCATTTCGCCTGGATGAAATAGAAGCCCTTCTCGTCCGAGGAATGCACCTTCAGCTCGAAAAAATAATGGAAGAGATCCAAGGAAGGAGGAATCCCGCATTGGCGGCAGAGGATGCGAAAGGCGGAGAGAAGAAGATAAGAGTTGGCCACCAACTGTATGGGAGCCAACTTAAAGAAATCAAGAAGCTTCAGAACAAAGGGCTCGAAGTGAAGGCGGAAACCATTCTTCCATGACAGAAAGAAGGAGCAGATATGGCCCGTACGAGAATCTAAGCTCGTCTCGTGCGGGGCAGCCGCGACAAAGTAAAACTTATAGGGCAGGCGAAATTGGTGCTCCAGCCGTTTCACCTCCGCCTCCCCCAGCTCGCTGTAGTTTGAAGCCGGTGATATCACCATCACCCTCGCCTCAGGCTCACCCCCCCACTCTTCGACCTCCGGACGTTGGTCCGCCATGGGGTCTGAAGAGAACTTGAAGAGAAATGCTCCCGAGACTCCGGAGATTCTGGAGTAAGAGGAAGCTGTCGAACCGCCTCCGCGGTTATCCCCGCCAACTCCGCGAACGCCGCCGCAAGTCTCTACTCTTCCGTCATGTCCTCACGACGCATCAAAGAGCCCAAAAGGCAAGCACGAAGGAGAGCAAAAAAACCTAAAACGGAGAGAGTCTGGAACGACAACAAGGGCACAATGCCTATATTCCCACGCGAAAGGCGGCGCATCGTTCCGACCTCCGAGAAAAGGGGGCCCCCTCATTTCAAATCTGCCAAGATTATCATCATTACGGGCCTAGGTGACCACGACACGTGGCTTCTTAACACTGCAAGGTCTTCGCCCACCTGAGCCACGCTGGTCCAAAACCCTAACGGCTACTCCTCCGAGCCTAGAAAGGCTCGGGAGTAGGAGGGGGACAAGTGGAGAGGGGGATTTCTGTAGCCCATTTAAGAGCGGCCGAACGAGGTCCAGCAGGACCAAACAAGGCCCAACTCCCCTAGGTGACAGCCCCACAGGGGGCACCTAAAGCCCAATAAGATCATTCAGGATCAAGCCCTTCTTCGGCGGCCATTAGGTTCGGAAGGCCCGAGCGTCGGTCTGGTCGGAGGAAGACCCAAAGCCCGACTCATCCCCCTCACCGGGATAAGGGCTAGCGCCCACTCCGACCGAGCCTCACCTGAGCTACGCCCATCGCCCGGACAGGGCTGGCGCTCTTCAAGCTTGGGTCGACTGACGATTGCTTATCCATGCTACCGTTGAGAGCCCTTTATGAGCAGGAGTTTACAAGGATAAAGGACCCACGAGTCCTTAATGTTATAAAGAGTCCACGATGAGGACGTAAAGAGCCCACATCGAGAATGTAACCCCCGCCTGGAACTCCTCAGCATACGGGACTCATGAGGCTAGCGCACTATTTAAACCGAGGACTCCCTCCAGCAAACGGTAAGGCCTACACACGCCTAAAACCCCCTGAGCAGGAACCACTTCACCACCTTGGTGGAGAGGGATCTCATGCATCTCCTTCCTCCTCCCTTCATAGCTTCCACCACTGCTCTACTGACTTAGGCATCGGAGGGTTTTCCCCAGGGAACCATCCACGGGCCCCCCGATCCGTTTCACTTTCCTTGCAGTTCACTACTCGGTGATCATCTCCCCCAGCTCAGGACTAGCGCGAGATCGCCCCTCTTCAAGCCTCATTGGGGACACAATCCACGGACAATGAGTGGGTTAGAAGGAAACACATCATAAGAGCTGGAAAGGAGAATAAGACTGAGATAAAATCCAGACAGGAATCGCGTTGGCCAATCAGACCGAGCAGGCAGATCAGAGAAATCGATCAAATTCAGAATGGAATGAGAATCTCTTATACAAGAGAATTGAAGTGCAATTAACCATTGCTGAGGAGACAACCTTTAGAGGATCACGAGGCATGAATGCTCAAAAATGACATGATACATGCTGGGCTAAAATAAAGAAATCATCAAAACGAATGTGAAGAAAGCATAAAATAGAAAGTACTCAAGGATATTGTTGCTAGACCAAGCCAAGATGGGGTCAAGAGTCTTCTTGCAGCCACGACGTGCGAGATAGAGTCCATCGTCCCCCACCCGACTCAACCGAGCGGCCTATCCAACGATTAACCGTATGCTCCTTGATCATCATCATTTTTGTTAAAGGGGAACATCAGATCCTAGAACACACGGACAACTAGCCGGTCCTTGAGAGGCTATAATAAGGTAGATACCATATAGTAATGCAACAAAGGGAAGTGATAGAGAGCCATACCTGACTTACCTATCAAGCGAAACGGCATTTTTTTTTAGATTTTTGCATTTTATGCAATTTTTATGAATTTTCCAATAAGACAGACATGACAAATAAGTAAAGCATAAACATAACGAAGACAACATAACCATCAACTGAATGACAAACAACACAACATAACATAACGATCAAATGAATGGAAAACAATGCAACATAACATAACAAAGACAAACAATCAGATATATGCAATGGCATGAACAAACTATTGTGCCCCCTGTGCTTGATGATGTTATATTATTTTGATGATAGCAACCACTAATGAATCATGTAAGATTAGAACTCTGCATGCTTTATTGTTCTTCATACTCCAGCATATATACTGTGTGCGTTTGCACAGTATGGGCATTGCGTTGACGCAGTCATATAGTGCATCGTCTGTTCTCTGCATCAGGTCAATCCTAGTTCGTGCATAGCTTGCATTGGTGCATTAATTTTAGTTGCACGCCACATAGTCAGTGTATTGACCATCTCGTGCATATCTCTAATTGACGTCTGTTTGCAAGTGTTAGCCAAAGTTAGTGCACTCGTTGGTCCATGCATACACTAAGCCTGCACTGTTGCTTTGTTGACTGAGCAAGTCTATACATCCATTCACCGTCAACTGTGCAAGTCTATACATCTATTAGCTCAGCTCGTGGCTTAGTCTGCACACTCCTTGCTATTATGTTCGTGCTGTAGTTAGCAAGTCTGTACATTGCATGAACATTGCATCTGTCAAGTCGGAACATCGCTGCTTGATATCAAGTATGTACAGCCCGTGCTCTTCATGCATGCACATAGTCAGTACATTCGGGTGTTTCATGCAGAGTATGCACATTCTTTACTATCTTGCCCATGCGTCATTCTAGCAAAGTCCGTACATGGCTCTGCGCATTATATACAAAGTCTATACACTCCTTACCATGAATTCAAAGTCTATACATCCCATTGCTGGTACGAGTGGTTAAGTTCATGCATCATCAACTTCAGCAAGTCTGTACATTGGTGTCGCATGCACACCAAGTCCATACACTCCCTGATGGCATGCTTGTGCATTCATTATCAATGTGCATACTTTACTTTATGCATACTGTATTACATGCATTCAAAGTCTGTACACTCGTAAAAGGCATGTCTGTGTACTCAATCTCGATGTTCATACCTTCCTATCTTCTGCATCATGTCTGTACACGTTTGGTTCAAAACTCAAACTTACTCGATGCATTATCTTCTGCTCTTTCAGACTGCTCATTGACTGCTACTCGAGGAGCTTAAGGAGGGCACGTGATCCGAGGATAAGGGGAGTACCAGGATCGTGACATGTGTAATGCAGCAGGCTGAAATGCTGCCACGTGGCAGAATCAATTGGGCGGGAATCGTGGAGGACACACGCCCAACACTCTGTTGCTGCTATAAAAAGAAGACTTCTCCATCTGGAGAAGATGATCGAAAAAAAAAAGAAGATCTGTGAGAGCTATTAAGAACAGAAGAAAAAGAGAGAGTGCAGCAGAGAAGAAAAGAAACGATCCAGAGAGAAGAGAAAAAGAGAATTGAGTGAGAGGAGTCTGAGGGATTTTTATGATTATTCATCAGTTTCTTGGTTCAGATACCAGAATTGAAATTGCTCATTGTGAGCTACATTCCATTTGAATTTTCTTGTTTTTCGTCTGTTTCCATTTTGTTTTCTGAAACCTTGTTTTCAAACTGTTAGTCAGCGGAGCTAAGCTGTATTGCTCAGCAGGCGAGGTGGATACCTCGGACTGCCAAGCTGTATTGCTCAGCGGGCAGAGGAGAGTTTCCTCTGGACGGGTGAAGCTGTCAGTCCCCAGCAGTTGTAGGCAAGCTATAAGGCCCAGCGGTTGAAGCTGTGAATCAGCAGTTGAAGCCACATTCCTATTAGGAGTGTGGGGTGGACGTAGATCTCGGGTTTGAGATCGAACCACCTTAAAAATCTCTTGCCCACTGTGTGTGCTTGTCTTGAGATTAACTGTGCATCTTGATCATCTCATTTATCCGCTGTAGATGCATGCTTAGGATCGTTTGAGCTTAGATCTGTTTCAGTTGACTCTCTCGGTGATCACTCTCGTGTGACTTTTTACTGTCCAACATTAGCTTGAATTATTTCCGCACTAGTTATTGCTGCAGTGGATTTTAGTGGGTAACTGATCTATTCACCCCCCTCTAGATCCTTCATCAATTCCCCATCACTTGGTATCAGAGCCTAACTCTTTTTCAGGGACTAACATCCTAAAGAGGATCGATCATGAATGCCAAGGGAATGACAGCAGAAGGACATTCAACCTCCAAGCCTCCTTACTTCGACGGCTCTAACTACGCCTACTGGAAGAACAGAATGCAGGTCTTCCTGAGAGCGAAAGGCTATGAGATCTGGAGAGTAGTGAGCAAGGGACCGTTCGAACTACATGAGAATGAAGAGGTTTGGACAAGAGAGGAAATCAGAAAATCTACTTTAAACTAGAGTGCCATCAATGCTATCTAGTGCGCACTTCAGCCTATTGAGTTTTCTAGAGTGTCATCGTGCAAAACCGCCAAGGAAATGTGGGACACACTAGAGGTCATCTACGAAGGGACATCACAGGTAAGAGAGACCAAGGCGAACATGTTGGTCTCTGAATATAAAGCATTCCGGATGAAGCCTGGTGAGAGTGTGACTGAGATGTATGCTCGCTTAACTGTCATAACCAATGGTCTGAGGAATTTGGGAAAGAGCTATTCTGACTACGAAGTTGTAAGGAAAATATTGCGGTCTCTGACTCCTGCTTGGCACACAAAGGCAACAGTGATCGAGGAGTCCAAAGATCTTCAGACGATGAAAGTTGACGAGCTAATAGATTCTCTAATGGCATATGAGATGAACCTTCCCAAAACTGATGAGCTCGAGAACAAGAAGAAACCAATTGCGCTGAAGTCTAGTTCCAGCAAAATAAGTAGATCTAGCCACAGTGGATCGTCAAGCGAACAGAGCAGCCTATCTGGGTCAGAAATCGATAGAGATCAACTTGCTATGTTTACAAGAGAGTTCAGGCGATTCCTGAGAAAAGAAGGTAGAAATTTCGGCTGAAGAAAATTCAGCGGCCGGCAACACAACAGGTATAGGTCCGACCCAGCTAAGAAACCTGACAAATAAGCATATTGTCCAGAGCTCTAGAAGCATAAAGAAAAGTTCAAGAAAAGAGCTCACAAAGGAAAAGCAATGGTGAGCACATGGAGCGACGAGGACGAGGGCAATTTGAGCAGTACATCAGAAAGTGAGGACGAAGAAAAGCCCATCTGCCTGATGGCAAGGAATGATGAAAAGGAGGAAGAAGACTCCGACGAGGTATCCTCTCCCTTTGAGCACTATACAATTTCTGATTGGGAGGATGCTTACGGAGACTTGTTAGATAAAGTAGATGATATAAGAAAGGAAAACAAGCATCTGAAGAAAAAATTAAACTCACTCATGAATGATAAAACAATGTCTGATAAAATTGCCTGTCTTCAATCAGAGAATGAGAGTTTAAAAATTTCATGTGCTGATTCTGAAAATTTCAAGCATGCCTTAATAGATACTAGAAAGGAAAATGAATGGTTGAAGAATGTCATTGATGATTTGAAGCTGAAAGTTCAAATGTTAGAAAATGAATCAAAAATTTCAAATGAGAAATATGAAGCTATTTTAAGTGTGAATTCTGAATTAAAGAAAGCTGTTGAAAATTTGGAGAATGAAAATGTTGATAAACGGAAGATAATAGAAAATATGACCCAAGGCTCAGACAATCTCAACGCTCTATTAGGGTCACAGGTCAATTATAGAAAGGAAGGTCTCGGATATATCTCAGATGCCACAAAGAGCTTTGCTGTGAAAACCATATCATTTGTGACAGAGAAAGGGAAGAGACCTCTCATAAAAATGGCGTGTGAAAATTCTACTCCAAAAACTGTTAACTCAAAAGTGTTCAGTGCCAAGGACAAAGGTAAACAGAAGGTTGGTGAGCCTAGTAGATCCAGCCCTTCACCCAAGAGTAAGTCTCAGGTTCGGGGTCAGCCTCCGAGCCAATCTAAACCCCGGGGCAAAGCCACCAAGTCTCCACCATCATCACCTGTCCAGAAGAAGACCCAACACAAACCTGTACAAAAGTCTAGTGGGTCAACAGTGCAAGGGAGACATAATGCTGCATGGGGCCAGAAAAGCTATACTTATCAGCCCAAGGTTCAGACCTATTACACCTATCCTCAGAAATAGGTCCAACCATTCTATAGGTCTGGATGGGAGTAGGTCCAAGGGAGGTCTAGATATCAATCCTCTCCAACTCATTGGTATAGACCTCAATTTGCTAGATGGGGTGGTCAGTCAAGGACTATAGCTGGCCACAATTATCTGAGGACCGATTGGCCTGGGCACTGGCACAAAAACAATCATGCTGTTAATAAATATGGAGTCAGAACACAACAAAAACTAAAGCACCAGAAGAAGAAGAATCAATCAGTTGGTGCTGAGAAAAAGAGAAATGATAAAGAGAATGCTAAGGATTCTACTAAAACAACCATGCTCAAACAAATGTGGATTCCTAAACAATTGATGTCTTGCTTAAATTATTCTATTTCTGTCTTGGAGCCCAAACAGTTTTGGGTTCCAAAATCTTCTCCATGACTGTGATTGCAGGTATGCCTGGCAGCCAGAAGCAACATGTGGTATCTTGACAGTGGCTGCTCCAGACATATGACATGAGACAAGACCAAATTCTGCATGCTGACTGAGAAGAATGGAGGCCTTGTCACCTTTGGAGGAAATACAAAGGGTAGAATCATCGGATCAGGTAAAATAGGTAAGTGTACTACTTGTTGCATTGAAGAGGTATTGCTGGTTGATGGTCTTGCATACAACCTACTTAGTATCATCCAGCTATGTGACAAAGGACACAAGGTAGTATTTGATTCTCAATTTTGCAAAATTTTTGAACCTGATTCTGATATAGTTAAATTCTCAGGAAAAAGGGTAAATAACATCTACTTGGTAGACTTAGATGATTTAGCTCATTCTAATCTCTGCCTAACTGCAAATAAAATTGACTTAGCATTCTTGTGGCATCGTAGATTAGGTCATGCTAGCTATACGGTTTTGCATAATTTGAATAAACATAGCATGGTTAGAGGACTCCCTGAAGTTTCTTTTAAGAAGGAAATTAAGGTGTGCAGTGCGTGTACACAGTCCAAGCAAACTAGGAAGTCATTCAAGTCCAGAACTGAAAACATGTCCTCCAAACCTTATGAGCTGATACATATGGATCTTTTTGGACCTACACGTTCAGTCAGCCTATCAGGTAGGAGATATGGGTATGTTTTGGTAGATGACTTCTCTAGGTATACTTGGGTGTTTTTCCTTACTCATAAAAATGATGCATTCATAGAATTTCAGAAGTTTTACATGAAAATAAAACAGAAAAATGAACATTCAATTGAAAATATTTTATCTGATCATGGAGGTGAATTTAAGAACTTACAATTTGATGAATTTTGCAGGGTCAATGGGATTACTCATCAGTTCTCCTCACCAAGAACACCAGAGCAAAATGGAGTGGTGGAAAGGAGGAACATGACTCTTGTGGAGATGGCCCGAACACTCTTAGTTGAAGGTGGTCTACCAAGGAAATTCTGGGCAGAAGCAGTCAATACTGCTTGATATGTAATTAATAGAGCCATGGTAAGGCCATTTACTCAGAAAACACCCTATGAAATCATCAAAGGTAAGAAACCTTCAATTGCTCACTTTAAGGTTTTCGGATGCAAATGCTTTATCCATGTTAATGATAAACGAGACCTTGACAAGTTTGAATCCAAAAGTGATCCGGGCTTGTTCCTAGGATATTCTGAAACCACTAGAGCATATAGGGTGTACAATTTAAATACTAAAACTGTTGAAGAATCTCCACATATTATCTTTGATGAATCCCTGACAGAATGTGAAAATGGTCTGTATAGGAAAGAAGATGATGGAGAAATATTGAATGAATGACAAACTGCAGATCAATCAGATCAGGAAGAAGAGCCAGAAGAAGACAATGCAGAAGAGCCTGCTATTCAGGGGGAGGTTAATGAAGATCAAGGTAACCAAGTCATCAATGTAAGGTTCTTAGAGACCACCCTATTGAGAATATCATTGGTGATCTGCATGAACCCCCCAGGACTAGAGGTTTTCTTAGAGCTCAAAATGAATTAAATGCATATGCATTGGTTTCACATGTTGAACCCAAGTCCATTGACATTGCCCTAAAGGATGTGCATTGGATCAATGCCATGCACGAGGAGCTTAATCAGTTTGATAGGAACAAGGTGTGGCATCTAGTCCCACCTCCTGTTGATGGAAATGTCATTGGGACAAGGTGGGTCTTTAGAAATAAAACTGATGAGCTAGGCAATGTTGTCAAGAATAAGGCTAGACTTGTTGCTCAGGGGTATAACCAAGAATTTGGAATTGACTTTGAAGAATCATTTGCCCCTGTACCACGGTTAGAAGCTATTAGGATTTTGTTAGCTTATGCATGCTCCCTTGGAATAAATCTCCAGCAGATGGATGTAAAATCTACTTTTCTCAATGGAGAAATTAAGGAGGATGTCTTTGTTCATAAACCTCCTGGCTTTGAATGCTCTGACTTTCCTTCTCATGTATATAAATTGAATAAAGCTCTCTATGGTTTGAAGCAAGCTCCTAGAGCTTGGTATGACAGGCTCAGCAAATTCCTTATCGAGAAGGAGTTCTCAAGAGGTGAGATTGACCAAACCTTATTTACAAAAGTAAGTCATCCTGACATACTCATTGTTCAAATTTATGTGGATGACATTATTTTTGGTTCAACTAACCCAAAGATGTGCAGGGAATTTTCTGAATTAATGACACATGAGTTTGAAATGAGCTCAATGGGTGAGCTGAAACTCTTCCTTAGATTGCAGGTGACTCAAACAAAAGATGGAACTTTTATCACCCAGTCCAAATACATTAGGGACCTCCTGAAGAAATACAAGCTCGAAGACCTCAAGGACATTGCAGCTCCAATGGGTACCTCCACAAGTCTTGATCAAGATAGAAAAGGTAATCCAGTGGATCAAAAGCTGTATAGAGGTATGATCAGATCCCTTTTGTACCTCACTGCATCTAGGCCTGATATATAATTTGCAGTATGTTTATGTGCTAGATTTCAGGCTAGTCCTAAGGAGTCTCATTTTAGTGCAGTGAAAAGGATCTTTAGATATCTGTCAGGCACCCAAGAACTTGGTCTTTGGTACCTTGCTAGGTGTGAGTTTGAGCTTATATCTTACACTGATGCAGACTATGCTGGGTGTCGGATAGATAGGAAGAGCACTAGTGGATATTGCCAATTCCTAGGTGGTTGCCTAGTATATTGGGCATCTAAAAAGCAACATATTGTAGCACTCTCCACTGCAGAGGTAGAATATGTTACTACAGGGAATTGTGCTGCCCAGGTACTATGGATTAAACATCAGCTATCAGAATTTCAGATAAACTTGGGATGTATTCCTATTCTATGTGATAACACTAGTGCCATCTGTCTTACTAAAAATTCTGTTCACCACTCTAGGACTAAGCACATTGATATTAAACATCATTTTCTTAGAGATGCTGTGAGCAAGAGTGAAATTGAATTAGTTTTTGTTGAAACTGAAAAACAAGTTGCTGATATTTTTACAAAATCTCTTGGAAATGAAAGATTTAGATATCTGAGAAGAGAACTGGGGCTTTGTAAATTTCAGCAGGAAAATGAATAATTTTTCCCTTTTAATATGTTTTAGAGTACTTAAAATAATTGGTTTGCATGTTCTTAAACTTGTGAATAAATTTGTTTGATGATGGAATAACCACCTGTGGACTGAGTGCATAAGTTGCTGCATATCTTGCACACATTATCCCTGTAGTCCATGCATAGTCGAGCATATAGTCGACGGATGGTTGTGCATGTAGTCAACCAATTGCATTGTATAGACTTTATGTTGAAGCATGCTCTACTCATGGTCGATGCACCCACTGTGTTCACTGCATGATAGGTCAATTCATTGCACAGTTTAGAAATGCATATTGTTCTCAGGGGGAGGTTTGCATTATCAGAACTATGTTTAACCCCTTCACAAGATGGACAACAGTCTAGTGATTGGTTCATTATCGTGAGCTGAAATTATTACAACTCTTATGTTATAAGAATCACATGTTCTTACTGATTGAAACTAAGGTTTAACTTTAATAGACTGTAAAGTTAAAAGACTATCTTCTGAAAATAAGATGATAGAAAGCATTTATGGCTCTTAACCTCTATCTCATGATTATGATAGAACAAGTCCTCACAATTCCTGAACTCGACAGATTTAGTGTTGATTAAGGTTTGAAAACCAAGAATCATGTATTGTTCTTGAACAAGTCTCTCCAAAAATCACAAGGGCAGCTAAATTGAAAATCATCAAAGAAAAAGATGTGGACATAGTGGCAGAGCAATGACTGAGTTTCATTGAGAAACTGAGGTCTCCATCAAAGAAATGGAGAGTACCTTAAGTCATGAAGTGACTCAGGTTATCTCTGTTCAATTGGTCAAATCTACCAGGGAGATTTCACTGAGTAACTAGGGGTATTGGCCTCTGATCAAGGTATACCCATAACGTCAAAGGTGTAAATTATTCCTGTAGCTTTGATCAGAAATAGATATAGTAGTTTATGCTTAGTTTTTTTTTTAAAAACTAAGTCATCAAGTGTAGATAAGGGAGAGTGCACCCCCATTCCAGAGGAAGGAGATGTTCCCACTCCACCAAATCAAACACTAGATGCTGAATTTTATTGATATATCAAGTAGTGACCATGTACAAAAGAGGCGAAGCCTTAGAATACAAAGGGATGAGGAGCGGGCAGCAAAGTGTAAAAAATATAATGTGCAAGCTAAACAAGCTTCCTTCTGAAATTTGGAATGCCTTGAGCATCTGCAATAGCATAGCTTTTAGATATAATCGGCAGCTCCTTAAATGATTTTAATTCCATATTGCTTCTCTTGAGCACTGCGTAATTAGCCAAAGAATCCGCTAGCTGGTTCCCTTCTCTGTATGTATGTATGATAGGGCAGTGAAAAGATGTAAATAGTTGCTGAAGTTCTTCCCACCAAGGTAGCAAGGACCATGGGGGAGCTTTCTTCCGCTGCAGCATCTCAATTAACATAAGGGAATCAGAAAAGATAACTGTGACCAAGAGATTATGAAATCTTGCTAATCGAAGACCATCAAATAAAGCCCTGCCCTCAGCAACCATATTTGAACCAGCCCCATAAAAATAGGAAAAAGCCAGCTTCAACTGTCCTTGACAATTTCGCAAACAGCCCCCACCACCGGATAGTCCTGGATTGCCTTTACTTGCACCATCAATATGAAGAGAATAGCCAGCAGTAGGAGCCCTCCAGGTAATAGTAATGTAACTGGGTTTATAGCTGCTGACCGATATTTTAAATTCTCGGAATATGGATAAATGATCCAGCCTGGGAGGTTGTTTGAATCTGATCTGATGCACAATAGTTTTTGTATCAGCAAGTATTTGGTCCAAGATGGTTTCAAGCCTGATCTTTTTCCTTTCGTACTTTACAAGGCATCTGTATTTCCAGATATACCAGATTATCAAAACTGAAATAAGGAATGAAATAAAGCCCTTGGGAGTGCTCATGGCAGCTTCAGTCGCCGCTAACATCATTCTATCCTGAATTGCAGAAGTTTCCAAGCAATGTGTGTTGAGGATGGGAGCAAAACTATTCCACAAGAACTTGGCAGTATCACTATGCACAAATAAATGATCCTCATCTTCAATAGAGTAAGAAAGACAGCAAACACATTTTGAAGCCAGGGGTATACCACAATTTTGAATTCGTTTATCCACAGGCACTGCATGCTTAATAAGTTTCCAGCAAAAAAGAGATGCCCGGGGGGGAATTTTCTGGTTCCAAATCTTACTAAACAGAATACTATGATTTGAAGACTGTTCTTTAATAAAACTATAAGTGGACTTGATGCTGAAATTGCCTGAATTAGTAAGAGACCAGACCTGTTTGTCTTGTCCAGATCTAATACTGAACGACTGAGCTTCAACCTTTAATGTTTGATCTTCCAGAATCTGCCACACTGGATGTTGATGATTGGCCAAGGCTTCTTGAACTGACACATTTCCAGTTCCAGAAGACTGTTGAGTATTGCAAACTTCTTTCAAAGTCTTATTCTTGAACCATATGTCTTTCAAAAAGTTGGCAGATGAACCATCAAAAACAATCATTCTGGAATTAGCCAGCACAATGGACCGAGCTTTATCAAAGTCCTTAGTTTTAATACCCGCTGGGAAGGGGGTTTTGCAATCAGAAATATGAGATCCATGAAGGTATTTACTTCTCACAAATTTTGCCCAAAGAGAATTGCTCTGAATAGACAGCCAAATCTGTTTAACATAAAAGTACAGCTGTGATTCCATCAGACTACGAAAACCAAGACCACCATTGTCAAGAGGGTAGCACATTTTATCCCAAGAAAGCCAATGCCTCCTATGAGCATTCTCATATCCTTGCCAAAAGAAGTTTGTGCAAATATTACCAAGTTGCTTGAGTATGGAATAGGGAATAGAAGCAGCACTAGCAGTATACAAGGGAATAGAAGTAAGGACTGAGCGAATGAGGGTTTGCCTCCCAGCTTGAGATAAAACTTTACTTTGCCAGCCCGCAAGTCTGTCATTCACCTTGTCCAACAAATACTTAAAATGAGGTCTCTTAACAGTACCCTTAAAAAGGGGAATTCCCAGATATGTTAAGCTGCCTGATTTAAACTGATAACCTGTTAACTGAACAATTCTATCTATAGAATTACGGGCCATCTTCTTAGCAGCCATAATGCAACTTTTCCCTGCATTAATTTTTTGACCAGAAGATCTCTCATATTTCTCCAAAAAACTCAGCAGACATTTAATTGAAGTTTTACTACCATTCATGAAAATATTGGAGTCATCAGCATAGAGAATGTGCGTTATGGGTTGAACTCCCTGAGGAAGATGGTAATGCTTGCACTGACCACTGGAGAACAAATAACTAATCCCTCTACTCAAGACCTCCTCAGCAATAATAAAAAGCGCAGGAGCTAAAGGGTCTCCCTGGCGTACACCTCTGGAAGATTTGAAATAGCCACGGTTCTGACCATTAAAAGAGATAGAGAACCAGCAGTTTACAACTAACTGGGCAATCAAGGAAATGAACCTATTAGAGAAGCCAAAACATCTCAGCACTTTGAACAAAAAATCCCACTCAAGTCTATCATAAGCTTTTGCCATGTCTAACTTCAAAAGAATATTATGGCCTCTAACGGGCCTATCTATCTCCATGAACAGTTCTTTTGCCAGCAAGAAATTGTCTGTTATTTGCCTTCCACTGACAAACCCACTTTGTTCATTAGAAATGATAATGGGCAGTAGGGGTCTTAAACGATCACATATCACCTTGGAGATAATTTTATAAGCAAAATTACACAGGCTAATTGGACGGAAATCAGCAAAGGTAGAGGGATTTCTGATCTTTGGTATCAAACACAGGATGGTAGATGTGATACCTTGGGGTAGCCCCCATCCTTGAAAGAAGCTCTGAACAGCCTTGACTACATCATCCCCTACTATCTCCCAACAGTGGGAAAAGAAACCGCCAGTGTAACCATCAGGCCCGGGAGAGCTGTTAGCTGATAAGGAAAAGACTGCTGTCCTCACTTCTTCATCTGATGGAATATCACATAAGTGGGTGTTATCATCTTCTGTTATCAACCGGGGGATAACAGATACAATATTATCATTTACATAATGATCTTCAGAAGTTAATAGGGCCTGAAAGTAATCCACAGCACCATCAAGAATTTTGTCCTGTTCTTCCACCCAAATATCATTCACCTTCAATTTATGAATAAAATTCTTCTGCCTCCTAATCTTGGTATATTGATGAAAAAACTGAGTATTTCTGTCTCCACATGTCAGCCACTGTACTCTGGACTTTTGGAACCAAAAGATTTCTTCTCGAGCTAATACCTGACGCAAATGAGCATCTGCCTTTTGCAAAGCAATGCGGTTCTCCACTGTAGGATTTTCATCAAAATTTAATTGAGTTACCTCAACCTGGGCCTTAGCTTCATCCTTGGACTGATTAATGTTACCAAAAGTATCCTTATTCCAGGTTCTCAATGCAGCCCTCAGTCTTTTCAGCTTCATCTGAAGAGTGATGAAAGGATGAATATCATAATATATGCTAGTATTCCATTGTTGTTTCACAAAATGCAGAAAATCCTCATGCAGATGCCACATATGCTGATATATAAATCTCCCTAGACGCGTGGGAGTGGAAGGAGCAATCTGTATCAGCATTGGAGAGTGATCAGAAGGGCCTCTAGTTAAATGCCTGACTGTTAAATTCTGATTAAGTTGGAACCACATAGGGTTAAGTAGCACCCTGTCAAGTCTAGCTCTGATATGAGATGCCCCTGTCTGATTATTAGTCCAAGTAAAATTAGAACCAATATATCCGGAATCAGCTAGACCAATAGCAGAAATAAATCCCTGGAAATCAGACATGGCAGTCATTGAAGAAATTGTTCCACCAAGTTTCTCCTCAGGTGTCAAAATGTAATTAAAGTCACCTCCTATAATCCAGGGGATGCGAACATCCCGATTAAATTCCATAAGGGAGTCAAATAGAGATCTTCGGTCATTCATATTGCATGATGCATAGACCACAGTAAAGTATAAAGAAACCATATTATGCTCTTTAAGAGCCACAGTCAAAAATTGAGGATGATGTTCTATTATATCCAAATGAATGTGAGAATGATAAAAGAGCCAGATTTTGGATGAATCTCCATTATTTCCAACTACTGAAGGTAGCTTAATTCGCCGAGCCACACTAATGGCACGGTTAAAGTTTATTCTTGGTTCAGAAATAGCAGCTATGCAAATATTATAATCCTTTATATGTTGTGCCAAACTTCTAACAGTGGCATTATTTCCTATCCCCCTCACATTCCATATCAAAGCTGAATTAATCATGAACAACATTAGGAAAAGCATGGGCAGCTAATAACTTAGCTTTTGCCCTAGTTAGACGAGCATCACTAAACAGAACACCTGGTAAAACAGAGATCTCATCCGGTTTCATGTCCTGTGAAGAAGCCTTGGATTTTGAATCTTGGCTCAACATTCTGTAATTCTCTGTTGCAGATAAGGTAGAAATGTCTACCAAATTCTTCCTTGTGGTAATAAGAGTATCTTGACAAGCTGTAACTGATGGAAGACCCTGAGATAAGTTCTGTGTCTGTTCTGACTTTTGGTAAAGAGAGTCGGAATCTAAAGGTTTCTCTCTTAATTTCAATCCAACTTTATTCAAATCCTCACAGGCCATTCCACAAACAGGAAGTGAGCAGCCATTCGATCCCAGTAAATCTGGGTTATCTGGGGGAACAGAACACTCATGAAGCCCCTTCTGATTATCAGTCAAGTTAGAGGACCTAGATTGAATCCAGTCCTGCCTATGTACTTCATGTGCCGAATCATCCATCAAATGCACCAATGGAGAAAACCTGTTAGAAGTTGTTTCAGGGTGAGAATCCACATTTAAAGTAATATTCCGAGGCCTATACTCTTGATGAAGATCTTTTTGAGGATATGTAGTATCTTCCTTCTTCCGCAGCGCAGGCTGCTTTGAGCCTTGTTTCTTTTTACATTGGCTCTCCATGTGTCCTATTTTATGACAGCGAGTGCAAAGATGAGGAACTCTATGATAATTGATCTTTTGCCAGAAGCCACCTTCTTCCAAACCAATCCATATCCTCTCCTTCCTTTGCAAAGCTAAATCCATCTCAACGCAAACCAAAGCCTCCGAAGTCTCCATCAGAGCGGAGGTAGATTCATGAATTCGCAATACATTCCCAAAATTCCCTGCTATCGATCTGAGCATGTCATCATGGAAGAAATTGACCGGGAGAGAAGGAAACCCAATCCAGACAGGAACTATCGACAGGTCTGAATCGAACTAAAAATCATGAGACCATCTAAAAAATCAGAATAGAAAACCTTTTATATACAGGTTTTTAAGAATCAGTACTTGCAGCAAATCCTCTGCATTGCCAAGACGAATCAAAACATGTCTGGCATTCAGACGGCTAACGATGAAATCCGAAGTCAGATGAAGACGTTGAGAAATGCCTGATTTAATCTCAGGGATAGAAGGTCTACCATAGGAGCATTTAGCTATGACCGCATTGCGCAGATGCTCACAAGAGATGTGAATTTCTTCCTTGGAGAAATAAACTGTAGGTTCTCCTTTTTCTGTGAAGGCCGGCGTCTTGACTTGGAATGAAGCTTGCAGCCGGGTCTTAGAATCCATAAGGATTTGAGCAAAAGATCTCCGGGAGACATTTTGCAGCTCCACAGCCTGATCACCACGATCTTGGGAGATCTGCGAAGAAGATGTCTCCCCCACCGCATCGACCATGGCCGGCGGGGAGGGGACGGATAGAAAGGGAGGAACGGTGGCGGGAAGAAACCAGAGCTTCTCTCACTAAAATTCTAGAGAGAGAATGCCCGTCCGGCCTCTAGTTTATGCTTAGTAACTGGGAGTATTAGTCTCTAATCAAGGTATACACCTAATGTCAACGGCATAAATAGTAGTTGCCTATTCAATAAGTTCCAGATTAAGAAGCATGTGAATGAAATTGTTGTAACCCTTAAAAACAAATTCCATTGAGTGTCAATTGTTTAATCTCAATACATGTTCTGGTGTCTTTCCTTACCTTTCACTTCCTCTGAAGTTACTAGGGTCTTGTATCGACCTAGACTATTATGGTCATGTGACTTAAGTTCATTGCTATAACGGAAGTATATGATCCTATCTCGGACAGCCAGTTCTTTCTCCTCACCTCTCTATCACTGTTAAACCTAATTGACATCAAGAAAGCTATTGCTCGATTCATATATTTTAAGGATTGTGTCATAATGTGCTCACATTCTGAACTGCCACATAGAACGTTGCTCCTGTCTTTCCTTCTTATTTGCTGATGGCAAAGGGGGAGAATGTGCAAAGTGGTGATGGGAGATGAACTGAGTCTCATGTAGTACATAAGTCTGTGCTTGCATGACATCTATTCATTGTGTTGCCATCATCAAAAAGGGGGGGATTGTTGTGCCCCCTATGCTTGATGACGTTATATTGTTTTGATGATAGCAACCACTAATGAATCATGTAAGATTAGAACTCTGCATGCTTTATTGTTCTTCATACTCTAGCATATATACTGTGTGCGTTTGCACAGTATGGGCATTGCGTTGACGCAGTCATATAGTGCATCGTCTGTTCTCTGCATCAGGTCAATTCTAGTTCGTGCATAGCTTGCATTGGTGCATTAATTTTAGTTGCACGCCACATAGTCAGTGCATTGACCATCTCAAGCATATCTCTAATTGATGTCTGTTTGCAAGTGTTAGCCAAAGTTAGTGCACTCGTTGGTCCATGCATACACTAAGCCTGCACGGTTGCTTTGTTGACTGAGCAAGTCTATACATCCATTCGCCGTCAACTGTGCAAGTCTATACATCTGTTAGCTCAGCTCGTGGCTTAGTCTGCACACTTCTTGCTATTATGTTCGTGCTGTAGTGCAGCAAGTTTGTACATTGCGTGAACATTGCATCTGTCAAGTCGGAACATCGCTGCTTGATATCAAGTATGTACAGCCCGTGCTCTTCATGCATGCACATAGTCAGTACATTCGGGTGTTTCATGCAGAGTCTGCACATTCTTTACTATCTTGCCCATGCGTCATTCTAGCAAAGTCCGTACATGGCTCTGCGCATTATATACAAAGTCTATACACTCTTACCATGCATTCAAAGTCTATACATCCCATTGCTGGTACGAGTGGTTAAGTTCATGCATCATCAACTTCAGCAAGTCTGTACATTGGTGTCGCATGCACACCAAGTCCATACACTCCCTGATGGCATGCTTGTGCATTCATTATCAATGTGCATACTTTACTTTATGCATACTGCATTACATGCATTCAAAGTCTGTATACTCGTAAAAGGCATGTCTGTGTACTCAATCTCGATGTTCATACCTTCCTATCTGCTACATCATGTCTGTACACGTTTGGTTCAAAACTCAAACTTACTCGATGCATTATCTTCTGCTCTTTCAGACTGCTCATTGACTGCTACTCGAGGAGCTTAAGGAGGGCACATGATCCGAGGATAAGGGGAGTACCAGGATCGTGACACGTGTAATGCAGCAGGCTGAAATACTGCCACGTGGTAGAATCAATTGGGCGGGAATCGTGGAGGACACACGCCCAACACTCTGTTACTGCTATAAAAAGAAGACTTCTCCATCTAGAGAAGATGATCGAAAAAAAAAAGAAGATCTGTGAGATCTATTAAGAACAGAAGAAAAAGGGAGAGTGCAGCAGAGAAGAAAAGAAACGATCCAGAGAGAAGAGAAAAAGAGAATTGAGTGAGAGGAGTCTGAGGGATTTTTATGATTGTTCATCAGTTTCTTGGTTCAGATACCAGAACTGAAATTGCTCATTGTGAGCTACATTCCATTTGAATTTTCTTATTTTTTGTCTGTTTCCATTTTGTTTTCTGAAACCTTGTTTTCAAGCTGTTAGTCAGCGGAGCTAAGCTGTATTGCTCAGCAGGCGAGGTGGATACCTCGGACAGCCAAGCTATATTGCTCAACGGGCAGAGGAGAGTTTCCTCTGGACGGGTGAAGCTGTAAGTCCCCAGCAGTTTTAGGCAAGCTGTAAGGCTCAGCGGTTGAAGCTGTGAATCAGCAGTTGAAGCCACATTCCTATTAGGAGTGTGGGGTGGATGTAGATCTCGGGTTTGAGATCGAACCACCTTAAAAATCTCCTGCCCACTGTGTGTGCTTGTCTTGAGATTAAATGTGCATCTTGATCATCTCATTTATCCGCTGTAGATGCATGCTTAAGATCGTTTGAGCTTAGATCTGTTTCAGTTGACTCTCTCGGTGATCACTCTCGTGTGCCTTTTTGCTGTCCAACAGCAGCTTGAATTATTTCCGCACTAGTTATCACTACAGTGGATTTTAGTGGGTAACTGATCTATTCACCCCCCTCTAGATCCTTCATCAATTCCCCATCACAAACCACATGTATGCACGATGAACATGGTGGGACAAGATAACAACGCGGTGGGACAACACATGGTTGGGACAAGAATATGAGGGTTGACCACACGGTTGGGACAACACACATGACATAGAGAGACGACTAACAACATATGCAAGACAACTAATAACATGCGTGGGATGACACAGAAGGACATAAACACGTGACAAGGGCACATCGGGATGAAAGACATGACAAATACGCCCTTGAATCAAAGCCCAAGATCAGAATGAAGTAGAACTGCGAGGTTCATAGTCATGAGGCAATGCCTTCTCATAAAGATATGATCATTGCAAACAAAAGTTGAGAAGGACACAAGCTTCAGAATAGATCGAGAGAGTAGATTGAAAGTGGAGAGCAGAACAGATCGAAAGACATGGACAAGAGGCAGAGCGTATGATGAGGAGCAAGGAAGCTCGAACACTTGAAACCTGCACACTTCACAAATGAATTATATATCTGTCTTCAAAACAAATAGATAAAAAGGAACAAAAGATAAATATTTTTAGATTTTTGTTATTTTTAGATTTTTTAGATTTTTTTGACAATATCTGGATTTTTTGGATTTTTGACATATTTGATTTTTTTGGAATTTTTGACATCTTTTTTTAAATATCTGATTTTTTTATTTTTGAAATATATCAATCTGCAGCACCTAAAGATGGACTCAAACTACTGGTTAGGGATCGTCACACCTCCCCTCTCATTAAAGACTTCCCTTAAGTAGGGCGTGCATGTGAGGGTGGCTCGCCACAACCAACCGCCTCTAAAGAACGGTGCCCCTACTAAGGCCATACCTAGGATTCAACACAGTCTAACAGGGAGAAGTAGAAGAAAAATTGGAGAGAAGCTTTATGCAGGATGTGAGATATCGAGACTCGACTTCCTTCCAAGGCACTATCCCTCAAAGATACAGTCTGTTGTGCCGGGACTTTGTGTCTTTGATTTTGAGACCCATATTTACTAGGCACGCGTGCGATCAGGCTCATGATGTCCCACGGGGAACTGTACTGCCACTCTTGCCATGCCTTCGATTCATAATTTTGAGTAATTTGATTTACTTCTTCATTTTCTTTTGATAGCCCTTATTGGCTAGATATTGCATGAAAGCTCATTTTTAAGGGTCAAGACTGCCCCTATTTGAGACCTCCATCGTATTAGGGAGCACCTAGGTTGGTCATCTCATCCATCCATCTATTGCCCTTGCAGTCGATCGAGCAGAGAAAAGAAAAGACCTTTGTGCATACCCAAAGTATGGCCAAAGCAGCAACGGTGTGCCTCAAAGATATCGGCTATGGCTTGCCGTGTGGTGTGTGAAAAACCCGTACAAAAGGTCACCCTCAACGATCGGGGAAAGAACTAGACTCCTAGCGTGGAGCTATCACCAGCCTAAGGATGCTGCAGAAGTGAACTCATTTTGACTAAAATAAGCAAACTTAATGAACTAAAGCCACTCAAACCATGTTGAGGAAATAACATTATCTTAACCATGCGCAGGAATAACAATGATAGAGATAATAGCATATTTTTGCACAAAATAAAGATACCTTGCAAATCCATAGCGTGGAAACCAGCGTCCTAAAGCGATCTTGACCATCGAGCTTTTGAGCATCACGAGCTTTGTATTCCTTGATTGACAAGATAAAGTGGGAGAGGACAGCAAAGGGTTAAAGATTCCTCTACACGGAGGAGCGGCAGACACTAAACTGGACGAAGAAGGATTAAAAAGGAATAGAGACGAGGGATAGAACTCTCTCGTTAAGGCGCGGAGACCCTGATAACAAGGAACCAGATACAGAATAAATAGATCAACTGAGATCAAGGCAGACTAAAGCCCCAAAAATAGCAAGAAAAAGGGTGATGACCCTGAAATGGTGAAGAGGAGTGAATAGGAAGGTGAGAAGGAAAATCATCCGACATGATCAGAGAAGGAGAGTTGTGGACATCCGACAGGGTCGGAGAAGAAGAATGAGGACCACCCGACAGAGTCAGGGAAAGAGAATCATAGACACCCGACAAGGTCAGGGAAGGAGAACGAGAATCACCCGGTAGGGTCAGGGAAGGAGAGTAAGAACCCGGAGATACTGGAGGAGAAGAATCAGAAGATGTCCCAGGATTGGGATGATGAGAGGGCATAGGCCGAGGCCTAAAATTGTGAGAGAAGGGGAAATCCGGAGACTCTGGATGGGAAGAAGAGAAGAAGATCATGGAAACATGATTGGAGGAGGGGAGATACACCACCCAAGGGTGGGAATTGAGTAGGAAAAAAGATGAGGAATGGAATGAAGAAGAAGAAGGAGAAGTGGACCCCCCGAGTGAACAACTGACCACCATTAAACTTGTGCCGCCGCCTCTTTTTGGCCGAAATATCTTGAACACGGACCCACCTAGCGCGGATCCAGACTTTTGGCCTTCTTATCTTGCAACATCTTCTCAAATAATGAGCCCATCTGGCAGAGGGCCTGGCCCGATTATGAATACGCAGCTTTATCGGGATGATTACCCCTAGACACCCGGTGCAAACATGTAGACATTCTTGGACAAATAATTCCTCAAAATGATGAATATTAGAAAACCACGGAGTTCTGTCACTTGGCACTAGCAGCATGAGATTCAACAACTTCTCTCGGCAATCAGACCTGAAGCATAACTCCCTTGATAGAAGAGAAGGACAGAACTGAGGGAGAGAAATACATGGCATTGACGTGGCCGGCATACTGATAAACTGAGAGAGATTGCATAGAATGTGCAGAATGTCCTTTGATAGTATGGAAGATACGGCCAATTGCCCCTTGAACATGAAATTAATAATCTGCTTGGCGGCCGTATGAGTTAACACGATACGAGTGGAGAACCCTTCTTGGCCAGTAATCTGAACTGCGACGAAGCGATAAGAAATAACAACATCAATGGTAAGACCCCCGGCGGGCAAGGAGACTGCCACCGGTCTCACTTGAGATAAAACTGGCACCAATGAGAAGGAACTCTTCTTGGCAACCATCATTGGAAGTTGAGGCTCATCATCCCCAAAATAGCCAAGAATCAGGACACGGATTGGCATCCGACAGATGAAATCTTGGAACTTGAAAGGTATAATCGGCGAAGCATCATCCTGACTCGGCTCATTGTCTCCATGGGGACCAGACCCAAGGGGCACCAAAGGTAGTGCACACCTGCTCCGTAGGGCGGAAGTAGGTAGAGAAGTGGTAGTAAGAGGTTTGATAAGTAGTGGCGGTGAAGGCTTCGAAGATGTAGAGGCCTCAGGTGGTGGAAGGATAGCGGCGATGACTGGCTCGGGCGAAGGTGAAGGCGAAAGCAGAGCTTGCTCAGGCTCGGGCAGCAAGAAAGATGGAGGAGAGGGCGGAGACGGTAAAGGCAATGGAGGTGATAGAGATGGTGGAGGTGGTGATGTGGGTAATGGGATTGGTGATGTAGGTGCTGATGCGGGCAATGAGGGTAATGTTGGTGGTGGAGATGGTGGAGAGGGTGAAGGTGCAGTGGAAAGCCGTGGGGCCCAACGTTGACGTATTGACACAACGCATCGAGCAGTAGTGGAAGTGGCGGCGAGAGAAGAAGGGGAGGCACTAGCCTGAGCAGAGGCTTGGGTTTGTGGAGGGGTAGGAGATGGTGAAGGTAACGGGGTAGGCGATGGATTAGGTGAAAGAACAGGTGATAGAGCAGGTGCAACGCTAGATGAGGGATCACAGGGGTGCCCCTGGCCTTGTAGAGACGGAGACGGCTGCCTAGGCGGCGCTTGCTGCTGTTGCTGCTTATTGCAGAGATATAAAATGACCTTGCGAATGGCGGCCCAATCAATCCTCTTATGATCTTCCAGATCATAAATATAATCCCGGAACTCGGGGCAATCCTCGACCAAATGCCCTTGTTGACAATGAAAATCACAGAACTGAAACATATTCCCGACCGCGGGTTGGTAAGGCACAACTGGAGGGAGCGAAAACGCGTGAGTGGCCATCAAAGCCCTAAAAATATCGGTAAAATACTCCGGCAACGGAGAGCGAGGAGGAGCCTACTTCGGGCTAGGGGGATGCCGAGGGATATGTGATGGAGATGGTTGTGGCGGTTGGGTTGGCAAGGGTGCGTGGCTAGTGGAAGGACTCGGTGGAGGCATATGTGGAGCGGGAAGGGAGATAGGAGGTATGTAGACGGCATCCACCTGCTCGGGGTGTGATGTTCCCTTGATCAGAGGGGAAGACACAGGCAGAGACACATGTGGGTATGTAGAGGCGGAGTGCTGACTTGTGGAGGGTTGGTATGTGGAAGGTGAAGGTTGATATGTGGAGGGAGATGTAGATGGCGGGATGTGTGGAGATGTAGAAGGCGGAAAAGACTCGGGGTCAAGAGAATCTTGGAGTTGTTGGCGGATGAAGCGGGCTCAGCTATAAAGTTGTTTCCAGGAGGTAATATTGTTGACGGCTAAGATAAACCGATACTCGGGCGTCACATTAGATATTAGCATCTTGATTTGTTCTTGCTCCGGAATGTGCCCCGGCACTTGCGCGGCAAGGCGACGCCAGCGGTCGGCAAAGGTGCAGAAATCCTCTTCGGGCTTCATCTTCTCGTGGGCCAGATCTGTTGAAGTTAGATGGAAGGCTCTATCACCACAGGATGTGGATCTAGAGGGGGGGTGAATAGATCAACTGGCTATTTAAAAAATTAGGCCTAGAATCAAATGCGGAATTAGAAGAACACTAAACGAACACAGCCAATGCACCGAATAAAACACACAAGATCTGCTGAACAAGCAATCAAACACACGAGAGGCACAAGGCTTTTAGGTGGTTCGGTCAATCCGACCTACGTCCACCCCACATTCAACTCGAATGTGGATTACTGCTGATACACAGCTTCAATCTGCTGGGCACTACAGCTTGCCAACAACGGCTGCGGCTTACAGCTTATCCGACCAGAGGAACACCCTCTGCAACAGCTGAGCTTCACAGCTTGCTCTGTTGGGCACTACCGCTTAGCCGACCAGAGGTAACACCTCTGCAACCCACTGCCTCACAGCTTGAAACCGCTGACTAACAGCTTGGTAGAATAAGAGTTTTCAAAGAGAAAATAGCAAGACTGAAAACAAATAAAACACACAATCGAATGGAAGAAAACCAAAATGACTGTAGCTCAAAGTTGAGCAATATCAGCTCTGGTAACTGGACCAAGAGACTGATTCACAAGCTCTCATATAACTCTCTCAACTCATCTCTTCTCACTTTCTTCTTCTCTCCTTTTCTTCTTCTCTGCTTTTCTTCCTCTCACAGTGGATCTCGGTGGCTGCTGCTTCAGACTGGATGTATATACTTCGCCAACTTCGATCAGCCTTTTCAGAAGATGAAGACTACTATATATAACAGCAGCAGGTGGATAAGGGCGCGTGGCTTCCACATTTCCCGCCCAAGTGAATTCGCCAGATCCGAGGCAATTCCATCCACGTGTCAGCATCTGCACACCTCGTCCTCCTGGGATCACGAGCCATGTCAGCAATCTCAGTAGAGAATCCCTGTCAGACAGAGTATCGGATGATCATATTAAATAACAACTCTGTATAGACTTATTAGAAGAACTGCGTTGTATAGACTTCATATAAGTGAAAGCGATGTACAGACTTGCTGTATGAAGCAACCGCCGTACAGACTTAGGTGATATGAAGACTGTCAATGTATAGACTAAGTGAAGATCAATGCAATGTACAGACTTCGCAAATGAAGATGCAATGTGTAGACTTCATGAATCATAATGCAATGTGTAGACTTCAGTGAGAAGATGCAATGTGTAGACTTCAGTGAGACTCAATTGAAGACAGACGATGTATAGACTTCAGAACTGATGCACGATGTACATACTTCATGAGACTCGAATGAAGACAAGCGATGTATAGACTTCACGACTGATGGATGCAATGTACAGACTTTGCAAGATGTGAAGGACTTGAGTGTATAGACTTCACGATGTGAAGACTTGTCAGCAAAGGACTGTACAGGCTTGAGGTGAAGACATATGTATAGACTTTCTAAACGAACGGCTGTATAGACTTGAAGCAATGGAAAACATCGACTGTATAGACTTTGAAATGCAACGTAGGTAAAGGCATCGATGTATAGACTTCGAAGCTGAACGTAGGTAAATAACCCAATGTGCAGACTTTGAATAGCAACGAAGGAACAGATGCCAATGTACAGACTTTGGCAAACAGCGATGTACAGACTTGGCCAAACAGTCCAATGTATAGACTTGAGGCATGGAGGCCAATGCACAGACTTTACCTCGTGCAAGCTACAGTGAATGAATGTATAGACTTCGAACTCTTGAGCTCTGCATAGACTTTGCAGTCAACATGCGATGTATAGACTTTGGAGTCTGAGACCAATGTACAGACTTTGTAAAACAGAAGCCTGTATAGACTTGGAAGATCAAGACGCTAAGGAAGATGATACACTCTACATGTAGATGGTGCTTCGAAAGGAAACCCGGGAAAGAGTGGAGGAGGAGGATGCATCAGAGATCCAGCTGGTAGACTCATAGTTGGGTTCTCATTCTTCTATGGTTCTGGCAATAGTCTGCTGGCTGAGGCTAGGGCCCTGCATGATGGACTCTCTATTGCAAAGCAAAGTAGATTAAAACTGGCAGAAATATACTCCGACTGTGCACTTCTAGTTGATGCAGTGAACAAGTCTTCCAATCCTAGCTGGATGATCATTCCTTGGTGGAGGAAAATCATTGAATTGACTCAGGAAAGTGGTTGCCAAATACAACATACCTTTAGAGAGGGTAATAAAGTGGCAGACTCATTGGCTAACTATGCTTGCTTGGCTGCCGAGAATAAGATATTCATGCATGAAAAGGAGCTCCCACAGCTGGCGAGGGGAACACTTAGGGTTGATAAAGCTGGTTTGCCAGCCTTTCGTTGTATGTAACCTTAAGTAGCTAGAGGTTATGATTGTCACACTTTATCGGGCTGAAAGCCCTGCTTGTCCTTTTGGGGACTGCCCCTTGGTCAATGTAATCTCTTCATATATCAATAAAATTAAAGCCGCAATCATTTCCTGTGGGAGTGAGAACATTCCCCCTCTTTGAGGGTGGGGTGCACTCGACCAGTGAATGATATGTTGGTCGGTTTTAGTGAAAAAAATAAGGAAGATGATCATTGTACAGACTTAGATGCCATTGACAAATGCATGCTACAGTCCAATGTGTGGACTTACATGAGACGCTCATTGAGACGCTCAATGTACAGACTTCGCCTGACATCGTCCAATGTACAGACTTTGCCTTAGACTCTAAATGAGATGGACAGTGTATAGACTTAGCCAATGCAATGAGTTGACGCAGTCCAATGTACAGACTTTCAAGCCCGAAGGCCAATGTGTGGACTTGCATGAGACGCTCATTGAGACGCTCAATGTACAGACTTCGCCTTAGACTCTAAATGAGACGGACAGTGTATAGACTATGCAATGCACTGTGGATGTATGGACTTTGCAGTCGACGGGCAATGTGTAGACTATGCACAAACAGATGAGTCGACTCATGAGAACAGGGGGTCGACCCATAACAATGTATACACTTTGCAATCGACAGGCAATGTACACACTTGCTAGGATGCTGCAAGAGACACGGACAGTGTACAGACTTACGTTACTGTAGCAATGTATATACTTTGAGACTTTGAGTGTGTGTTCAGTGTGAAAACAAGATAAAATGCATAGCACACACACAGACAATCTGATAAAGTAATTTCATCAAAACATAAACAGTGTTGCCAATCAATCAAAACAATATGTTGCCATATGAAGTAAAGTTACATGTCAACACCATCAACACAGAGGAGTCACAACAAGATCCACCATAGAATACCTAGGCCCGACCTGGTTCTGATACTACTAAATAAACTTCTCTTGAACGGCTTGAAACCTTACAACTTGCTCTTGCGGAAGAGAGAAGAACCAATCCCAAGCCAGGCCTTCCAATGACAGACCAAACAAGTAAGCCATCAAGCATTGGTCATGTCGAAACTGGGCTGATTCATAGAGGAACTCCTTAATATGCACATACGGGTCACCGACTCCACCATAGCGGCGATATGCGGGAATTTGTGAGGATGGCGGGAGCCGAAGATTTTGAAATACGAATGGAACACTTAAGGACGTTTTGGGATCAATTTGGTGTTGGAGCTAATCAAGTTGGCGTTGAGCTTGAGCAATCATCTCCTAGGTAGGGAGAGATCGAGAGTAATGCGGGCTAGCCTGAGCAAGAGGTTGTGAATTAGGACCGGAATGATGGTAATTGGCCGGATAAGAGGATCCGGGCTGAGAAGAAGATGGCCTAATCCGGGAGTGGAAGGATATGCGGGCCTGGAAGAATCATGAACATAAGAATAAGGACCCATTGGGCCAGAAGCAACATGGGTAGAAGGATGAGGACCGTTAAGATATAATTGGCTATTGGAAATCGGGCCAGCCGTAGGGGAAGAAGAAGGAGGTCCATGAAGATAGGAAGGCCCATTATGAGAAGAAGGACCGTTAAGATGATTCGCAATGAGACGTTGGGCCTGGGCCGGGTCTATTTGGCAAACAAGGCTTGATAGATGGGCCATGAGATTAGCTTGTTCCTCAGATGGGTCAGAGGGACCACGGGAAGATGGGCCCGCGTGGGAAGAGGATTCCACGCGGGGATAGGATGAATATTGGGAAGAAGAATGATACAAGGGGTTAGAATGATGCTCCATGAGGGCAAATGGAGACTTAATACAAGAATATCAAAGAGAATACAAGTGGGGAAGCAAGGGCTTTATGGGCTTGAAAATAAGGGGGGACTGACCCACTAATGCAAAGACCAAGGGAGAATGGGACTGGTCAATGGACTAGACAATAGACACACAAAATGAGTTAACCTAAATGAGCCTACCAACGGCGAAACATGTGGATGACGAAAGAATGCAACACAAACACCACTAATGGGCCTGGACAAGCCCAAACAACACAGACAATGCAATGTGAGAGTTTTCACCTAAGCCAAACAAGTTAAAATGATGGGAATTATTTTAGAATTTTAATGGGCCTTTTAATGATGTAAGTTAAGAATAATTCCCTCAAGATAAGAATCCTATGGGAATAAGGTCCAAACTTTGGTTTGACTATTGTTTACTCCCTCACACGTATACAGATGCAAGCCTAAGGGGTGAAAAAGGTACAATCGGCCCGGCGTCCGTGAGGGAATCCACGGCTCGCGGGGAATTACGGAGGTCTCGGATAAGATCACCTAGTCGAGCCCAAGGAATATGGGATCTAGAGGATCACTTACCAAGGGGGAATGCAACTATGATATGGAAATATACATGATCCTATGTGCACCGGAGTGCATGCAAATGCTAGCCTAAATCTAATAAATCAAGATATAATGCACATATGCAAACACAACAATATGGATGCAAACAATACGAACAATACGAACATGAAATGCTATCTAAACATGGATATACACACCAAAATCATAGAAAAGCATGGACAAAGTGATGGGCACTAGAGGTCCCACCGTGATCGCCAGAAAAGCTGTGGGTGTAGAAATATGGTACGTGACGTCACAAGTCACATGAACAAGCATATGTGTATAAGTGATAACATAATGTGCCAATCAAGTGAACATCATGAACATGTGACTATGAAAACATGGTAACATGATCATATAGGAATGAAACGGCAACAAAAGATGTAGAAGAATACCGTGATCGCCACCAAGGAAAGACAACGCCAAAGGATATGAAAGAAGACTATGTGCGTTGTGTACCATGGAAAAAGAAGATGATCGCGCTAATATAAATAATGCGGGGATAATGTGGATTACCTCTCCTCGCCTTCCAGCCGGCTAGAAGGTAAGGGCCTCAATTTCCATACTTTCCTGCGAAACAAAGACAACACAAAATGCGAAACCCATTAGAAAATGCTAAGTGTAGAAATCTGCCCAAGTGCATAAACTAACACGAAAGATTGAGGGCAAACTTACCGGGGGAGGGTTTTTAACCCCTATGGAAGGGTGGAAATAATGTGTGTGTATATTGTGATGAGACTAACATGCAGAGATTGGGATGACTCATGCAGGAACAGTGCAGAAAATTGTGTAAACTGTGCTAATAGGGTGCAAAGATCGGTGCAAACATCAGGGCAAACGAAGTCAAAATAGGGTGCAAATTGGGGTGACTAAAGACTTGAGTGTTGTGAAGAAGTAGAAATAAGAATCACTCCAAAAGGAGGTCTGGACAGAAAGTTATGACGTCGGAGATTTGGGGAAAAATGCAGACAGTGCAGAAAAAGGCCGAACAGTGCACAAATCAGACCCAAAGAATGATAAATATCTTGCAGAATAAGACACCAAAAAGGGAAAGAAAGGAGGCTATAGAAAGGTGGGAATATTGTGGTGAAATTAGGACAAAAAAAATGGTTTAAAACGGGGAAGACAGTAGTGAAAAATGGGGTGAAAAACACAAGAAAACAAAGAGGTGCAGAACATAAAAGAACAAAGACTAAGTGAAAATAGAATGAAAGTGCAAAAATGATGGAGAAAAATATGCATGAAGATGACAAGATAATTAGCCCAGAATGGAGGAAAATGAAGATTATACTTCCCTTAAGAGCCCGGAGTTGAAGGACTGGATCAGAAGTGTACTATGGCCTCGCTCTGGCGAGGCAAACGTGCCCCCGTCGCAAGAAGTCTGGGTTTCAGATAAGTGTAGAACAGAGTGGTGAAACCTGAAAAGTTGGGGCTTGGAAAAGGGGGAAAAGATGAGAGAAATAAGACACACATATAATCAAAACGAAGCTAATACTCCCCTCTTCAAGATGGAGTTGAAAGAGGACGAAGAGGATGAAGCGTGACTCCGCCCCGGCTTGATGAACATGCCCCCGTCGTGGAGTTGTAACAGAAAACTAGAAAACTGTGATGATTTGCCAAAAGTATGGGCGAAGTTGAGAGGGCAAATGATGATGAAATGGAGCAAATAAAGAACCAAAATGAAGCTTATACTTCCCTCTTCAGGCTTGGGTCGAAGGAGGATAAAGACAGTGTAGCATGGCTTCGACGTTGCCTTGGAAACGCGCCCCCGTCGCAACTGCAAACTGGGCAGTTTATATAGAGTTTTCAGAAAAAGCCCCAACTTCCTCTCACGATTCCCGGAGATATAGTCCAAGATAAATCGAGTTCTTTGGATCAAACTCGAGATAATACTAAGGACAAGAGATAAGAACAAGTGGGACTCGATTTGGAGGAGGATTCTAAAAGTTATGGCTCTTGGAAGGAGGCCACGTCGAGCAGGAAAATAATGTTTTACTTATACTAGGATGCTTAAATCCAGATCTTTCAACCAAGATTCTGAGAGATATAGTCAATGAAAATTTGAGTTCTATGGATCAAACTCGAGATAATCCAAAGGACAAGAGATAGAAACAAACGGGGGTCAATTCGGAGTTGTATTCTAGAAGTTACAGCCGCCGCAAGATAGGCCCATCGTACAGAATTGAGGCAGAGTCCAATGCAGGCTGGACTCTTAGCGGTTTGCTTAGCCAACAAACGGTCGGTCGACCGACCGTTTGCAATAAGAAACGGTCGTTTGCATGACCATTTGCAGTCTGCTGAAAAAATGGGAATAACTTAAAATCGGTGCAGAACTAGCTAATGGTGTAGAAGAAGAAGTTGTAGATCTTGAAAAATCGAACAACTTTAGTGAAGGACACTTTTTGAATAGAAGAACAAAAGGGGATGAAAAGGGGCTGCATTCAGGACTGCGCAATGAAAGGGGCTGAATGCTTGATGGAAATGGGCCTAAATTGGCTGCAAGTCAACTTGGAAGACCGGAAGTTGATAAGATAAGCTCCAGGGCTCTAAGAAATCATGATCTCTAAGGCTCAAAAGCTAAATAACAATGAAATGGGCTCGAAATCCATCTAAGGAAGGCTCCAAAATAATGGGTAATTCGGGACATCAAAAATGATGAATAAGAGAAATGACGTAACTTGCGGACTAAAAATGGGTGTCAACACGCTCGAGCTGTCAAGCAGAAGTTAAGGCGACTTCACCCAAAGCTCGCACTCAAAGTCAAAGAAGAAGTGGACAAGCTCCATAAGGCCAAGTTCATCAGGGTAGTTTTGTATCCACAATGGGTAGCCAATATCGTCCCCGTTATGAAGAAGGACAGTAGGGTCCGTATCTGCATAGATTTTTGTGACCTTAATCGTGCTTACCCAAAGGACGATTTTCCTCTCCCACACATAGATGTCCTGGTGGACAACACCGCCGGCTACTAGATGCTTTCCTTCATGGATGGTTTCTCGGGGTACAACCAGATCCGCTTGGCGGAGGAAGACCAGGAGAAAACTTCTTTTACCACTCAGTGGGGGACTTACTGCTACGTCGTCATGCCCTTCGGTCTCAAGAACGCAGGGGCAACATACCAAAGGGCGATGATGGCCACTTCCACGACATGATGCACATCTATATGGAAGTATATGTGGATGACATTCTGGTCAAGTCCAAGACCAGGAGTGGCCATGCGAAATCCTCCGGGCAGTTCTCCAAAGGTCTCGGGAGCATCAGCTCAAGATGAACCCCAAGAAATGCAAATTCGGGGTATCTTCAGGTAAGCTTTTAGGGTTCATAGTCAGCCAAAGAGAAATCAAGATCGACCCTAAGAAAGCCAAGGACATTGCCGAAATGCTTCCTCCCAATAATATCAAGGAAGTCCGTGGTCTAATTGGGCATTTGTAATTTATTAGGAGATTTATATCTCACCATTCTCAGCGATGCAAGCCCTTTTATGACATGTTGAAAGGAGAGGCCAAGTTTGATTGGAACGATAAATATCAAAAGGCCTTTGATGACCTGAAGAGCTATCTCTTAAATCCTCCTAGTCTGGCACCCCCGGTCCCGAGTCATCCTCTGTTGCTCTACGTCTCCACCACGGAAGAATCTATCGGAGTAGTATTGGCACAATATGACGATGCCAAGAGGGAGCGCGCAATCTATTATCTATCCAAACTATTCAATGAAGCTGAACAGCGATACACTGCCATGAAAAGACTTGCGGGACCGTCGTCTGGGTCACCCAAAAGCTAAAGCACTATTTTTTGGCACATGAAGTGAAGCTCTTGGTGCGAATGGACCCAATTAAATACTTGTTGGAAAAACCCGCATTAACTGATCGATTAGTGAGATGACAAAGTTTTCTCAACCAATTTGACATCACCTACGTCAGTCAGAAGGCGGTCAAGGGGCACGCCATTGCCGGGCACCTTGCTCATCATCCACTCCCTATGTTCTCCCCTGTCGACGAGAGTTTCCCGGACAAAGAGTTAGGAGCCATCATAGATGGTGAACCTTCGTGGATTCTTTACTTCGACGGTACACTTAACTCTAAAGGTTGTGGAATTGGAGCCGTTCTTAAATCTCTGGATGGTGTTATCATTCCCCGTGCTTGTCAGTTAACCTTCTCTACCGCAAATAACATGGCAGAATATGAGGTGCTCCTCACATGCTTAAAAATGGCATTGGCACTCGGAGTTAAGGAGCTCGAATCATCAGAGACTCCTAGCTTATACTCCGGCAATCCCTCAGCAAGTACCAAACCCGAGACCCGAAGTTAAAACCCTACTGGGACTTAGTTTGTAAGGTAGTCCGGCGGTTTAGGAAGCTAACCCTAGTGCACACCCCTAGGGCTCAAAACATTCTAGCCGATGCTTTGGCTTCTCTAGCATCTTCTCTCCCAATTCTCGGTGAAAAACCATCAGCTACTGTCATGGTGCAAAGAATGCATACTCCTTCACATTCAGATCCTTGATTCCAACAGTTCTCCGAGTCCTCTCTTCAAGTCCATGTTATCTCTCATGAACCCGAAGTAGACCTCGAGAGTAATCCTTGGTTCTTTGACATCAAAAATTATCTCCGAGATGGATCCTTCCCTGATTATGCTACTACCCTCGATCGACGAGCCATCCGTCGAGCCGCGGAGCGTTTCGCCATCATGGGTGATCTCTTGCACCGCAAATCCTTTAGTGGAGTTTACGTCCGCTATCTTGATGAGACCGAATCTCATGCAATTGTCGAAGGTGCACACTCCAGTGAATGAGGTGGCCATGTAAATGGTCACATGCTTGCTTAGAAACTCCTTCGGTAATACTATTAGCCTACCATGCATGAGGACTGTGCCCGTTATGTCCGTCATTACACCAAATGTCAACTCCATGCGGACAAGGTCCATGCTCCCTCATCCTCACTCCACCCTCTTATAGCTCCCTGGCCCTTCGCCATGTGGGCATTTGATGCAGTCGGTCCCTTGGAGGACAGAACTAGAGAAATTTGAAGAAAGTCCTTCATCCTCACCGCTACGGAGTATTTCATGAAATGGGCAGAAGTTGAGACATTCACAGAAGTCAAGGCATCAACGGTGGTAAAGTTCATCAAGCGCAACATCCTCGCCAGGTTCGGCGTTCCTCGTGACATCATCACTGACAATGGGCCGCAGTTCACATCCCAGGAACTCCGCGACATGTGTGGTAAATATGGCATCAAATTGTATCATTCATCTCCATACTACCCACAAGGAAACAGACAAGTTGAAGCTATAAATAAAACTCTCATCAAAATTATTAAGGAAACCTGCAAATGTCATCATTATTCAAACTGGCTAGATCGCCTCGTCGAGGCCCTTTGGGCTTACCGTACTTCTGTCCGAACTCCCACGGGTCAAACCCCGTATGCACTTACCTTTGGGACAGAGGTGGTACTCCCATATGAGATATTCATTCCCTCACTAAGAGTGCAGTTGGATCCCGAGCTCGATCCCGAGCAACGCCGAGAAAATCTTTTGGCCCAACTAGAACTATTAGATGAGAAACGAATGATCGCGGCTGATCACGCTCAAGTATATCGTAAAAGGATTGCACGTTATTATGCAAAGAAAGTTCTAGAGAGAAAATTTAAAGTGGGTGAACTGGTTTTAAAGAGGAAACTTACTAAAACCATCGGTCTTAAAGCAAAACTCTAAGAAAATTGGGAAGGTCCATTTTTCTTCAAAGAAGTCTACGTACTCAGGCAACGCTTAAAAGTTAGTGGACTCTGAGGGAGTAGAACTCACATATCCCTGGAATGGGGTTTATCTGAAGAAGTTTTATTCGTAAGGCCTTGTACATAGCTTTCAAAAAAAAGAGGATTTCTTTTACTTCTTGTACAGAAAAATTGCTAACGCCTGGTGACCATCATAAAGTCCAAATTTATTTCATCCATTCTTCATGTTAGAACAGGGACCGTCAAGGTGTGGTAAGTATCAGGTCTTGGTCTACTAGAGCCGTGGAGACCACTATCCAGCCATGTTGGCCTACGCTTATTAGAGGAAAACAACATGCACACACTCACGTGTTTTATCCAAAATGGGCGGCACCACCTGTGATGAGGTCTCGCCCCGAAGGTCTCCAAGAAAGCTGCAATCTTTGTTATTTTCTTCTTCGACCAATTGAGACAGCTGACGCCCTTAAAACGTTGAGCTATGAGAGCCGAAGCACAAGACCCTTAAGGCAAGAGTAGGTTCCACTCCCTCAAGCCCGGGTCAGAGCACGAGAAGAGGGCAGTGTCCCCACAGGCATGCAAAAAAGGGAAACCCTAAAGCAAATGATGATATTCCTTTTCCCAAAAGAGCAAAAGAAGAAACAAAAATGTGTGTGTGTGTAAAAGTCACATGAGAAGCCTAGTCGTAGCCGTGCCTGACCTCAGCAAATGAAACCCCTCTCTCTAACAAAAGCAAAAATTTCTACAAAAGGGGCATCAAACATCAAACACTCGAGGATTGGTCTGAAATTACCCGAAAGGAGAAAGTCGAGTAGGTCCTCAACCAGCTCGTCGGGTAAACGATTTTACCGGTCCTCTCAGGAGGTTTACCCCTTTCATTCTTCCTTCTCCCTCCAAAGATGAAAGCTCGATGGAGATCCTGAAAGGTGAACCGCGTCAAGGTTGCAACCTTGTTTAGCAAAAACACACATATGGATGTCCACTTCGAAAAGTAAAAGCCATTACTGCGAAGGGGTCTCTATGTTTCTGGCCAGTCAAGACCCCTATTTACTACTTTAACGCCGTCTTATATTACCTCAGGCTTAGGTCAATGCAAGCGCGTCACATGTCGGTGCGACGGCGTCTGATTCCGGGTCAGCGTCACGCAGTTGACCGTTAGAGTTCTAAGGTGTTCCATTATATACCATCTAGAGTTGTGAGGAGATAGACCCGGGTCGAGCAAATCATTTACCTTGAACACTTTTTGGGTGTATCCCTGTGGCCAGAAGCAACTGGGAGCCTAAGCGTGGCATGACGGTATTGTCATCAGGTTAAGACTTAATCGGCGGGACTATCATTCGAGGAGTCTAGAGGCCCAAATCAACCTAGATGTGTGCTCAGGATACCTGGGAGGTGATTGAGAGAACCCTGTTTCATTGTAGGTCAGGTGCCACATGGGTGGTCACCAGGCGTTATTTATTAAAAAAAACAAAAAAAAAAAAACAAAACAACCAAAAAAATCAATATCCCAAAACAAAACAAAAATCATAAAAATATAACTCCAAAAATAGGCATAAAACTATGAAACACCAAAAAATGTGTAAAATCCCAAAAGCTAAAAAAATATGTGTCTTGCATCCGCATGTGCTTTCGCATGATCATATTTCCCTTTCTGTTTGCATTCTGCCTGCTTGCGTACGCATCTCATATTTACTTTCCTTTTCCAATCTTGTTAATAAGATTTAGCCCTCTGACCCTGCATCGAGAAAGGTACTATCTACTTTTGGCAGGGGGCTAAAATTATACTACACTAACCTTTTTTCCCTTTTAGTGTGGTTGAAACAGGTAAAAAAGGAAGACAACGTCTAGCCAAACCAAGCCAAGTACACAGAAGAAAGCTCATTTCATTTCGAAACATGTCCATTACATTCCAGTGATACAGCATTCTAGGGGCATACCCCCAGTGTACAAAAGCAGATGCTACCCAGTCATCTCTAGCATCTTCTCTCCCTCTCTCTCTAATCCCCATCGGTGCGAGGTCGGCTACGCCGACTATCAGCCTCGTCTCCATCCCTGCTCCCCCTGTCACGCAGCCTCAATGGCCGCGAAGCCCTTGATCCAGATGCCGCTGGCTGGATCACCCCCTGCTCTGTAGGAGGCTGCGTCATACCTATGAGCTCCTCTATTGTGAAGTTCACATCTCCTCCGGTCCATAGTGACTCCGAGGGGGTCACGGGTCTAACGCCCTCTCTTGGGGCACCTCTGCTCTTATACCTTCGCATCACTCGCCATGTCAGAGTCTCTAGCTGATCGAGAGCTCGCTGCTCCCGTACCGCCATCGCCATCTCTCGAGCACGTCCCTCAGCCTCTCTCTCCTTCGCCTCAATAAGGCGACCCTCGAGCCGCTCCACGGTACTCAGGTGGCGTGTCAGCTCCTTAATGCGGGCGTCCTGCTCTTGTCGATCGGCCAAGGCAGCCTCTAACTCCCTCCTGTGCAGAAAAGAACCATCATGCAAATCAAGCAAAGATAATTGGAAGGTAAGTGCTCCTAACCTAAGTGTTTAGCTCTCACTGTCTCGGCTAACTCAGCCTCTCACTCCTCAGCCCGCTCGAGGGCCCCTGCCAGGCGATCCTCCAGCTCCTCTCTAGCCTCTGCTCAGGACGAAGGTCCAGCTTCGCCGCCAGCTCTTGCCCTCACCCGGACATACACCAACTCCCCTCTCTGGTAAGTCAGGGGCAAGTGGTCAGTCAAGATTCAAGAATTCTCAAAGATTCAAATCAATCAAACTAACTTTGGCTTACCATTTCCTGGATCTCATGCCGCAAGTTCACAATCGTCTGATTAAGGACAACCAGCCGATCCTAAAGGATCCTCATAGCCTCGGTCTCCGGCATCTGCACAGTAAATCCACAAACTCATGCAACCACAATGTTTAAATGAAAACACCACATTTTGAAAGCTAAAGAGTAACTCACCGCTCGAGTGTCGAGGTGGAGTCACCCGGCATATCGATCCTGATAATTTGTCAGGTACGTCTCACTGCTCCTTACAGCCCTATCCTACTCCAGGGAAGGTCCTCTCTGCAATGCCTCTGCCTCTGCACGGTAGCGGGAGGCCCAATCTTGGTCACTCTATGAGGTCCGTCGGCGTCCCCTGTCTGACTTGTGCTGAGCAGGTACCGCCACTAGCAGTTGATGCCATCCCAGCATCCTCTGCACTAAACGTAGGTAGAGTGGCTCTCTCAGGTTCACACAAAACAACACTATATCTCTGTGGAACCAAGCCTACCCCTCCTTCACCCAAGGTTGAGGGGTAGTGTCTTCTGTCACATAAGGCGTCCAGATCACCCGCCACATTAAAATTGAAAGTTTTGCTAAATTTGAGTTCACATAACAAATAATATCACATAACTCTTTTAGCCAAAACACTCACCTGGTCGGGTGGAAACTCATCCAAGGTTGTCCGAAGGTCGGAGAGCCAAGTGGCTACCAGGCGCCGGTCCTGAATCATCTCCCATCTCACCATAAGTGGGACCGCCTCCATCAGGGCTCGTGGGATCGTACCGCGACCTAGAGAGAACCGGGTGTACCCCCAAATATGAAAACACACAACAATCAATCAATCAAATTAAGAATCAACAAGTGTAAAGGGGTAGATTTGTACCTGTAGGAAGGGTGTGAAGCCACCCAGGTTCCCCGAACCTGGGCGTACATGATCCATATGGGCAAAAAGGTGAGCCAGCATCACCCTTCCCCATGCAAGCTGGGGTCTCCGCTCAAGATCCTGTATCAACAGCAGGTACTTAAGGTTCACCTTGTTCGAGGCAGTGGCAAACAACAATCTCCCGAAGAAGTAAAGAAGGAAAAGCAGCAGCTCCTGCTGGTCACTCCTCCCTCGAGCTCAGAGCTTTTGAGTCACCCGTCCCAGATACATGTCTAGGTCCTCCAGTGGTCCTCGTACCACTCTGGCCAACCCCATCATGGCACTGATCCTCCCAAGAGGGAGGGTGGTTACTGACTTCTTGGATCGGACCAACTGCGGCCCGAGCAAACTCTCAACCTCCTCCAGATAATTCTTGAGCTCCTGACCCAACACCGGGTTCCCGGCTACTGGCAAGCCAGTCATGTAGGCCACGTCCTCGAGTGTGGGGATCATATGTCCCCACGGCATCACAAAAACTCTGCATCCATCCACCCATCTCTCACGCAGTGCCTCCAGGAAGGTCGCGTCGACAGGGAAGGGTCGAATCCTAAAGAATGGACCAAATCCTATTCGGTCCACTCTCCGTCGCTGCTCAGGAGGCAAAGCGTAGTACCAAGCCCACACTAAGTCCCATGATACTCGAGCTCTGATCCTTCGTCGGCCCTGCACACCATAGAAAGAAAAATAATGGCTCGTTAAATTCACAATCCGTTTTGAAAGTTCCCTACCTTCAGAGGAGGGCGGCCAAAACTTTGGTCGCCTACCTCCATGGGTGGCCAGAATATCAGCCGCCTAGTCCATCAGTGGACGGCCAGAAGTCTGGCAGCCCTGGCTAGTGGATGGCCACAAGTTTGGTTGCCCCCGGACCAGGCCCCTGCAACTCCATTCCGGTAACACAAGCCTCTCTATAAGCCCCCATCCACACACATCATCCCAATGGACGGTTAAGGATCACGAGACTTGCCTGTCTCCGCGGTGCTTCCTCCTCCTGAGTGGCTTCTACTCTATCAGAGTCTTCTTCTCCCTCCCCATCATCACCATCATCTTGGTCGGCCGGCCCCTCTTCTGGGGTAGCCGCGCCTCCATCTCCTTCATCTTCTCCGCTACCTTCAACACCTTGAGAGGAGGATGCCGAGGAGGATGGGTTCGCATGGGCTTCCACTTCCTCTTGATCTTCACTCTCACTCGAGGATGGGGGATCTTCCACAATGTCATGCCGAGCTCGTCCCTGCCCCATTGCTCGATCTAGATGCTTGAGTGACCCTAGATCCTCACCCTCTGTGGAAGAACACTCTCCCTAGCTCTGGCTCTTGCAGGCTCTCCACAAAAGTTCAAATGAAGGGGCCGACCGCTTTCTTAAAGCCCTCAAATGCAGGGGGCGGCCAAGACATTGGCCACCCAGCTTCAAGTGAAGGCGGCCACAACTCTGGCCGCCCTCCTCCCTGTTAAGCGTAGAAAAAAAGAGAAAAATAGAAAAATGAAAAGAAAAAAAATGATTCATATCCACTCACCCAAGTGCATTTTCCATTGCATTCATTCATTCTCAATCATTCATCATCCATAACAACAACAAAAAGAATGGTTCATTCATTTAATTCACTAAAACAATCATGATAAAAATGCTGAACACCACTAATCAAGTGCACCGTCTCATGAAAAATTCATTCACGGTCGGCCTGAAACCCTACAGGTAGTCCACATAACGCTTCAGATCATCTCTGTCTTCCTCTATGTCAACTCGAGCTCTCACCAAGGTGGCATGGCGTCTCCGCATCTTCCTGATCCTCTGAAGCCGCCATCTATCCGCATCGGTTCCCACGAGGTGCTTTGTGATTAATGCTCCCTTTGAAGCAGCCCATGGGACCCGTCTGGGCAGTCCCACCTGGCGATGACAGCGGTGTGCCTGGTATAGCACTAAATCCTCAGCCCCCACTAGCCACAACTCATGCTCTAGTGATCCTCGTACCTTGAATTCCTCGCGTCGATACATCATCGGCACGGACACAAATTCATTCTCAGGTAGGAAGTTCAAATGGTCGTGCCAGTCATCTTTGGTCTTCAGCAGCGCTGTCTTGCATACCACTTGATCCTCAGGACCAAAAATGGACCTCGCTGGGTTAACCACGCTCTTCTCAAAGATCCGAGAGGTAGGGGTCACATCATCATCAAAGTCGAAGCTCAGGTGGATCTCCATCCACATCTGAAGAAGGTAAAGACTCCCCATGGTGTTGGAACCCTGGTTTTGATAATGACAATCTATGAGTCATGTGAGACTGGAATGCATAAATATGTTCGGATTTGACCTTTGCATATATGATGTATGTCTGTGCACAGTTGTGTCATTCAGCACACAAGGTATGTGTACCTTGCATTTGTTGCATATGAAGTCCATGCATATGTTGATAAGGTCAGTGCAGCGTTACCTTAAGCATAAAAGAAGTCCGTGCACATTCTGTTTGTGCATTGAAAGTCGGTGTGTGTTCTGTCTCTCGTATATAGAAGGTCGGTGCATCTTTTAGTTAGGTCTGTGCATATCAAGTTATGCATCAGATAACATCGGTATATGTCTTAGTCGCTTGCATTCATAGTCTGTGCATGTTTTCCTTTTGTTCATGCTAAGTCGGTGCAGTTCATGCTCATTCCATACTTCAGGTCGGTGCATACCACTGTTCCTATGCATGTAAAGGTCTGAGCATCTTTTGTCTAAGGCACATACCATAATTGGTGCACATTCTAAGTCTGTCATGTGAGAGTCTACGCATATCCTGCATTGCATATAGTCAAGGTTTGTGCAGATCTTCACACATACTAACTAAGGTCTGAGCATAAGTGCCTCCTACACAATTATGTTAGTGCATACTTTCACATTGCTCGAGTAATGTCAGTGCATCTTTTTGTTCCTTGCACATGCAACGTCTGTGCATGATTTGCTTATGACGCTTTGGGTCTGTGCATCCCTGGCACCTTGCACAGATCAAGTTTGTACACATTCTTCCCATACCTTATTAAGTCTGTGCACATTCTGTGCGAGCGAAATCAAAGTCTTTGCATTCGTGCATTTCATGCAACTAAGTTGGTGCAACTCTAGTCTTTGCGCTGCGCAAAGTCTGTGCAACTTGAGGTTTGGCATATAGGGTCGTTGCATTGTCTGCCATGTGCACACACGTAGTCTATGCATCTTCTAGCCCCATAGCCATAAAGAGTCTGTGCATCCTTCTTTGTTCACACCGATGGCCTGTGCAGAACCTGCTAGTGTATGTATTAAGTCAGTGCATACTAAGTTTGCCCATGTGTGCTTTATGGACTGTTAAACTTTGTCTTAGCAGGTCTGTGCAATATTCATATTTGTGTGACTATCGTATGTTTCGACATGTTAACAGGTCAACTGCTCGAGATCTTTAACAAGGGCACGTGATCCAAGGTAGACCGTCCCTGACAAAGGACTGCCACGAGGAAAGCTACAATGCTCAGAATTGGACAAGTGGCTGAAAGCTTACTGAAAACTATTTTGGCAGGAGTGTTCCCTCCACACGCCCAGTGCGTGAGTTCGTGGGTCCCTGACTGAAGATATATAAGATCCTTCTTATGCGAACAAGAGAGAGGATGATGGAACTTTGAAGAAACTCAGAGAGAGAGGAGAGCAGAGATTGAAGAGAAAAACTTGATGAAAGAAGAGCCTTCGCAGAGATATACAGGAGATAGAGAGAAGCCAGATCTGAAAAAGAAAATTTGAGAGAGTTTTGAGAGAACTGTTTGAGAGTGTTCTGTTGTTTGTCTCCAGGTTCAGAATCGGAGCTGATTTGCTCATTGTTGAGCTACATTCCTTTTGCATTTTGAGTTTTTTGTTTACTTCGTTTGTCTTTGAAACTCTTATTCAAGCTGTGTGTCAACGTTGCAGAGAATGATTTCTCTGGACAGGTAAAGTTGTAATCCTCAGCGGCAGAGGTGGATTCCTCTGGATAGCAAAGCTGTAACGCTCATCGGATTGTAGGGAAGGATTTCCCCGAAGCTGTGGATCAGCGGCAAGCTGTTAGTCAGCAGTGAAGCCACACTCAATTGAGTGTGGGGTGGACGTAGACCTCTGGATTGAGGTTGAACCACCTAAAAACCCATCGTCTACTGTGTGATTGCATTGTGATTTATGGTCATCGCTGCATTTGTTTCACTGTTCAGTAGATGAATGATTTGGATTGCTTGAGCACCGATCGTATACATTTGGTCTATTTTGGTTGAAATTCAGTGTGTCCTCACAGCCCTACAGTAGCTTGTTTTAATTCCGCAATAGAAGCTGTTGTAGTAGTTTTAATTAGGTGATTGATCTATTCACCCCCCTCTAGATCGCACATCACATGGTGCTACCACCCAGGCTCATCTGAGTGAGCCCACAATACATATGAGCCAGCACCGCCCGAGAGAGAGAAAGCCCTGTCCATAAGAGAGTAAGTGGCCCCACATACTCTCGCCTCACCACGTCCCCTAACGTAGGGAAGAGCAACGCCCCGCCCAAGCACAATGTCACGCCACGCATCAACCGATCTGCCTCTACTGCTTTATCTTTCACATGGCCCAGGAGCCAACCTGCTAGGTGGTCGACCAAGATCCCTCGCTAGTCTGTCATTCGGCAAACTTCTCGCTTATCTCTCACAATCTCTGCCAAGATCTCATCCCAAGGAGGGAGGTCGATCAGCTCAGCCACCTCCAAATCACTCCACTGGAAGATGAAATCAAGCTCTTCCACTAGCACTGAGGCCTCGAACTCAGGGAAAACAAAAGTGTGGGTATCTGGATGCCACAGCTCGATCAATGCTCCTAAGGATTCCCAATTCCACCTCATGCTACTGAAGCGCTTCGCCATGATGACCAGACAGATCATATGCCATTGGTGCATGAATACCCTCATGGTGGGCGTGATCGTCGCCATTAAGTCATGGAGCCAGCCGTAGCATTGGGCATGTCTTGCCCTAGTGAAGGCAAGTACAAGGCTGCACCATGTAGAGAGAAGAAAAAAGAAGAAAAATAAATAAATAAAATCCTACAAAATCCAAGAATATATATATATATATATATACATCTCTCACACACAAGCATTACCTCGCCCCGCTTTACAAGGCCACTTAGATGGCCAGGCAAGCACACCTCGCTCGCGGTTCCCCGATGGTGTGGAAGAAGAGGCCATGCTTGATTTCTTCCTCAGAACTCCCCTTTGCAAGCTGCAAACTTCGTTTGGCGACCGAGAAGGAGCACCCCGGCTAGGGGCTTTTGAAGGCTAAGAGTCCTATCTGGCTCAGACTCTCGCCCAGGTTCTAGATAAGAGTAGATGGGCGGCCAAGTCGATGGCCGCCCATCACACCCTGAGCAACCAAATGTTTGGCCGCCCAGCTCATGGGGAAGCCATCGATCTAGCCGCCCTCATCTCTCGGCTTGTCAACGATGTGCCCTTCTGATCATGCATGATCCATGGTTCATCAAATGCAATACATGTTGTACTATTACTCTTATCATTTATGAACTTTGCTCATGTGTGTTAATACAGCTGCAGGTCTCCACAGCTATGAGATCAGAAGGTGGTGCTGCCCCATAACCATTGCATTATAGGTAGAATGTCGGAGGCTAATAGCTTCGGGCGTATAAACTCCGAGTTCCTCTCTAATAAAAACCATGAAGAGTTTATACTCCTTAAGCTATTTGATGGCCACCTGCTACCTACGCGGGATGACGGACTTCCCGAACTCTCGACTATGCCTAAGTACAATGTGGAACGATGGATCCCCACCAGGTTCCGGACCACGTCTGTCACAAAGCATAGGATGACAAACTTCTTGAACTCTTGACCGATTAACTCGGAGACATGCAAATAAACCCTCCGGCTTTCCATTAGTTATGTTTTTTTCTTTTAAACCCAGCATGCATCATATAAGCCCTTTTTAGTCCCATTATCCATTTCCAAACCCAAAGAATATATATATACATATATACATGATAAAACAAAAAAAATGCATGCATCTCATCTTGGGAGCCACGATGCAAAAATAGGAAAGCCACGTTGCTTTGACCAACCCGTGGACCTTTGGCCCTCGCATTGATTTTTCGAGTTCCTCGACTTTGCCAATTTTTTTGAATGAGTCTATGTGATTCCACTCCGATTCGACCAGCAGAAAATGTGTTTTATGTAGACCATTTTGAGTACTTTGTGATTCAATGAGTCATTAATTCCCATATCCTGATTTTTTTCCTTATCCCTATTTTAGGTCTTGCATCTCCTTGAGCCTGGATTGTGTTCGTCCCCTCAAGTCCCGCAGCGCTATGCTAGGGGGTCCCATGCGATCGCAGATACAAGTCCTCTTAGATTAATTATCCTTCCTCCCCTTTGCCAATGGCTTATTTGATCGCTAAATGCTCATGTGGCCCTGCGTGAAGCCTATTTTCCGCTCAAGAATTTCCTTGAGCGTACTGCCCTTATTAGGTTTGTTTCTTTTTCGAAACACCCATTTATCAGTCTGCCGGGCTCCCTTGCAAAACGGGCATTCCGGAGGGACATTTGTAGACGCCTAATTTCAGACATCCCACAGATCCCCAATGGACCTTCATGTGAGTGACGCATAGTCGTTGCACTCAGTTTTATCAATTTTTCATGTTTTAAAGCCCAGCCCGTAACACTATTGTTATTGGGCCTCACCCATTTAGGGGGCCCAAGTTCCAGGGTCTGGGCGGCCAGAGTGGTGGCCGCCCTCCTCAGCTGGGTGGCCACATGTCTGGCCGCCCACCCCTTATAGAAGGCCAACTCTTTGGTCGTCCTCCTGGTTTTACCCGGTCAGAGAACGTGGTTCAGTTCCTGAGCACGATCTCTCCCCTATCCAGCACGATCTCCCTCACGTTTTTTGGCTCTCCCTCTCAAAGACAGAACTTCCATATCTCCGAAGGGGGTAGGCAAGAAGAGAAAAGAAGAGGAGGGGGAGAGACGATGGGGAGAGGAAGGATCATTTTTGGAGTCGATCGTTGACGTCCGGAGGGAGAACCCGGTAGAATTGTGAAAAAGGACACAGAGAAGACTCTTCTTCCCTTTCATCCTCAGCCCCTAGTTTGAACTTCGGAGCTTTCATTCCCCATCTATTGCATCATGGCTCCCATGGTAGGTACATTCATCATGGTATAGTCTTCCTAGTTCCCTATTTCTAGAGGTTTTTCCCAAACAAACAGGAAGGTGGGTGGTCGAAAGTCTCAGCTATCCCCCCTTCTCACCACCCCAAGTAATCGCACCACCATTTCCCATTGAGTTCATTTCATTTAGAGTAGATACTATACTTCCCTATGCTAATGGCTCTCCATTCTTTTCTCTTTTCGTGAGCTTCATTGTTTTGCAGGACTTCAGCATCGTGGGACTTCACAGGGCTCCTTACCCTTGGCTGGCCGAGGACGAGGAAGATGGGACCCCACCTTCTCCCTGTTTGAAATCATCTCCCTGCGATCTATACACCCTGTGAGGTTCAGGTAAACACCTCTGGCGATCACGTATTATTCTAATTTTTGGAATTGTGCATTGTAGGTACCCATGGTTTAGTCCGGAAGGTCTGCTCCAACTTACCCATGGCAGGGGAAAGCACCACAAAATCCAACACCCAATCCAATCCCCCCGCCTATCCCAGGCGCCTACAACTACCACCACCAAGAGTAGGATGAGGAGCAAGAGGAAGAGCTACTGCCCCTCCTATAGGGTCTGTCGAACCACCTCCTCCCGACCCTCCTCTTCACCATCATCCTGAGCCACTTCCTCTACTCCCTTCATTCCCCCACTCCTCTCCCTGTACGCCCTCCTCTCCCCCCCTCCTCATCCTCCATCGAGCTACCCCCTTGCTAGCGGTGAGCACGGTTTGATTTGGTTTGGTTTAGTTTGAGAAGAATTTTGTTCAAACTAAACCAAATCGAATTAAGGGTTTAACCCAAACCAAATGAAATCAAATTACTTTACAACCAAACCAAACTAAATCAAATTAATTTGGTTTGGTTCGGTTTGAAATTGGGCAAGATAATGACTAGAATGGCCACTATTACAAAGTTCAGTTATCATTATTTGTTAATGACCAATGAAATTTGTAATTCCTATAAAAGATGTTTTAAAAAGTAATCCTATGTATAAAGTTATAATTTAGATACCAATAGTCATATAGACATATCTGGATTCATATGATGTCTAATAAGCATTTTTAAATTACAATAGAATTGCTATTATTAAAAAAATAGGTACCTGATAAGTGTCCATTTTCTATAATAATTCATCGCATGTACACCATTTTATGTACATATAATTAGGCAATTATGCATATTTCATAGTTAACCTCAACTCCGCATTTAAATTGGAGCTTTCACGTAAATTGATTAATTTGGTGATATTATTTAATAAATTAAAATTGAGGACCATGGGCATTAATTCTCCATTGCATAACTATGAGTATTTGAGATTCATGTGCACATTATGGTAACTTTTCTGAACTAAATCATAATTGTGTGTGTGCAGGACACAGAAGATAATTACAAAAGAAGTCGGGGGCAAAACGGTCATCACCACTTTGACCAAGTCAAATAAAGAATTCAAAATATTTTGGTTGGAGGGAAAAGAAAGTTCAAAATTTTGAATTCAAAGTTTGAAAAGGAAGAATTCAAAGTTTAAGTTTGAAAAGGAGGAAAAGGACATTCAAAATTTGAAAAGGAGATTCAAAGTTGGAAAGGGGGTGCTCAAAGTCTAAGAAAGGGGGTGCCCACCTCCTTTTCCTTTTCCCCATACACCATCTTCTATCTAAATCCCAGCCATTCATCTCCTTTTGATACAATCTCCACCCTTCATTGACCCAACTTTCCCTATAAATAGCCCATGACAAGGAGGTGAAGGGGAGTTCTTCTTTTGAAAATTTTCACCCTCTCCCTCTGACATCTTAGAAAACCGATTTCTCCCTCTTCCGTCCCTCTTCTCCTCTTGTGTTCTTCACAAAAGTTCTTTGTTTTTAAGTCCTCTAAAACTTCATCTTCTGTATCAGCTTCCAATTACTTCTGGTGTTAAGCTATTTCGTATTCTTCACTGTGTTGTCCTGTTCATCTCTGAACCAGTATTTCTTTCTATTCTTCCCCTTATTTCTTCTCTTTCTAGTCATTTTCTCCTCTTGCTTTCTTCATGAAAGTTCTTTATTTTTAGGTGTTCTACAACTTCTTCCTCTGCATAATCTTCTAACTCGTTCTAGTTTTGAAGTTATTTCCTATTTTTAAACTTACTATCCTGTGATTTGACTGTTCATCCGCGGTGCTAGCTTCTATTATTCCTCCATTTTGAAATCCTTCTGCTCTTCTTTTCTCTCTGCGTTATTCATGAAAGTTCTTTCTCTCTTCCTCCTCTCCAACGTCTTCTTTTTTAGCATCCCCTAATTCATCTTGGTTTCAAAGTTATTCATCCTCTAAAGGCGACTTCAACGACGAAGGTGACTTCCTCCCGGCGTAGACAACATCTTTCGCAAGGTGGTTCGTGATCTAACGCCAAGAGAGGACGGCGTCGTCATCACCATTGCTGCTACCATCTTCATATCTCAGGCTACTTTTATTTTTTTTACTTTAGTTTCATTTTACTTCATTGTAATCTCGTCATATCCTTGTGTCTTGCACTTCATGTACTCTTTCTTTTAAGTTAATGAAAAGAGTTATTCTTTTGATCTAGTTCTTGATCTTCTTCCCTCTCTACATCCTTCTTCTATCTCTTCTTTTCACTTCATGCAATTATTTTCTATAGCATAGGCGCATAGTCATATGTGTTTTTAATTAAGTGTTTGGTTTGTTCATCACTTCATAATTTTCTTTAAGCAAAGTAAAATCACAAGTGTTTTCTAAAGGACTCCAAGGTTTTCAACTCTAAAAATCTCTTCTTCCCTGTGGACTCGACCCGTGCTTGTCATAGTACTACGTTCTCTTTTGATTATTTTGTATGAGTTCGGTTTTAAGATTGTTAGCGCACGTGTAGTAATGACATACATTTTTACGTTATCAATTTTTGGCGCCGTTGCTGGGGAAGAATGATGATTTTTGATTTAAGAACTTTATTTTTCTTGTGTTTATAGTGTACTAATAAAGCTCTCTTTTCTTATTTTTTTTACAGAAAAAAAATTAATTAAAAAAAATCAGAGGTAAGTTTGTCTTTCTTTCTTTCATCTTTTGATTTTGTCATTCATTTCAAAAATAATGAGGGATCACTTTTCAAGTAAGTATCCAAACTTTCCCTCTTTCATTCTAGTTTCATTTTTCCATTTTACATATCTTGTGGTTAGATAGGTTCATTAACAAAAATTAAAAAAATCACTTTTACCAAAAATAAAAGATTTCATTCAAGAGTAGAAACACATCATCCATGTTCTAGACCATGCATCGTTTAGCATATGATTTTTTCTTGTTATTTAATTTTTGCATTGCATTTTGGAGATTGCAAGGGGTAATGTACGTTCTACTTATCATATTCTAACATGTATATTGCACAAGAACCCCTTGTTTGAAATTGTGGTGTGTATTTTATTTCAAATTATTTTAAGGGTAACACCCCTAAATAACATAAGGTAGGGATTTCATCACCCTTCCTTAGTCCACAAATCACATTTCCCTTGCATCTTTGCATGACCTAAGCTTTAAATAAAATTCAGTAGACATTAGCCCTAGGATCGCACTATGATTTTAGTACGATTTGGGTTTACCCTCTTTTGGAAACCGGTGCCTAAGGCAAGACGGTCGGATAGTAAACGCCTTAAGCGGGATAGTGGTTTATTAATTAGGTCCCTACGAAAGTAGGGGGAGCCTCCCACTACCCCACCCCTTATCTGGCCGGTGAAAATATTGAGGGTGAACTTAAGTTGTACTTTAGTCATTTTGTGAAATCTCATTTGTAGGTGTAGGTCACATCTAGGTCATTAAGTAATTTGTATGACAACTTATTTATGTTTGCAAAATAAAAATAAAAAAAAGAGTCAGCAAAAAAAATAAAAAAATCCTTCTCTTCTCTCTCTTCGTCCTAGTTAGTGTTAAATATATATATATAATAAAAATTAAACAAAAAAATCATATCCATGGATCGGGTTTTTAATCAAACTGACTGCTTGACCCAAAATTAATTCATCCCAATGGGCCCAAGCTCCTTTACACCACCTATCTTTGAAGATGATTACACATGGGCCCGACCGGCCCATTATGTAGGTGAGTACCCGACCCAACACCCATCTTCCACCCAATTCAATGAAAGTCCATATTTTTGGTCAGCCCAATAAGAAAACTCCACACCCATGGCGGCCCAATACCCTTTTCTTCCCCAAAACAAGGACCAATTTGCTCAATCCTATTCAGGGGACCATATGCCATTCCTTCCTCATGAACATGCTTCAATATGCCTAAACCTTCATACACCTTCTTACACCCCTATCCTTGAGTGGAGAGATCAAAATAATTACTCTTGAAAAAATTATGAAGATCAAGCTCCATGCCCTCCTGAGTCAAATCTCCAAACCTAATTTGATCAAAATTAATATAGAGGGCATGACACATTTGTCCCTTATCAATACGACCCTCAACACATCCATTCCACCCTTCTATACAATGATGAAGAAAAATTCAATCAATTGATTCAAATCATCTTGAATAATCAACAAAGTATTGGCTCCCTCCAAACCAAAGTGGACCAACTCACAAGAGCCACACATGAATTGTCAATGGACCAATTGCCTAACCCCCTTGATGAAACCATTAAAGATCAAGTCCCTCAATTCACCCAACACATTTATTCTTGCTAACAACCCATGGTTCCCTTGCTGAATGAAACTCTTGACCAAGGTAATGAGAGGATTGGGTAAGAATTATATCAGAGAAAATTTGGGGTGACTAGCAAGATGGCTTATTTGAGTAAGGAGTCCACACCCATTTATGAGGAGAGCCACAATGAATTAGTTGAAGATAAGTTGGGGGTGAATTAAATGATGTGCCAAAAGATGTCATTCAAAATTATAAGATTAAGAATATCAATGGCTCAATTGAGGAAAAGTGTAGAAAAGAGGGTTATCTAGTTGAAAATGATGATGATGAGGTATTGGAATGTGACCCTTCTCACTTGGAAGAATATCATGAAAGGACCGCATTGGAAGATTTCTCATTTCATCTCACGGTCCCACAATTAGAAGCATTGATTGACATTCTCCCTATGATAGAACAATGTGAACACTTTGATGTGGAGAGTGTCATCATTAACTTATGTGAGGAAAAATATAAAGAAGTGGATAAAGTTGATGTTGCAGATATGTTGAATGATAACCCTCATGAGGAAGAGAATGGTGAAGGGCATTTGAGTGAAAAATTCATCTTTCATTTAGAGGCCTCACTTGTGGAGAACAAAACTGGTAATCTTATTTTAGAAGATATTGATAATGGGGCTTTACTTGAAGAAATTGAGAACATCACTCCAAACATCAAAGGTCCATTTGAGGAAACGCATGAAGAGGGGGAGTGCTTTGTGGATAATAATTTTGTTGATTTAATGAAGATAAATTCTGAACATCCTCCTCCTATTGATGAGTGTGATGAAGGGACCCTCTTAAAGAAATTCACATTTGAACTGACCTACGATGAAGGGTCCGAGCTCGAAAGATTAACTTTTGATCTTTCCACCTCACCATTAGAACATTCGATTGATATTCTTAATGTAATTGAGGAGGGTGATGAAGGGGCCTTGTTGGAAAGGTTTACATTTGGTCTATCAACTCCATTACTGGAAAGTTTGATTGATAAACTTCATTTGATTGATGAGTTTGATGAAGGGGCCTTCTTAGAAACTTTCACATTTGATCTAACCCTTGAGCCCTACCCCATAAAGTTTGACTCATCAGATGGGATAGATTTTGGGCTCACACCTCCTTCCACTTTGATCCCCCTGCAGGCTAAGCCTCTGCAACATGACACTCTCAAACTTGAAGAGGATATGTCAACCATATTCACATTTGATTTAACTCTCCTTCAGGAAGATCAATTGATTAATGCCCTTAATGCTCATGAGCGGCCTGTCTTTGACCAAGTTTCTTTGGAGGAAGAAATCATTAAAGGGGTCGTCAGGACGGACGATACAGGTGAAGGGGACCAATGGATTGATATTGTGCAAGGGTTTAATCTCGATCTTGAGAGATTATTGGCCATTGATCCTTTCATGATCCCGAAAGATGAAAATTGGCTCACACACATGATTAAAATAAAAATCAATAATGTGTGAGACCCACATATTTCTAGCCCTAGTGCGTACATGCTTACTCTTATTTTCCAATGGCATAAGGGCTGGAATTTGAAGGAAGACAAGATCACTTGGTGGCTCATTCTGAATGCCACCCGTTGGTTAGTGAGCTACATTACGTCTGGCTGAAGATGTTAAATTTAGCCCTTCTTGGGAGGCAACCCAAAGTTTTTGTAATTGTTATGCCATAATAAATGACTTCTTGGGAGGCAACCCAAGTTTTTATTATGATTTTTTTTATTTTGTAGGTGGGAATAAAAGATAAGTTGTGGGGAGAGAGAAGATTTTGCACCTATGCCTCGCCATTAACGTCCAAGTACTGCCTTTTATTCAAGCAATAATGTCCGTCGAAGTTCACTTCCATCAGGTTGTATCATTCATTTACAAATTTCATGTCTACATTGTTCATTACTCTATATTATTTATGCCATTGAGGATAATGTCACCTAAGTTGGGGGGTAACTTGAGCTTTAAATTTCTCAAAATGCTTGCAACCTTTCATCACACCTCTAACAAGTGCTTCATGTTCATATTTCGTGATGAGAATTTTTTTTTATGATAGGACTTAGAGTCTTACTTGTGAGAGTAGGAAGTTAAAGGGGTGAATTAATTGGTTATGCCTTTAGCCTTTTCCTCAGAATACATCTGAAATTCTATTGAACTTATACACAATTGTACAATAACAAGATTGAAAGGTGACAAACATTAGGATGATGTGAATTTTGCTTAACACTTAGGTGGTGATTGATATTATTCCCATTTGTTGAAAGTAATCATGAGGAAAAAGTTACCTGTAAAAAAAAACACATAAAAAATGTCCCTGAACTTAGTAACCGGGCCTACTTCTCTTAAGGCAAGAGTTGAGGTTCGCGTCAAACGGCGAAGGGATGTGCAGCACAGTGTGTAAAAAAAAAGAAAAAGAAAAAAAGAGAGAGAAAAAAAAAGAATAAACATGTAGAGTGAAGTTACCTGTAATTCGAGAAGCGTAATACAAGATGTGGGTAGAATTAAAAATCATTTTTAAGTGAAAGGTAGAAGACTCATTCATCCAGACTGTTTGGTTGTCACAAGTCAAGTTATATCACTCATACACAAAGAGATATTTAATTTTGAGTGTATCCTGAGGAAAGGTCTAAACACATGGACTGATGAAATTTTACCGAATACATTCTACTTGAACTTGTAATACTCCAAAGTCTAAAGCATTATGCATAATGTTCTTGCCATGAACTGTGACACATGAGTGTCTGCTAGTCCTAATTTTATAATTGTTTACATTGCTAAGGGACTAGCAATGTTCAAGTTGGGGGGTGTGATAAGTGTCCATTTTCTATAGTAATTCATCGCATGTGCACCATTTTATGTGCATATAATTAGGCAATTATGCATATTTCATAGTTAACCTCAACTCCGCATTTAAATTGGAGCTTTCACGTAAATTGATTAATTTGGTGATATTATTTAATAAATTAAAATTGAGGACCATGGGCATTAATTCTCCATTGCATAACTATGAGTATTTGAGATTCATGTGCACATTATGGTAACTTTTCTGAACTAAATCATAATTGTGTGTGTGCAGGACACAGAAGATAATTACAAAAGAAGTCGGGGGCAAAACGGTCATCACCACTTTGACCAAGTCAAATAAAGAATTCAAAATATTTTGGTTGGAGGGAAAAGAAAGTTCAAAATTTTGAATTCAAAGTTTGAAAAGGAAGAATTCAAAGTTTAAGTTTGAAAAGGAGGAAAAGGACATTCAAAATTTGAAAAGGAGATTCAAAGTTGGAAAGGGGGTGCTCAAAGTCTAAGAAAGGGGGTGCCCACCTCCTTTTCCTTTTCCCCATACACCATCTTCTATCTAAATCCCAGCCATTCATCTCCTTTTGATACAATCTCCACCCTTCATTGACCCAACTTTCCCTATAAATAGCCCATGACAAGGAGGTGAAGGGGAGTTCTTCTTTTGGCAATTTTCACCCTCTCCCTCTGACATCTTAGGTCACCGATTTCTCCCTCTTCCGTCCCTCTTCTCCTCTTGTGTTCTTCACAAAAGTTCTTTATTTTTAAGTCCTCTAAAACTTCATCTTCTGCATCAGCTTCCAATTACTTCTGGTTTTCAAGCTATTGCGTGTTCTTCACTGTGCTATCCTTTTCATCTCTGAACCAGTGTTTCTTTCTGTTCTTCCCCTTATGCCTTTCCCTTCTAGTCATTTTCTCCTCTTACTTTCTTCATCACAGTTCTTTATGTTTAAGTGTTCTACAACTTCTTATTCTGCATCATCTTCTAATTCTTTCTGGTTTTGAAGTTATTTCCTATTTTTAAACTTGCTATCCTGTGATTTTATTGTTCATCCGTGGTGCTAGTTTTTATTATTCCACCATTTCGAAGTCCTTCTGCTCTTATTTTCTCTCTGAGTTATTCATGAAAGTTCTTTCTCTCTTCCTCCTCTCCAACTTCTTCTTCTTCAGCATCCCCTAATTCGTCTTGGTTTCAAAGTTATTCACCCTCCAAAGGTGACTTCAATGACGAAGGTGACTTCCTCCCGGTGTAGATGACATCTTTGCAAGGTGGTTCATGATCCAATGTCAAGAGAGGACGGCGCCGTCATCACCATTGCTACTACGATCTTCATATCTCAGGCTCCTTTTATTTTTATTACTTTAGTTTCATTTTACTTCATTGTAATCTCGTCACATCCTTGTTGTAAGCTTATCTTGCACTTCATATACTCTTTCTTTTAAGTTAATGAAAAGAGTTATTCTTTTGATCTAGTTCTTGATCTTCTTCCCTCTCTACATCATTCTTCTATCTCTTCTTTTCACTTCATGCAATTATTTTCTATAGCATAGGCGCATAGTCATAGGTGTTTTTAATTAAGTGTTTGGTTTGTTCATCACTTCACAATTTTCTTTAAGCAAAGTAAAATCACAAGTGTTTCTAAAGGACTCCAAGGTTTTCAACTCTAAAAATCTCTTCTTCCCTGTGGACTCGACCCGTGCTTGCCATAGTACTACGTTCTCTTTTGATCATTTTATGCGAGTTCGGTTTTAAGATTGTTAGCGCGCGTGTAGTAACGACATATATTTTTGCGTTATCAGTACCAGTCTTGGTTATACTCAAAATCTAAAGGGGAAAAGCAAGAAAAAGGTTTTGAAGACTTCTCAATAGGTAAATGCCAAATGAACAAGTGAAAAAAAGCATTGATAAGCAGATTTTGAAGTCTTCTCAATGTGAAGCTAAATGAACTAGAGGAAGTTGTACGAGAAAAACAAAAAACATGTAGCACTATAAAAATGTCCATGATTAAAGTTAACTTTCATAAATATCCTAGTAAACATATACTAGAGGCGATGAGCTCATGACTTCCCAAACATGAAGATGCCTAGAGCCAACATACTTGATGGTGGACCGTAGATGTTGGCCGACGAGTACAAGGAGGGCAGGGGAAGTTGAGAGTAGAGAGGGCCGGAGCCAGAAGCTCCTTCTGGCTCTTGCTTGCGGCTACCTACAAGGGGCTACGAGCCTATAGAGCTTGAACAGAGAGGGCCGAAGTTGGAAGCTCCTCTTACCTCCCGCTAGGGACTGCCTACAACTATGAGGGGTTGTGAAGTGCTGAAGCCTGTCACCTACGTGTGGTCTGGGAAGTGAGGAGTCGGGATTGGACAGTAGAGAGTGGGGAGTGGGGAAGTGGCCAGTGGGGACAGCGGAGTCGAGATTGAGTCTCGACCTCTTGAGATTGCTGCGGGGAGCGGGGTAGGGTTCTTTGCTCTTTGGAATTAGGGTTATTATAGATTTATATTAACTTTACAAAAATACTCTTGAAATCAGTTTATGAGAATCAATTTGGTTTCCTGAAAATCAAAACCTAACTAAACCGAAATTTTTACTACGTTTTGATTTGAGTCCAAATCAAAAATTTTAAACTTTCAACTCAAATCAAAGTGAATCAAATTTACTAGTTTGATTTGAATTTTGAGTTGAACTAGAATGATACTCAAGGGCCCTTGGTTCCCCCTCCCCCTGCCCCCGCCATCGCCTCCCTGCCTGCAACTCACCCACCTTCTCCTTCGCCACCCCACCTTCCTCCCGCCCTCTCCCCATCCAGTCCGTCGCGATTGCTGACCACCTCATCCTCCCCACCACCACCACCCCCGCCCTCCCCAACCCCCTTGCCTTCCACCCGCCCACCTCCACGTGGCGCCTCAACCTGCCCCTTGCCGATGGTGCACCGTAGGCATGGCTGGCAGCTACATCTATGTTGCCACTGACGTCAACCAAGACTACAGCCCTGAGGTGGCCTACTCTATGAAGAGGTGGGACATCTCCTCCAGTGACGCTACCGCTAGCTAGGAGCGGGTGTCACCAATGAGGAACATGCGGTTCAACCATGAAGTAGTGAAGGTGGTGGCCTCCGAGGGGAAGCTGAGAATGGTGAACGTGAAGGGAAAGGCAGCCAAGGACGGCACCATCTATGACGTCGCCAGGAACCAGTGGGAGGAGATGCTACTGGGGATCCTTGTCGGGTGGACAAGGCCAGGCACCACCGCCAATGGCTCAACCATCTACGTGGTGGACGAGGCGGAGCTTAGGGTGTACAACGGGGGGAGGGACGTGTGGGCGACAGTGGTGAGGTCGAAGCGGTTGCGAGGGGCGATGCAGGTGGAGGTGGGGGGCGGGCACGTGTGCCTGACCTGCGCTGGGGGCGATGCGGCGATGGTGGTAGGCGTGGCCTCCTGGCCGGCGAGGATGTGGCAGGTGGATCCATTTTTTATCTTAACTATATATAATTTGGAACACATTCACAAAATATGTGTAGTAGAGATGAGGATGTTGAGATGGATGTGTGGCAAGACTAAGAAAGATAAAATTAGGAATGAGCGTATCCGTAAGGACTTGGGGATAGCCCCAATTAATAGTAAAATAAGAGAAAATAGACTCATGTGATTTGGTCACGTGCTTCGTCATCCTAACTCAGTGCCGGTTAGAAGATGTGATCGAATCTTAGTGGATGCTAGTAAAAGAGCTCGAGGAAGGCCTAAAATGAGATGATGCGATTTTATTAGGAAGGACATTAGTTTCTTAGGTTTAAATATAAATATAGCACTTGATATAAATTTTGGCGGAACAAGATTCATGTAGTCGATCCCAAATAATTGGGATAAGGCTCTGATGATGATGATGAGATGATGATGAATTTGGAGAAAGTCAAGTTACTATATTTTAATTATTCAGATTTACTATATTATGGTAAACCAAACAAGTTTTTTGTAGATCAGTTTGATGCAATTAGCTTGTACCGGAGATGGCCTTTGTATGTCAGTTGGTTTACCATAAACTCAGCTTGTGTTTACGTAGAAAATCAAAATGAGTGTTTATGAAAAAAAACCATTCGAAATAAGTAAATTGACAAAAAATAAAGTATGGTAACTTCATCCACATTCATAAGTTGCATCCAAACAATCAATGAGAGATTTTAAGCCTCCCGTAGAGAGTTTCGACATGGGCTGAGAAATTTACTTTGGAATTTTTTAAAAGTGTAGATGTTACTCTCTAATTACACAAATGTAAATTATTTCACGCTTTTTGGTAGTGATGGAATATTGTATATATATTGTGAATGTATGACTTAGAATATGTCTATATTATTTTAACATTTTAATGTTAAGTATTTATAACACTTAGCACTTTTGTAAACACTAGAATCACATAGTACGTACAATAGGGGGCTCCGAGTAAAGACAACGGAAAATAGGGAGTTCCTAATGACGCCAATTGTGACAGGGGAGAGAAAAAAGATTCCTCCAAGAAATTCTAATTGATTATCTCTTGTTTTTTAAGACCGCATTTGGCATGACTTTTTGGGGTGACTTTTGATCTCGGAAGTCACGTCCCCAAAAGTCAAAACAAATGGATCATTGTCATATTAAGATTTTTCCAAAACCACTTTTTAATTTTAGAGAGATATAAGAATAAAAAAGTCATCTTTTGAAAAGTAAAAAAACTCCTAGAAAGGACCTTCTCTCTCTAGAGGTTTTTTTCAAAAAAGCCAAAATCATATGAATTATCAAATACGCCTTAAGACCGCGTTTGGTAAGATTTTGGGAGGTGAATTTTGGCCTCGAAAGCTCGACCCTCCAAAATCCAAAACAAATGGCCCAATGCACAGTCGACTTTTTTATTTTAGAGAAATATAGGAACAAAAAGTGTCACTTTTTAAAAGTCCAAGAATCTCCTCTAAAGTAGCTTCTTCTCTCTTTAAAATTTTTTGAAAAAAAAATAAAATACACCATTATTTCGAAACATCGCTTGAGCATTGTACAATGGAGTGGTGGAAGAAAGATCATTTTTGTCCTTTGTCAGCTAAGCTACCCTTGTACATTCATAATAACAACAAAAGCAGGCGAAAAAGTGAGAATTTCAAACAAAAGGAGGGAGTTTCCAAGAAGATTCCCCCACCTGTAATTGGCGGCGAGAAGGAAGCGGAGCCTTTAGCACAGGCATGGTAGGTATCCCATCCTTGGCAACACATGGAGGGCCACCACCTTGCGTTGGTGGGAGGTCAGAGGAGGCGACGGTGGACGGTGGGAGGCCGTGGGAGGGAGGAGGGGGGCGGTGGGAGGGCAGAGGTGGGTTTGACTATTTTTTTACGCATAGAAATTTTTATGTTTTAGATATAATTTACATTTGTTTTAGATTTAGTTTTAATGTTTTAGATATAATTTACATTTGTAAATTTTATTCGACGGTCCAAATGACAGATTTTAGAATTAATACTTAACTCTTCACATTCTATTTCACTATTTTTTTACGCATAGAAATTTATAATTCCTAAATTTAGGGGATTCATTTGGTTACTTGATGGCTCCCAAGGAACATCCAAATGATATTGGATGGTCACATGGAGTTATGTTGGATGACAACTGTAGTTGTTGGCATTACAACTACTACAAAACAGAACACAGGGGAGGAGGTGTGTCCCGGTTGAAGAAGCACCTAGTAGGAGGAGCAGGTGTGGGATACTCTGAGGTTATTGGCTATACCTATATGCCTAGAGATGTGAAACTTGCAATGGCCAGATACCTGCGGGATGAAGCGGTGATTAATGGAAGAGCATGCAGTAATGACATGGAAGAATGTGCATGTACAGCTAGTGACGAAGAACAAGAATCGCGTACTCACCAACCTAATGTGTATGTCACGGTGAATGATCCATATGAAACGTAATTCCGTGAGGTAGTACGTTTGAGTTGAAAGAGACAAGACATCCAAAGGAGGCGAGAGTGTGAAGCCGCAAGGCGGCAATGACCAGAGTATCAGCCAATCGTGGTTCATCTACTACTCGACAATCACGGGGCATCATGAGTTTCTTCACTAGTGACTCAGGTTCACAAATAAAAATGACACAATCGATCAACATCGAAGATGTGGAGCCTGATGCACTATCTCGAGAGCATGGCAAACAAACGAGGATGGATGATGCATATGACTAGAAGGGGCCAAAATGGAAACTCGAGCGGGTCATTATAAAACGATGGCACTACGCGGGATTGCCTTCAATGCGGCCAACAACCCTTACTACAAGCCAAAATTCCAAGAAGCACAAGTGCTTGGGTTACATGTGCAACCACCTACAACGAGAGAGTTGGCCGGCATATACCTTGATGGATAAGTTGCTGAGATCAAGAGTTATGTGAGCTCCTTCAAATAGAAATGGACGAAGTATAGAGTCACACTAATATGCGATGGATGGTCAGGTACCACTAAAAGTAGCATGGTCAACTTCCTTACTTATTGTGACAGACAAGTATTCTTTGACAGGTCGGTGGATGCATTAGGTCATGTCCACAGTTAATATATTTTGTCATTGATAGAACAAGTGGTGAAGGAGATTGGGGAGGAGTACATTGTTCAGGTGATCACATATAATGGCTCAAACTATAAGAAGGTTGGGGAGGAACTGATGAGGACTAGACAATACCTTTTTTGGACTCCTTTTACAGCACACTATGTAGACCTGATACTGAAAGAGATTGGTCAGCTTCGTGTAGTCAAGTCTATGGTCGAGGTGGTACAAAAGGTCACAAAATACATCTACAACCACACACTTGTATTGACATGGATGAGAGAGCATTGTAGTGGTGAACTGTTGAGGCCTAGCAACACACGATTTACCACTAACTACATCACCTTGCAGAGTCTTCTGAAGCATAAGGATGGGTTGAAATAAATGTTTAAGGGTGAGACTTGCCTGAGTTCTTCTTTTGCCACTTTACGTGAAGGAGCAGAAGTCAAAGGGATTGTCAACAATGGCAATTTTTGGGACAGAGTCAAGATATTAGTTTCATTGATAGAGCCACTGTATGAGGTATTGAGGAGTGTGGACATGGATAAAGTACCAACCATGGGGTTGGTGTACAACAAAATTGAAGTTACAAAGTGAAAGATTCTTGCAACATCCAAGAAATATGGACCCACGATCTTAGAAATTGTGGAGGACAGGTGGGACATGTAAATGAGTCGCGATCTTCACATGACAGGTAAACATACTTGACCCTAATGTCGGTATCCCCAGTCACATGACAAACTTGTTTTTAATCTATGGTGATTACAGCATACTACATACACCCGACCTTTCAATATGCTCAGAGTCTCACTTATGACGATACTTATAATCCGTCAACATTATGGTGCACTGACTGTCTCGCAGCCCAATGGATACTGCTGATGCATTAAATGAGGTATATTTGGATACTTCGCCCTATTGGACATGAAAATAACTCGGTAACTATTTTTTATTCATAAATACAGATGAAAATATTTAGAGAGGCAATTGGTTCATTTGCGACACCTAATGCCGTTGTCAGCCATGAGAGACTTGATGCAGGTAATTTACTTGTATGGTTGGACAAGTAATTATTGCATCTAATTTTTATTATGTTCATCCTTCACCTTACTAACAGCTGAGTGGTGACTCAATTTCGGGACAAGCGCACTAACATTAAGGAAGATTACAATGAAAGTTCTATCTCAAACATCCTTCTCGAGTGAGTGCGAATGGAATTGGTCAACATTCTCCTTCTTACATACCAAGCTCAGGAATAAACTAATACACAGAAGGCTAGACAAAATAGTCTATGTAGTATCTGGGAATTTTTCAAAACTAATAAAGCATTTCTATTTGTTTAAATTAATAAAATATTTATTAGTGCATGAAATATTAATTCACAACTAAATAACTAAAATGAATAATGCATTAAATAAAAGTTTTTTGGAAATTATAAATTTAAAATTTTAAGCAATTAAAATTTTGTAACTTAAGTTAATTGTTGATTAAAATGTTTCTTGCATTATATCTATTCAAAAAGGAGAGCACATGAATGCATATACACAATTATTGAAAGTTTAGGATAGGCTGTGACTCATGGCTTTCAGTATTCACATTTATGAGTTTTACTATTCACTCATTTCATTGTTCGTCTAAAAGTTTATTTCATATTTTTCCATGATAAAATAAATGGTGGTGAGAAATGGGTAACAAATAGTTTTTGTAAATCCTTTTTATATTGTTAGCTTTGATTTTTCAAAGGGATGGATGAATAGTGCTCTCGGTTCCTACGGCAGGCGTTTCAACGTGGGATTTTTTTTCTTTATTTATTTCTCTCTCTCGTAACCATGGATTTCCTTGAGCAATTAAGTGGGTCATTATCCCTTCCCTAAACACCGTAACTGTTAGAGGATTGGGGTGGAACCCCAGCCCTTTTCACGACAGTCTTTCTTTTCTTTTTCTCTCCCTGGCGTTGCGTTCTTGCTGTGCTCGGGGATGGTTCTGAAGAATCCAAAGAGGTAGCCCAAAGAAGCGTAGCAGAGGGGGAGGGGATCGTACCTACTCTTGAGTGGCTTTCTCGTTCCTCTGGTTTTCTGCTAGATCGTGGTTATCTTGAGAAGAACATCGTCTTCCTGTCTCTAGTCGGAGGCAGACGATTTTTTCAAATCATTGTTTCATATGATTCAAGGCAAGATCTGAAACCTCAAACTCTCCTTTTGTGCAAGATATAATATCTTGAAACCTGGGTTAAGAATCATGGTTTGTGTGTGAAATACGTTGTTTCTACTTTGGTGAAGTTTGGTTTGATTTATGGGTACTCAGACAATGGCGGAGATGTGTAGGACAATGTCGTTTTCTAGATGCAGGCCTAAGTCAACTTCGGGCCCTGTAGAAGTCGACTTAGCCTGTGCGCCCTGCCCAGTCCAGTTTTGGATGCAGGCCTAAGTCGACTTCTGGCCCTGCAGAAGTCGACTTAGCCTGTGTGTCCTGCCCAATTCAGGTTCTGGATGCAGACGGAAGTCGACTTTTGGCCCTGCAGAAGTTGACTTCTGCCCTGCATATGATGTTCAATGTGTTCTGGACGTGAGGAAAAGTAGACTTATGCTCCGTAAAAGTTGACCTTTCCTCTATGCAATCGTTTTACTTTCCCTTTCTACTGACTGCTCCTTTAAATTTTCAGCTACCCAATACATTACATGCTAAAATTTTGTAAATCGGTAGGGTTACTTAAATGATATATTCCCATCATATGGTGACTATACAAGTTCATATTCATTGCATCTTTCTTGCATGGTTGCATATTCTAAAAGTTTAATTGCTATCCTTCAAAGCTGTCCTTCTATTGCATATTATTCCTTGTCGCTGTGAACCCCTTATGCTATGAGATAAATTATGGACCATAGGGACACTGCTGCCAAAGAAGGGCATGGAGCCAAACCGTAGAAATGCCCCTGTGGGGAGGCTCAATATGTTTCTGACCCCGAGGGCAAGGGAGGTGAAATCCTGGAGGTGGACAAGCTCCACTAGTTAAGGTGGGGAAGATTTTCCTCCGGTTCTGCGCAGTTAACCAAGACCTTATCACCATTTCCTAGGTGATTTGGTATCTATTTCTGACCTTCTAGTGGTGGTTTGGGCACTATGTCTAGGTCCTCTGTTCAGTTCAGAACTTCCGATAATTGTGATCAGATTGTACCTACTATTTGACTCTATTATATGTTATTTGGTGTATGTTATCCATTCTGTTTAGTTTTGAACTGACCTCTGAAACTGACTTATAAGTTCCAATACCTATTCCTTTTCAGGCCATGTACATATGCATACATATTCCATTAAGTTCTGATTTTTGACCCCTTTCAGGCTGCACATAGATGCATGTTGTCTTTATGATTCTATATTGATTTTGCTAAGTCTTGGTATACGGATTCTATTCAAATTCTGCTATGCATGCTCTTAATTTTCTCACTGCATGACTGAGTATAGTCTAGTGCATTGTCACATACCTTTTTCATAATTGCATATCAATCGGTTCATGCCACTGTGATATGTTTTCAATTTTTCTGAAACCATGTGCTTGTTTCCCCAAGCTGGTAAGCGATGAGAATTTGTTCCGGTTAGAAACTGGCCAAGTATGTTATGCTTGTATAAGAGGTATGTTTTGAGTTTTTGAATCTTGATAAGTCTATTCATAGACTTACACTTGATAACTTTTCAGGCGATTCTGCTAGCGAGGACGAGGATTTAGCGCCAAGTGAGTTCGAGCCGAAAGTCCGAGTGTGACTATTTGTTTAGCTTGCTTTTCTGTTCGAGGTAGCTTGAAAAAAAATAAGAAAGGGGCTTGAATTTATGAATTCTGGATGGTTATTGTATGAATAAGGTGGAGTTTAATTTCTATTGAACTATTATGATATTGGTATTTGCTCTTAGCTGATGCAATGAACTTCTTCTTCTGCTATAAATTTTGCTCTTTTATTCATGTAAACCTCAACCCGTCTCCGTTTTGTTCGGTGGTTCCCACTGTGGCGTTGCCTCTTATATCCGATGAGAGTGATATACTGGATCGAGTATAGGGTGGGTCGCTATAGAGAGTGATATCAGAGCCCACAGGTTGAGAGTTTATATAAGTAAAAACCATCAGCTAAGTCCATATCCCAAGATCTAGAAAGTTCCATTGGTAAGTGGCTTAAAAATAGAGGAAGACAGATAAATAAGAATATTAAGGAATCTAACTTGACTTAACTAAATTATTTCCTTCGAGGTTATGACATCCCGTGCTCATCGTGCTGCTGCCCCTGCTCGTGATGAGGAGCCAAGGAGAGATGTAGGTGCAGGTGAGCAAGGATTACCGGTACCGCCACCGCCGCCGTTGGTCGATTATGGTACATTCTTGCAAGGATTGGTGCAAGTGATGCAAATGTAGGCGAATGCACATGCGACAATGCAGGCTCAAGTGCAAGCTTTGGCCCAGGTATGGTATAGATTGGATGGAATTGTGTGTCAGATGTTGCATAGGCCTCGTAACCGATTTGCGTGGTTTGGTTAGGCCCGACCGCATCTAGGGGTAGTGCCGAGGATAGTCGAAGGGCCGTCAGTCATGGAGAAGTTCCAGAGGATGAACTCGCCTTCTTTTAAGGGGGGGAGTCAGCCCCTAGTTGCGGAGCATTGGCTGCGGGCGATGGAAAAGATATTCCGAAGCATCCATTGCGATGAGGACGAGAAGGTTAATTTGGCAACGTTCATGCTGGAGGAGAAAACTGATGTTTGGTGGACTTCGATTTTGCGGAATCAATTCGAGGACGGAGCTAGAGATATGTCATGGGGAGTTTTTGTTCGCTTGTTCCAAGCGAAATACATTCCCGAGCATGTTCAAGACCGGATGGAGCAGGAGTTCCTCACTTTGACCCAAGGGTCTATGACAGTGCTGGAGTATGAAGCTCGCTTTACGGAGTCAGCGGGTTACGCACCTCTGTTGGATGCACTCTATACTTATATCATTTTATATGGTATCACTTTATCTTTTATTGGTTTATCAGTTTATCATTTTATCAAGTGTGAGGGCATGCCAGTCACCTAGCTGACAAATGTGTTCAGGCTTCGAGACTAGAGTGGTCTGAAGCCCGTGGTGCGCTCCGTCTGACTAACCAAACGATTGTGAGTATCGGGTCAGGACTGAAGACCCGCCGTGCCATAAAGGTCACGTCATTAATTACATCCCCTCAGAGAGGGGAAAACCACTGATTAATCACCAAGATAAGGGGCCTCGTGACCTATAAATCGATTGGATGAAAAGAATAAGAGATGCGGTTTAAAAGATCAAGATCCCATATACTAGTGTGCCAAAATGTATTTAAAATAATGTCGATCACATGTGGACCATTTCATATTCGGATAGCCATCTGAGTGAGAAACATCCCTAGTATATGTCCAACATCGGGACAAATGTACGCCGAGGTATGGCAAATTTGATATCCAAGTCATTGAGGCAGGAGTCGCATTTAATAAGATATCGGCCCGGGGCAAAGTCCATCCATGGCCATAGTTAGGTGTTACTCGGGGGCCAGTCGCGGCTTGCGAGGCATCTTTAGTATTTCCCTTACCTCGAGCTCAAGGAGACACGAACTTTCGGATCGAACACCATTAGTTCCTTAAGTTCATTTCCATTGTCATTATGTTATTTCCTTTTCATACATTGGAATCTATGACTTATCTTTCATTCTTTCTCTTTTGTTATTCCGTTTATCTTTGTTTGCATTGCTTTCTTAGTTGTTTTTTTTGTTTTTGTTGAGATGGGGGGGGGGTTCGGTCGACTGGAGATTCAGTTCGGTCAACCAAACCTCCCAGAAATGGGGGGGCCTGCTGGCTGGGTCGACGCAGCTAAGCGCTACGTCGACTCGGCCGCTGGTCGGTCGACCGAAACTTGAGTTCAGTCGGCCGAACTCAGTAGCAAAGTAATTTCAGTTTTATTTTCTTTTTCATTTGTTTGTTTTTGTTCTTGCCTCCTTCTTTCTTTATTTTGATCATTATATCTGACTTTCATTGGGTTCACATTATGGCTTTGTCATCACACCTTTTTCATGTGTTTTATTTCTTCTCTCCCTCTCTCTTTACTATTGTTCTTACAAATGGGCAGAAAAATATAATGTGCATATGGATGCATGCCGAGGAGCCAAAGGGGCTGGGTTCGGCATTTTGGATGAGGGTGCGCCGACGTGGGGGCTCCCTACGTCGATGGTGTGTGTGATTAGGAAGAGAGATTGGGAGCTTAGATAAAGGTCGCGTCGATGCAGGAAGGGGTTTGCGTTGACCCAGCATGCAGCTAGGGGCTGAGCTAGGGGTCTGGATAAAGGGGTGTGCCGACAGAAGGGGGTGCCTGCGTCGACGCACTGCCCAGCCAGTGAACATTGGATATGTTCTGATCTAAGGCATCATTGATGAATTCAGGGCTCGGTGCACCTACAGAAGAAAACATGCAACCTTTGGAACACATTAATGGTGTTTGGTTGATTTGTGGACAATCATGAAATGCATGAGGTTTTAATTTATTCATGCAATGCATGTATGGGATCGACAAATGCCATGCCAATTTCTGAAATATGAGCAGAGGAAGATTTGGCATAAATCAATGGAGGATGCCATGGAATGCATGGAGATTTACCTTAAATTCGAATATCAATGCATTATATGCATTGAATTATATGCAAGGGCATGAATGCCATGTGGGAAGGTTGACAGGCCTCAGAGGGGGTTGACCTCTGAGGTAAAGGGGGACGACCCCTATGCAGACTTCTGCATAGGGGCGGCCCAGACAGAAACATGCTTGGGTATTGGTTTTGTGATTGGTCTCTTTAGAGCATCTAGTGTTCAGGGGGTAAAATGTATGGCATATGCGAATGCAAAATGCAAGAATTTCTGATTTAGTCTGAAAGTCCTTGGCACGTGCCATCTCTACACATTCATCTTTTTGTTCATTCTTATGTTTCAACAGCTCCAGAAATTATGCTCATTATAACATCCCTTCTGAATTTGATATGCATCAGTTCAGATTGATTTCTTTTGTTAAGTGAGATGATCGTGTAGTTCTTGAGTTCAGCCCAACTATCACTATTTTTGTTATCATTTTCTTTTTAAGTTGTCCAGCGAAAATTCGCAGGACCTCCCCTAGACCCGGAGCTTTGGGGGGTTGTAAATAAGGTGCGCGCCATACGTAGAAGCTCTGAGACGGCCCCAAAATAAAAGGATGCGCGCGAAAGCGACAACACCCCGGGGTACGCACAGAAGCAGCAACACCCATAACCCGATTTGGGCACGGAGATCCCGAGGGCTAGCCTACAATGGACCCCGTCAACCCACGGGTTGCCATGACCTCGTCGCTGTAGCATGGACTTGAGCTATCGCCGTATATGGCCATTGATGTTCACTCCTCAAAGGGAAGCCGCCTGGGGTCCACGTTAAGAAGTAACAAGCCCCCGGGGGTCTATGAGTGATCAAGAACCTGAATTCCAGAATTTGTAAGAACAAGCGGTTGTTTTGAGATTGGATCCCATGTTCCTCACCCCTTTGGAATCATGGCCATAGAACTGGTCCAAACTCCAAAATGGGGTTTTGAGAAGGGAAGGAAATCATTCTTAGATGAGAAAGATTTGATATACTATTGGCGGTTGGCAACCTCGTAGTCATATCTATGGATCGGAATAGACTCCGGGCTAGTGGCCACTGGAGCAACATCTACCTCGTCAATGAAAAAGGTGTTGAAATCAAAAAGGAGAGGAGGGGGTCATCCTACCTACTGTGGGAACAGAGATAGAATAGGGTAAAGAAGGTGCCACATTTGTATGTACATATTCGTAAGAGGGCATCATGTTCAGAATTAAGAGAAGAGAAATCTCCTATCTCCTAGGGGAGCAGAGGGGAGCGACAGAAATCAAGCACTATGGCATTGGAGGAGAAGATCGTAGTTCACAAAATAAACATCCGGGCTAAAGACCCCATACCTCTTTCATTTCTCAATGTGAGCCTCTACATCCAGGCAACATAAGGCCTTACAAATCGCAAAGAAAAGAAACAAAAGTAGAAGAAGGAATACAAAGGTGACCCACCTGTCTCCCAGATGGCCCTTGAGTTCTCTCCCTTTTTGTTCACTCTCTTCTCTATCTGCTTCAAATGCTCTTGATGGGAATCTCTCAAAAGAGTTTCTTCTCTCTAGCTCTCATGACCTCCAAGAGAGGAAAAAGGCTTCGTGTGCGTGACCCTTTTATAGGGGCCGGAGGCTCTGTTTGGGAGGGAAATCATCCTGGCTTCTTTGTCTCTTTTTTTTCTTTCTGCTGCCACTGTGTTGTTACTGACACTGCTACCGCTGCTGCTGTCGATGCCCCGATGGCCACTGCTGCGTTATTGAAGCCTCTATGGCTGCTGCTGTCGTTACCTTGTAGAAGGGACGCGGCGGAGCAAGAGGCTTCATTCTTGCGCGGTGTAGATGGACGTAGGCTGGCGTGGGAGCACGCTGCTACCGTGTGGAGGAGGGGGGGCGCCCACTGGCGTGAGCATGGGCGGTCGAGGCATGACGTCCGAGCATTCAATGCTCTACCTGCATGGGGGAGAAGACGGGGGAACAGTGACCCCTCATGATGAGAGGGTGTGACACGGGGCACTGTTCCATGAACAGTGATCGCTAATTTCCTTCTATTTTCTCTCTTTTTTTAAATAATCCCGTTTCTTTCCCTTTTAGCCGCTCCTTTCCTCTTATTTGCACATGGATCCCCCTGTGCCCCTCCTCTTCTTGTATTGGGCTAGGCCCAATCAAAATTGGCCCATTCACTTGGGCCCTTTCACTTGCCTCCCCTTTTTTATTTTATTTTGTATTTACTTCAGACCAATCTTTTTTGAATACCAACAAATGCCCCCCATCCGTGGGTGTCGCGAGCAAGGGACGAGGGAGCGGGGCCTGCGCGTGCCGCTTCTTGTCCGGTGAGGATCTTCGGCTTCGTGAGGGTGCTCTCGACTGCGAGCTATATCAACTTATCCTGACCGAGAGTCAGGCACCAATCGAGATGAAATCGTCAATATTGGATTTATACTGACACAAGGGTATTTGGTTTATCTGGTTTTAGAGAGAAGGTCTAAGCCATTAGGTTGTATTTTTTGTCGTAGCGGGACGGATGGATTGGTCCCGTCTGAGAGATAGGTGCCGACAAGAGTGGTATCACCAACATTGGGTTTCATGCTAGTGCAAAGATTTAGGTTCATCTGGCTTAGACGAAAGGTCTAGGCCAGGATCTTCAGCTAAGACCTCAAGAGGCCATGGACACCAAGTTAAATGGTTCGTCGATGCTGGGATTGCACCGACGCAAGGAATTTTAGGTTTCTCCGACTTAGACGAAGGGTCTAGGTCGAATCCTTCGGTTGAGATCCCAGAAGGCCTTAGGCACTGAGTTAGGTGGTTCATTGATGCTGGGATCGTACCGACGTAAGGAATTTCAAGTTTCTCTGACTTAGATGAAAGGTCTAGGTCGAATCGCTCGGCTGAGACCTCGGAAGGCCTTAGGCGCCGAGTTAGGGTGGTTCATCGATGCTGGGATTACACTGACGCAAGGAATTTTGGGTTTCTCCGACTTAGATGAAAGGTCTAGGTTGGATCCCTTGGCTAATACCCCGGAAAGCCTTAGGTGCCGAGTTAAGGTGGTTCATCGATGTTGGGATTGCACCGACGTAAGGAATTTCAGGTTTCTCTAACTTAGGCGAAAGGTCTAGGTCAGAGCCTTCGGTTGAGTGGATGCGTTAAGGTGGTTCGTCAATGCTGGGATCGCATTAATGCAGGAAGTTCGGTTGAACAACTTGGCCTAGACGGAGAGTCATGATGCCAAGGAAGAGTGATTTTCAGCTTAGACAAAAAGGTGATGATGCTGAGCGACTTGGCTTAGACGCAAGGTCATGACACCAAGGCGAAACAACTCTCAGCTTAGACACGAGGTCATGACGCCAAGCGACTTGGCTTAGACGCGAGGTCATGACGCCAAAGAAGAATAATTCTCAGCTTAGATGCAAGGTCTTGATGCTAAACGACTTGGCTTAGACGCAAGGTCATGACGCCGAGGAAAAATAATTCTCGGCTTAGACGGAAGATCATGATGCCGAACGACTTGGCTTATACGCAAGGTCATGACGCCAAGGAAGAATAATTCTCTACTTAGATGAAAGGTCATGATGCCGAACGACTTGGCTTAGACGCAAGGTCATGACGCTAAGCAAGAATAATTCTCGGCTTAGATGAAAGGTCATGATGCCGAATGACTTGGCTTAGACGTAAGGTCATGACGCCAAGGAAGAATAATTCTTGACTTAGATGAAAGGTCATGATGCCGAAAGGTCATCGGTACTTGGGCTTGTACATACGCAAGGAGATCGGGTTTCCCTGACTTAGACAGAAGGTCTAAGTCGTACCCCTCGACTGAGACCCCGGAGGGACATGGGTGCCGAGTGAAGGAGGGGAGAACGGAGCCAGCTGGTGTGGTCTGCTTGAAAGCATTATGCATCTATTGTCATTTATCATTTCCATCATCATCCTTTCATTCATCATCATTTTTATGTCATTTTCTTTTTATCATCATCTTTTCATTCACATTTTTTATCATTTTCTATTTTATCATCATCATTTCTTTCATTTCACTTTCTTCATATTTTTTATCATTTTCATTTTATCATCATCATTTCTTTTATTTCATTTTTATTCACCATTTCATTTTTTTATCGTTTTAATTTTGTCATCATTATTTCTTTCATTTCATTTTCTTCTTATCATTTTCACTTTATCATTTACTCACCCAAGCATGCAAGCATTCCTGATAGTAGGCATAAAATATCTCCCCTCTATCAAGAATAGGATAAGGGCAGTGCCCGTAATTCATAGAGATGGTAGTCCCACGAAGCACAACTAGAGGGGGTGTGCATGCGTGTAGAGATTATCGCATAGCCTACGTGCATAGTTTAAATCACAATCTACATCCGAGATAATTTCTCTGTGGTGTGAAAGTGTTGGTATGTGAGCAATGAACCCGAAACATAGGGATATGCAGACGTTCTAAGTAACACTAGAGGATCACTCTATCGCCTACACGTACATCTCAGGTTATCTGCTTTTGGTAGCTTCACACAACCCCCTTGTTTATTTTGAGCTATGGACTTCACCATTTGGCGCGAGTTTCCTCATTTGTTTCAGTGGGGATTCCCGGTCACTAAGATTCATCCTTATTACAATTTTATTACGGGATTTACTTCACCATTTCAAGCGAGTCTCCTCATTTGTTTTAGTGGGGATTCTCGGCTACTAGGATTCGCATTCCACGCATTCATCATTTTTTTGTGCCAAGAGGGCAAGCAACTTTTTCCTCACGATTTCCTTCCATGTGAGTGCAGGATTTCAAGCATCCATAGAGTGCTAAGAAGAAATTATGCGATCCGTATGGTTATAGGCCATTGATCACATCGTGCAAAGTGTGGGAGTTTTGCGTTGGGTGTATTTCATGAGTTATGCTAACAACGTAGCTATGACTCTTCCCCTAGACGCATGCACTCACCAAAAATTGGTTTTCCCCCGTAGTGTATATCGTGACACACACATATCTAGAATTACGACAACATTATTTAGTAAGAAAGTATACTAAATAGATTATAGGCATTCATGCAAGTAAGGCAAGCACGCATTCGAAAACAAACTCACACAAGAGCATTTTCTTTCTTTCTTCTTTTCTCCTTTCTTCTTCTTTTTTCTATCTTCTCCTTTTGTTTGTGTTTGTTTTTTTTTTGTTTTTTTGTTTTGTTTTTTTTGTGAGTTTGTCGGCTTGGATGGAAGGTCGTGGCACTGACGCAAGGAGATCGGGTTTCTCCGGCCTAGACGGAAGATCTAGGTCGTACCCCTCGGTTAAGACCTCGAAAGGACATGGGTATCGAGTTAATGTAAAATGGGTGTTGACTCGACCAAGTGTCGAAGTCAACGGATTCGATTCGGAAGGAAGATTTGGGTCCAAAGAAGGACATTGGTCGGCTTAGACAGAAAGTCATGATGCCGAATAAATTGACCTAGACAGAAGGTCATGATGCCAAGGCAGAATATTTATCAGCTTGGACGAAAAGTCGTGACGCCGAACAACTTGGCTTAGATGGTGTGTCATGACACCAAGGCATAATATCCGTCGGCTTAGATAAAATGTCATGTCATTGAACAACTTGGCCTAGACGATATGTCATGATACCAAGAGTAAAATGAATGCCAGCTTAGACGAAGTCATGTCGCCGAGCAAATTCAACATCCTTGGATATGGTTGCACATCTTTTCTTGATATCATCGGGCATTTCTTTGAATATCTTGGACACGTTTTGAACATTTGCCAGCCTAAACGCCGACCATCTTGAACATCCTGGAATATTTGTCGGCCTGAACGCCGACGATTGAACATCTTTGAATACTTTGGGAAATCCGCCAGGCCATATGCTGACGATTGAACTTCTTGAATATTTTGGAATATTCGTTGGGCCAGATGCCGATGCTTGAGCTTCTTGAATATTTTAGAATATTCGTTGGGCCAAATGCCGACGCTTGAGCTTCTTGAATATCTTGAAATATTTGTCGGGCCAGATGCCGACGCTTGAGCTTCTTGAATATCTTAAATATTAACCGGCCTGAACGTCGACGGTCACACATCCCTGGACTTTTTCCGGCATGACCGTCGCCGACTGAATATATTTTTTTAATATCTTTGGGCATTCATCGGTGTGGATGCCGACCATTGAGCTTCGGGAATATCTTCGAATATTTGTTGACCTGAGTGCCAGTCGCTTTGTCCAGTGGGACTATTGATAATTTTGGGGCTGCGCCAATGTGTCGGCTTGAGCATCTTTCTTTTATGGCCAAACTGGCCTATTTGTTATAATCGAAGGACTCCTTCCTTTCGGGTCTCGCCCCTCTTGGCATTGACGGTAGGGAGCCCACATCATATTTCATGTCATCATTTCGGGTGAGTATTGCCCCTTTGAGAATAAATTGATCCTGCTCGATGGTTGGTCGTTCAGTTGTTTCCCTCTCACATGAAGTACCCTCCAAGGGTTGTGGAGGGTGGGAAGATATGAACAGCTTTGGTTTGCCTCTTTATAGGGCATCTTCTGGGGAGCATCTCTCAAAGAGACTTTAACTTCATCATTCAGTTGTCGGCACTGACGTTGGCCGACTTGTTCTTCTTTGGATCTTTCATCTTCTTTTGCTTTAATATCTGCCCCCAGAATGAGGTGCCATTCGTATTTTGTTTTTCTCCCAGCCTCCCATCGTAAGCCAGGGACTTGAAATGCCCTTCAGAGCACATTTTTCTTCTTCAGCTGATGAGGAGGAATGATGTTGGCTGTCCTCTTGAGGCTGGACATTTGGTGAGGACATGGTGGGTCTACCCTATACTCACCTATCTGTATTTTGCCCTTTGGAATCAAGCTTTCAATAATATCTTTACATACATAGCAGTCTTCAATGGGGTGCCCCTTCTACTGGTGATAAGAGTAGAATTGGGGGTCATCGTTCCATTTGGCATCACTCGGCCTTTTAGGCTTCGGGAGGATGACCTTGTTGTGCTCACAGGTCCACTCAAACAACATTCAGGTTTTGTTCTTCGGGAAGGAATAAGGTTTCATCATTTTGGCCCGCAACGAGGGCTGTTGCTTGGCCCGCTTGGTCACAAAAGAACTTGCTGCTTCTTTCGCCTTCTCCCTTTGCTTCACGAAGGCTATGAAATCGGTTGCGTGAGCTTCTTCTTGTGCCAACTGCACGCTGGTTAGCTCATCCTCCCGAACTGGGGCGATCATGGCCGAACAATATTTTGCCAAGAAGGCCTCAAAGTCGGCCACCATATCGTTCAATCAGCTAAAGGTTTTGACTTCGATACCGGCCATCCTTGTCAGGATTTCAGTCTTCAAATTTTGCTTGCATATTTGGACAGCATCCTCGTAGTTCAGCAGATGCTGGTATCTTGCATAAAGACTTCCCCATCGTTGGACGTAGTCCGGAGCAGACTCGTCATTCTCTTGTTTAATCTTATACAAATCTGCCTTGGTGACTTCATCCTCGGTTGGCTTCATTTCATCTGTTTGTTCCGCGCTTGGCTTTTCGGTCGGCGCCAAAACTATCAAGTTTGGGTATAGGTCAACTAAGTCTAGACCCATCGCCCGCAATTTCCTTCTTATCACTTCAACTTCTTACCTTATCTGGCATACATCTGCCCCTTGAGTAGGGCTAGGTTGGGAAGAGCTAGGAATGCTACCCCCCATCTCGACTTCCGATGGGGCCGACAGCTCCTTAGTATCATTATCAGACTCGTTTGGTCCTTCGGGGCTTAAGATTCCTGCCCCCACACCCATACATAAGGGGCTGTAGTAGCACATATCCCCATCGGGTGATAGAGGATGCCCCGAGTCTTCCTTGGATTCACCATCATGATGGGAAGTGGAAGCTTCGGGTTGGTTCACCTCTGTCAGCATGAAGGATATCTCTTCATCTTCTTTTTCATCTGCTTGGTTTGTGTCGGACAAAATCGACAATGTATTACAAGAGAGGGCAACGTCCCTGGCTTTATTATCTATCTTTTTCTTCTCCTTCCCCTTTGTGGGCAGTATCTGCCCCCGCAGCGGGCCATCTGGTGCTCTTGGCACCCTTGATTTCTCTTCTGCTTCTTGCATCAGGTTCAGGAATCTAAAGTGTTCCCGTGGGATGTATGCATAGGCATGGGTTGTACAAGCTCCTGGTGCACCTTCAGGCAATCCGCAATACATGGATATTGTGTTGAGTGCCTTTTCTAGTTCGGGCGTTTCGTGTGGTTGTAGAGGATCCACCGTGTAATCGCCCAACTGTAGTTCCCCTTTCTTGATCAGGCTTTGAATCATATCTTTGAATATATGGCAATCCTCAATGGGATGCCCAAGCATCTGATGATAGGAGCAGAAGTGGGGATCATCCTTTCTGTCAGCATCATCTGGCTTCTTCAGTTTTGGGAGAGTGATTTTGTTGTAGTTAACAGCCCACTCAAACAAGGTTTGAGTCTTGTCCCTCGGGAAGGCATATAGTTTCTTCATCTTGTTCCACAGGGGAGGACCCTCACAACGTCCAGTGAATTCGAAGGAGGAGGGTTAAATACTCCTTTATTCCTTTTCGCCTTGAAGTTGACAGTATGGACTGCCTTAAGTGTAGGCTGTTTGTTAGTTCGCCTGATCCCCTGGCTTGGGACAGCAGGAGTAGAAGGGTATCTTGCCAGAAAGGCATCAATTTCTGCCATGACCCTATTCAAGTGGTCGAAGGACTTAATTTCAGTACCAATTATTCGTTCGAGAATCTCCCGCTTTAGATTTTGCTTCCACATCTGCACTGCATCTTCCTAGTGTGGTGGATGTCTGCATCTCATGCTGAGGCTCTGCCATCTTTGGATATATTCCAGGGCTGTTTCATCGTTCTTCTGCCTGACGGTATAGAGTTCGGTCACGGTCACTTCCCTTTCAGGAAATATGGAACCGTTCCCAGAATCTTCTTTGCATATCCAGCCAGTCGTTGATGGACCCCGCCGGCAGGTTCGAGTACCACTCAAAGGCGAGCCCCGTGAGTGATGACAAAGAATTTCAGCAGATAAGATTCATCGCTTGCCAAATTGCCCATCACGTTGATGTAATATGCTATATGTTCCTTTGGCGAACCTTGCCCATTGAATTTATCAAACTTTGGTGGTTTGTTGACGCCGTGAGGTAGTTTTTTGGCCGCATGATGGGCAGGGTAGGGTACCATGTACACATCAAACACATCATAATCATCATCACCTTTATTGGCTAGTTTCATTTCTATCATATATTCTACCATTATCTTATTCACCGCCGGGTCCATGGGACTTGGGCAGAAGTGTGTCTACTGCACTTGCGGCATTGTTGACACCATTGCTTGAGGTAGAGAGGCAAGGTGGGGTATCAAGGACATGCCCCCAATGTTATCTGGTGCTGGCCGAGAGGCCGCTATTGATATCTTTCTTCAAGTGTGTGTATGTGAATGAATATGACTAGTGTGACATCCAATAGAACATGGAACAAGGCAAGCAATGCAACGATACCATCACCTCAGAATCAGCACAACCAGATCATGATCGCCACCAAAGTAAATAGTGCAAGAGGAACGCACTATGTACCTTGGAAAGAAGAGATGGGTGAAGACACTCGCCAACTGGGACAGCTCTGGTGTAGGAAAAAGACGGTCCACTCCGGGCCGCAAGCCTGAGGAAGACGGTCTTATGACGGCCGCTGAAATAGGAAAATGGTCGAACGACAGGCTGCTACCAGCACCGAGACAGAACACAGGAAGGAGGCACGGGCACAGGAACGACACGGTCTTAGATCAGCCGCAACCAAAAGGAAAAATGGCCTGAGTAGGGCCGCTACCCCTGACAAACGGTCGGAGATAGACTGCAAAGAGCTTCCAGAACGTGAACCTAGGAACTTAATCCTCCACTCCTTCCGGCCGGTCAGGAGGAATGGGCCTCGTGTAGAAATGATTGCTGCCTGCAAGAGAACACAAACAACAAGAGAAGACGACCCAAATTAATTCAAGGACGTGCAATATCTATAAACAAGATTAATGAGTAAAACACATGATTAGAAAGGTGGATACCTGGGGATGGTTGTTTTTTAACCCCTAGGGGTGAGGAAAACAATAGGAGGATGTTTGAATGCAAGAGCAACAGTGAAAATGTGAAGAAAGATGGAGAAAAATTGAGATGGGATGACCAAAAGATGATCGAAGACGACTAAAGCAATGACACAAAAGAACACAACGAAATCGGTTACTCCCTAGACTGAAGGCTTGAAGAACGTGGAAAGCCTTTCTCTCTAGCTGAATCTCGCTCTAGAATGTGGCAGCATCTCGAAGCGAGCTCTAGAATCTCTCCCCCCCCCCCCCAAGCTTAAGGGTTCTATTTATAGAGCCCCGAAACCCTAACTCGAATTAAAGAGTTTACAGCGAAAATTAGCCTTGATTTATTTAACAAAATCCATAGATAAATCTCCCAGGAGTCCCCAGGATCAAACAGCACCTCATTTGGCTCGAAATTCACGGAGAAATCCATGCAACAATGACCCTGCTCGACACTGGATAGAGAGAAAAAAAACCCTCGATGTAAGATTCATGTCCACAAGAGATGATCGATCGATGGACCGCCAAGAGAATCTTAGCGGTCTATCGATCGACCGCTATTCACCTGGCCATTGGAAAATAAAAAAATGAGATACATATGCTTATTTATCCCAAAGACCAAGTCAAACCAAAGCCCATTAAATCCAATTTCGAGAAAATGTGGGAGCAAGCCCAACCAGGGAGAAAATATCCATAAAATAGGCCTAAAACTAGTCAAAAATGGCCCAATGAGTAATGGACAACTTGGGACATGATATATAATGGTAGGAAAGTGACTCAAATCAAAGGCATAAAACAGGTGTCAATAGATGCCCCTCCTTAGCGTCCTCTTTGCAGGGGAGCGAGCGGAGGTGATGCGAAGGTGAAATGGAAACATGGAGACAAAGCGGAAATGCAGCAGAGCGGACTGAAAAGTGGGCGTTAAGGTAAACGACACCCGTTCCTCACCAACGAGCGATAGAATCTTCCAAAAAACTCTGAACCAAACACAAGGAACGATCAGACCAAAATGACACCAGCCTAGAGAAACTAACAACTAAGGAAAATAAAAGACGACCAACCTCATCAGGGGACACAATCCGCAACCAATGAGGGGATCGGAACAAGCAGTAAAAGAAAAGGAAGCGAGCTAAACTCCAGACAGGGACTCTCGCTCAACCAAACCAGGTGAACAGACCAGAGAAAACCTTCCAATTCTGAGTGGAATACTCTCTCTTACCCAAAACCATGGACGCACGATTATCCATCATCAATGGGATATTTTAGGCAGGTTAGGGACATGAATGGTCAAAAATGCGCATGATGCATGCTGGGCTAAAACAAAAGAAATCATTAAAATGAATGCAAAGAAGTCAGAAAATAGAAAATACTTCAGAATAATATTGCTAGATCGGAATAATCAGGGTCAGGACACTATCTGCAACCACGGTGTACGAGATAGAACCATCGTTCCCCAATTCTTCCAACCTAACGACCTATCCAACGATTAAATATGTGCACCTAGATCATCATTATTTCTGTTAAAGGGGAACATCAGATCCTAGAACACATGAATGACCAGCCGATTCTCGAGGTAATATCACATATATACCATATAGTAATACATTAAGGGATAAAGAGATACGGAATACTTACCTGACTTACTTGCCGAAGCACAGGCGATAGGGCTGCAAGAGATTATATACAAATTTGCAATGAGAAGAACCAATCAAGCCAAGAAGTTTATCAATTAAGCACATTGTGCAGCCAACAGGGCTAAAAGACTATTGAATCATTAAGCAAACCATGCCTATCACTTAAACAAAAGGCAGCCAAGAAACGGTCTTATTAAGACTCCCAAAGAAATAAACGGTCAAGACCATACCATAACAAATGAGCGGATTTGGAATTTTAAACGGCAATAATAAACAGTCAGCTGGAGACCGCCTATAAGCTTACGGCCAGAGAACGACCGCTTCCTCCATCTTGACGGTCTATTGTGTGACCGCTAAATGGAGATCGGTTTCGGAAAAAAACAAAACCACCCTCTTCGTCTTCCTCATTTCTCACACGCCCACGACCGATCGGCCTCCCGTTGGAGCGAAACCACTGAGCTTCCACCCCCCACCAAGCAATCCACCGTGAGCCTCCATCCTCCTAGCCCTCCCGTGGGCGCACTTGGATGAGAATCAAGAAGCAAGAGTTGAGGAGGTTTGCTCACCGAATGGCCCGGGAAGAGGCCCATGTGCCACCGCCGGTGAACCCACCGGAGGAGGAAGCGCCGCCGCCAATCATGGCCGAGGGAGAGGGGCCTTCCACGGCCACCGGAGTGCTTGAGGAGATGGAAACGCAATGGGAAGGTGAAGAACCAACGATGGTGACCGAGAAACCGGCCGGAAGAGCCTCGTCATCCGAGGTAGGCCACGAGCTAAAATCCCCTCTCATTTTCAAATTTCAATCAATGCATGCATGATTAGAGGGAGAGATAGGGGTCATACTAACCCCTAGAACTAAATGTAAGGGCCCCTAGGGTCATTTTCATAGACAGGGAGGGAAAAAAATGCCGTTCGTAGTGGTGAGGAGAAAACGGTCCTACCAGGGACTGCTAAGGGGAGTCAGACGGTCCGCCTGTGATCGCTATGTGGAAACCGACATGCAAAAGGTGAAAACGGTCCGAACTGGGCCGTCGAGAAACAAAACGGTCTTCAGAAGACCGCTAGGATGCCAAAAATGGTCTAAGAGCGACCGTTAGATGGAAGTCAGCAAAGGGAGTTATTGAGGGTGAAAAATGGCCTTAAGGGGACCGTCGGGATGCCAAACAACGATCAACAGATGACTGTCGGACTGACAGAAATGGCCCTAACGTGGCCGCTACCTCAGTAGACTACTTTTTTTCTTCTTCTTTTTCTTCTTCTTCTTCTTCTCTTTTTTTTAATACAATGCAGGACTATATGTAATGAATGACTGACATAAAATGTTTAATGCATGCAGGGAAAATGCCGAACGAGGATTTCATGGCTCCAGGTCCGGGCGGTGTACTTGGCATTGCCGGAATTCCAGCGAGAGAGGTTGGCTGCCATGGGATTCGCCGAGTTCCTCGGCATGGAGGTGGTGAGGTTGGACACCGCCCTCATCTACGCGCTGCACGACTGGTGGGATCCGGTGAGCCAGGCGTTTGTGCTCCCGTGGGGGCACATGATCCCGACGCTGGAGGATGTGGCGCGGATCACCGTGCTGCGAGTGCACGATGCGCTGGTCGGCGGGAGGACATTCATAGACTATCGGGAGCTGGCCCAGAGGCTGTTGGGACTCGAGCCATGGAGACCAGAGCGACACTCTTCGGTGTTGCCGAGAGAGGGATTGCAGGAGAGCTTAGGCTTGCGAGGAGCTGGGATTGCCGTGGGAGAGCTACCAGAACAGCACTTGGGGTGTTTGACAGACCGGGCACGACAGTGGGTAGCGGCGGGACCGGGACCCCAGGCGGACATGATCCTACGTCGATTCCTGATGCTACTCTTCGGGAAGTGGCTGTTAGCGACCAGAGCTGATGGAGTGAGATGCACGCTCCTGCCCCTGCTCGAGGAGGTGGACAGAGTGGGTGAGTACACGTGGGGCACGGCCGTGCTAGCATTCTTGTTTGACACGCTCAACGCCACCAGCCGGCGGACGATACTCGGCTGGTTTTCCCCACTACTTCAGGTAAGACTCAATTTCTAAATATTGTGCAATTGCTATATGATCCTATAAATGCTATATGCTTGACACTTGATGCATGAAATGCAGGTATGGGCCTACATGTACCTACCTGGACTGGGGAGAGGGACAGAGGTGCACCCCAACCGAGTGCCCATCGCGAGGTGATGGATGGCGGTGCGGGAGACAGGCTCACTGAGACGCCAGGTGCGGACGATCTAGGACAACCTCGATGCGCTACCCTATGCATCAGTAAGACCTAAATTTGAACTTTTGCAAATGCAACTATAAGCTTAGACACTAATGCAACCTGCCACCACTTTGTAGGTCTGGTGGACTCCGTACCAGGGTGAGGGACACGAGAGCCAGCCTTGGGTAGTGGCAGCCCTGGCCTACGCGGGACGTGACATCTGGCTACATTGCATGAACGTGATCGAGCCACTACACTATCGGCTGATCATGAGGACCGTGGGCGTCCACCAGCCAGAGGTGGAGTTCCCTACTCGAGAGAGACCAGAGGAGCGCGTGTGACGACACTCCCACAGACTCGTAGTGGAGATCGACTGGATTTCCCGAGCGGCGGACCAGATCTGGGACTAGACCAGGCGAGGGCGAGTTGTACGAGCCTGAGCCCCCAGCGACGAGGCTTACTTGACCACCTACGCACGACGCTACGGGGACTAGGTCTTACGTGGCTCACGATGACCGGTACGACTCTTGAACTTATGTTCTCTTATATGCTCATGATGACAATGCACTAATGCTTTACATGACCTACATGTAGCTCAATCCCCAGGGACGGATCGCAGAGCTCCAGGGGTTACTCCACTCCACGGTCCAGCAGCGGGATGAGCTCCAGCACTCCTTGGACCTTCTGGTAAGCTTTAGTTAACCTTAGACCTAAAATGCCATGCTATGCTTATGAGACTGACATGCCCCTATACGCAGCGTGGCGAGGGAGTTCAGCGCCAGGGACCCGATGCACCATCCTCTTCCTCCCAGGCACTAGCGGATCGAGCTGAGCGAGACGCGGACTTCGCGCGGGCGGTAGCACAAGCTGAGGAGGCCGAGGCCACGCTCACAGAGAGGGTAAGCAAAACAACTCAACTTCCCCTTTGGATTATGATTAAGACTGTAAATGATTAATGAAATGAATGCAAATGTAGGCGAAGGAGTTGGAGGCGGTGTTGAGTGAGGCCACTTAGCAGAGGGAGGAGGCGGAGCACTTCTGGGCAGAGGCAGAGCGCCTTCGCAGAGAGATGGAGCAATTCCATACTGGTGTGGTGGAGGTAGAATGCTTCGTGCCGAGGCGGCAGAGCTGAGGAGCGAGCTAGAGCGATCCCGGCTGTAGGTGGCCGAGTTGAGGGGTGCAGTGGGAGCGTACTAGCAGTCCCTCTAGGTGATGACCCAAAGATTGGAGCATAGCAGGACCTCGAGTGGCGCGCCCAGCAGTGCCTATAGAGGCTACTTCACTGGTTCCTCCGGCCATAGGAGGAACGAGGATGAGGAGCGGCAGTGACGGCAGCGTGAGGAGGGGAGCACAATGATGGGCCCACCCGGGAAGAGACATGAGGGTACTGGCGACAGCGGGGGTCCAGGAGAGGGACCAGCTTGATGTACTATATTAGACATATGCATGTATATGACTCCGACCTAATGCAATGAACATGACTCTTTTGACTTAGAAATGATTGCGTGTATGCAGATGCTGACTTAACTAACCTAACCACGACTGATAGGAGGGAGAGAAAGAAAGAGAGAGAGAGATGAAAAGCTAGATAGAGTGGCACCTGAGGAAGAGTTAACACTACGGACAACAGAGATAGAAACAGTCATGGCCAGGCCGCTAACTGAGCTTCGCGGCCCTACGATAGACCGCTAGAGAACGGACGACCGAAGATGAAAGGAGGACAGAGACAGCCAACATTAGACCGCAAGACAAACTAAGACGGTCGTAGCTTGACCGTTTTCTTTGGGAGATGGTCTTTCCTAGACCGTTAAGGGCGTGGGAGACGAGGAATGTAGACCAAGATAGAAAATGGCCCTTGGACGACCGCCAAATTATCTAGCGGTCGCGTGATAGACCGCAAGCCCAGAGACCTAGTTAAACCCGACCAGGACTCTATTAAAGAGTCCTAAATCATGGGAAAAGATTCCCAAGGCATGATAAGGCTTATCTTAACCCAATTTGATGCTATCCAACCTCAATCCTGATGGGAAAGGACTAGGCATTTAGGCTCTATAAGTAGGGAGGCATTCTAAACTCGTAACTTACACCTAACCTTGCTTTTAGGCCTTAAAAACCTTAGAAACACCACCCAAATCATCATGAAGAGGGCCCTTGAAGCAAGTACAATGGGTGAGGGCGCCTACAACGGCCCAAAGCCAGCTAGAAAGGAGCACGGGGCGCTGCAACGGCTGACTGCAATTCCCAAACACCTGAGCTCCAGTTCTTCAAGAGAGGTAGGTTAATGCAATTATTTTTATATTCTTCAATTCTCTTCAAAATCTCATATTTCTCCTCCCTTTCTTCTTTTTTTGCTTCCTTTTTCTTCCCTTACCTCAGCTTCTCCCCGGCCCAAGGCGCTGCTCAACATTGAAATGGATGGCCCCTATGATTTTCAAACTCCCCATAGCAGTAATATCCACTCTAAAGGCCTGGCATCTACACCCTCTCTTAGTTTTAGCCAACAATTATCCCAAACTCTCATTAGACTGGCATAGCATCACAACCTTGGTGGAGTTATGGCACCCTCAGACTCATACCTTCATATTTCCTTCCTTTGAGGCCACCATCTTATTAGAAGAGGTAGAAACCTATCTATCCCTCCCTAGATCCAAAATTGGTGAGGAAGACCTAGTCTGTCATATAGTTGCACCTATAGATCCTACCCTTATCCTAGGGGAGTTTCTTACTAGCGCCAAGGACATCAACACTGTTGTTAGTCCACACCACCTCCATCTGATACCTTTGAGTCAGTGGATCATATCCCATTACAAAAACAAGTGTGGGTGGAACGAGGTGATAGCCAAGGCGGCTTCCATCTACTTGTGTGGGGCCATACTCTTCCCTACCACCGACTATCTTCTAGATGCGCCCAACCTCAGTATCATCAGTGGACTGTGGCAGGGTCTATCCATTTCACAGGCCATCCTCTCCTATTTGTATGAGGGACTTAGCTCAGCTGCTTTAGGAGGTCCACTATTTGGGTCCATGATCTTACTCAAGTGTTGAATGTGAGTTAGACTAAAATTCACACCCAGGGAAGACATCCCTTCTGCTAGCCGCATCTTCGGGGGCCATCCACTTTTCTTCATCAGCAGCGCCTTTGGGTTCCCTTAGCAGGTTGAGTGCCAAACAATAGATAAGAAGACTAAGGATGAGTTACGCTTTTACCTCAACACTCTGCCACTAGATCGGTTCATGTCACGCCCACCTTTCCTTTACGGCACCACCCTCAGGCTTCCTAGGAGACTTGGGCTTGACTTGAGGCTCGTGGGGAACACCACCTTGGCGATGTACAGCCACCATAGGTGTTTCCTTGAGGATGGACTCCCACGTACCATGGTTCCAGCAGTACCCTATCTACCTGCACTACAGGCAAGGAGACTCGGGATGGAGGAGGACAAGCAGGCAATGAGGAGTGCCTTGATCATGTGGGAGGTCGGCAGAGCGCGTACCTTGCCAGCGGAGGTAATAGAGACCTAGGAGGAGTACCAGGCTTAGTTGGGAGAGTTACGCGAGATCCGACCTCACGGGGATGCCCGATTGAGGATTGAGTGATATTTCATGATGTATAGAGATCCATAGCTTGAATTTGATGCATTCGATATTGAATAAATTAATGAAAAGCTTTGATTGAATAAGCTATGGACTTGGCTTTCTTTTTTGTGCACTTGTGTGGATTGAGATAGCTTTCGGGAAAAGAGACGGCCTATCCAGAGACCGCTATATGAATAAGACGGTCAGAGCCTGACCGCTCAAATAATAAAAATGGCCTTCAGTAGACTGCAAAAGAGAAGGATATCAGAAGGGTTCTCGGGTAGAAAAATAGGACCATCGAGGGACCGCTAAGAAGTAAGACGGTCAATACACGATCGCCAAGGGATGGAAACGGTCGCAGGTAGACCGCAAGAGAATAGGCGCCATGAAGGGCTAGTAGGCTTGTAATCAACAGCCCTTGGATGGGAAAAGCGGCTCGAGAGTGACCGTTTAAATAAATGAGGCGATCATTGTCTGACTGCTGAGTGGATTGAAACGGTCGCCGACAGACCGCAACCATGTAGATGCCGGAAGGGCTCATGAGCCCGTGGTTCGGACTTTGCGAGCCTGTCCTTGCACACACACTAAATAAAAAGACAGGTTAGATCTGTTTTAGGCTTAACCCCTTGCCTAGGGCAAGCCCAATGTGAGACCATTTCTTGAAGTTTGGTCAAGGGGTGAAGTCTTATCAAAATAGGCAAAAAAAATGACATAAAGAGAAAATGCAAGGCATGTCATGGAATGCAAGAAAAACATGTGATGATTTTTTTGTTTTGATTTTTAAAGTCTTTGAATTTTTTTGGATTTTGAAAATACTTTATTTTTTAGATTTTGAAAATATTGATTTTTTTATTTTGATAATTTTAAAAATATTTAATTTTTTATTTTGACAATATTTAATTTTTTTAGATTTTAAAAATATTTAATTTTTTTGGATTTTGACAATAGCTAATTCCGCCCAGGCAACGAGAGCCCTGCCTATTCCACTGAGAATCTCCCGAGCTTGGCGTGCATAAAGGGTGACATTCCCCGGTCGGGCCCAGCACATGACGGTGCCTCTCCAAGAGCCATACCCTAGGTATGCTCTAGTCTTTCGAGGAAGAAAAAGAAGAAATTTTAGAGGTAAGCTTAGCATAGAGATAGAAGCTTTTAGGGCTTGAATTCCTCTCATAACAACCCCGTGGAAGATTCGGTCTATTGCGCCGGGGCTTTGTGTCCATCATCGAACCTTCCTCCACTCTAGGCATGCATACGACCAGGGTCATAACGTCCCGCGGGGAAACTGTGCTACCACTCTTGCCATGCCTAGTTTAATACTTTATTTTTCTTGGAGCAATTTAACGTTGTACTTTGTGCTTTTGATAAATGGGTTGGCTTTTGCCTTGATTCATGCTCCTTCTGATGATTTTTTTTCTTTTCTTTCCTTTCTTTTGCTTGTGGAATCAGATCATAATGGGCTGCCCCTATTTGAGACCTCCTCTTGTTGGGGGTGTCTAGATTGGACATCTCCCCCTTATTCACCCCTTGCACCTAAACATGGCCGAAAAATAGAAAAATAGGGACTTTCACTTCCCCTAGGCATGGCCAAAGGAGAGACAATGTCGCATAGTAGAGGGAAACCTGACCAGAATTGCTGTGTGGTGTGTGATTGCCGTGCTCGGGATCCTCTTTCATGATCAAGGGAGACACCTTGCTGCCGGGTTGTCACTAGCTTGACTCTGAGGATAAAAACGTTTACGATATAGCCCATTCCACGCGTGAGACAATTCCTCACCCTCAGCGTTAACTAGGTGATATGCGTACTAAGGATAGACCTCCTTGACTATGACCGGGCCCTCCCAGTTAGGTTGTAGCTTAGACCTGGGACCTCCTGATCTAATAAATTTACGCTTCAAAACCATATTACCCACCTAAAATTTTTCTCAATGACCTTCTTTTAAAAATGATGTGAGACGCACTTTTGATAGACAGAAACATGATTGGCCGCATTAAGTCTCTTCTCATCCAAGAGTTCCAGCTAGAGTAGTAACGCCTCTCGACGCTCATCGAGATTAAGTTCCTTATCAAGCTGCACTCTTAGGGAAGGGACCAAAATCTCATATGGAAGTACTGCCTCCATCTCATAAGTGAGAGCAAAAGGAGTTTGCCCTGTAGGAGTACAGACAGAGGTGCGACAAGCCCATAGAGCTTCTACTAATCTTTCAGGCCAGTCAGAAAATTTATGCGACTCGCATATTTTCTTGATAATTTTAAGAAGAATTTTATTGGTGGCCTTGGCTTGACCGTTGCCTTGGGGATAATATGGAGATGAATGATGCAATGAAATGTTAAACTTCTTACAGAGGTCATGAAGCTCTTGTGACACGAACTGAGGTCCGTTGTCGATAACGATGTCGCTTGGCACTCCAAACCGTGAGATGATGTTCTTCGGGATGAAGCAGCAAACCGTGGTAACTTTGATTTCTGTGTATGCTTCAGCTTCAGCCCACTTGGTGAAATACTCAGTGGCGGTAAGAATGAAGGATTTCTGCTTGATCTGAGAGTTAGGATCATTTAGTGGGCCTAAATGTCAAAAGCCCACATGGAGAATGGCCAAGGAGCGGAAAGAGGATAGAGAGATGAAGCAGGAGCATAGATTTTATCAACATGGAGTTGGCATTGAATACACCTACGAACATAGGTGGAACAATCTTCTTCTAAGGTTGGCCAGTAGTAGCCCTGCCTAAGAATTTTCTTTGCTAAGGCCTGACCGTTAACATGCCCTCCACACTCACTTGAATGAGCTACTTCAATGACCTTCCAGACCTCATCATCATCCAAACACCTCATAAGAACTCTATTAAGAGCTTGCCTATACAATTCTCCAGCAATGATTGTGTATCTTGAGGCAACCCTTCTAATGGCCTTACGCTGCTCGGCGTTAGCTGACTAAGGGAACGACCCATCCCCGCAATATTGCTCAATTTCATAGTACCAAGGCAACTCCTCTTCTTCTAAGATCTCTTCCAGCTCTGTTAAGGACACCTCTTTCAAATCCTCTTTCTCAACCTTCTTCTCTACGGACTTCCTAAGGTTATCAAATCAAGGATCCTGAAGGGAAGGAGCGTCTAACCCCTGGACCACAATAGTCTTAGTGGAGCGACTGATAGGAATGGAGAGGGAAGAAGCAAGTGATGCAAGTGCATCGGCAAGAATATTTTGAGATCGAGGAGTATGAATGTATATCAGTTTGTGAAATTGCCTAGCCAAGAGAGTGACCAGATTCTGATAGGGCTTGAGCTTGGGGTCACGGGTGCGATAGGTAGAGAGAACCTGGCGCAGCACCAACTGAGAATCTCCTATAATGTTCAAATATCGTGGGCCCAGACATAGGTGTTCTTCAATCTAGCAAGGAGAGCCTTATACTCTGCTATATTGTTGGTAGCATAAAAAGAGAGCTGATATGCAAAGGGAATAGTCACTCCCTCCGGAGTGAAGAGAACAGCGTTAATCCCTCGACCTTGAGAATTAAGTGCGCCATCAAAGTGCAAGGACCAGAAAAGATGATGAGTGAGCATGGCAAGGTGTTCATCAGGGAACTCATCCTGGATGGAATCAGTACAAGGAATAGGCAAATGGGACAGATGTTTAGCGATAGCATATCCCTTGATTGCCTTCTGAACGATGAAGGTAATATCAAACTGGGAGAGAAAGCTCTACCAGCGAGCTAACCTACTTGAGAGGACATGCTTCTCTAAGAGATAGCGAATCGGGTCCATTCTAGAGATAAACCTAACTTCATGGGCAAGAAAATAATGCTTCAGTTTCTGAGCTACCCAAACTAATGATGCACAGGTCTTCTCCATAGCAGTGTATTTGGCTTCCGCAGGATTGAATAACCTAGAGAGGTAATAGGTTGCCCTTTCCTTACCTTCATTATCCACTTATGCCAGGATAGCTCCTAAGGAGTCCTCAATGACAAAAATGTATAGGATCAGGGGTTTCCCAGGGATAAGAGGTTGCAAAACTGGGGGATTAGACAAATAAACCTTCAAATCGTCATAGGCCTTTTGTCATTCTTCATTCCATTCAAATTTAACCCCCGCCTTCAACACTTCGTAGAATGGATGGCACCTTTGAGAATGTTGAGATATAAACCTTTGAATGAACTATAAATGTCCAATCAACCCTCGATGTTCAGTGATGTTCTTTGGCGGGGGCATGTCCATGACGGCCTTGGCTTTATTAGGATCAATTTGGATCTCCCGCTTGCTAACTATGAAACCTAGCAATTTCCCCGAGGATACTCCAAACACATATTTCTTCGGATTCATCTTCAACTTGTACTCCCGAGCCCTTTGCAACACCTTGGCCAAAATAGCGGGGTGCTCCTCTTTCGACCTCGATTTCACCAAGATATCATCCACGTAAGCTTCCATATAGACGTGCATCATATCGTGGAATATTACCATCATCGCCCGTTGGTATGTGGCACCCGCATTCTTCAGATCAAACGGCATGACCACATAGCAGTAAGTGCCCCAGGGCGTGGTGAACGAGATTTTCTCTTGATCTTCCAGAGCTAGATGGATTTGGTTATATCTCGAATAACCATCCATGAATGAAAGAGCTTCATATCCGGCTGTGTTATCCACCAACACATCTATATGAGGCAGCGGAAAATCATCCTTGGGACATGCCTTATTCAAATCCCTGAAATCAATGCAAATTCACACCTTTCCATCCTTCTTGATAACATGGACTATATTTGCCACCCACTGAGGATATAAAATGACTCAAATAAATCTAGCCTTATGTAGTTTATCGACCTCTTCCTTCATCTTCAAGGCCATGTGGGGGTGGAATCTTCTTAACTTTTGCTTTATGGGTGTTGCCCCTGGTTTAAGTACAAGTCTATGTTCCACCAAGGTAGGGTCAATACCCGGCATGTCCTCGTAAGACCAGGAGAAGGAATCAATATACTCCCTTAAAACCTTGACCAACTCCTTTTCAACCTAAGGAGGAGACTAGCAGAGATAATAATGAGCCTAAGATCCTCCTCCGTTCCAAGATTAATTTCCTTCGTAGGTTCATCCACTGTCGACGACGGCTCATGGAACTTCTTTAAACGTTGCGCGTACAGGTCGGCAGTGTCATCTACGCCACTATCCTCAAAATCGACCGGGTCTTTCTCATCCACGATCTCATAAACACCTAGTTGTCATCACTCCACACCCCATCTTGCTCCTCATCATCCTATAGGACGATGGCCGTTTCCATGAATTTTGGACATCTAAGGAGGGCATGGCAGCGTTGAGCGAGATCCTGGAGGAACCTATCAGGGATAGATTTGGGGTGACGCGTCATCGGGCACGCCGTAAGCGTGGAAGGGCTAGAGATACTAGAACAAGACCCTACTTCGACAGATTCTACTACCCTAGGAGACTCGACAGGCTCTACATCTAACCTAGGAGATAGGAAATCTACTGGAAGGGAAGCATGGGCCTCATGCCCCTGGGAGGAGGATGGGCAGAACACAACGTAATCTTCCACTAAAATCTCTGTTTTAAAATTGACATTTTTTTCTTCTTGGAGACTAGTGGAGAGCACACAATAAGATGGAGAGGAGGGGGAAGGAGGAGGAGGGAGCGCGAGAGGGTAGATGGATGGACATAAGATGTTGAAGAAAGGATCAGAAAAGGAAAACCATGTACTGGAAAGATCGATTGGTGGGCAGCACCCACACGGACGAGTCACAATCAAAAATTTAGTCGGCATTTCTAGCCGCAAAGGATCAATCATGATGGGAGGTAAACGAGATATAAACTCCAGCTGTTGAAAAAGAGACATTAAACGGGAAGGAGACCAAGTGAAAACAACGGGTGAGCTCCCCTCTTCCCGCGGACGGTAAGCTGACTTTCCTTGCGTGTATTGCACGAGCCGCACCTCTGGGTTTCTCTGGTGATCCTCTCCATAGAACAACCTCGAAAAAGCTTGACTGAAGTCCTCCATGTCATCAATAGGCCCCCCAGGTAGTGATGGTGGGCTAAAAACGGTGCAAGCAGTAACTTTTCTCTTAGGTTGACTCGGCGAGGCATTCAAAGTACTTGGCTGCAACGGTCCCCTGACAAAGTGTTGACGGTAGTCCCAAGTCAATGGCCCTAAGTCTCCCAAAATTGACAATGAGGACTCTCGGTATCCGAGGCCCCTCCTGTTCATTTTTCTGCCCTTGGGGATCGGCTTGGTCCGCCCCTGTAGCTGAGCATCGAGACCCATGCATAGTTGATAGCCTAGCTTCAATATCGTGTTCTAGCCCTTGGGATCTCTCATCTTGGGCTTCACTTTGATGTTTATCGGCGCGACGGCCGGCTTGTGCGGCACATAGGCCCATGGGAAATCAAGGTCCATCACAGAGATGACTGGCTTATTGCAAGGCCAGAGAGACGGCATTATCTTGTTAGAAATGGCTTCAACTGACTGGATCGTGGAGATGCTTTTGACCTTTACCACCCGTCCCTGGAATGGGAATTTGAGGCACTGGTGGGCGATAGACTGTACGGCATGAAGGTTGTCGATCCACGGACAACCCAAGATAGCCTTAAACATTGGGTCAATATCCAGCACATAAAATTCTACGGGCATTATCAGCGGCCTGAGCTCAGCTTGGACAGTAATCACCCCATGGCACGCCCTCCTTGAATTGTCGTAGGCTGCATTTGTAGTTGGGGTGGGCCTTAACATATCTTCAGAGATATTGCAAGCGAGCAGGGTGCTTAGGGGGCAGACATTTATGGAGGCCCCGGTGTCGACCAAAGTCACATCAATAGTCACCTTGTTCAAGGTTATGGAGATGCAAAGCGGCATTTGGCGCGCCTCGGGAGGTGCTAACTCAGCCTCAGAAAAGGTAATGGCCGACCCCTTAGTAAGTGTAGCCAGGGCCGATGGTAGACTGTCCACTGGCATATCTTCATTTACCAGAACTTTCTGAAGAAAATCCCTCAAAGCATCTTGGTGTAACTTGGACTGCTTAATCAACTCTAAGACAGAGATCTTGGCCGGCACCCGATCCAAGTGATGTAGCAAGTCATACTGTGTGCTGGGCAATGGGTCTACTTCTTCTTGATCAGCAGCTTGTGTTGAAAATTAGGGGTTAGGTGCGGGTGCACCGGTTGTAGGATAGCTCCGATGGAACAAACGCCCACTCTGGAGGGCAAGATTTTGCGCCGGCACGGCGTTGGATGGACTCATGACTGGCAGCTTAATGAGCCCGGTAGGGTGAGTAAGGGGTGTAGAAATGGGGGTAATGAAGGTGGAGGCAGGCTTAACGGGCCCCGTCAGGAGGATGATGGGTGACAGGTTAAACAAGAGGGTGGCAATGGAGGGTGTGACGGGCGCTGGCGCGAGGATGGGTGAAACGATGGGTAATGTAGGAGGTAGAATGAGGGGTTTTGGTGGGATGGCAGTGCGGTGGAAGTTGTGACGGTGGGTTGAAGGATATCGGGGGTAGACGACGAAGGGGAGTTGCGGTAGGTATGGTGGAGGGTCATGAGGTGAGCAGAAGACTCATCATCATAAGACCACCCAACGTTGGGAGCTAGGCGGTGGACAATGTTTACCTGAGCCGGTGCCGGCGGTTGAGGTTGTGGAGCGGGCGAATGGTTAGGCATCGGATTCTGATGAATCCCCAAGTCTTGTGCATGTTGTTGCTACTGCTGCGGTTGCTGTTGCTGTTGTGGCTGCTGTGGTTGCCGCGGCTGCTGTCTTCTCCTTTCCTTGATCTCTGTGATGACCTTGTGCATCTCGGCCCAGTCGATGCACTGTCCTTCATGTAAATCATAAACAAGATATCTAAATTGGAAACAACTCTCAATCGTGTGCCCGGGCTGCCGGTGGAAAATGCAGTATCTAGACTGGTCAACGGTCGAGTTCCAATTCGGCCGTTCCGGAGGAAGTTGTAAGGCACCAGCGGACATGAGGGTAGAGAAGATATCTGAAAGTGTTTCAGGCAAGGGAGGGTACTGGGCTCTCTTAGGACCCGGACACTTAGGTGCATAGCCGTTTGGCGGAGGGACGTTATGGTATTGTGGTGGCTGTTGTGGAGCGGGAAAAGATGGTTGGGCATTTGGTGGAATGGGGAACTGAGGGTTGCGAGGAGGTTACTAGAAGCGAGGTGGAGCGGGTTGGTTGGGGAAACTAAAGGCTTGCACCTGTTCATTTGTTTGGGCTCCCTCGGTAACTGGTCCCTGAGGCTTTTTAGTGGATTTGGGCTTTTGGGCCTCAAAAAGGGTGTGAATAGGGGAGTCTTTAAACTGGGTCTGGATAAATCTAGCCCTACTATACAACTAGTGCTATTGACGATGTCATTCATGGCTAGAATGTTCCGGAAAGTAGGGGTGTGGTTGGAAATGAGGAGCTTAACTCTCACGCCCCGTACTCTATACCATCGAGGTATTGTCCGCTTTGGCCTACCGACCTCACGGTTTTGTCCCATTCTAACAGTGATCGCGACTCTAGAATGGAGGACTTCCCGGACAGGTCACCCATCCCAGTACTACTCCCATTAAGCACGCTTAACTTCGGAGTTCTTTTCAAGAACTGAGCCGATACTTCAAAAGGCGCCTCGGTGATATAGAGTACAACTTATCTATATTTGAGGGTGTTACAATCTACCCCTCTTATATAGGCGACGTCCTCATCGCTGGGCACATATAGCACACAATCAAGCCCCAGGCAGGTAGGACTCTAGAGGTGGCCCCAACAGGCTCAAGAGGTGGCTCCCACTATATAGCGCTTTGCTCCATTACGGACTCAAGAGGTGGCTCCCATAGCGTAGCACTTTGTCCTGCATGGCACTTAGTTCCCACACTTCCGGCTGGGGTATAGCTCTGATACCATTTTCTCACGCCCCGTACTCTATACCATCGAGGTATTGTCCGCTTTGGCCTACCGACCTCACGATTTTGTCCCTTTCTAACAGTGATCGGCTCCAGAATGGAGGACTTCCCGGGCAGGTCACCCATCCCAATACTACTCTCCATTAAGCACGCTTAACTTCGGAGTTCTTTTCAAGAACTGAGCCGATACTTCAAAAGGCAGCTCGACGATATATAGTACGGGACGTGACATTAACCTTCTCCTCCTCTGAAATATGACCGGGCACACAAGCAGCCATCTGCCTCCATCTATGATGTGACACAACCTAGGACTCAACAAGCAAGCACAATTAAGCATTCAAAATAGACCGATAATAGCAACCGCTCACCCGATGCTCACTAAGGCCCGGGGTAACTTGGCAATGCCAAGGGGAGGTTGTGTGGGCTAGGCCCTTGCTGGTAGAGGGCCAGCAAGGCCAAGGTTTGATTCCCCAAGGGTATGGCTGCCCAAATCAAGGGTCCGACGAAGTGCCAAAGGGCATGGGTTCCACTCTCTTCCCACGATGATCACTTATAGCAAATGAGCTTAAGGATCGGGCTCTCGTCACGGCCAGCGGAATTTATGAACTAATATTGAAAGAACAAGCATGAATTAGAGCAAAGTTTTGGAGCACTCACTCGACCGGTTTGAAGAAACCGGTCCCGCTCGGAGACGAGGGCGAGCGGGGAAGCGTGGGTTCCCCACACGCCGCGCCGGGGTAGCTTGACCTGTTTAAGCTATTACAACACTACACCCCATACAAGGGGGGGATCGTGGGGAAGGGAAGATGATAGTTACATCCAAACACTACCTCCACACAGGGAGGGGCCTTCAGCCGGCCAAGCGGGGAGGGGAATTTGAGAAGGGAACACCAAAGATGGGAGGTTGCCTATTCTGCCCAGTTCTGTGGGTGCTGACAGGAGACTGATGAATTGACTGCTGCAATTATTACCGGATTTTTTTGGGGACGAAACCACCTGGAAAATCTTCGTAGTAGGCCGGGGAAGTCGTCCAAATTTTATTAATTTCTTCTGTCGTCGATGCTGGTCTGGGTGGAGGCCTGAATAGGGAGGCAGATTCTCGGACTGACAGCTCCTGGTTTCCAACAGCAGGTTGTAGAGGTTTCCCCGACAGCTCCCGAACTCAGAATCGAGCACCGTTGGAGTCTTTGGAACTGTTGACGAGTCTTCTTCGCAGAAAAACTGACGGGGAAGCCAAACGATGCCGGAGAAGTCCAGGAAACTCTGAACAATGACGACAAGTTGGTGCAGACTGTGGGAAGCAGAACCGCGTGGCTGAGGGAGAAAATTGATAACTCCTGCTACAGGATGCCGAACGGAGTTCCGCTTCTTGATTCTAAAATCAGACAGAAGGAGGAAAAACTTTACAGAAGAGCTCTTGTCTTGATTCATGCTGGATTTGTCGTGGCAGAGCTTCCAATCACGTTCAGGTGCTCTGTCAGGAGAGCTTCGCGCAGTCGAGGGAGAACGGCTCTCCCGGGCAGCACAGTGCTCGGACGACAACGAAACCACTTCTGTTGTGAAGAAGACAGGCAGACGCTTCCGACGATAGCTCTTGGACCTCCAGGGACACTAGGGGAAGATGGGGTCGCTGCTGCACTCCACTAGTTCTCTACAGGCTCTCAGCCAAGGTGGAGGAAGGGTGATGGGGTGGCTGCTCTTGGTAGAGTGGAGTGGAGGGAAGGGGATGGGGGTGGCCTACTCAATGGGGAAATGAGTTTGGCGACTTTGGGCTATGGAGGGGATATTCAAATTCAAATGGTCTTGGGAGGTGGAGGGTTGCATGGGGGAGAGGGAAGGGTGCTTGGGAAAGGGATGAGGTGGTTGGAGGGTGGCTTAGTGATTGGGGATGCTCCCTTGGGACTAGGGGGTGGAGTAATGGGATGTGTGGGGAAGGGGAGTGGCCTTTAATGGGGGTAGGTGGGAGAGTGGTGGTTGGGAAGGGAGGAGAGAGAAAATTTTTGGAATTGGGTGTGGAGGAGAGAGAAAGTGGAGTGAAAGAGAGAGATTAAGAGAGGGATGGGTGTGATTCTCTCCCTAAGGCTTCTCACCTCACTAATGGATTCACTCCACCATAAAAATAAAGATAGAACTCACAAAATGGCATTTTTTTTCATTCATTGATTCATTACCTTGAAATGGGGGGAATGGGGCCCTATATATAGGCAACCCACATTTTACAATAAGACCCTGACAATTGACTCAATGATAAATAACCGAGGGGGTAGGGGGAGCCCTTGGGCCAAGCCCAATGAATTGGGCCCAATAGCTAACTAGACAACCTAATGACACTCAAACTTAGGGAAATAAACACAAGACCCAGGAACATGACTCAAATAAAAGGGAAAATACATCAAATGACTCAAAAAAAAATTACATAGGACTCAAAATTAAATACTAGACCATGCCGGATGCAACTGGGGCGAGGAGACGAGCTGTGAACGTGGGCATGGGAGGTGATGTCCCCATCAATCTATCAGCATATGTTGTAAAGTCTTCATCGACCTTCATCTTCTCGGCCACCAAATCGGTAAATGAATATTCCGGGCCGACCCGGTCCTGAAATCTCTGGATGAACTTTCCCTTGACGACTTTGAAGCTCTCTACGTCCTCTAATGGCAAAGCATAGAACCATTCCAAGACAACCCCATCCAATGAGCGGCAGAACAAATACGCCATGAGGCGATCATCATACTGAAATTGCACCGACTCAAATAAAAAGTCACTCACATGGATATAAGAATTACCATTCCGTCGTACTTTCGGTTCGTGGGGAGCTCTGATTGAGAAGGGAAACAAATGTTGTGAAAATTGGGAACTGGGACATCAGCCAAGGACTGTGGGCCGACCCGCTTCTGAAGGAGGTCAAGCTGTTGCTGGATGGCAGCCCACTTATCGAGAAGCTCTCGTTCTCGGGATGGAGGAGGCAAAGCGAAAGGAGCGGAGCTGGTCTAGGGGCCGAAGGATAAGTAGATGGAGGGGGAAGCCCATGAGAAGGATATTGGGCCAAGGAGGGACCCATATCGGTGTAAGCTAAGTGGGCAGTTCCATCCTGAGGACATAAGAAATCAGCCGGGCCCACGAGAGCCTACATCGCTGGAGGAATGGACCCATAAGGATCAACCTGAGAAGATGGAAGGAGCCCAATCTTCCCTCTATCAAGAATCTGATGGGCCGAACTAGAAGATTGGCCCGCCTCCAAATTGGGGAAACGAAGAATCTTGGGTTGGAACGGGGTGAGATCAATCGGAGCAGCAGATGAGGCCCCTAGCCCATTAACCGTGGATGGAGAGCTGGAGGTGGCAGATAAGCCCTGGGGAGCAGTAGGAGATGGTGCGCCTGACCTTTGCAAGGCCTAATAGAAGGCCTGGAGCTGGGCCGGATCCAGTTGGGCCATCATCTTAAGAACCTGACTTGCGGAATTGTGGGCGGGAGGATTGGAAAGAGATGGTTGACCACCCTCCATGGCAGCAGATAAAGGAAGGGCGGACCCTTCCCCAAACTGGACAGGCGTGACCCTAGACGGGTCCTCTAGAAGGCCCTGAGGAAGGGAGTCCTCACGGGAATGAGAGAAATCGTAGGACGGCATAGCGAAATCAAACAAAGGGTTGAAGTAGGAGATGAAAGAGGGATTGCCCCTAGGAGAAGATCCTATGAACGAGAAACAACTCCACATGCAACGTGGCACCTATCACAAAGAGAATGACAACAACTAATCAGCACCTAAACAGGATGACTAACAAAATGCACAAACAAGAGAGGGGATGAGAGGCAACCAAGATCGACCAAGTTATATTGATGCACGAAAATTTTATGTGTTTCCCCTTTAAGAACATTAATGATTTCAATTAAATCAATGTTCTCTCAAAAATAGGATTCCTAATGGGGTGGACTGAGGGACTTGGTTGACTCTAGGTATAAACTCTCTCTCACGGATGCAACCTAGACACTAGGTGGTAAAGGCACAACTTGTTCGGCGTCCGTGTGGGAATCCACGGCTCACGGGGGCTTACGGAGGTCCCAGATAGGATTACCTAGTTGACTGCAAGGAATATGGAGGCGAGAGGATATCCTACCAAGGTAGGTATGCAACTAAGAGATGATAAATGGATGACCCTATGTGCATCGGAGTGCGTGCAAATGCTAGCCTAAAACTAACAAGCAATGATCAAACAATGATACAAATATGCCAACAATGATATACACATGAATGATAACCCAGGGGAGATAAATAGCACCTAACAGCAAGTACCAAAATGGTAAATAAGAGATCACAACAATAAGCCTCGGGGTGCAGAATGTGACAAAGTAGCGATCACAGAGATGACCGCTCAGTAATGGAGATGGTCCTGAAAGGACCGTAATCTGCCAGGGAACAGTGAGAAATAACAGGCAAAAAATTGAACAGAACAATGATGGGAATCTTGGAACGCGTACCTGAGCAGAATAAGCGATCACCTGAATGATAGTAACCTGCACAGGCGGTCCAGAGAAGACTGCAAAACACCAGAAGATAGAAAACGATAGCGAATAGACTTTAATGGAAGTAGACGTACCTGAGAACGACATCTCCTATCTCGCGACAGACCGCTAGAAGAAGAGAAACAGCCCTCAGAGGACCGCACCAATGCCCAGAGAACGGAAAACAATAGGAAATCAAACAAAAACTCCGGGGAGACTAAAATGGACCAAACAACCATAGATAAGCAGGTCAAACAGTGCTAAGAACACAAATGACATAAGGTGTCCCACCGTTGTAATACCCCGATAATTTTTATTGAGCCCAATGTATTTATTAAGCTTTTATTAACTTAAAATTGAATTTTTAGTGAATTAATGCTTTAAATTCGAATTTATAGTATTTAATTCCTTAGAAAATAGAATAGTGCAAATTCGACTACCTTATAAAAATTTGGAAAAATGCTAATCAGGTTAAAGACGATGTAGTTAGCAACTTTATCTTCTGTGATCGACCCAATAAAAATCCGTAATTAGGTCTAAATAGTGGATTAAGCCTAAAAGTGCACACTTAGTTAACCTTTACCTAATCTCATCTTAAAACATCAAATTAGAGCTTAATACTCAACCAAATGAGCTCAAATCGGTGGTAAATGAAAGGCCACGATCTAAGGATCAATAACTCTCTATCAATCGAACCCAAACCTAAACCTAGCACATGGTGGCGGCCGAGTTTTGTTGAAGTCAACCTTGGCGGCACCGTTTTCAAACACCACCTTACGTGGTCAATTTCTCCCAACTCTGAAGTCTCCAGAAGCCCTATAAACTATCAAAATGAAGCTCTTCAAGTATATTTTCATTTGGTGGCTGTGGTGTTTGCATTGGAGTTCGATCCAGGAAGTTCTTGGTCGTTTAGTGGAGGTGGGTCGGCAGCCATCGTCCTCCTTCCTCTCCTCTTTGTTCCATCAATTGAGGTAGGATTCCTTAACCAAAATCTACACATGAGTACATCAAATTGTTCCTCTCGACGAGCTCTTTTCAGTGGTTGTAAAAGCCCTAAATTGTATTAGGTATCCAAGGAGATATCGCGGTTTTTCTAAGGTGCTGTCAAGTTCATTCTTCATTCTAGGGCTTTAAGTTCTCTCTTCGATTGAGGTAGGATCTAACAGCTCAACTCTAATTAATATACATGGATGTAAGCATCATCATGTTAACTTTCATTTGGCGTAGAAAGCCCCAAATTTCATTGAGCATGTCTAGAGAATTTTAGATCGAAGTAAGAGCATGTCTAGGCTTGATTTATGCAGTGTTCTTATGAGTCAAAGTATGATTTTGGGCTGATTTTGAGTTGCATATCTTGATCCCCATATAGCATATCATACATGGATGGAATCAGCATCGAAGTAGCTTTCTTTTGATATAAGAAGCCCCAAATTTCGTTGTATATATTCAGAGAATTTTACGATTTAGTAACTGCATGTCAAAATTAGGGTTTCCCGTGTTCTTGCTTTGATAAATCATGATTTCAGAAAGATATTATGAAATTGATCTTACTATTAGGTAGAGTTTTTCATTATCTTTCCAACAGTACCAAAAGCCCCTTATTTGGAGTTCGTTTCCATTAGTTATTAGCGTTTTAGTCTAACTCCCTGGTGTGAGCGACGTCACGCGGTTCGGGGTGCGGAGAAGACGCGGAGCGCGCGGGCTCCTCTTTTTGTTTGCTGCAACACAGAAATAAGAGAAGAGAGAAGGGGCCACCACGAGAGATTGCTCCGGCGGGGCGAGCGGGACAAATGTAAGATAGCAAGATATGGGGGTTAAACGGCCATAGCGGGAAGTGACTCGCTACGGCCTCGGGAATGGTGCAGAAATTAAATAGCAAGAATTGAAACGGCCATTGGGGAAGTGACTCGCCGCGGCCTCGAGAATATGAGCAGATAAGAATATAACGGAATATAAAGAGAATATAAAGAGCGGGAATTTAAACGGCCATTGGGGAAGTGACTCGCCGTGGCCTCGAGAATATGAATAGATAAGGATATAACATATAAGAACGGGAATTTAAACGGCTATTGGGGAAGTGACTCGCCGCGGCCTCGAGAACATGAATAGATAAGAATATAACATATAAGAACGGGAATTTAAACGGCCATTAGGGAAGTGACTCGCCGCGGCCTCGAGAACAAGATGTGATCGCCAGGAGTCAAAAGACCCCAAAATAAAGAAAGTGATCGCGCCTACCTCAAGAGCGGGAGATGGCGGGTTGCTTCTTCCTCCCCCTCAGCCGGCCGACGGAGAGGGCTTTCCTTGGGTACCCTTGCAAAACAGTAGACAATAAACGAACGGAATTAGAAAATGGCAGTGTAGTAACAATTCCTTGCAATAAAAGTAACGAGATCGTGACCTGACACACACCTGGTTGGTGTGGTTTTAAACCCCTCTCGGACTCGAGTAGGAGGAAAATGCGATGATGAATGCAAGAAGTATGCGAGAGACGACGCCCTTATGTAGGGAGATAGAGGATGCAGTATGATGACTGTAAAGAACTATGGAGAAAAAAGGGGAAGAAAAGGCTTATTGGAGGAGCCGAGGGCGAGATCCGGCGGAGCTCCGGCAGCGTAGGGACCACGTGGAAGCGCGGTGGACGAAGATAGCCTTCCTCTCGCGAGCCTGGACACCCGAGAAGCCGGCAGAACCTCCACCTACAAAAGACCCCACGGGTTAGAAATGACTCCGGTAGCCTCTGGGCTCCGGCAGCCTATCGGATCTCTTCGAAGCTCCTCCAGAACTGAGGGGGTGGGCCTCTATTTATAGGGCTCCGGAGGGTGGAGGCGTCCAGGACCCTGGACACCTCCATCAGGGCCGAACTAATATTTTATTCTATTTTTATTTATTTTTTCCAAATATTTTTGTGGAGGCGTCCAGGGCCCCGGACGCCTCCAACAGGTCCACCGAATACCACCGACGGCCGCACGCGGTTTGGCACAACGCGTGGTTTTGTGAGCGGCGCCTCGTGATTTTGAAATGGGCGCGTCCAGCTGCCTGGACGTCTCCACAATTTGAATTTTTTCACACACGACAAACCGTCGTTCGGTGGCCGGCGCCCGTGAGGGAGTTGATGGAGGCGTCCAGAGGCCTGGACGCCTCCAAGAAAATATTTTTTATTATTTTTGTTTTGTTTTTTATGCCAAGCTAGAATTATGTATTTTTTTATATTTTGTTTTTATGGAGGCGTCCAGGAGACTGGACGCCTCCCTTAATTAATATTATTTTTATGTTTTGTTTTTATACCAAAACTGGTATTATGTATTTTTTATATTTTGTTTTTATGGAGGCGTCCAGGGGCCTGGACGCCTCCATTAATATATATTTTTTTATTTGGTTTTCAGCTTGAAAAATAAATTAAAAGAATGGCCTGGACGCCCCCATAAAGACCCACCCGGGTCCTTAGTTCAGCCGTTGGCGGCCGCCCGGTAGACACCTTTCTTGGTTCCGGAACCTCCTGATGCGTCTGACTGGTGTTGATGCCGTCCGAATGCCGTGACGAGACGATTCCGGATGCCGAAAAGGGCGGAAGAAGACTCAAGAAAAGGAAGCACTCAAGTGATTCAAAACGCGTAAGCCGTTGCGGGGCGTTGTATAGTAATATGTGACTTTCTCAGGAGACGTCAAGAATGACGTGTCTACAGCTGCCCCGCCTTGGCGTCTGCTTTGCAAGGGAGCGACACGTAGTGGAATGGTATCGAAGTGGAGTGAAATGAAGTGGGAGCGGACTGATAAGTTGATGCCAAGGTGTGATGAGACGCGCTTTTGACGTTACTGTCTGGAATCTTTCCTGAAGTTTCAATGAGGCGACCTTGAAGGAGGTCTTTCAAGTCTTGACGGTTGCTTGGACGGAGATCAAATAAGGGAGGGTGAAATGTGCACTCAGGCACGAAAATAAAGGAGACCAACTTCTCAGTGTGGAAGTACCTGGGTCATAAACCTGCAGGTTTCACCTTTGGGGAGCGGTTACCAGCCAACGTGGAAGTGCTGCGGCCAAGGTGGGTCAAGCAAGGTAAAAAGCAAAGGAATATCTGAGGGTCTGTCCAAACAAGGGTCTCCTTTGGAAGAGCAACGTAGGGCCGTTTCAAGGAAATTCAGTATTTTATTCGGAGTGGAATATCTCATATTTGTAAGAATTGAAGCACAGCGGCTTTCGCAATCAAATCGCTTGAATGATCTTCCGCAATAAATCAAAGTCCTATATGAATGCATGCTGGGGTTAAAGAAAAATTTAAAACAAACTAAAATAGAAAATAGCCAAGGATAATATTGTCAACTCGTTAAGAACGGGTCAGGATACCGATCCGGTGAGCCGACACTGGGCTGGGGCCCGTTTATCCGCGCACCAACTCACTGAATGGAACCGTCGTCCCCATGCTACCACAAATTAACGGCCTATCCGTACAACCCAAATTCTTCCGAGATCATCACTGTTTTTGTTGAAGGGGAACTCAAATCCCAGATTTGTTCGGGCCGCAAGGTCCTTGACATGTTCTAGTAGCGTAGGTATCATATATTATGATGCATGACATGGTGGGACCAACCATTGAAAGGTGGGACAGGAGACAGGACAAAGACGTCCGTTAGTAAAACCTGCACAGACTAGCAAAGGTTAGCAACATTAGAAAGTAGCAGAATCATAACAGAATCGCACCACAATGGAAAGGAGATCTAGCCAAAATCCTGACATTGACCGCTGATGTGACATGTTCCGTCCTGTAGCGCCCTATCCTTCCTATAAGAACTCCCCTTAGGCTAGTTCATTCAAATGCACCGAGGTGGGTTTTGGAAGCTCAGGAGAGGAAGGAGAGGAGAATCTAGAGATCTCAGGATGGAAGGAGAGTCTTCCCACGTTATGAAGAGGAGCAGGTCTAGCAGCGAGATCAGGCGACTCTCCGACCTCGAGGGTCATCTGAGTGGGACGATCATGTCGCATATGGTAAGCTGATTCTTTTCAAAATTCTTCCACATGAACCTTCTTCTTACTTCCTTCCTTTCTTCTTCTTTCTTTTCTCTTCCAGCCATATCCATTCTTCCCAGGTCCGAGGAAGTTTTCCAAACTGCCATGACTTTCAAAGCTAACTTCCAACATCTCCATCGGCATGAGGGCCATACTCTCGAAGTGGCATCTGCAGGGGCTCCTTATTCACGCCAAACACTGCGAGAAGATTCGTATGGACTGGGCGGCTATGGGCGCACTAGTGGAGATCTGGCATCCCTAGACCCACACTTTTATCTTCCCGACCTTCGAGGTGACCATCCTCCTCGAGGAGGTGGAACTTCTGCTCGGATTGAAGAAATTCAAGAGTGACGGGAAGGTGAAGGCTATGCGGATGCTGACACGGGGGACTTCTGAAAGCATCCTTGGAAGCTTCATGCCGCCTGACGCCGCCAGGAAGGTGCGTAATCAAAAGGGATTGATTTGCAAAAGCTTGCGGAGTGGGTCATGGACGCCCTGAGAGGGTCACCAGACGATGACTATTTGGAGGGAATCATGAAGGGGTTCACCATTTGTCTGGCTGGTGCTCTCTTGTTTCCTTATACCGACAACATGGTGGAGGAAGACCAACTAAGTGCTATCTGCGGGATCTGGCGTGGAAAGAGGGTGGGACCCGCTGTCCTTGCCTACATGTATAGTGGCCTTACTGCCTCGAGCATGGGTAAGCCCCCTTTTGGTTGCGCACTTGTCTTGAATTGCTGGCTTGATTTGCATTTCAAATTCGACCACCGCGAGGGAATGCCGACGGCCTCGAAGCTTTTCCAAGAAAGCCCGCTTCACCACATAGCCGACGTGTTAGGGTTCGGTGGTACTGTAGTGAACCGCGTTCCGTGGTTGAAGAAACGTGAAGACTGGCGATCTCACTTCCGCACCGTGACACAAGGCTTCTTCACTTGCGCACCGGCATGTTTGCTTTCGCTTGAGCTCCTCATGAGGCCTTCTCCCGAAGTTGATCTTCAACTGATCGGCGCGACCGAGTTTGTCCTTTATAACGCGCATCGATGCTGCCTCCAGGTCGGCATTCCACGCCATTCGTTCCCACTATCGACTGGCATCGTTCCTTTGAAGAAGAGAGAGTTGGGTACTGAAGCGGATGCGAAGGAAGCGAAGGCCATTAAAGCTCCCTGGAAGACAAGTGTTGCGGGAAAGGCCTTAGCGCACGTGGGGGAAGAATGTGAGCTGTGGAGGGCTTATGTAACCGAACTGGGGAAGTTAAGGCCTAAGGCGCCTAAGCCCCTGATGTAGCTCATTCTGCTTTTCTGATGGAATAAAAATCTGGCATTTTGATATTTTGGACCCCTGTCCACTTAATTATTTTTTTGGTTTTCATTTTTCTTGTATTTTTATTTTGGTTTGATTATATATACACTTATCTAAGATGCTTTTTTTTATATACATATATTTTTTTTTGAAATTTTTTTTATCATGGGGGCGTCTAGGGTCCTGGACGCCCCTAACTTTTTATTTTTATTTTTTGGTATTTTATTTTTTGGGGGCATCCAGGGTACTGGACGCCCCTAATTTTGATTTTTGAAATTTTTATTTTTTTTTATTTTTGGGGGCGTCCAGGCGCCTGGACGCCCCTACTTTTTTGAATTTTTGAAAAAAATAAAAATTATGGGGGCGTCCAGGAGCCTGGACGCCCCAATGAAAGGGAAATCTATATATAGGGGGGGCTCCTCCCCTACTCACTTACACTGTTCATCCTGACCGTCCAGCCACTCCAGACGACCCATTCTTAGTCCCAATGGAGCAGGGAGGCCCGAGCCAGGGTGGAGAGTAGCGGAAACGACGGGCTCGTCGTCCGAGGAGGCTGAGGGATGATGCCGAGGAGGCTGCTGCGGCGGAGGAGATTGCCGTGGAGGAGGAGGCTCCTCCTTTGGCCGTGAAGGCTGCTGCGGGTGCTGGCGACGTGGGAGATGACGACCACGACCCGGTAAGCCCCTCGGAACTTCAATCTGTTGGTTTACTGGGCAAAACGGGCGGACGAGAGGCTGTGTGGAGAACTCCGGGGAGTGAGGGAAGGAGGCGTCCAGGGTCCTGGACGCCTCCACATTTTCTTTTTCTCTTTTTTTTATTTATTTATTTACGTAAATAATAAAAATAGAATTAAAAATAAGGAGGCGTCTAGGGCTTGGGACGCCTCCATGATAATATATATATATATTTATTTATTTTTGTTTTGGTTTTTGGGTTTTTCTAAAAATAAAATAAAGAAAAAGTAAAGGAGGCGTCCAGGGTGTTGGACGCCTCCAAAACAAACATAAATATTTTTTAAAAAATAAAAATAAAATAAAATACATAAGTAGTATATACAGTGTTATTGTTTATTACTATTCATGATGCTGATGTGTTCTTTGTTGGTTTTGTGGTGTGCAGGGCGTGATGAAGGGCCGGATCAGCTGGTCCCTAGTGGTGGCAGCATACCGTGGGCTGCCAGACTTTCAGAGGGCGTGTGTGGACGCCATGGGCTTCGGGGCTTTCCTTAGGATCGAGCCCTTTCGGCTCGACCTTCCTCTTATCCAGGCATTGAGGGAGCGGTGGCATGCACCGAGCCGGGTGTTTCTGATGCCCTGGGGGCACATGGTGCCGACACTCGAGGACGTGGCTCGGATCACCGGGCTACGGGTTGACGGAGAGGCGGTGAGTGGGGTCACCTACCCCGACTACCGAGAGAGTGCCGTGGACTTGCTGCTGGTTAGAGACGAGCGTGACGGACAGGGACAGCAGGGTAGTCGGCCGAGTGGAGATCATGGAGGCGCTCGGATTCGTCGACCCGCGCCAACGGGTTAGCGAGACTGGAGCGGAGTTTCTGGCACGACTGGAGGGAGATGCCCGTGCAGCTTTCACCCAGGACCCGAGCGAGCGGGAGCTGGTGGACCTAGACCTCCGAAGGTTTCTTTTCTTCTTCCTGGGCCGCCTTCTGCTGGGGACGAAGGGGGATGGCATCCACTGCCGTTTCCTCGGGATCCTGGCGGACCTTGACAGAGTGGGGCACTACGCGTGGGGAGCGGCTCTGCTTGCCCATTTGATTGCTGATCTCTCCCAGACTTCAGAGAGGGAGACGACAGTCAGCGGCTTCGCACCTTTTCTCCAGGTACACAATTTATTTATGCATTTTACCGTAGTTAAATATGCAATTACTCGTGCTAATGATGTATGATGGATGCAGGTGTGGAGCTACTACTACTTCCCGATGGGGAGGGCTAGGCATGGGAACAGGAGAGCCGTTCCTCTAGCGCAACAGTGGAGGCCGGTCGTGGTAGCGGCACCACACAGCTACCAGCTGGCGTCACTTTGTCGGGAGCTGAGCGAGTATCCCGAGGCCATGGTATGATGCGTATGATTTTTTTTGTGTTTATGCATGTGACTGAATGGTAACTAACATGATGTATGTATGGTGATGCAGGTGGTGTGGAGACCCTACCTGGGCATGGGCGACGCTGGCCAGCCTTGGGTTGTAGCGGGTCTTCCTCGTTTCAGGCGGGACGCGTGGGTCCATTGCCTGAACGAGATCGAGCCGCTTCGGCTGAGGCTGGTTATGAGGACATTGGGGCTAGCCCAGGAGTGGGTTGATGTAGATGAGCCGGCCCGCATCGGGCGGAAGACCAAGGGGAAGGCGAAGATTGTGGACTGGCGTACGCGCTTCCCAGCACAGTACCAGGACTGGCAGCAGGGCGGGGTCCCAGTGGTGTCCCATGTACAGGACATTATTGATTACCTGAGACGGTACCGGGCTACGTACGGGGACCGCCTCTTCCTTGGTGGTATGGCAGGGGTAAGTGAAATGAAAATGCTTCACCCTTCTATATGTATATGCATGTGGCACTAACTTATGTGCAATGCAGGATGCTCGTGACAACATGATCGCCGACCTGCGGGCCCAGCTGGCAGACGCCAGGCGGCAGTTAGTGGCCATCCGACAGGAGTTGGAGATCCTGGTGAGTCTATGCAATGCATTTTTTGTGACCTGGATTTTTGATACTTGGCCTCTAACTGTCGTTCGCTCTGTGTTTCAGCGGGCCCACCAGACAGCGGCAGCCGGGATGGCTGGTGCTCCCGGGTTCCAGTTCGCGGGGCCCTCCTCCAGAGGTTTCTGCCCTCCAGGAGCAGCTGGCGTATGCAGTGGCTCGGGCTGAGGAGGCCGAGCGTGACCGCGAGGCTCGAGTGAGCGTTTGCCTGACCTCGACTCTCCTTTTGGCTGCTCTCCTTCTATCACTGTTCTCTTACGGTGCATGCGTGCTTTGACAGATGGCCGAGATCCGAGAGGCCCTGGCGCGTGCTGTTCGTGCCGAGCAGGAGCGAGACGCTCGGGTGGCGGAGCGTGACGCCCGGATTGTGGAGCTGGAGGAGGAGCGTCGATGGGAGGCTGAGGAGCTCCCTCGTGACGTGTTGGATCTGCGGATCGCGCTCGAGCTGTCGAGGAGGGAGGCGGTGAGAGAGAGAGAGGAAAGGGAGAGAGAGAGGGAGGAGCGACAGCGGGATCAGACCGAGAGGAGGGCTCTGGAGGCCCAGCTGCTGGAGCTCCGATTGAGTCTCGGCACGGCGGAGGGGAGGCTTCGGGAGAGCGAGGAGCGGTACCAGAGGGCGAAGGAACGCGGGGCGCGACTTCGTCAGTCTGGTTCTTTTTCCATGGGCAGCTATCTGGTTTCTTCGGCCGAGGAGCGTCGTCGCGCCTTCGCGGCTGGAGTGCCACCGCAGGGCGAGGCGAGCACGGCTTCTCAGGGTTCGCAGAGGCCCCCTAGGGATCCCCGGCAGAGGAGGGAGGAGAGAGATGACCAGGAGGGTGGCAGCGAGAGTTAGAGAGTTGCTTGTACACGTCACCCTTCTCACTGTATGATGTACTTTGACTATTATATGAAATGGATTTTGTGTGGCGTGCCCTTTTCTTTCCCGCACTTTCTTTTGCACCACGTTGTTTACGCTTCACGAGACTTTTGCCCTGGACAGAGGGGAACTACTTTGCACGGGGGGATTATGTTCCTTTCTTCCTTTTTGGGCGCATCCAGGCGCGAGGACGCGTCTTAATCCTTGAATTCAAATTTAAAGCGTCGGGTGGCCTTTCTTCTCCCGTGCCTTACCCACAAACGAGCCCGCCTTCCGCCGAAACTCGCTTGCCCCCTTTTCCGTCTTCCTCCACTTTTGATCGATGGAGTTCGGTGGGCCCGACCATGGTGAAGGTGGAGAGGGACGCGGGACCCCTCGCCCAAGGAGGGACGCGCCAGAGCACGGAACGGGGTCTATGGAGGAGGAAGGGCCGCTTCGGGCCCCCGAGGGACCCGAGGGGCCCGATGTCACGGAGGGAGGTGAACACGGTCTGGTAGGTCCTCCAATCTCTTCCTCTTTGATCCATTTTGAGTTTTGAAGCAAGGCGTGCGAGGGGGAAAGGGTTCGGCGAGTGTTGCACTCAAGTGATGGACGCGTCCTAGACAGGGGACGCGTTCTTTGTTATGATGCGAGGTCCTCCTTCCTTGGTGCAGGACATGGCGAGGACCCTGGGCCTGGCCGATGAGTGGGCGAGTGCGGACGAGCCGAGCCGCGTCAGGAGGGAGAGTCGCGGCAAGGCGAGGCTCGAGGACTGGCACGTACGTCTCCCTGGACAGCAAGGAAGTGTATTGGTGCAGGACAGCGCCGACTTCCTGCGGCGGCAGAGAGAGAGTTATGCGGGGCTTCCCCAAGCTGGGGACACGCGTGGCATCGGCGGCTCGCGCGCCCAACTGTTAGAGGCTAGGCGGCAGCTGGCCGTCGCTCAACATGAGCTGTCGCTCCTGGTAAGTTACGTGCCGCACTTTTATCTTCAGATTTTGGAGTTTCACTGACGGCCGTTGTTTATTTTGTTCCAGCGTGCCCAGCAGACAGCGACGGCGGGGATGATTGGTGGCGCATCTTCCAGTTCCTCTGCCCCTTTTCTCAAGATTGCCTCCCTCCGGGAACAACTTGCCGGTGCGGTGGCCCGCACGACCCGGGCGGAAGAGGAGCGTGATGCCTGGGTGGTGACTGTAGCGGAGCTGCGGCATCGTGGTGAGGAGAGGCCTTCTCCAGACATCCTGGAGTTAAGGGTTCTTCTGCAGATGATGAGGAGAGAGGCAGAGAGAGAGAAAGTCGAGAGAAGGTCCGAGCGACAGCGGGATCAGACCGAGAGGAGGGCCTTGGAGGCCCAAGTGAGGGAGCTCCAGCTGGGCATTCAGGCCGTCGTGCAGAGGCTAGGAGGGATGGAGACGCGCTACGAGAGAGCGCGAGAGTTCGGGGAGCGACTCCGCCAGTCCGGTCGCTTTGCCGCTAGTGGCTTCTTCACCGCGCCAGGGGAGGAGCAGCGAGTCACTGCTGCGGAGCAGGCGCCAAGAGGCGAGGCAGGTGCTGCTGCACGAGGATCCCAGAGGCTTCTGAGGGACCCGCACCTCAGGGGAGAGGAGGGGAGCGTCCAGAGAGATGAGTGATGGTGAGGATCGGCGAGCTGGTGGACTCGCCACCTCTCTATGATTGTAGTGTTTATGACAGCTTATGTAGAATTATGAATGGAGTGATTTGATTTTCTGCTGCTCGTTTGTTCTCTTGTGCATTCCTTCTTCCCTACACTTCCTCTCCTTTGCACTGTTCCCATGTGATGGGTCTGCCGAGACTCCACCCCAAGCAGAGAATCGCGTCTTGTTGTGACCATTTTCCACGGGAATCTGCCGTCGAAGTCAATAATGACGGCCCTAGTGCCTTGCGTCAAATTTTACGGACGTCCTTCAAAACATGATAGGGTATCCCTAGACAACATAGGGTGCTAGTCGTCATATTCTTCATCCAATCAATCACCCTGTGCGAACGGTGAAGTGACACACGGGACCGCATGGCAGGTGCCTCATTGCGAGGGCTATCATTAAAGGTGATGGAGGTAATCTTGGCCTGTACTCCTTCCATTTCTATAAATTTGTGTCCCTTTTATCCTCCCAGGTATATCGAGAGCTAACTCGAGGAGCACAAGTTCTCACGGGAGAGGAGGAGTTCAAAATTCCGAGAGTTGGATGGAGGGTGAATCTTCCCACTCCTCGAAGAGAAGCAGATCCAGTGGTAGTAATTCCAGGAGGCTTTCGGACCTCGAAGGGCACTTCAGCGAAAGGGCCCAATCACAACTCGTAAGCTGAGCTTTCTTGCCCTTTTTTCCATTCTTTTTTCTTCCTTTCTTTCTGACCAAACCTTTCTCCATTTCTTGTATGCGTAGAGTGTGATGAAATCACAGATCTCATGGGAGTTGGTAGTGGCAGCATACCGAGGTCTCCCAGATTTTCAGAAGGCCAGGCTAGACGTGATGGGTTTTGGCACCTTTCTTCGGATCGAGCCGATCCAGCTCGACCTGGTCCTGATCCAAGCCTTGTGTGAGAGATGGGACCCAGTGAGTCAGGCATTCCTGATGCCTTGGGGGCACATGGTGCCCATCCTGGAAGATGTGGTCCGGATCACAAGCCTGAAGGTGGAGGGTGAGGCAGTGACCGGGGTCACTTATGCGGATTACCGAGAAGGTGCCCAGAAGCTACTGGGTTTGGACCAAGATGGTCGGAAAAATAGGCCGGTAGCTAGGGCGTCCCTCATGGATGCATTAGGGCTCACCGACACTCGTCGGCGGGACGATGAATCCTCAGAAGAGTTCATGGAAAGGATGGAAATAGGATGCCGTGCCGTGTACTGCACAGATTTCGGCAACTGGGAAAGATGCAACATAGATTTGAGGAGATTTCTCCTCTTCCTTTTGGGGAGATTGGTACTGAGCTCGAAAGGGGACGGTATCCAATGTCGCTTCCTGGAGCTGCTGTCAGACCTTGAAAGAGTAGGATACCATGCCTGGGGAGCTGCCATGCTGGCGCACTTGTTTGCAGGCCTGTTCCAAGAAGCGGATCGTGAGATGACTGTGAGTGGTTTCACACCATTCATCTAGGTATTTTTGGTTTTGCTTGTTTTGTATTTTTTTTTTATGTTTTTACAAGGTACTGATGACCTGCGCCGAGCAGCTGTGGAGCTATTATTACCTCCCCATGGGGAGAGCTCGGCATTGGCGACCCGCGATGGTGCCGTTAGCCAGGCGGTGGGAACCCATCATGAGTGCGGCACCCCTAACTTACCAACTGATGGTGCTAAGGCGGGAGCTACAGGAGTTCCCTGCAGCGATGGTAAACTGGAGACCCTACTCAGACATGGTCGATGCCGACCAGCCGTGGGTTCTAGCAAGTCGTGCCCGGTTCGGACGGAATTGTGGATGCACTGCCTGAATGAAATCGAGCCGCTTCGGCTACGATTGGTTATGAGGACTTTGGGACTGGCTCAAGAATGGGTGGATTCAGCTGCGCCACCTCGCGTTGGGAGAGAGACGCGAGGACCGGCGACCTGCATTGACTGGCGCGTGCGGTTCCCTGAACAGTATGAAGACTGGCAACGGGGTGGCACGATTGTAGAATCACATGCGCGGGATAGCGAGGACTACCTGCGTCTATATAGGACAAAGTACGCAGAGCGGCTCCAACCCCGGGGACTTGTGGAGGTAGATTTTCCCTTTTCTCTTTTCTTCTTTCTCCTTTTCTTGGTTTTCTGGTAAAATGCTGACTCGTAAGGCTGCAGGATGTCCGGGATGCCATGATAGCGAATTTACGAACTCGCTTGGCAGAGATGGAGCAACAGTTGGGCGATGCCCGCGGAGCTACGAGTGCCTTGGTAGGTGTACAATGCGTTCCTAATTAAAACCCCAGATTCCAGATGTTGGCTGCTAATTCACGCGGTCGTAGCATGTCCAGATTGGCGCGGCTTCCCCAGCGATGGGAGTAGGTGGTGCCTCTTCCAGCTTGTGGATTCCCACCTCAGAACTTGACTTGCTTCATGAGCAACTTGCTCATGCCACGCAGCGTGCTGCGGAGACAGAAGGGATGCTCCGTATACAGGTAAAAGTTTCAGTGTCGAGTTCTCTTTGTTTACGCCTTATCGCGTATCTGAGATGGTACACTCGGCAGGAAAAGGAGACGGAAGAAGCGCTTGCCAAGCTGCGCAGAAGGAAGCTAGGATAGCAGAACTGGAGAGGGAACTGCTGCGTCATCCTGATGACGACTCCTCTAGGGATGCCGTGGAACTGAGGATCACTCTCCAGTTGGAGAGGGAAGACCGCGAGAGAGAACGTGCAGAGAAAGAAAGAGACGCAGAGAGAGAAAGAGCCAACAGATTGACTGAAAGGGAGGAACGAAGGGCCATGGAGGCCCAACTATTCGAACTCCGAATCAGTCTTGGTCTTGCTGAACAGTGGCTGAGAGATGGTGAGGAGCGCTACCGAAGAGCACGAGAGCGTGGCTTTCATGTTGGTAGCTTCTCTGCTGCTTCTGTGGATCAATGCCGGGGTGTGGGAATAGGAAGGGGAGTACAGAGCGGTAGGAGTACCGCTTTTCGTAGTTGGGTAGCGCCTTTGAGAGCGTTTTGCCCGGAGAGTAGTGGGACGAGTGATGCAGAGAGAGAGGGCGGAACTTGATGTAATTTTTTTGGTTTTTGGAATAAAATACAAGGTTCGGTTTGTTTATTTTTCACCTTTGCTTCTGTTGCCTGAATCCTTGTACACATCACTGAAACAAATAAATCAGAATTTCTGTTCTGACTTGGCCCCTTGCTCAATAAGTAAATGGTCACTGTGACTGTCCTTGATAACTGGTCAAGGGGCCAAGCCTTTATTTAAGGAAGGCGAGAGAAAGATGTAGTGATGATAAATGCGTCAGGCAAGCATACGAATGCAAGCGGTATTTAAAAAGTGAGATGCTGCACGCAAAATGTAAAATTGATTTGTTTTTCTTTTTTATATTTGGCATTTTTTTGTTTTATCATAAAAAAAGATTTTTTTGTTTGCAAATATGTACATTTTCTTTTTTCCATTTTTTTTTGTTGCTTTTATCATTTCAATTTTTTTTGTTGCTAACGCCCGGCAAGCACCCAAATGGCACCTAACCTACGTGAGACAGGGGTTTCTTACTAACCTCCCAGGTATCCTAAGTGCACATCTAGGTTGATTTGGGCCTCTAGACCCCTCGAATGATGATCCCGCCGGCTAAGACTTACCCTGATGACAATACCGTCATGCCATGCTTAGGCTCCCAGTCGCTTCCGACCACAGGGATTCACCCAAAAGGTGTTCGAGGTAAATGATTTGCCCGACCCGGGTCTGTTTCCTCACAACTCTAGATGGTATATGATGGAACACCCTGGAACCCTAACGACCAACCGCGCGACGCTGACCCGGAATCAGACGCCGTCGCACCCATAGGTGACGCGCTTGCATTGGCCTAAGCCCGAGGTTAAACAAGAAGACATCAAGGCGGTAAACAGGGGTCTTGACCAGCCAGAAATACGGAGACTCCTTCACAGCGATAGCTTTTGCTTTTCAAAGTAGGCAACCAAATGTGTATATTAAAATAAGGTCGCAGACCCTAGGCAGTTTTCACCCTTCAGAAACTCCATCGAACCTTCATCTTTAGAGGGAGAAGGAAGAGTGTAGGGGATAAACCTCCCGAGAGGACCGGCAAAGCCGTTAACCCGGCGAGCGAATAAGGGCCCATTAACTCTTTCCTTTCGGACAACTTCAGACCAAATCTCGAGCATTTACATTCCACGGCCCCTTTTGTGGATTCAGACTTTTACTTTGAGGGGTTCCGTTTATCGCAACAGGCACGGTCACGACCAGGCTTTTCTCTTGATTTTGATTTTGTATTTCTTTTTGTGAGGGAGATATAGTCGTTTGACGTTTGTGGGCTCCCTTTTTGTATGCCTGCGGGGACACTGCCCTCTTCTCGTGCTCTGATCGATGCTCGAGGAAATGGATCCTACTCTTGCCTTTGGGGTTTGAGTTTCGGTTTCTCATGCTCAGCGTTTTAAGGGCGCCGACTGTCTCATTTGGTCGAAGAGAAAAGAATAAAGATTACAGCTTCCGGAGATCTTCTGGGTGGGGCCCCACCGTAGGTGATGCTACCGACTTTTTTGAATAAAATACATAAGTGAGCACATGTTAGCTTCCTTCGAGCGAGCATAGGCCGACGTGGCCGGACAGGGATCTCCACGGTTCTGGCAAACCAAGACCCGGTGCCTACCAAGCCTTAATGGGCCCTATCCTAACATGAAGGTTAGATGCAGGGACTTAACTACATGGTGACTGCCAGGCATCGGCATTTTGAATTTTCCATATTTTTAGTGGTTTTCAATATTTCTTTATTTTTGATGTTTTTTATCTTTTCATCATTTTTTTTTGTTTTGTGCTAAGGGTAGTATTTCTTAAGATAAAGCCCATTCCAAGGGTGGGATAACTCGGTCCCTTCGGCGTTGATTAGCTTGTAGGCGTTGCCAGGGTACACGGCTTGAATTACAAATGGTCCTTCCCAATTGGGTTGGAGCTTAGAACGCGGCCCTCCAGGTTTGACAAAAATTCTTTTTACGACCATCTCACCGACTTTGAATTTTCTCTCAACGACTTTCTTTTGGTAAAAGCGAGCGAGTCTATTTTGATACACACGGCGTGTTCGGCAGCGGCCAGTCGCTTCTCATCCAAGAGTTCCAACTGGGCGAGGAGTGAATTACGACGATCGTCGAGGGGAAATTCCTCGTCCAATTGTACCCTGAGAGAAGGGATCAGAGTCTCGTACGGGACTACCGCTTCCATACCATAAGTAAGGGCAAATGGAGTCTGCCCGGTGGGGGTACGGATTGAAGTGCGATAGGCCCATAGGGCTTCGATAAGCTTTTCTGGCCAGTCTGAAAACTTACTAGACTCGCAGGTTTTTTTGATGATTTTGAGCAATGTTTTATTGGTGGCCTCCGCTTGGCCGTTACCTTGTGGGTAATAAGGCGATGAATGATGCAATGCAATTGCGTACCTTTTGCAGAGGTCCTGTAGGTCCTGAGAAATGAACTGTGGCCCATTGTCGGTGACGATCGTGCTTGGGACGCCGAATCTGGCGAGGATGTTCTTCATGATGAACTTGCAGACTGTTGACGCCTTGATTTCCGCGTAAGCTTCGGCTTCGGCCCATTTGGTGAAGTATTCCGTCGCAGTAAGGATGAAAGATTTCTGCTTGGTGAGGGAATTGGGATCACCTAGGGGACCAATGATGTCGAATGCCCACATGGAGAAAGGCCACGGGGAGGATATTGGATGAAGTGAGGAAGATGGTGAATGGATTTTATCGGCGTGAAGTTGACACTTGACACACCTACGGACATAGACAGCACAATCCTCTTCCATAGTGGGCCAGTAAAAGCCTTGCCGAATGATCTTTTTGGCGAGCATCTGACTATTCACGTGGCCACCGCACACACCCGAGTGCGTCTCCTCTACACATTTCCAAACCTCATCGTCACCAAGACATCTTAACAGAATACCAGTAAGGCTCCTCCTATAGAGTAGACCTCCAACCAATGTATATTTCTGAGCCACCCTTCTTATGGCTTTCTTGTCCTCTGTGGTGGCCCCTTCAGGATAAGACTGATCTTGGCAGTATTTGACGATTTCATAGAACCATGGTTTCTCTTCATCAGCCAGTTCTTCTTCGGCCTCTGCCAACATGATTTCCCTCTTCTCAAGGATATCTTCCTGCAGGATCTTTCTTGCTATCCTGTCTTTGATATTTACGTAGGAAGCATCATCGATTGCAGGGGCGTGAAGTTTGTAGATGGAAATGGACTTAAACCATCTTCCTAGAGGGAACCTTATGGATGATGCCAATGAGGCGAGGGCATCGGCGAGAATATTCTGATGACGAGGGACATGAACAAAGATCAGTTTGGTGAACAGTTTGGCAAAGGCAGCAGTGAGTTCTTGGTATGGCTTGAGTTTGGGATCGCGAGTGCGATATTTAGTGAGCACCTGGCGAAGGATGAGTTGACTATCACCTACGACTCGCAACTCAGTGATACGAAAAGAATGGGCGAGTTCTAGGCCAGCTAGAAGAGCTTCATATTCGGCTATATTGTTGGTGACTGGAAATTTGAGCTGGTATGCCAATGGGAATGTGAGGCCTTCAGGCGACAGGAGGGCGACGCCGATTCCTCTCCCTTGAGAATTCAGAGCTCCATCAAAATATAGTGTCCACATTGGCTCATCTGATTGGTTGACGGACATTAGTTCCTCATCTGGAAACTCTGATTGGACGGGATCGAACTTGGGAAGAGGATGGTGAGCGAGATGCTCGGCTATGGCATAGCCTTTAATCACCTTTTGCTGGATGTAGGTGATGTCGAACTGAGAGAGAAAACTTTGCCAGCGTGCTAGCCTATCCGTAAGGACGGCTTTCTCCAGAAGGAATTTGATAGGATTCATTCGAGCAATCAAGTGGACCTCATGAGCCAAGAAGTAGTGCTTCAATTTCTGCACTACCCAAACGAGGGCAGCACAAGTTTTCTCCATGACGGTGTACTTCTGCTCACAGGGATTGAGAAGTTTGGACAAGTAATAGGTTGCCCGTTCCTTGCCTTCTTCATCAGCTTGTGCGAGGACGGCTCCCACGGAGTCATCCAAGACTGAGACGTAAAGGATCAGAGGTTTTTCTGGTTTGGGTGGAATGAGAACGGGTGGACTAGCCAGATATTCCTTCAACCCTTCAAAAGCTTTCTGACATTTAGAATTCCAGTGGAATTCTACTCCTGGCTTGGTCAACTCGTAGAGAGGTCTACACCTTTGTGAATGTTGGGACACAAACCGACGAATAAACTGCAACCTCCCGATTAAACCTCGGACTTCCCTCAAATTCTTGGGAGGTGGCATATCCCTGATGGCCTTGGCTTTGTCGGGATCTATCTCGATCCCTCTCTTACTCACAATGAACCCCAGCAATTTACCCGACGACACACCAAACACACACTTTTTCGGGTTCATTTTCAATTGGAACTCCCTTGACCTCTGCAAGACCTTAGCCAAAACTTCTGGATGTTCCATCCTGGTCCTTGATTTCACCAATAAGTCATCCACATACACTTCCAGGTATATGTGCATCATGTCATGAAATATGGCCATCATAGCTCTTTGGTAAGTAGCTCCAGCATTCTTTAACCCAAACGGCATGACCACGTAACAATATGTTCCCCAAGGGGTAGTGAATGACGTCTTCTCCTGATCCTCTTCTGCCAAACGAATTTGATTGTATCCTGAAAATCCATCCATGAAAGAGAGGGTCTCATAACCTGCCGTGTTATCGATCAACACATCAATGTGAGGTAAGGGAAAATCATCTTTTGGACACGCGCGGTTAAGGTCCCGGAAGTCGATACAAATCCTGACTTTCCCATCTTTCTTCATGACCGGGACAATGTTCGCCACCCATTGAGGATAAAGGACGACTCTAATGAACCTGGCTTTGTGGAGCTTATCGACATCTTCTTTCATTTTCAAAGCCATCTGAGGGTGGAAACGCCTTAACCTTTGTTTTACCGAGACGGACCCTGGTTTTAGGGTTAAACGGTGTTCGACCAAGGTTGAATCTAGACCCGGCATATCCTCGTAGCTCCATGCAAACGTGTCCTTATATTCCTTGAGAACCTCAATTAATGCCTCTTCTTCAGAGGGTGGTAGGTTGTCACTTATGAGGATGATCCTAGGGTCTTCCTCAGTTCCCAAGTTGACTTCTTTGGTGGATTCTTCTACGGCGGTTGACGGCTCGTCGAATCTCCTCATTCCACTAGCGTATGCGCCTGCCGCATCCTCATATTCTTCACCCTCATCTTCAGTGGGGCATTCTTCATCCGTGATCTCGTAGACTCCATACCCTTCATCAAATGCACAGTCGCCCTCACATTCTATTTCCGGTAGCTGGATGGGATTTTCTAACAACTGGGGGATGGCAAGAAGGGCCTGACACCTGGCGGCTAAATCCAGAAGGAATCGACGAGGGATCTGCCTACCCTTGGATTTCTTCCTTGGTACTACCCTTGCCTATCATTCCTAGATTGGCTGACAATATTTACAGAAGAAGAGGAAGACGAAGAGGATGGTGTAGAATGTACAGGAGAAGACCCCTCAGAGGAGGGGTAGAAAAGGTCACTCATCGGACCTTGGACGGGTGGTCCGCAAGGGGGGACGCACCCGTGGGAGATGTAGGAGGTTTCCTCAACGAAGATGTGTTGTTGGGGAGTTTGAAAATTGATATTTTTTTTTCATTTTCATTTTTTATGACAAAACAGTGAAAAGAAATCGGAGGAGAGAGAAAAGTGGTTATGGCTAGAGGATTGGAGGCTCGTAGAGCAGATCATGATTGAAAGACCTGGCGCGGGTTGAGAAGCCCGCGTAGGTATGTAAGCAGAGAAGGGGACCTGGGAAGATCATCAGACAATTGTCTGGCCCAGGAAGATGATATCAGCAAAGGCTGAGACGAGTGGATGGAGAAGATGGCGGCTAATGAGCCGTCGACGGCAATGTTGAGGACGGATGAAGATCCGTCGATGACAGGGTCCTTCTGGCGAGGACGAGGATAGTTTGGAACCTTGGCAAGAGTGGTAATATTCTCTGGTATTCGGAGATCAATGGTGGTCCTTCAAGCTGCGGAGACGAGAACATCCTTTCCAGTGCAACGGAAATGTCCCGTATGTCGAACCATTTGTTCCACTCGCATTCGGATCTTTGATCTTGCCTCTTTTGGTGATCCTCGGACATTTTTCAGCCAAATATACAGCATGTGATCCCCCATATGCTTCTCGTGGGTAATCTCCCATCTGAACAACGGGCCCTCTGTTGAAGTGGTTTGATAGAGTCCATGTGAGGGGCTTCCAATCCGCCTTGAACGGTCCTTTGAAGCCTAGGCCAAACCTACGGTTCGGCCTAATTTCCTTTGGCGGTTTGAGCATACCCTGTAATTGTGCGCCCAGACCTTTACCCTGTTGATAGCCGATGTTCCTCATAATCTCCCAACCTTTGGAGTGAAAAGGGAGACATGATGTTGCGGTTGTCCTGACCGGCTCCTTTGGTGCTAGTGGAACGTGAGATGAATCACGTACGTCCAGTAGTGACAATATGGGCCGATGAGACGGCCAAACAGAGGGCAGAGAGGTGTTGATAGCATCCACTGTGTGAAGGACAGGTGTACTGACCACTTTAATAATCCTCCCATTGTAAGGAAACTTCAGGCACTGATGGTTGGTGGAAGGCACAGCGTCCATGGCTTCGATGTAAGGGCGACCCAGTATAGCCTTGAATGTGGGGTCCATGTCGAGGACATGGAATTCCGTGGGAATTGACATGGGGCCTAGTTCTGCCTTCAGAATAATCATCCCCTGCGGCGGCCTTTTGCTATTGTCATAAGCCGTGACCGTGATCGAGGAAGGTCTTATTTGTTCCTCGTTGACCCCACACAACTGAAGGGTGTCCATGGAGATCACATTTATGGACGCACCCGTGTCCACAAGACACGGGTTTATGGATACCCCATTAATTTTTATTGAAATGCACAATGCATATTTCGAGCTTCCTTGGGAGCGAGCTCGTAGTTGTGGAACATGATGGCCGGTTGTGTGTCTGTTGGGGTCAGGACGGTCGAAATCTTCTCCACGGGGAGGTCCTCATTAACCATGACTTTTTGAAGGTATTCCATCAAGGCCGCCTGGTGGGATGTGGATCTTTGAAGTAGCTCCAGGATGGAGATCCGAGCAGGTGTCTTGTCCAAGTGTTTCAATAGATCATACTGTGTTCCAGGGATAGCTCTTTCTGGTTGTTCTCCATCATCCTTCTCTGGCTGAGATTGCTCAGGATTCTGACTGTTGTGGGGGAAAACCCTGTGGAAAATCCTTCCACTCCGGAGCACCATTGCCTGCGGCTTTTGTACCTCTGTGGGGGTAGCAGTGGGTTTTAACAGGGATTTGAGGGGTAGTGGTGGAGGAATGGTTGATGAAGCAGGGGTGATGACGGGAGCAGGGATTCTGATGAGGGGTTTGTTAGGTGGAGGCATGGTGGAGGTAGAGGGGATATCGCGCGGATTATGAAGGATAAGGGGTCTGGAAGGCGGAGGTGGAGACGAAGTAGAAGTGGGTAGGGCTTGAAGCGGGCAATGATTTTGAGGTGGGTGATGGGTAATGAGTGGTTTTGAAGGCATTAGTGGTGATACGGTGGAGAAAGACGGGGTTATGTATGGTTGACGGATGATAAGGGGTTTAGAAGGCGTAGGGGTAAATGTGGTAGAGGTGGATGGTAAAGTGGGGGAGTGGGAGAAGATGAGAGGGTGTGAAGGCGTAGTGGAGAGTGTCGGTTGATAGGGGATCGGGGTACGGATGAGAGGGCGTAATGGTAGTGGAAATGGTGAAGGCGATACTGACGCGGGTTGATGAGAGAGAGGTGCTACCCGGGCAAGGCAAGGGTGTTGCGTGATGATAGGATTGGCGGTAGAAAGAATGGAGGTACTTTCCTGGTGCCACACCTGCTCTCTCCCGACTTCCGGGAAGGAGGAGATGGGGTTAACCTGATGATTGGGCTGTTGGTGCTCCGGTAATGGATTCTGGATTATGCCCATGTCGGGCTGTTGTTGTGGGGCCTGCTGAGGCTGTTGTTGTTGTTGTGGTTGCTGCTGCTGCTGCTGTTGTAACTGCTGCTGTGGCCTATGAGGAGGTCTCCTAGCCTTAAGAGCGGCGACGTATCGTCTCATTTCATCCCAATCTATTTGATGTTCATCATTCATATCGTGGATGTAATCTTTGAAATGGAAGCAGTAATCTACTGTGTGTCCTGGCTGCCTGTGGTAGACGCAGTATTTGGAGGTATCAACATTTGGGGGCCACACGGGCCTTTCTCTGGGTAGGGCGAGTTGGTTTGATGCCATGAGGGCATTAAAAATGTCTGCTAAGGTTTCTGGCAATGGTGGATAGTAGGCTCTCTTGGGACCGAGCGGCCTCCTTTGTTGCTGTTGGGGACCATAGTTCCCCGGGGGTGGAACTTGGTTGTACTGAAGCGGTGGTTGTTGTTGCTGAGGTTGTGGTTGTTGTTGCTGGGGTTGACGTAATGGAGGCATATTATCCTGGGGTGGATTATTTTGGGGTGGAGGACGAAGAGGGAAAGGACCTGGTTGGAGGGGAAGTCGGGGCATTTGTGGAGGCCTTGGGTTGACTGCATAGTTGGCATTGTTGACCGCACCCACTTGCTCATTTGTCACGACCCCTTCTGTGGCTCCGCCCGGGACACCAGCGCCTGTTTTTCTGACCACTTTGGGCTTCGGCGACTCAAACATGTTCATAATGGGGGAGTCTTTTAACTGGGTTTGGATGTACCGGGCCCTTTCATAGAGTTCCTCCATTGTAGTAAGTTTATTCATGGCCAGGACGTGTCTGAACTGTGGGGTTGCATTAGACACAATCATCTTCACTTGTTCGGGCTCGGAGAGGGTATCCCTTATTCTTTCCGCCAGAGACCTCCATCTATCAGCATAGCGGACAAAATCTTCGTCGGGCTTCATCTTTTCGGCCACTAGGTCGGTAATGGAGAGTGAGGGACCGACCCTATCCCTATATTTCTGCAAGAACCTTCTCTGGACTATTTCAAAATTCTCGGCCTCGCGGGGCTCCAAGAATAGAACCACTCAAGCGCGGGACCATCCAATGATCTCCGAAAGAGGTATGCCAGGGACCTCTGATCGTTTTGCCAATAGGAGGATTCATACATGAAATCCTTGAGGTGAATGAAGGGGTTGCCGGTACCATTGTATCTGCGGTACGTGGGCATTTCGGAGGGAGGAAGATGAATGACGGGAAGGATTGGCAAAGCAACCTCCGGGGTGGCTTTCACGTCCACCATCCTTCTCAGATTTTGAAACTGCTCGTCCATGCGATTGAACCTATTGAGGAGCGATTGGGCGAGCTCCTCTGGAGGTGAAGGTGGCACTTGCCACTGGGGGAGAAACTGTCTCCCGGAGACTTGAGGGGGGAACCCGGAATGAGAGGGAGCTGTCGGACCGCCGACAGTTGGCCCTGGCTGAAGCGGTGTGTGGGGAACAACGGGAGTTTGAGATTGTGACGGGAACTGGAATGAGGGTGGTTGTTGGCTCGCTTGTCCTTGAAGCGAGGGAGACTGGATGGCTTGCGCCAATGAAGGAGATGGAATGGCCTGCACGGACTCTTGGAGAGGTGCGATGGCCGGAGTTGATTCCTGGGGCGTGGGGGAAACAGATTTCCCCTTCAGAATGGCCTGGAAGGCCCGGAGCTGTTCAGAGGTAAGCTCCGTGTTGGCGAGGACGCCCAGTAAGGAAGAGATATCCTGCGGTGGGGATGTGTCCCCGGCAATAACCTGCACCTCATGCGAGGGCTCATGAGAAGGACCCGAGTCCATAGCATAGACTCGCGGGTCGGCTGACAAACCACGACTAGGGTGGTTCTCCTCAAAAGACTCGTGAGCCATGCTCACAGTTTTCCCAGAACGTAAAAACATACACTAGCAAGCAGGTAGCAGAGATTATCAAACAAGTGGATGCCTTTACGCCTTTTTTTGTGTTTTGATTTTGATGATTTTTTTTGTGTTTTTAGCGAGATCCGAAGTTCACACAAAATAGGGACCCTAGTTTATTTTTGTTTCACCGCCGTGTCAGCTAGGGTCTCTCGTCTCACCACGAATGAAATGACTAACTCCGGGGAACTTCAATGGTACAACCAGCCCAGTGAACGAAGAGGAGATTCTTCGATGTCGGGGACTTACGGAGGTCCCAGTGTAGGAGATTCTAGTCCGTTGAGAGGAATTCCCAAACGGAGAGTCCTTCCTTCACCGGGAAAGGGTGATCCTAAAAAAAATGAAAAAAGGATAGAAAAGAGGGATGGATGCATGCAATGAAATGCTGACAGAGATATGGAGTGGGAAAACAACAGAAATAACAGACATATAATAAACAAACAACCAATCACAACTGACAGTGCTGCCGTGAGCACAACGGGGGCGCGCGCGGGCGCCAAGGTGGAGAGGCACGGATGGTGCCGAACTTGCAAGGGTAGCCGAAAGGAAGCAGTAGAGGTCCCACCGTGATCGCCAATCTGTGAGCGACGTCACGCGGTTCGGGGTGCGAAGAGGACGCGGAGCGCGCGGGCTCCTCTTTTGTTTGCTGCAACACAGAAATAAGAGAAGAGAGAAGGGGCCACCACGGGAGATTGCTCCGGCGGGGCGAGCGGGACAAATGTAATATAGCAAGATATGGGGGTTAAACGGCCATAGCGGGAAGTGACTCGCCGCGACCTCGGGGGGACGGGAATGGTGCAGAAATTAAATAGCAAGAGTTGAAACGGCCATTGGGGAAGTGACTCGCCGCGGCCTCGAGAATATGAGCAGATAAGAATATAACAGAATATAAAGAGAATATAAAGAGCGGAATTTAAACGGCCATTGGGGAAGTGACTCGCCGCGGCCTCGAGAATATGAATAGATAAGATATAACATATAAGAACGGGAATTTAAACGGCCATTGGGGAAGTGACTCGCCGCGGCCTCGAGAACATGAATTGATAAGAATATAACATATAAGAATGGGAATTTAAACGGCCATTGGGGAAGTGACTCGTCGCGGCCTCGAGAACAAGATGTTATCGCCAGGGGTCAAAAGACCCCAAAATAAAGAAAGTGATCGCGCCTACCTCAAGAGCGGGAGATGGCGGGTTGCTTCTTCCTCCCCCTTCGGCCGGCCGACGGAGAGGGCTTTCCTTGGGTACCCTTGCAAAACAGTAGACAATAAACGAACAGAATTAGAAAATGGCAGTGTAGTAACAATTCCTTGCAATAAAAGTAACGAGATCGTGACCTGACACACACCTGGTTGGTGTGGTTTTAAACCCCTCTCGGACTCGAGTAGGAGGAAAATGCGATGATGAATGCAAGAAGTATGCAAGAGACGGCGCCCTTATGTAGGGAGATAGAGGATGCAGTATGATGAATGTAAAGAACTATGGAGAAAAAGGGGAAGAAAAGGCTTATTGGAGGAGCCGAGGGTGAGATCCGGCGGAGCTCCGGCAGCGTAGGGACGACGTGGAAGCGCGGTGGATGAAGACGACCTTCCTCTCGCGAGCGTGGGCACCCGAGAAGCCGGCAGAACCTCCACCTACAAAAGACCCCACGGGTTAGAAATGACTCCGGTAGCCTCTGGGCTCCGGCAGCCTATCGGATCTCTTAGAAGCTCCTCCAGAACTGAGGGGGTGGGCCTCTATTTATAGGGCTCCGGAGGGTGGAGGCGTCCAGGACCCTGGACACCTCCATCAGGGCCGAACTAATATTTTATTCTATTTTTATTTATTTTTTCGAATATTTTTGTGGAGGCGTCCAGGGCCCCGGACGCCTCCAACAGGTCCACCGAACACCACCGACGGCCGCACGCGGTTTGGCACAACGCGTGGTTTTGTGAGCGGCGCCTCGTGATTCAGAAATGGGCGCGTCCAGCTGCTGGACGTCTCCACAATTTGATTTTTTCACACACGACAAACCGTCGTTCGGTGGCCGGCGCCCGTGAGGAGTTGATGGAGGCGTCCAGGGGCCTGGACGCCTCCAAAAATATATTTTTTTATTTTTGTTTTGTTTTTATGCCAAAGCTGGATTTTGTATTTTTTATATTTGTTTTTATGGAGGCGTCCAGAGACTGGACGCCTCCATTAATTAATATTATTTTTATGTTTTGTTTTTATACCAAAACTGGTATTATGTATTTTTTATATTTTGTTTTTATGGAGGCGTCCAGGGGCCTGGACGCCTCCATTAATATATATTTTTTTATTTGGTTTTCGGCTTGAAAAAAAAATTTAAAAGAATGGGGGCGTCCAGGGGCTTGGACGCCCCCATAAAGACCCACCCGGGTCCTTAGTTCAGCCGTTGGCGGCTGCCCGGCAGACACCTTTCTTGGTTTCTGAACCTCCTGATGCGTCTGACTGGTGTTGATGCCGTCCGAATGCCGTGACGAGATGATTCCGGATGCCGAAAAGGGCGGAAGAAGACTCAAGAAAAGGAAGCACTCAAGTGATACAAAACGCGTAAGCCATTGCGGGGCGTTGTATAGTAATATGAGACTTTCTCAGGAGACGTCAGGAATGGCGTGTCTACACCTGGCTTGCCCTTTGACCCCCGTTCAGCCCTGTTTAGTCCAGAGGTTATAAGGTTCATTCCGAACCGTTTATCCATGCAGTAAGTGACTTAGTTATGATTCTAAATGCTTCATATTAGTATCCTAATGGTAATTAATAAATTAGAAACTCACATGATTAGTGGTTAATTATGTAACTAAATTTCTGTTAATTGCATGTTGTTCATCCTACGCGAGCTTGTCCATTCTCCTTATCAACTTGAATCATTCTTTTTGGAAAATTGACTTAATGTAAAACTTAATCCTTGATAATTTGACATAGAATTAGGATTAATGTGATTATTAGCTTCCTGGTTAGCTACTGTACTACAGTAAACATCGTGACCAACTTACCGACTTTTAATAAGTCGTTAGCCGATTAGTGTGCTAGTCTTGGTTTTACCCCCGGAAACTCTATCCGGCGGTTTTACCATCACCTTGGAACCTTGTTATATCCATGTTATGAACCTAATGAACTACCAAAAACATCGTTTTATGTGTTTAAATCGCTGGTTTAAGGCTTGGATCGTATCGGACGACGAGAGGCATGCGCGGCTAGTAGTTGACCGCATATCCTCTTCGACAGCCCGATAATGACCGCATATCTGTAATACGGCCCAGTATGGTCCGTATATCTTATCATGGGTCTTAATGTCTTCTGGACATGAGCGGCCCATAATGCACCATTCATACCTTAGAGCGGCCCACTGTCAGCCGTTCTTTCTTGACCTCGCTGGCTGAGTTTCAGCCCAGTTTCTGTATGCACGGCCCTGTGTTAACCGTACATACCTTGTGCGGCTTCTGTATGATCGCACATCTCTCGGAGATGAGTTTCATCGTGTTTATGTGCTCTTGAATCCAAGGACAAGGTTAGTCCTTTAAATCTTGAACTTCTGGCAATAATTCCCCCGATTAAATTGGCCATTAAACGTGACTGAATGTCTAGACAATCGTGGGATCTTAGATCCAATAAATCAATGCCAACGCATCATAGGGGCCCGGTCTGGTCCTGGGGAGAGCGCCCAAAAAATTATTGAGCCCATGGGATGTTATAATGACATGGTGAGGCATTGCACCGAGTGCATGACTTGTGTAACGTCTATGACATAAAATCTCTTGTTACTTGTTACTTGATCGTGCTTGAATTAATGTTTAAAATACTTGCTTGTTGGCCAATTCTTTATTACTATCTCCTGTTGTTAATCCTTGTACTTGTTATCTTGTTAATTCTTGACATCATATATTTCTTGACCTTGCAATATCTTTTTACTACGTCGTTTCATTATATCGTTATCATCATTTATTTCTTTTATTAGCATGGCATATGAAAATGTAAGTAACTTGTTAATCACGTAAACTTGCTTGTTATTTCCTACTGAGCGTCAGCTCATAGTTGTTGTTTCCCCCCTTTCCAGGCTATTCAGGTGACGATGTGCAAACCGATGGGGAAGGGCAGGAGTGATGTCTTGAGTGTATCAGTTCTAGTGTTTTGGCGGTCTTATCCTCCTATTAGTTGTGCTTTGGAGAGTATTTAGTTTCAGTTATGTTATTGTTGTTAAGTGGTTGTTGTCTCAGTTGTATTAAGTTGGTTTGAGGTTATTGTATCAGTTATGGTTTGTTTTATGATCATTAAGTTATTTCCTTTTCTTAGCACTTGTGTAAATATTTAGTTTAGTTCTTTCTCTTTCCTTCTAGATAGTTTCTAACTGTCCGTCCTGATATTCTGCGTCGGGGCGTGACAGTTTAGTTGGTATCAAAGCCCTAGGTTTCACATTCCTAGGTTCTCTAAGTTCTAAGTTTTCCCAAGTTCTAGGGTGCTAAGTGTTATCATAGGACCCCTAACCTTGTTATGTCTAGAACCTGACCTGGTGAGATTGGGTAGAAACTTGGGTTAAGTTCGTATCTTAATCGTGTTATTATCTATCTTATTGAACCTTAATAATCTATTCCTCGTGTAGGCCAGTGCAATGGCAGTTGATCGCGTGGAATGGAGGAACTTGCAGCGCACAGTTCAAGGCCTTACTCAGGCTTTGCAGCAAGTAGCCCAAGCAGGAGCTGCACACCATGGCACCGACGACTTATATCGGAACTTTCGGGGGATGAATCAGCCGAGATTTGGTGGCTCGACTGACCCAGATGAAGCCGAGCACTGGCTAGATGAGATGGGAAGGATATTCGAAGTGATGCAATGCAGCAATCAAGAACGTGTCCTTATCTCAACCTTTCAACTTGAACGTGATGCAAGAACTTGGTGGGATTCAGTGAAGGCTACCCTTGGTGATCAGCAAGTCACATGGGAGGAGTTCGAGGAATTCTTTAACAGTAAGTATTTTTCTGATAGAGTGCAAGAGAAGAAGGCGGCGGAATTCACGGCCCTGAAACAACGAGGTCTGTCCGTGGCGGAGTATGAGGCTCAAAATTCCCGGCTTTCTCGTTATGCTACACACCTTATTTCCACCGAGAAGATGAAGGTGAAGCGTTTTCTCAACGGTCTGAAGCTGCATTATATTAATCAGTTGGCACCGATGGAGATCTCAACTTATTCTGAGATGGTGAGGAAAGCTCAAGTTCTAGAAGATACTCTTGAGATGACGGAGAGAATCCGTGGAAAAGGCACCAATAATGAACAACCTACGGGTTCCGGGAATATCAAACCCGGGTATAGCAAGAAGAGGCCCATTAGTGGGTCTAGTTCGTGGAGTGGATCTGGATCGTGGAAGGGCAAGATGCCGAGGCATGAAGACAAGAAGCCTGACCCTATTGTTCCATTCAAGGGCGTGTGCAAGTTTTGTAATAATCCTGGTCACAAGATGGAGGATTGCTGGCGCAAGCTAGGCGCCTGTCTGTGATGTGGAAGCAAGGAGCATCGTATCTCTGACTGTCCTCGTTTATCGGAGCAAACTACATCGGCAAAACCTCAAGTCTTCAAGAAACCACAAGGCAAGATTCAAGCTTTACATGCAGATGAAGCAGGAACCGCCGAGGACGGTGGGCTCGTCGAAGGTACTCTTATTATACTCGACAAGCCAACATTTGTTCTTTTTGATACTGGTGCCACACATTCCTTTATTTCTCGGAGATTTGCTAAGTCTTTAGCTGTGAAACCTGTTTTGATGAATTCTCCGTTAGAAATATCAACCCCTATTGGTACTAGATCGGTAATACATTACTTCTATCCTTCTAGTACGGTTATGATTGGTGAACACAATTTACCAGCTAATTTAGTTTGCATGGACATGAAGGATTATGATGTAATCCTAGGAGCAGATTGGTTGGCTAGATATGAGGCTAATGTTCACTTCAGTTCTAGCTCCGTGTCTTTTACTAGGCACCCGAGACTTTCTTTTGTGGGAGTTAAGCACCATAACTCTGTATCACTTATCTCGGCTCTTCGAGCTGATAAGCTGATGAGACGAGGATGTGAGGCTTTTCTGGCCTTTGTTTGTGCAACCCTTGAGCAGTAGATTGAGATTAAAGACATTTCTGTTGTCCGAGATTTTCCTGATGTCTTTCCAGAGGAACTACCCGGACTTCCGCCTGAGCGGGAAGTTATCTTTTCTATTGATCTCTTTCCTGGCACATCTCCTATTTCCAAGGCTCCTTATCTTATGTCTCCTGCGGAACTGAGGGAGTTAAAGCAGCAGTTGATGGAATTGCTCGAGAAGGGTTTCATTCACCCTAGTACTTCTCCTTGGGGAGCCCCTGTATTATTCGTCAGGAAGAAAGATGGTTCGATGAGGTTGTGTATCGATTATCAGCAATTGAACCAGCAGACTGTCAAGAACAAATATCTATTGCCGAGGATCGACGAATTATTTGACCAGATAGCAGGAGCTCAGTATTTTTCTAAGATCGATCTTCGATCTGGATATCACCAGTTGCGGATTAAGGAAGAGGATATCTATAAAACAGCTTTCCGCAGCAGGTATGGTCATTTTGAATTTGTCGTTATGCCTTTTGGTCTAACGAATGCACCAGCAGATTTCATGCAGTTGATGAACAATGTATTTCGACCCTATCTTGATCAATGGGTCGTGGTATTCATTGATGACATCTTGATTTATTCCAAGAATTAAGAGGAGCATGCTGAGCATCTGAGGATGGCATTGCAACTGTTGAGAGATCATCAGCTATATGCCAAGTTCAGTAAGTGTGAATTTTGGTTGCAAGAGGTGTCCTTTCTCGGACATATCATCACCAAAGAAGGTATTTCTGTTGATCATTCGAAGGTTGAGGCAGTGAAGAATTGGGATCAGCCTACTAGTGTGACTAAAATCAGAAGCTTCTTAGGCCTGGCAGGATATTATCGCAGATTCATTCAAGATTTCTCCAAGATTGCGGTACCTCTTACCAGATTAACCCGCAAGGAGAACACGTTTGATTGGTCAGATGATTGTCAGCGAAGCTTTCAGACTTTGAAGGAATGTTTAACTATTGCACCTGTATTGGCTTTACCTTCTGGTGAAGGAGGTTTTGTGGTATACACTGATGCTTTAGGTATTGGTTTAGGCTGTGTACTCATGTAGCATGGGAAGGTGATTGCCTATTCTTCTAGACAGTTGAGGAAGCATGAAGAGAATTATCATGTTCATGATTTGGAACTAGCAGCAGTCGTGTTTGCCTTGAAGATATGGAGGCACTACTTGTATAGAGAAACATTCACAGTGTTTTCAGATCATAAGAGTCTGAAATATTTGTTTTCTCAGAAGGAACTTAACATGAGGCAGAGAAGATGGTTGGAGTATTTGAAAGACTTCGACTTCTCGATCGAGTATCATCCTGGCAAAGGCAATGTTGTGGCAGATGCATTAAGCCGGAAGCCTGTAGCTAAGTTATCAAGTCTCATGTTACAAGAGTGGAAGCTACTGGAACAATTGGCTAGCCTGGATCTGAATGTCGATAATGATCGGGTTATGATTGCACAAATTCAACTTAAGCCCGAATTGTTGATGGAAATCAAGTCCTTGCAAGATAATGATCCCGAGTTGGTAGAGATCAAGGGAAGCTTGAGCAGCAGACCTGACTTCTTGATGACTGACGATGGAAGATTGTTATTCCAGGGTAGAACTTGTGTACCTGATGAAGCTGGAATAAAGAACAAGATTCTGGAGGAAGCACATAGATCCCGATATACCATTCATCCTGGAGGCACTAAAATGTTCAAGGATTTGAAGAGATCTTTTTGGTGGCCGAATATGAAAAGGGAAGTTGCAGACTTTGTGAGTAGATGCTTGGTTTGTCAGCAAGTTAAGGCTGAACATTTCAGACTGGCAAGAAAGTTGAAACCACTTGACATACCTCAATGGAAGTGGGAAAGCATTGGCATGGATTTCATTATGGGTCTACCTAGGACTCGTGGTGGATTTGATGCAATATGGGTGATTGTTGACCGATTGACAAAGTCAGCTCATTTCTTACCCATTAAGTCCAAGTGGACAGTTGATGTATTGGCTGCTTTGTATTTGAAGGAAGTGGTAAGGCTCCATGGCATACCAGTCAGCATTGTGTCTGATAGAGACCCCAGATTTACTTCACATTTCTGGAAGGGACTGCAAGAGTCTTTGGGTACTCGTCTGAATTTCAGTACTACTTTTCATCCACAGATAGATGGACAGACTGAAAGAACCAACCAGATAGTGGAAGATATGCTTAGAGCATGCATGATTGATTTCGAAGGCAGTTGGAGTGATCACTTGGCATTAATTGAATTCGCCTACAACAACAGTTATCAATCCAGTATCCAGATGGCTCCTTTTGAAGCATTGTATGGAAGAAGTTGTCGTTCCCCGTTGTGTTGGGATGAGATAGGTGAGAAGCAATGGCTTGGACCAGATCTTATTTCAGAATCGTCACAGAACATCCGTGTCATCCGAGATCGGTTACAAGTAGCCCAATCAAGACAGAAGAGTTATGCCGACATAAGGAGAAGAGCATTAGAATTTCAAGTTGGCGAGCATGTATTCCTGAAAGTCTCTCCTACAAGAGGGATTCGAAGATTTGGCATTCATAGCAAGCTCAGTCCGAGATATATTGGTCCATTCGAGATCCTAGAGAGAGTGGGAGAAGTTACTTACAGACTGGCTTTACCGCCGTAGTTGTCTGGCATACACAATGTTTTCCATGTGTCTATGTTACGGAAATATGTGTATGACCCCACTCACATCATTCAGCATGTGGATTTTGAATTGAAGGAAGATTTGACCTATGAAGAAAGACCTATCAAGATTCTGGACCGAAAATAACAGTAACTCCGGAATCGTTCTATACCAATGGTCAAGATTCAGGGGATTCGGCGTGGGACTGAAGAAGCAACTTGGGAGTCCGAAGATACTATGCGGAAGCGGTATCCCGACTTATTCTAGGTGAGCGATCTCTTTCCCTATCTTCCGTATTTAGTGCAGTGAATTTGGAGGACCAAATTCCTTAAGTAGGGGAGGGTGTAATACCTCGATAATTTTTATTGAGCCCAATGTATTTATTAAGCTTTTATTAACTTAAAATTGAATTTTTAGTGAATTAATGCTTGAATTTCGGATTTATAATATTTAATTCCTTAGAAAATAGAATAGTAAAAATTTTACTACCTTATAAAAATCTGGAAAAATACTAATCAGGTTAAGGACGATTTAGTTAGCAACTTTATCTTCTGTGATCGACCCAGCAAAAATCCACAATTAGGTCTAAATAGTGGATTAAGCCTAAAAATGCACACTTAGTTAACCTTTACCTAACCTCATCTTAAAACATCAAATTAGAGCTTAATACTCAACCAAATGAGCTCAAATTGGTGGAAAATGAAAGGCCACGATCTAAGGATCAATAGCCCTCTATCAATCGAACCCAAACCTAACCCTAGCATATGGTGGCGGCCGAGTTTTGTTGAAGTCAACCTTAGCGGCGTCGTTTTCAAACACCACCTTGCGTGGTCAATTTCTCCCAACTCCGAAGTCTCCAGAAGCTCTATGAGCTATCAAAATGAAGCTCTTCGAGTCTATGTTCATTTGGTGTCTGAGGTGTTCACATTGGAGTTCGATCCAGGAAGTTCTTGGTCGTTTAGTGGAGGTGGGTCGGCAGCCGTCGTCCTCCTTCCTCTCCTCTTTGTTCCATCGATTGAGGTGGGTTTTCTTAACCAAAATCTACACATGAGTACATCAAATTGTTCCTCTCGACGAGCTCTTTCCAGTGGTTATAAAAGCCCTAAATTTCATTTGGTATCCAAGGAGATATTGCGGTTTTTCTAAGGTGCTATCAAGTTCGTTCTTCATTCTAGGGCTTTAAGTTTTCTCTTCGATTGAGGTAGGATCTAACAGCTCAACTCTAATTAATATACATGGATGTAAGCATCATCATGTTAGCTTTCATTTGGCATAGAAAGTCTCAAATTTCAGTGAGCATGTCTAGAGAATTTTGGATCGAAGTAAGAGCATGTCTAGGCTTGATTTATGCAGTGTTCTTATGAGTCAAAGCATGATTTCGGGCTGATTTTGAGTTGCATATCTTAATCCCCATATAGCATATCATACATGAATGGAATCAGCATCGAAGTAGCTTTCTTTTGATATAAGAAGGCCCAAATTTCGTTGTATATATTGAGAGAATTTTACGATTTAGTAACTACATGTCAAAATTAGGGTTTCCCGTGTTCTTGCTTTGATAAATCGTGATTTCAGAAAGATATTATGAAATTGATCTTACTGGTAGGTAGAGTTTTTCATTATCTTTCCAACAGTACCAAAAGCCACTTATTTGGAGTCCGTTTCCATTAGTTATTAGCGTTTTAGTCCAACTCCCTGGCTTGCCCTTTGACGCCCGTTCAGCCATGTTTAGTCCAGAGGTTATAAGGTTCATTCCGAACCGTTTATCCATGCAGTAAGTGACTTAGTTATGATTCTAAATGCTTCATATTAGTATCCTAATGGTAATTAATAAATTAGAAACTCACATGATTAGTGGTTAATTATGTAACTAAATTTCTGTTAATTGCATGTTGTTCATCCTACGCGAGCTTGTCCATTCTCCTTATCAACTTGAATCATTCTTTTTGTCAAATTGACTTAATGTAAAACTTAATCCTTGATAATCTGACATGGAATTAGGATTAATGTGATTATTAGCTTCCTGGTTAGCTGCTGTACTACAGTAAACAACGTGACCAACTTACCAACTTTTAATAAGTCGTTAGCCGATTAGTGTGCTAGTCTTGGTTTTACCCCCGGAAACTCTATCCGGTGGTTTTACCATCACCTTGGAACCTTGTTATATCCCTGTTATGAACCTAATGAACTACCAAAAACATCATTTTATGTGTTTAAACCGCTGGTTTAAGGCTTGGATCGTATCGGACGATGAGAGGCATGCGCGGCTAGTAGTTGACCGCATATCTGTAATACGGCCCAGTATGGTCCGTATATCTTATCATGGGTCTTAATGTCTTCTTGACATGAGCGGCCCATAATGCACCGTTCATACCTTAGAGCGGCCCACTGTTAGCCGTTCTTTCTTGACCTCGCTGGCTGAGTTTCAGCCCAGTTTCTGTATGCACGGCCCTGTGTTAGCCGTACATACCTTGCGCGGCTTCTGTATGACCGCACATCTCTCGGAGATGAGTTTCATCATGTTTATGTGCTCTTGAATCCAAGGACAAGGTTAGTCCTTTAAATCTTGAACTTCTGGCAGTAATTCCCCCGATTAAATTGGCCATTAAACGTGACTGAATGTCTAGACAATCGTGGGATCTTGGATCCAATAAATCAATGCCAACGCATCATAGGGGCCCGGTCTGGTCCTGGGGAGAGCGCCCGAAAAATTATTGAGCCCATGGGATGTTATAATGACATGGTGAGGCATTGCACCGAGTGCATGACTTGTGTAACGTCTATGACATAGTATCTCTTGTTACTTGTTACTTGATCGTGCTTGAATTAATGTTTAAAATACTTGCTTGTTGGCCAATTCTTTATTACTATTTCCTGTTGTTAATCCTTGTACTTGTTATCTTGTTAATTCTTGACATCATATATTTCTTGACCTTGCAAGATCTTTTTACTACGTTGTTTCATTATATCGTTATCATCATTTATTTCTTTTATTAGCATGGCATATGAAAATGTAATTAACTTGTTAATCACGTAAACTTGCTTGTTATTTCCTACTGAGCGTCAGCTCATAGTTGTTGTTTCCCCCCTTTCCAGGCTATTCAGGTGACGATGTGCAAACCGATGGGGAAGGGCAGGAGTGATGTCTTGAGTGTATCAGTTCTAGTGTTTTGGCGGTCTTATCCTCCTATTAGTTGTGCTTTGGAGAGTATTTAGTTTCAGTTATGTTATTATTGTTAAGTGGTTGTTGTCTCAGTTGTATTAAGTTGGTTTGAGGTTATTGTATCAGTTATGGTTTGTTTTATGATCATTAAGTTATTTCCTTTTCTTAGCACTTGTGTAAATATTTAGATTAGTTCTCTCTCTTTCCTTCTAGCTAGTTTCTAATTGTACGTCCCCATATTCCGCGTCGGGGCGTGACAACCGTGATCGTCAAAAAAAGCATGTGTGTTGATATCTTTCTTAAAGTGTGTGTATGTGAATGAATGTGACTAGTGTGACATCCAATAGAACATGGAACAAGGCAAGCAATGCAACGATACCGTCACCTCAAAATCAGCACAACCAGATCGTGATCGCCACCAAAGTAAATAGTGCAATAGGAACGCACTACGTACCTTGGAAAGAAGAGATGGGTGAAGACACTCGCCAACTGGGATAGCTCTGGTGCAGGAAGAAGACGGTCCTCTCTAGGCCGCAGGCCCGAGGAAGATGATCTTATGATGGCCGTTGAAATAGGAAAACGGTCGGACGACAGGCCGCTACCGGCACCGGGACAGAACACGGGAAGGAGGCACGGGCACAAGAACGAGACGGTCTTAGATCAGTCGCAACCAAAAGGAAAAATGGCCTGAGTAGGGCTGCTACCCTGACAAACGGTCGGAGATAGACTGCAAAGAGCTTCCAGAACGTGAACCTGGGAACTTAATCCTCCACTCGTTCCCGCCGGTCAGGAGGAATGGGCCTCATGTAGAAATGACTACTGCCTGCAAGACAACACAAACAACAAGAGAAGACGACCTAAATTAATTCAAGGACGTGCAATATCTATAAACAATATTAATGAGTAAAACACATGATTAGAAAGGTGGATACCTGGGGATGGTGGTTTTTTAACCCCTAGGGGCGAGGAAAATAATAGGAGGATGTTTGAATGCAAGAGCAACAGTGAAAAACGTGAAGAAAGATGGAGAAAAATTGAGATGGGATGACCAAAAGATGACCGAAGATGACTAAAGCAATGACACAAAATAACACAACAAAATCGGCTACTCCCTAGACTGAAGGCTTGAAGAACGTGGAAAGCCTTTCTCCCTAGCTGAATCTCACTCTAGAATGTGGCAGCACCTCGAAGCGAGCTCTAGAATCTCTCCCACCCCCAAAGCTTAAGGGTTCTATTTATAGAGCCTTGAAACCCTAGCTCGAATTGAAGGGTTTACAGTGAAAATTAGCCTTGATTTATTTAATAAAATCCATAGATAAATCTCCCAGGAGTCCCCAGGATCAAGCGGCACCTCATTTGGCTCGAAATCCACGGAGAAATCCGTGCAACAACGACCCTGCTCGACACTGGATAGAGAGAAAAAAAACACGTTGACGCAAGATTCACGGCCACAAGAGACGGTCGATCGATGGACCGCCAAGAGAATCTTAGCAGTCTATCGATCGATCGCTATTCACCTAGCCGTTGGAAAATAAAAAAATGAGATAAATATGCTTATTTATCCCAAAGACAAAGTCAAACCAAAGCCCATTAAATCTAATTTCGAGAAAATGTGGGAGCAAGCCCAACCAGGGAGAAAATATCCATAAAATTGGCCCAGAACTAGGCAAAATGGCCCAATGAGTAATGGACAACTTGGGACATGATAAATAATGGTAGGAAAATGACTCAACTCAAAGGCATAAAACGGGTGTCAAAAGCTGCCATTTGAGGTGAAACCTCGAACTGATTGGTGCCTTGCTGTAAGGCTTGAGGAGGAATCCCGACCTGCCCCGAGGTCGAGGCGTGTGCGTTCAGCTCATTGAGTTACTTTTTTAATGTTTTGGTCTCCTGTCGGTATCTTTGCAGTAGCATTATCGTGGCTTGATCCGACAAAGAAGAGTTGGCAGCTTGACCTCCTTCTTCCATCAGAATTTCTGGAGAGGGTCCCGGCCTTTTGCCACCATCTTCAGTAGCAATTACATTCACGGCTACTAGGAGCATATCTAAATTAGTTTTGCCGGTAGGGGCTTGCATTGCTTTGTCTGCAGCTTTTCTTTTGGCTGACGGGACCTGACCTTCCATCGGGCCTGGTCTCCTCATTGTATCCTTCGGGCAAATCCCTATGGTGGGTGGCCACTCCGGCCATACTGTAGGTGAATATCTATAGTCTCTTGTTCCTTCGTATTACTTTCTGGGCTGACTGCCAAGGGGATATTAATCTTTTAAACACTGAGGCCTTCGATGTGGCTTCTTCATGGAGGGGTGACCCATAGCACCCCAACTCCGCATCTCTTAAGATTCCCGGGTTGACTGGTTGCCCCTGATTTCTTCCGTATCATTCTCGGCCTCTAAGGGCCGTTCCTTTCCCAAAAGGGTGTTTCCGAGGCCGTAGAGGTATCTCCATATGGCCTGAGTGACATTATTTCACCCATTGATGGGGTAGGCCACTGGTGGCGGCACCTTGATTTGTGCCGGGAATCGGTAGGCAAGACACCCTTGTTCGGACATCTCACCATGCTTCTTATCAATTAGATAAACATTTACCTACCGGCCAAGAGCTAGGAGGTCTGGTTTATGAGACGCCCAAGATGGCATCTCGGTCTTCTCTTCTTTATCTTCTTCTTCTCTTTTTGGAGCCGCAGCCCGTGGCTGCTTGGGCACCCACACTTGTTTGAACTTTGTCGATTTTGGGACCAACCCTTGCTTCTGTTTGGACCCGGTGAGATCCGCTCAATCCCGGGCCAGTGCTTGGAATTGGTTATGCACCGGCACTGCTGGTATCACCCTGTCGGGCAGGATTTTTGCCTGGCAGGCATTCATGTACACTCGAACTCCTTCGATTATGACGGATTTGTCAGAGAGAGAAAGTTAGCCTTGTACTGTGTCAACAGCCTTCTTTGCCGCCCTTCTGGCAGCTGAGGTACGCTTCTTATTCGCTTCAACATAGTGGACGTAGCAGCCCACCACCTTCGCAGCTTCAAGTGTCAGCTCCACAGCGGCGACAGGCCCGGCTTCCTTGACATCCAAGAGGTCCGCGAACATGACCCCCAAGAAGTTTGGGAACCTAACTACTGGGGGGAAATCACCGAATTGGATCGGCACCGCCAAGTAGCCATGCCGGGCACGGCCAGCAACAACAAGTGGCCCGAACGTGACGGCCATCGCTTCTTTAGAATTGAATCCCTCCTGCAATTTCAAGTTGTGGAAGTCAGAACTTAAGGAATGGCCGTCGGGGCCCCAAATCTTGGCAAGAAGATGAAAGGTGGTCAAGTCCCACCAGGCGTGCCAACTTGTTGGACGCACTCTATGTTTATATCATTTTATATGGTATCACTTTATCTTTTATTGGTTTATCAGCTTATCATTTTATCAAGTACGAGGGCGTGCCAGTCACCTAGGTGACAAATGTGTTCAGGCTTCGAGACTGGAGTGGTCCGAAGCCCGTGGTGCGCTCCGTCTGACTAACCAAACGATTGTGGGTACCGGGTCGGGACTGAAGACCTGCTGTCACGTCCCGAGCGCGGAAGCCTGCCCGCGGTGCGACAGTGCTTTATATAGAACCAAAGCAAGCTAGAGATTCTAAGGGCTTCTACCTTAGACAAGTAAAAGAGCGCGCAAGCTAAACCTTTAATTTGATAATTCCGATGATTCTACAAATACAAGGATCAATTCATACCCTTTATTGATCTAACTCATACATACCGACATAGTTCAGATTACAACATTGACCCAACATAATAAAATTACAATAATAGGGGGCAATTCTAATTCTACACTTATCACTCAGACTCATCCCCTCCTGGAATCGGGTCGTCCTCCAAATCACCTGAAATGGTTAGATAACAACTGGATGAGCGAATCGCTCAGTAGGAATTACATCTCAAACCTTAACAGGCTTTAAGTGATTAATATTTCAATTCATGCATGCAGACAGTAGAGATCAAGGAATTTATAAAAATTGATAACGCAGGATGAGAGCAAGGAAAGCATATACATTCAATCTAACAGTAAGTGATACAAGACTGAACAAATAATGAACGACTGTAATTTAAAATCAGTAAGCAAGGTGAAACATGTACAGTAGGAATTGGCTATTTATATAACAATTCACTCAATGACATTTCAAGTCCAGTATTGCCCCTTTTGGGGCCACGCAAGTATTGCCCTGTCCGGGCCAAGCAAGTGTTGATGGAATGTCTCAATTTAGCAAGTATTAGGACGCAATGCTAGACGCCCTCAAGCAAGAGATCTCTTCCCTTTGGTTTCGGGTGCTCCTCCCAGGACCGGACCGAGCCCTTTTGCCAGCATTTAAGTCATATTTTTGACATCCATTTCATTTATAGCCAATAAAGAATTTCAAGGCTAGGCTTGACCAGTAGGAAAATAAGGTGGAGTTGGAACGGAGTCCAAGGTGTATAATGACGAGTAATCCACGGACAACTGTGCGAGATTAGTACCTCCACTTTTATTGAATTTATCTCATTTTCCTACTTTTTTTTAAAAGCATTCTCTCCATTAGAATAAAAATAACAATTTTAAGCATTTTCTCCATTTTTACCAAAAATATAATAATAATAATAATAACAGATTTAAGTAGTTTCCCCCATTTTTACCCAAAATGTAATAATAATAAAAATAACAGGTTTAAGTCCATGTTGTTTTCCTACTCCATGTCGTTTTTCATACCCCTCACTTGGCCAAAGGAGACAGCAACGATCTTGAGGTAACCTCCCCTTTTCAAGACTTTTCTAGCTCAGATTGAGAAGAAGCCTATTCAGATTTACTTGATACATATGAAAGAATAAGAAGGGAAAATAAAAGTTTGAAGAAGAAGGTTAATCAGTTCAATAATGACAGCAACTCAATTGCCAACAGAACTAACTAGAATTGGAGATCACCACCTTGCAAAATAAACTGAATCAACGCGAGATAGATGAAGAAAATGTCTAAGGGCTATTAGAAGAAAATGAAGTACTGAAAAACACAATTGACGAGTTAAAATTAAAGACTCAAGAATATGAACAGAAAACTAAGCTAACTCAAGAAAGAAACAACTCACTCAAGGAAGAAAACAGTCAACTTCTGAAAGAAATAGAAAGAATCCAAAGTGAACTGAAAAACAAACAGAAACATTGAAAAAAATGACTAAGGGTCAAGAAAACTTGAACGCTGTGTTGGGAATAAAAGTAAATTTTCAGAAAGAGGGGTTAGGGTACAACCCAACGGCTAAAAAGGAATTCCAAATAAAAACTTTAAATAAAATAGCTGACTCTAAAGGAAAAGGCCCCTTGATAAACTTATATCAAAACAAACAAAAGGATATAGCTGAAAGCTCCTCTAAACAGATTAATGTCACCTTGGAAGAGAGGAATTCTAAAGGGAAAATGGATAATCCACATCAGTTTAAAAACAACAGTCATATCAGACGAGAAGTTCAAATTCACAGAAGTAACCAGACAAACAAAGCATTAAATCATGTTAATAAACACAAACCTGTAAAACAAGGTGTCTGGAAACAAGCTGGTCGACAACAGACCCCTCCTCTGTCGACCAGAGGCTCAACCAGAATAGATACTGGTATCTGGAGAAACTATGGTCGACCACAGACTTACCAGATGTCGACCATGACCAGACACGCAAACAGAACCCACAAACTTTCTCAGCTGAAACAGAATGGAAATTGGAACTTAAGAGAGTGGACTCAGAATAGACACAACCTGAACAAGTTCAGAAATGAAAAGACAAACTGTTCTAACAAAATTTGGGTTCCCAAGGTGTTGTTACAGCAGTTTCATGATTTCACAAGCTATCTTGGACCCGGGTACCATTTGTGTCCAAAAGTTTCTGTGTAATTTGTGATGCAGGAATGTCTGGCAGCCAAAAAGACTTGTTGGTGCTAGGAATTGAACCCTGGACCTCAGATTTGGGATGTGCTACTTAACCACTAGGCCATGTTACTTCCTTAAGTAATAAATACATCAATAAATATAGGGATTAAGATTTTGACTTTTAACGTCTGAAATCTTTATTCATTTTATACTCAGGGTGCTACACTAAGTTTAACGGGTTAGATGAGTCTCCAATATATTAAATGATATTTTAACAGACAATTACTGTCATATGAATAGTAAAAGTGAATAGTGTTACGTTTTATTTTAAAGGAATTTTATGAAAATAATTATATAAAAAAATAGATGAAAATGAAAAATATATATCCCTCAAATTTCACATCAAGACCCCTCCAAATAAAAAAAATAAAAATCCTCAAAGATCATTACTCTTAACTTAACATAAAGACATAACTGTTTACGGTTTCCACAGGTACTCAGTTTAACAGGTTTCACTATACTAAGTACTAAGTGATAGTTTAACAAGTTGAATACTCCCATATTAACTACTGATTATCTGACAAGTTTAATGTCATGGCATCTAACAGTTACTTAACAAGTTAATGCATTTAAATAATAGAAAATTAAAGTAAGATATGGGTTGCTTGAAATCCTACTGCAGATTATGATAATAGTTATTATAGAATGTATACCATACAAGGTTTAATACTGATTGATGCTAGAACGTCGCATGGAGATAGACTAACTAAGAACTTATATCCTGTTATGCCTTAATTAACTATGGGTTTTGTTAAAAATTGAGAAGACCTACTAACACATATTAATTATAGCTAATACTTGCTAATTATTTCTAATATATGTTAATCCTTTCACTAATCTTTTTCGATTTAAGTGGGTACAGGCTATTTACTAGGCTGACATATGCTATGCAACAATAAATCGCATGGAGATGCACTGCTTAGGCACTAATTAACTAGTAGTTTAGTTAAAATTGAGAACACCTACCTGTTTGGATGGTAATTAGCGAAGGAAGAAGCTTCCCCAGCAACCTCCTCTCCTCCTAGTACGCAGCACAGAACCTCCCAGCCTAGGCTCGTATCTCGAAGCTCTAACTAACACAATGGGAGAGCTAGGCCTAGATTTAATCCCCTCTACTAGACAGGCTTAGGGGGGCAAGATCCGAAATTTCAGGATCTGGGATATGAGATAGTGACATGTGTTGGGGATAATGGAGGATAAGTGGCTTGGGAAATTTTGAATTTTTTCCCTTTTTTTTGGTGTCTAAGATGGCCACGTCGCCCCCTTAAATTGGGTTAAATTGAGACTTGGCAAAAGAATGTTGATGGGGTGTATAGAACCCTAGTCTTTGGGTTGAAGGCAAGACACTTAACCACTACACTAGGAGGTCATTTTGTTAAGTGGATTCCCTTTACATTTGATAACCCTGAGTTCCTATTTCTTTCATAAGTTTAATATATCATAAACTTAATCATAAATGTTATTATTATTATTTTTTTATCATAAACATTATTGTTATTATTAGTATTTGAAAATATTATTTATTTAATGTCTTTATTTATTTATTTGTTTATTTATTTATTTTTTTGTACACGGGTGCTACACCCTCGCCTACTTAAAAGAATTTGGTCCCCAAATTCAACTGTATAAGGTAATTTGGTCCCCAAATTCAACTGTATAGGGATAAATTCAACTACATAAGAGTACTGTGTAAAGGATAAGATACCTGCCAGCTAGAACAGTTCTGGGTATCTTCTCTTCATAGATTCCTCGGTTTCCCATGTTGCTTCTTGCTCCGAGCATCGATTCCGTTGAACTTTAACCATAGGGATCGTCTTGTTCCTTAGAACTCGGGCTTCTCGATCGAGGATTCGCATCGGCTTTTGCTCATAGGTCAGATCCTTTTGAATCACCAAACTGGCGTGGTCGATGACGTGAGAAGGATCATGCACGTATTTCTTCAGCATAGAAACATGAAATACGTTGTGCACTTCCGAGAGTTGAGGAGGTAAGGCGATGCGGTAGGCTACCTCACCCACTCTTTCCAATACTTCAAATGGACCGATGAATCTTGGTGTAAGTTTACCTTTAACACCAAATCTTCGGATACCTCGACTGGGAGATACCTTGAGAAATACATGATCACCGTCTTGAAATTCCAAGTCCCTTCTTCTATTATCAGCATAAGATTTTTGCCTGCATTGAGCCACCTTGAGTCTCTCTCTGATAAGGAGAATCTTCTCAGTGGAATCTCTTACAATATCAGGACCTAGGAGTTGTCTTTCACCGACCTCCCCCCAGCATACCGGAGATCTACAGCTTCTACCATAGAGTGCTTCGAAAGGTGCTATTTAAATGCTGGCTTGGTAGCTGTTATTGTACGTAAATTCGGCTAATGGTAAGTGGTCATGCCAACTCCCGCCGAAATCTATAATACATGCTCGCAACATATCTTCAACAACCTGATTAGTCCTTTCCGTCTGACCATCTATCTGGGGATGGAAAGCTGTGCTGAAATTAAGCTTCGTTCCTAGAGAGCGTTGTAGACTCTTCCAGAAGTGAGACGTGAAGCGAGGGTCTCGGTCAGATACTATAGACACAGGGATTCCATGGAGTCTAGTGACTTCCTTAATGTACAGAGCAGCGAGGATATCAACCGACCATCGACTCTTAATAGGTAAGAAATGAGCCGATTTAGTAAGACAATCGATGATTACCCATATGCTATCATATCCGCCCCTAGACTTGGGCAAGCCCATGATGAAGTCCATGCCGATATCCTCCCATTTCCACTTGGGAATATCCAGTGGATGCAGTTTCCCTGCAGGCTTTTGATGTTCGGCCTTCACCTGCTGGCAAGTCAAACATCGAGACACGAACTCTGCTATTTCCCTTTTCATGTTGGGCCACCAGAAGGTCCTTTTTATGTCTTGGTACATTTTAGTGGCTCCCGGATGTATCGTGTATCTCGATCGATGGGCTTCTTCAAGAATCTTCTTCTTCAGCTCAGGACTGTCGGGGACACATGTCCTTTCATGGAATAAGATTCTTCGATCGGGTGCCATCTTGAAATCGGTCTTCTCATCCAGCTTTTCCTTTATTTCCACCAACAACGGGTCTTCTTCTTGCAACCTCTTGACTTCAGTTAGCAAGTCCGGATGTATACTTAAGTGGGATAGAGTAATACTCCCATCATTTTCGCCCATGTTGATGTCAAGTTCAAAAAAATTTTCTAATAATTTCCATTCCTGAACCATACAGTTGGCTAATAGAGCTCTCGGCTTCCGACTAAGGGCATCTGCTACGGAATTACCCTTACCAGGATGATATTGTATTGTGAAGTCGAAATCCTTGAGATATTCGAGCCAACGCCGTTGGCACATGTTCAACTCCTTCTGAGAGAATAAATATTTAAGGCTTTTATGATCGGAGTAGACTGTAAATTGTTCTCCATAGAGATAGTGTCTCCAGATCTTCAAAGCCAATACCACTGCGGCTAGCTCTAGATCGTGCACAGGATAATTCTCTTCATGTTTCTTCAATTGCCGGGACGAGTATGCAAAAACTCTCCCATTCTGCATTAATACACATCCGAGGCCGATACCAGATGCATCGGTATATACCTCGTATTTCTCTCCTTCAATTGGAAGAGCTAAGATCGGTGCAGTAGTCAAGAGTTCCTTCAGAGTCAAGAAGCTCCTTCCACAGTCTTCATTCCACTCATAAGGCACTTCCTTGCGAGTCAATCTGGTAAGAGGAACCGCAATCTTGGAGAAGTCCTTGATGAAACGTCGGTAATAACCAACTAAGCCCAAGAAGCTACGAATCTCCGTTGCACTCGTCGGTCGTTCCCAGTTTTGCACGGCTTCGACCTTTGCAGGGTCAACAGAAATCCCATTCTTGGAGATGACATGTCCTAAGAAGGACACTTCCTCAAGCCAGAACTGGCATTTACTGAATTTAGCATACAATTTGTTGTCTCGTAATATCTTTAATGCCATCTTGAGATGTTCCTCATGCTCTTCTTCAGTCTTTGAATAAATCAATATATCATCAATGAAGACCACAATAAATTGATCTAAGTAAGGTCGATAAATGCTGTTCATTAACTGCATGAAAGCTGCAGGCGCATTTGTTAGTCCAAAAGGCATAACAGTAAATTCGTAATGCCCATACCTACTTCGAAATGCAGTTTTGTAAATTTCCTCCTCCTTGATCCTCAATTGGTGGTAACCAGATCGAAGATCTATTTTGGAGAAATACATTGCTCCTGATAATTGGTCGAACAACTCATCAATTCTCGGTAGTGGGTACTTGTTCTTGATTGTAAGATTGTTTAACTGCCGATAATCGATGCATAATCTCAATGTACCATCCTTCTTTTTAACAAATAGCACAGGCGCTCCTCATGGGGAAGTGCTCGGCCTAATGAATCATTTCTTTAGTAAGTCCATCAACTGCTCTTTCAGCTCTTTCAATTCCATAGGAGACATCCTGTAGGGTGCTTTAGAAACAGGTCCGGCACCCGGAACAATATCTATGGTGAATGACACTTCCCTCTCCGGAGGTAAACCAGGTAAGTCGTCTGGAAATACATCGGAGAAGTCCCGAATCACTCGGATGTCATCAATTTTTGTCTTCTCAACTTCAGTGGTGGTTACAAAAGCCAAAAAAGCCATGCATCCCTTTTTCACCAGTTTACTGGCTCGGAGAGCTGAGATAAGCAGGGTTTTATTCAGAGATTTGTTAAAAACTAACTCGGGATAATTCTTAAAAGCTATTTTGCCATGCCGACAATCTACCGTTGCTTGGTAGGTTGATAACCAGTCGGCTCCTAATATGACATCGTAACATTCCATGTCAAGGCATATCAGGTCGGCCGGTAAATTGTGGTCTTGAACCATAATCTCACAATTTGGATAATGGTACATGATATCTGATTTATTTCCAAGAGGTGTAGTTATAATTAAATCTATCCATTCGGGTTCTTTGGAAAATGAAGCAGGAAACTTCTTGGAAACAAATGAATGAGTTGCTCCAGTATCAAATAAAACTCTAGCAGGCTTAGAACAAATAATCAATGTACCTTCCACAATTCCTCCTTCCACAGATTCCGTCCCTTGAAGAGCTTGCAGACGGCCTTGCTTTTTAAATGGACGCTTCTCGTCCTTGCTGGCTTGCTCCTTCATCAACGGGCAGTCGGGCATTCGGTGATCTCGACTCCCACATCGGAGGCACGCTCCCAGTTTCCTCCAGCAGTCCTCGGTCTTATGACCAACTTTATCACAATAAGTACAGCTATCCTTAGAAGGAGTAACGTCGGAGAAGGGCTTGTTACTGATAGCGAGGTATGGCTTGTGATTTTTCTGGAACCTCTTTGCCTTGGAAGACTCGCCTCCATTAAAGGTTCACTTCTTGCCAAAAGGTGGTTTGAAGCTTCCCGAACTGGTAACCTGCTCCTTCTTGTCCTTGCCCCGAATTCTGTCAGAAAATTCGGTGGCGTCCTCCAATAGCTGAGCACGACGAACCATTTCTGAGTAGACGTGGATGTCCATCGGCGCAAGCTGGGTAATATATTGGGGCCGTAGCCCGTTGAGAAATCTCCTCGCCTTCATCTTTTCCGTATACACCAAGTGAGGTGCATAACGGGAAAGTCTGGAGAACTGGGCCTCATATTCGGCCACCTTCCGAGTCCATTGCTTCAGCGCGGCAAATTCCGCGGCCTTCTTCTCTTGCACTCGGTCCGAGAAGTACTTGCCGTTGAAGTGTTCGACAAACTCCGCCCACGTGACATGATCGTCAGGTAATGTGGCCTCCACGGACTCCCACCAGCTTCGCGCATCCCTCTCTAGTTGGAATGTGGCTAGTAGGACCTTCTCTTCGTCCGTGCATTGCATCACGCAGAAGATCCTCTCGGTCTCCTTGAGCCAATGCTCGGCATCGTCGGGGTCCACCGAACCCGTAAACTTGGGTGGGTTCATGTTACGGAAATCCCGATGAAGATCACCGGCTCCATGGTGAGCACTGCGAGCTCCGCCTTGCGCCACCTGCTGTAGCGCCTCAGTGAGTCCTTGCACCGTGCGCTGCATCTCGCGCCAGTGTCCAGCCATGATCCTGCAAGGGATTCAAATACGGTAAAGATCTTACGTAGTCGGTTTTACAACACTAGCCCACGTATCTACCCATCTCACCGGGTACGATCTAACCACTGAATAACATGTATTTTTTACCCTTGGGTAAATCCTAATAAGACATTTCTAGTTTTATCTTCTAGATAGGGTTAACCTAGATAGACATTTCTACTCCTTGAACTAAATACATGTTTTACCTAGGAAAATTTAAATCCTAGGCTCTGATACCAAGAAAGTACTGTCACGTCCCGAGCGCGGAAGACTGCCCGCGGTGCGACAGTGCTTTATATAGAACCAAAGCAAGCTAGAGATTCTAAGGGCTTCTACCTTAGACAAGTAAAAGTGCGCGCAAGCTAAACCTTTAATTTGATAATTCCGATGATTCTACAAATACAAGGATCAATTCATACCCTTTATTGATCTAACTCATACATACCGACATAGTTCAGATTACAACATTGACCCAACATAATGAAATTACAATAATAGGGGGTAATTCTAATTCTACACTTATCACTCAGACTCATCCCCTCCTGGAATCGGGTCGTCCTCCAAATCACCTGAAATGGTTCGATAACAACTGGATGAGCGAATCGCTCAGTAGGAATTACATCTCAAACCTTAACAGGCTTTAAGTGATTAATATTTCAATTCATGCATGCAGACAGTAGAGATCAAGGAATTTATAAAAATTGATAACGCAGGATGAGAGCAAGGAAAGCATATACATTCAATCTAACAGTAAGTGATACAAGACTGAACAAATAATGAACGACTGTAATTTAAAATCAGTAAGCAAGGTGAAACATGTACAGTAGGAATTGGCTATTTATATAACAATTCACTCAATGACATTTCAAGTCCAGTATTGCCCCTTTTGGGGCCACGCAAGTATTGCCCTGTCCGGGCCAAGCAAGTGTTGATGGAATGTCTCAATTTAGCAAGTATTAGGACGCAATGCTAGACGCCCTCAAGCAAGAGATCTCTTCCCTTTGGTTTCGGGTGCTCCTCCCAGGACCGGACCGAGCCCTTTTGCCAGCATTTAAGTCATATTTTTGACATCCATTTCATTTATAGCCAATAAAGAATTTCAAGGCTAGGCTTGACCAGTAGGAAAATAAGGTGGAGTTGGAACGGAGTCCAAGGTGTATAATGACGAGTAATCCACGAACAACTGTGCGAGATTAGTACCTCCACTTTTATTGAATTTATCTCATTTTTCGTACTTTTTTTTTAAAGCATTCTCTCCATTAGAATAAAAATAACAATTTTAAGCATTTTCTCCATTTTTACCAAAAATATAATAATAATAATAATAACAGATTTAAGTATTTTCCCCCATTTTTACCCAAAATGTAATAATAATAAAAATAACAGGTTTAAGTCCATGTTGTTTTCTTACTCCATGTCGTTTTTCATACCCCTCACTTGGCCAAGGGAGACAGCAACGATCTTGAGGTAACCTCCCCTTTTCAAGACTTTTCTAGCTCAGATTGGGAAGAAGCCTATTCAGATTTACTTGATACATATGAAAGAATAAGAAGGGAAAATAAAAGTTTGAAGAAGAAGGTTAATCAGTTCAATAATGACAGCAACTCAATTGCCAACAGAACTGAACTAGAATTGGAGATCACCACCTTGCAAAATAAACTGAATCAACGCGAGATAGATGAAGAAAACGTCAAAGGGCTATTAGAAGAAAATGAAGTACTGAAAAACACAATTGACAAGTTAAAATTAAAGACTCAAGAATATGAACAGGAAACTAAGCTAACTCAAGAAAGAAACAACTCACTCAAGGAAGAAAACAGTCAACTTATGAAAGAAATAGAAAGAATCCAAAGTGAACTGAAAAACAAACAAGAAACATTGAAAAAAATGACTAAGGGTCAAGAAAACTTGAAGACAAAAAAATAGATGAAAATGAAAAATATATATCCCTCAAATTTCACATCAAGACCCCTCCAAATAAAAAAAATAAAAATCCTCAAAGATCATTACTCTTAACTTAACATAAAGACATAACTGTTTACGGTTTCCACAGGTACTCAGTTTAACAGGTTTCACTATACTAAGTACTAAGTGATAGTTTAACAAGTTGAATACTCCCATATTAACTACTGATTATCTGACAAGTTTAATGTCATGGCATCTAACAGTTACTTAACAAGTTAATGCATTTAAATAATAGAAAATTAAAGTAAGATATGGGTTGCTTGAAATCCTACTGCAGATTATGATAATAGTTATTATAGAATGTATACCATGCAAGGTTTAATACTGATTGATGCTAGAACGTCGCATGGAGATAGACTAACTAAGAACTTATATCCTGTTATGCCTTAATTAACTATGGGTTTTGTTAAAAATTGAGAAGACCTACTAACACATATTAATTATAGCTAATACCTACTAATTATTTCTAATATATGTTAATCCTTTCACTAATCATTTTCGATTTAAGTGGGTACAGGCTATTTACTAGGCTGACATATGCTATGCAACAATAAATCGCATGGAGATGCACTGCTTAGGCACTAATTAACTAGTAGTTTAGTTAAAATTGAGAACACCTACCTGTTTGGATGGTAATTAGCAAAGGAAGAAGCTTCCCCAGCAACCTCCTCTCCTCCTAGTACGCAGCACAGAACCTCCCAGCCTAGGCTCGTATCTCGAAGCTCTAACTAACACAATGGGAGAGCTAGGCCTAGATTTAATCCCCTCTACTAGACAGGCTTAGGGGGGCAAGATCCGAAATTTCAGGATCTGGGATATGAGATAGTGACATGTGTTGGGGATAATGGAGGATAAGTGGCTTGGGAAATTTTGAATTTTTTCCCTTTTTCTTGGTGTCTAAGATGGCCACGTCGCCCCCTTAAATTGGGTTAAATTTAGACTTGGCAAAAGAATGTTGATGGGGTGTATAGAACCCTAGTCTTTGGGTTGAAGGCAAGACACTTAACCACTACACTAGGAGGTCATTTTGTTAAGTGGATTCCCTTTACATTTGATAACCCTGAGTTCCTATTTCTTTCATAAGTTTAATATATCATAAACTTAATCATAAATGTTATTATTATTATTATTATTTTTATCATAAACATTATTGTTATTATTAGTATTTGAAAATATTATTTATTTAATATCTTTATTTATTTATTTATTTTTTAATTTTTTTTTGTACACGGGTGCTACACCTACCGTGACATAAAGGTCACGGTGTTAATTACATCCCCTTAGAAAGGGGAAAATCTCTGATTAATAGCCAAGATAAGGGGCCTCGTGGCCTAGAACTCGATTGGATGAAAAGAATAAGAGATGCAGTGAAAAAGATCAAGATCCCCTATACTAGGGTGCAAAAGAGTATTTAAAATCATGTCGGTCACATGTGGACCATTTCATATGATAGCCGTCCTAGTCGGAAACATCCTGGGTATATGTCCAACACCGAGACAAATGTATGCCGAGGCATGGCGAATTTGATATCCGAGTCATTGAGGCATGAGTCACATTTAATAAGATATCGGCTCGGGGCAAAGTCCATCCATGCCCATAGTCAGGTGTTACTCGACGGCCAGGCACGGCTTGCAAGGCATCTTTAGTATTTCCCTTACCCCGGGCTCAAGGAGGCACAGACTTTCGGATCGAACACCATTAATTCTTTAAGTTCATTTCCTTTGTCATTATGTTATTTCCTTTTCATACATTGGAATCTATGACTTATGTTTCATTCTTTCTCTTTTGTTATTCCGTTTATCTTTGTTTGCATTGCTTTCTTGGTTGTTTTTTTTGTTTTTGTTGAGATGGGGGGGGGGGGTTTGGTCGACCGAACCTCCCAGAAATGGGCGGGCCTACTGGCTAGGGAGACGCAGCCATGTGCTACGTCGACTCGGCCGCTGGTCAGTCGACCAAAACCTGAGTTCGGTCGGTCGAACTCAGCAACAAAGTAATTTTAGTTTTGTTTTATTTTTCGTTTGTTTGTTTTTTTTTCTTGCCTCCTTCTTTCTTTCCTTTGATCTTTATATCTAACTTTCATTGGGTTCACATTAGGGCTTCGTCATCACCCCTATTTCATGTGTTTTATTTCTTCTCTCCCTCTCTCTTTACTGTTATTCTTACAAATGGGCAGACCAATGTAATGTGCATATGCATGTATGCCGAGGAGCCAAAGGGGCTGGGTTTGGCATTTTAGAAGAGGGTGCGCCGACGCGGGGGCTCCCTGCATCGACGGTGTGTATGATCAGGAAGAGAGATTGTGGTGCAGACACACGCCGCGGTACACAACGGTGGACGAGGACACGCTGGAGTTCCTTTAGCTCGAGGAGGACGTGAACGCGTCGACCAAGTTATCACCTTTGTTTCACATTTTTAGGCCATGTTGGGCCCTATTTTAGTCCATGTTGGACAATTGTACTATTATATGGCAAATGGGCTAGGCTAGATTAATGGTCTAGAGTTAATGGGCTATGGGCTTGTAATGGGCTTATGGGCTTGTAACAAGTCAAAAAGGGTGAGAGATTAGATTTGAATAGGGTAATTTAATTAAATGGGTCAATGAGAAAGGGGCAACCCCCTTCCTTGACCTCCTAGGAGGAGGAAGCTTCCTTCTCCCCCCCCATTGGTCATCCTTTCCCCCTTTTCTTAGTCCAAGATGGGGACCCTTGCCCCCTTCCTTGACCAAAGAGGAGGAATCCTCTTCTCCCACTCCACCTTGGTCCACCTTAGACCAGCCCCCAATCCTACGTGATCTCTCTTCCCCTCTCCCCATATCATTTCTCCAACCCCCTCCCCTCCCTTCCATTCTATATAAACATGTGTGTAGTATCCTTGAAAAGCTAATGAAGAAATGAAATTTTTATGAGAGAAAAAGTGTTGGAGAGTGATTCTCTGATTTTCCCTTGAGGCGATGATGGCCATCATGGCTCGGTTGGACCAATGCGAGGCTACCTTTCGGAGCTTCTCCGACAATATGGATGGTTGCCTTAGAGCCATGGAGGAGCATATGGAGTCATCCGAAAGATTTGTCCAAGGTCTGGTTGGACAGTTGGATAGGATGTCACATGAAGATCCTCCCGGAGCGGCCCAAGGCCCACCCGCACTTGCTCCCGCGGCAGCCCAATCCTCTCCCATGGCCCAGGTCCAACCCTCTCTCGCAGCCCGCCCCTCACTGAGCCATCGAACCACAACATCGTGACCTTGGTCTAGAGGACTATGGGTCCGATAATGCTTATGAGGGGTATGGCCGATGCCATCGTGGCTTTCATCAGCCGAGAGATGAAGAGGACGATAGAGTCTTGAGGACCGTGCGAGCAGACTCTCCCACATTTGACGGGTCCTTGGACCCGAAAGTCTATCTTGATTGGGAAGCCGGCATGGACCGGTACTTCGAGTGGTTCGAGATGAAGGACCACTGGAGAGTCAAGTTCACTAAAATGAAGCTGTTAGGGCAAGCACAAACTTATTGGCGCAATGTGGAGAGCTTTCTATTTCAGCGTCGGGAGCCCCAGGTTGAGTCTTGGGATGATATGAAGGATAGACTTAGAACTAAGTATCTTCCTGCCACGTACCGTCAGAGGCTCATTGATAGGTGGCAGAATCTCTTCCAAGGGGACCAATCCGTGTCTGAGTACATCGTAGAGTTTGATGAATATTTTTTGTGATGTGACGTCTCGGAAGAGAGCACGATGCATGTTTCCCGCTTCCGTCGTGGTCTGCGGCCCCACTTTTAGTATGAACTCTTTCATCGCAATGTGACCACCCTGGAGGCCGCATATCAAGTTGCTCTCGAGTTAGAGCAGTTTAAGTGAGAGTTCGCTCCCGTCTATTGATCGGGGACCATCCATCAGCGTAGGTCCGACTCTCGTACCACGCCCAATTCCTATAGTCGATTTCTGGTAGTTCATCCTCTAGAACCCCCTCGCTAGACCCCACTACTCTCGGACCTCGCTCTCTCCCTCCAAGGGACCCTCCCCCTCGCCAGCAAGCATCATTCCCCAGTCCCCGCCCTCAACAGCCCACATTGCCTGCCCGACCTCAGCTCCCACCACCCCCGGCCCGTCGAGAAGACAACGGAAAGGGGACGATGACCGGTGAAGCATCTTCTAGCACATAACCGCGTGATTAGTGCTATAGGTGTGGTGGGATTGGCCACTTTGCGGCCAAGTGTCCCACTCGGGACTCGTTGGTTATTTCGGAGACTCCAGCCCGCGACCCCACACCGGAGCTAGTGCCGGTCAGCTATGAGCCGGATCCAGAACTCGCGGAGGAGTTATTTGATGAGCTTTTAGAAGCGCATGCTGCCGTCCTGGGTACTCAGCCCCAGGACAATGTGCAATTGGGTGTCATCCTCCCAAACCTCTGAACCCCCATTAAGAAGTTAGTAGATACATGTTAGATGTCTAGGAGTCCCAAACTTTGGGTTGCGTCGTTTGTATGCGAGTGTTACTTATGGTTGTCTAGGTTTGTCTAAGGTCACGTATGAGTCAGTTTTGCTTATACAGTTTGTTTATCATGCATTTGGAGTTTGCATACAGTTGTGTCCCAATAAATGGTCAACCATGCACGTATAAGGGGTTAGCTGATGCATGCCGCCACGCCCGTGAGTTTCGAAAGGGAGAGTACGTCATGATCAGGGTCAAACCTGAATGGTTTCCCCTTGGGGACCATAAAGAAACTCTAGGCCTGCGATGCCAGCCCTTTCCGAGTCGTGAAACAAGTGGGTTCAAATGCGTACATTATTGAACTACTAAATGACTATGGTGTCAGTTCGACGTTCAATGTTTCAGATCTGGTAGCATATTGAAACCCCGCGATGATCCCTAATAAGTTTTTTGGGCTTTTTCCTCCGGTTGTGAGTGACACACCACCCGAGAGTCCACCTCTTCCAACCTCAACGCAAGCATATAGATTGTATACTTGATGAGCAGGTGATCACCACTAGGAACGGAGCCTACCAACACTTCTTTATGCGTTGGAGAGGACGCCCCGCGCCAGACGATGCCTTGGTCACACGCGGAGAGCTCAAGCATCGGGACCCTTACTCGATGGGGTCGAGTTCCTCCCACCCGGGGAGAATTGGTGCGGACACACGTCGCAGTACACGACGGTGGATGAGGACACGCTGGAGTCCCTTTAGCTCGAGGAGGACGTGAACGCGTCGACCTAGTTATCACCTTTGTTTCACATTTTTAGGCCATGTTGGGCCCTATTTTAGTCCATGTTGGACAATTGTACTATTATATGGCAAATGGGCTAGGCTAGATTAATGGGATAGAGTTAATGGGCTATGGACTTGTAATGGGCTTATGGGCTTGGAACAAGTCAAAAGGGGTGAGAGATTAGATTTGAATAGGGTAATTTAATTAAATGGGTCAATGAGAAAGGGACAGCCCCCTTCCTTGACCTCCTAGGAGGAGGAAGCTTCCTTCTCCCCCCCATTGGTCATCCTTTTCCCCTTTTGTTAGTCCAAGATGGGGACTCTTGCCCCCTTCCTTGACCAAAGTGGAGGAATCCTCCTCTCCCACTCCACCTTGGTCCACCTTAGACCAGCCCCCTCTCTTACATGATCTCTCTTCCCCTTTCCCCATATCATTTCTCCAACCCCCTCCCCCTCCCTTCCATTCTATATAAACATGTGTGTAGTATCCTTGAAAAGCTAATGAAGAAATGGAATTTTTATGATAGAAAAAGTGTTGGAGAGTGATTCTATGATTTTCCCTTGAGTGTGATGCTCAAGCGACGGGTTCTAGCCGGGGTGCGACTCCCCAAGCCGAGGTGCGACGCCGAGGGAACCGTTATCGCCACGTTTGTGTTCCGATTCTGATTCTATTCATCTAGATTTCATCCCCTGGATTACGAGTTATCCATAGAAACATCAAGCTCATATCTGGTTCTAGGCATTTTACCAGAGGTAGATCTGCAAGTCAGGAACGATCCAGCGCAGGTTTCACCTCGATCGGAGCTCCGAATCTCCAGTAACAATTCCATTCGTGAAGTCGTGCAACTCTATCCGAGCCTGTTGTTGAGATCCTCAACTCCCTCACACGAAATTTCTACAGATCTTCTCTCAGATCCTTTGAATATGAGATTCTGAGTGGTCGTATGATTTTCTGTCCTCTTCACTCCGCCACCAAGCTCGTGTCGTTCTGAAGTTCGTGCTGGTCGTGACGAGGATTTTCATGGGACTGCGCAACCTGACCTGTGCAAATCCGAGCCAGATCCACCTTCAACTTTTGGGTGAGCCCGAGCCTTCCTCCTCTCAGATCTGACCGAACCCTTCAGTCCACATCTTCCCCATGGCGTCTTCGATGATCTCCAGCAAGTGGAGATCCGATCTGACAACGGATTTAATTTTCCCTAATTTGTTAGTCTCTCTGTGCAGTTCTGTGCGAGCAGAACCTGAGCCTTAGTGCTGGAGCTGTCACGTGCAGATCTGAACCAATCTGATCGTGCCGTTTGGACCAGGTGATGTTCAGCCAGTGCATGACGCGTTCCCACAAATGGCATCCTAATCGGACACCAGATCAAGTCGTGTCGCTTCCTGCAAACTCGCTGCGCAGGGTGACCAGCTCGGGCAGAACCTGTCAGTGGCCGATCTTATCCTTCCGGTCGGCTTCGACTCGTCTCCTCACCTCATGTGAGTGCGGCCCCTCAACCCGAGCTCCAGTAGCCCTGAATTTGTGTTTGTAGCCCTTTACCTCCTTGCGTGGAGTGGGCCATATTTGTGAAATTGTAATAATATTTGTTTGTTGTGTATCGAGGTTGTTGGATTCGGTCGGGATTTCTTCCCCATGCGCTAGTCGTGGAGGTACGTGCATCGTTCCTAAACTCACATGGCTTATTTAGTATATTTTCTATCATGCTACGTTTGTGAGAATAGGGCCGATAGCTAGTTTCAAATCACCGTGGTTGTGAGAGTGAGAGCCGTTCCATAGGTCTAGTCCAGCACCAAGATCGAACTGGAAACCCCTAGGCGACAATGGTTCCTTAACCGCTGCGATCCCACGTTTCCCTCGCAAGGGACGATCATTGGGCTAGTTAGAGTTTCTGTTGAGAGACGTCTCCACCCGGAGAACACCACGGTAGTCAGCCGCCCGGCTTACCTTAGTGTGCTAGTGCTGGCCGCACATCGAGTCAGTCGTGCGTCTTAGCCTGGTCGCGTCGCTCGTCCCGCATCAGATTGGGAGCTTAGACAAGGGTCGCGTCGACACAGGAAGGGGCCTGCGTCGACCCAGCATGTAGCCAGGGGCTAAGCTGGGGGTCTGGATAAAGGGGTGCATCGATGCAAGGGGGGTGCCTACGTCGACGCACTGCCCAGCCAGTGAACATTGGATATGTTCTGCTCTAAGGCATCATGAATGAATTCCAGGCCCGGTGCACCTACAGAAGAAAACATGCAACCTTTGGAACACATGAATGGTGTTTGGTTGATTTGTGGACAATCATGAAATGCACGAGGTTTTAATTTATTCATGCAATGCAAGTATGGGATCGGCAAATGCCATGCCAATTTCTGAAATATGAGCAGAGGGAGATTTGGGATGAATCAATGGAGGATGCCATGGAATGCATGGAGATTTACCCTAAATTCGAATATCAATGCATCTATATGCATCAAATTATATGCATGGGCATGAATGCCATGTGGGAAGGTTGACAGGCCTCGGAGGGGGTCGACCTCTGAGGTAAAGGGGGACGACCCCTGTGTAGACTTCTGCACAGGAGCGGCCCAGACAGAAACATGCTTGGGTATTGGTTTTGTGATTGATCTCTTTAGAGCATCCACTGTTCATGGGGTAAAATGTATGGCATATGTGAATGCAAAATGCAGGAATTTCTGATTTAGTCTAAAAGTCCTTGGCGCGTGCCATCTCTGCACATTCATCTTTTTGTTCATTCTTTTGTTTCAGCAGCTCCAGAAATTATGCTCATTATAACATCCCTTCTGAATTTGATATGCATCAGTTTAGATTGATTTCTTTTGTTAAGTGAGATGATCATGTTTTTCTTGAGTTCAGCCCAACTATCACTATTTTTGTTATCATTTTTATCACGCCCCGAGCCTTTATTATAGCGAAAGACTAGCTCGAGGAACGTGAACAGCCGGCATGGTAAGCCTCTTGCAAGCAAGAATGATCAGAGCGCAAGACAACCACACATAACAAAATGCAATTGCACAATAATTTACTCAAACTTCAACTTTATTTCATTAGAAATCAAAATATTTCAATACAATAACTTTTCAACATTCTTCAATCCATCAGACTCAAGAAAAAGGAAAATTACAAAGACTCGATCTAAACAAGATTGACTTCCTAAGTCTTCACTCTCATTTTGATACGACTTTCATTTGCTCTCGGACCCGCTACTTGTATAACTCGAATCCGAATTTGAATCACTTCCATCTCCTGAAAAGATTGAAAATAGGTAATGAGCACACTTGCTCAGTAGATATCTTTGCATCAACATGAAGGCACTATTAAAGTGATTAGCAATTTAGCTCTAAAGAATAAGGTAAAATCATACGAATGCGATAAATCATATGTAAATAACCAAGGTAACAAGACAATCGTATAAGATAGAATGAACAAGTATGAATTAGCAAGAATGTATCAAGAACATGATATGGCCTTTCATGAACAAGAATGTATCGAGAATGTACTAGCAAACCACGTAATCATGACACAAACATCTTTTGCTTAAGAGCAAGTATTTGGTGAATTTCTGTGGAATATCATGTAACAAGCAAGAAAGTCATGTACGTATATATGTCGTGTCTTATGGATTTTCACTTCACGAGCCGTGGATTTTTATTTATTTATAAAGAAAGTACTCCCAGCGCAATATGACACCAGTAGCATCATACCCCATGGTTTACAGTATGTTTACGACAATCAGCCGAGGAGACTAGCATAGAGCCCTTGAACACAATCAGTGTTCGATCGCATCTTCAAGTATAAATCAAGCTACTTCCACGTTTCAAGCAATAAAATATGGCCAGTAATATAACAAGTTCGATAAGTTCCTGATAACAATAATTTGTTGGAACCCTAGTTTTGATAATGACTTTCTATGAATCATGTTTAGATTAAGGTGTTTAAATCCTTCAACTCTATCTGCTATGTTTGGTTCACTTGGTGCATGTTATTTCATAAGAGAAATCATAGTCAGTGCATGTGTTGTCCTGCTAGAGATCTAGCTCGGTGCTAGTCTAGCTTTGTTCTGCATTTCTCGCATAAGTGCTTGCCTCGGTGCAAGTTTCTGTTCACACACACACACTGTCGTTCCGCTTCTCCCTCGGTGCATTACTTGTATCATACATAAAAGGGTCAGTGTATTTCAATGAAACATGCGCATTTAGGTCCGTGCATATCTTGCCTTTGCATCTCACCACTTGGGGTCGGTGCAAGTTTTTAGGTCCGTGCAATTCTTGTCCAGCACGCACTGTTTAGTTTTGTCTTTTAGTGTTAGTGCATTCTTATCCACCATCTTGGTGCAGGCTTTCACTTAGATAGGATATCTCCATCTCGGTGCAAGGTTTCACTTAGATAGGATATCGCCATCTCGGTGCAAGTTCTGATTTGGACGGGATTTCTTGACTCGGTGCAAGCTCTATCTTGCATCTTTCTTTGTCTATGTATTCTTCTTCATCATCTCGGTGCAAGTTTTCACTTGGACAGGATATCTACATCTCGGTGCAAGCTTTTGTTCTACTCATCTTTACCCGACATCTCAGTGCAACTCTTACTTGGACCACAAATCCAACTCGGTGAATTTTCTATCCTACACATTTTTAGAGTCGGTGCATCCTCTGTTCTAGACACTTTATAAGACAGTGCATGTCTTCTATGCATATGGTGTCATACACATTCATATGTCGGTTCATCTCCCACTTTTTCCTTATATCAACTTAGTGCAATTCATGCCGCTACCATCCCTAAGGCCAGTGCAAACATCTGATCACCTAGAACTAAGTCAGTGCAATAGTTGACTTACATACATCTACTCAGTGCAGGTCATGCTTACTTTCTCATTACGTCTGTGCAAACTGTGCTAAGTGTTTGACTAATGCCTTGTGTCTCTGATAGAGTATTCTTTTCGAGGAGGGGCACGTGATCCAAGGCGGATCGTCCTCTAAAAGAATGCCATGTGAAAGGCTACAACGCTCAGATGGTGACACGTGGCTGAGAGCCTTCTGGAAGCATATGGGCGGGAGTTCTTCCTCCACACACCCAATAAGAGAATAGAAGAAGTTGCAGATCAAGGTAGAAAACGATATCGAAAGAAGAGAGAGAAGAAGTAGAAGCAGGTTTTCACAGCCCAGTCCAGAGAGCAGAAAAGAAGGAGAAAGATATAGACAGCTTATGGAAAAAGGAAAAGAGATAGAGAAAGAGGGAGTTCGTGAGAAGAGTCTCTGATAAGTCTGTCCACTGGTACTTGGATCAAATCCAGTCCAATTTGCTCATGCGTGAGCTATTTTCATCGGATTTCATTGTCAACCTTCAGTAGCTGTTTCCACCGCTTTTATTTCTTATCTTAATTTTACTGTTCAAGCTGTGTGGCAGTAGAGGTTAAGCTGTAATCCTCAGCGGTCAGAGGAGGGATCCTCTGGATAGAAAGCTGTGTTGCTCAGCTGTTTGTAAGCAAGCTATGAGGCTCAGCGGACGCAAGCTGTATTGTGCAGCGGTTTCAAGCTGTTAGGCAGCAGGAAGCCTCACTTGATTTGGAGTGAGGGATGGACATAGGTTTGTAGGCTACAGACTGAACCATCTAAAAAATTCCATGTGTTCTGTGTGGTCTGATTGTCTCTTGTGAATCGATAGATGCATAACTAGGCTCGATCAGTTTCATTTGGCTTTCAAGTTTACTGGTGCACATCAGTCATTCGAGTCTATGATCTGACTTGATCAGGCCCTTGAGTTTGGATTAATTGATTTTTGTCTGGTCAAATTTTTTGGGGGGATTCATTCACCCCCCCTCTAAATCCTACACGCACCATTGTTGCATCCCATCAATTGGTACCAGAGCAAGTTTCTACACAAAAGGTCTAACAACCTGCAGATTCGTTCCTTGATTTGGTTTCGGTGCGATTTGATTTGCTCTATCTATTTTGTCTTGTTCTTATGGCTGAAATTAGTATATACACTGGTTCGGATTTCTATGGCTGGTACAGTCATTTCAGAGACTATGTGATACATTTGAATTTTGACTTATGGGTACTCATAGATCACAGTCCATATGAAGTTCTAGAGGATAAATCTCAATGGAGATCCTCAGACAGACTAAATCTGAAGAAAATCAAAAGGCCTTAAATCTAACAAAAAGGGCAATAGGCTCTAATTGCTTTCAATGTGTTAATGAATGCAGGAGCGCAGTAGAAATCATCAACAAAATATTGGGTAGATTTTGTAGAGATGAGGAAATATGTTTGATGGTCAGAGATCAGTACGAGGAATCATCCTCCCAGGTAAATTCTGAAGCTGATAATCTTAGTTATGATGATTTACTCTCCGTGAATGAGCATTTATTGAATAAATATGATAGAGTCAAGTCTGAAAAGAAAAAACTTAGAAAAAAATGATTTCTGAAGTTACTCGCTTGAAAGCAGAAATGAAAATTTGAAATCAGACATGAAAAAGGAGAGATCTGAAATAGACAGATTGAAATCTGAAAACAAAAGTCTTAATAAAAAAGCCTCTGAAAATGAAAATTCGTGTAATGAATGTGCCTTCTTAAAGGAATTGATTGAAGATTCTGATTCTGATGATAATATGCAGAAAAATCTAATCAAATCCTTGAAAGAAGAAAATGATTCATTGCTTGAATAGAAAAAGGAAATTGATGAATGACAAGACAAATTGCTTGAAGAAAATGGTTATCTAAAAGATCAAAATAAAAAGCTGATGGTTCCGAATACTGTTCTCTCTGAAAAATGGTTAGCATTTGAAAGAAGAAAATCAGTATTGGAAGAAAAAGAAGTGGATATAGAATTGAAGTTAACGCAGGAGAATGAGACTCTGAAAAGTCTAAATGATCATTTGCATACTCAAGTCATTCCTTGTGAAGACTACATTGTTTCCTTGCAAACTGAAATTCAAGATCTAAAGAATTCCCTGTCAAAGTTTGTTAAGCGAAAAGATAATTTGAATAAGCTGCTTGCAGCTAATGTAAATTTTCAGAAAGAGGGACTGGGTTACAGTCCAGTAATGAAGAAGGTTGATGGAAATAAATTAAAAATTATTTTCGTTAAAAGTTCAGATCAAGAAAAACCTTCCACTTCATCTGTATTTCAGTTCACGGCGAAGAGAAGTGAAGAACAAAGTAAAAATTCAAAAAATGGAGGAAAACATAAAAAGGGTGAAAGCAAACATAAAACCAAACTTTCATCTGATGCTGTTAAAGTTTCTCTTGTCTCTAAAAATTGTCCTGAACAAGTGCATGTTAGAGAAAGCTTCCCCATTCAGTCACATGCAAACACAAAAACCTTTTCATGTCATTACTGTGGAAAAACTGGTCATAAAATGCATGAGTGTAGAACAATGAAGCTAGATGAGCTGGCCTCCAAGAAGTTTCATGATGGAAAAACTCAAAATACTCACCATGCAGTTCAGAAGAAGAAAGTTCACTGTTACCACTGTGGGAAGTCGGGCCATATTGGAGCCCATTGCTGGCATGCTCAAAGAAAAAGGGTCTATTCAAAATTTGGAAACTACCCTGTAAATAAAAATGTTTTTGGTAGTAAAAATTTTGCTTATGGAAGAATTGGCCGCCATTAATTTGAATGTGGTAAATTTGAATGCTGGCATGCAAAAAGAGGTAACAATCTCCATGGCAGAACCATCTTAACGAAAGTCCACCCATAAAGATTCAATGTTTATTCTGTCAAGAAACATCTGAATTCTACTATTCACTGTTATTATTGTGGGAGAATGGGTCATATTATGAATAAATGCCATGATTTGGAATTTGATAATAGAAAAACTTGGAAACCTTGGAGTGCACCTGCTAGAGGTGTCACTCAACTAATAAGACCCAATAGTCTTTGGGTCTCCAAATTTGCAGGTTGATCTTACTTTGCAAGTGTGTCTTGAAGAAGGAAAATAAAGGGAAAATAAAACCAAGGCACACAAAGGGTAGTTGAATTTAATTTCTTCTCTAGTTTACATCTATTTATTTTGAAGTTACAACTGCCTACATGATCTCTATCCTTCTACTGTGATCAATATCATATAATTAATTCATGCTATTAGGAGGATGCAAACTTGTGATGAATGCTAGATAGTGAATCTCATTCTGAAATTGATCATGTTCAATGATTAGGAATTATGCATGCAGTTTAACACAATGTCATCATTTAGAGTAGCATTTCTGTGAAATTTTTTTTTTAAAAAATAATGTTTGATAGAAATCTCTGCTCACTCAAAGGGGGAGTTTAGTCTATCTAAGGCAGCTGGTCATTAGAGGTATAACCTTCTGAAAAAAAGAACATGAGATTTGGTATCTCTTCTGCTGCTGAGCTCAATGTATCTGGTCTATTGTGAGCTGATATCTCTTCTAGTGGAGTGTCATTGGTTCTGGTTCAGTAAGCTAGATGCTACCTTGTGGATGTTTAAAATCTTGAGAGGCTGTGCTTTGCTCTAATGGGAGTCATCTTGTGGTGTCTAATGAATTTAAAATTTCTGTTGCGGGCTCTGTCAAAGGTGTGAGCTTAAGTTTGCATGAGAAGTTTGTCTGAGACTGAATGATGATTAATTTACTGAGAGATGTGCTGGTGGGCTGTTAGCCATTTAAGTTGTGGCTTTTGGAAATACTCTTACCTTGCTCACATATGGCATTCATCCTCCTCACCTTGTCATTGGTCTATCTCTCCTATCATTCTCTGTCTTCTAAATATTTCTGGTTGTCCTAGTAAGGGGGAGTAGTATATATAAATGTTGTCACCTTTACCCTCTTCATTAAATAAATGCGTAGATCACTCTGAACCAAAAACATCTTGCTGATCTAAATTGAGATGTAATTTACAGAGTATGAACATTAAATCTTATCCGGATAGTTCTCACAAATTACAATGAGCGATTTCTCAATGATTTTGAAACAGTCCAAATTGGAAACTTCTCTGTAGAAGGTCTAATATCTGGAAATCTTTAGAAATAAGTCAATCTGTTGAAAACCTAAGGTTTATATGTTTTTTACGTCTTGTTAAAGAGATTTTTTCTGACAAAAGAACTGGGAATACGCCATGATATAAAATAATGAAATAAGTTTTGGCAGAGCAATGGCATGACATTTGAGAAGCTGACCATCCGTTTCAAAGAAATTCAGAGGTTATGTCATGATAATTAATGCTAACTTTGTTCAACATATGAAGTATGAAAGTTAATTGCACTGAGTAACCAGGGATTCTAGTGTTTGATCGACATGTCTCCTTGTGTAAAAAGGTGCAGCTATACTAGAATACTCAATAAAAGTTTTTTAAATAAAAAAAAGAGGAGAGGAGTAATGAAATATAATGTGGTTGACCCAATAGTTCTCTCAGTTAATTTCTACAGACTTAAGAAAAATATAAAACTGGGTTTTTCAATCATATTTCGACTAATGAAAGGGACTAGTAAGATTAATGACTTCTCTATCTGAGTTGTTTTCTTGATTAAGCTATTTTATTTTCATTGACTTCAATTCATTTGAGATATCTTGTGAAGAGCTAACCTATGAGATATAATCTCATATTCCGTAAATTGCTTCTCTATGAAGAAAGGCACCTTATTTTAAGTTAATGGTATTTTGGGTATTATCTACTGAAGATTGGTAAAGTTGGAAGTATTCCTCTATATACGAAACCCTATCTACTTTACCATCTTACCCTTTCTTTCGAAGCTGAAGCGTCCTCCCGCTCCGTGGCTCCTTCGCGCGTGCACAACCTGCAACCCTTCGCTTCTCCAACCTTTCTCTCCACCCAGTGCACCCCCTCTGTCTCCACATTTCGTCTCTCCTCCATCCCTGCTGCCGCCAAGTCTACTTCGTCAGCCGTGAGCAAAGGGAAGAGGAAAGCAGTGGAGCAATCGCAGCCAGAAGATGCTATGTCCACGGTGGTCGCAGTACAACCTCAAGGGACAAAAAGGCAGAAGAAAGCAGCTTCTACCACGAGGAAGGGAGATATGTCTACAAGGCCTACAGAGAAACCTCTACTAGTATTGGAAGCCAGGAAGATTATACCCCCTCGGTATATTGACTTTACTGATCAAGAGATGGCTTCCGAGTTTCCTGAGGTGCTTGAGCAGTTTGAGTTCCAACAATGGAAAGAGTTCTTAAGCATGCATAGGGTGTATTGCCCTAATCTGGTAGCAGAATTCTACAGCAACTTGAGGTACGATGATGCTAATTTAACAGTTTCCTCTCTGGTCAAAGGAAAAGTGATAAAGCTATCTAGGCAGTCCCTTCACAAGACTCTAAGAGTTCCTGTAGATGGAGAGGTTGAAGGAGGGTTTACATTTAATTTACATGATGCTTTTGCCCTCATCACTGATTTACCTAGAAACATCCAAGACAAGCAATAGACTAAGCTCGGTCATTACAACACCAACAAATTTTCTGCACCCAAGAGACTACTCCATCACATCCTCACCTCTATGATTACTCCACAAGTAGGAGGAAGGGGTAGACTGACAGATTCTCAACGATTTATTCTTTACTGTTTACTGAAGAAAATTAGAGTCTGTCTACCGCATGTAATGATTCAGGTCATAGGAACCTGTAAGGAGTCAATAAGATATTTTCCTTTTGCTGCTCCTTTAACTATAATCTTTAAAGAGGAAAACATCTCCCTAGATGGTGAAGTTGTGTCATCAATCCCCAAGATAAACATCTACAACATGGGTTTCATTGATACCTTCATGGGGAAGAAAGGAACTAAACGGACAAGTACTCCTACTGCCAAGGATACTCCTTTGGAAAGAGATACAGAAACCCAGGATGAATCAGTGTCTGAACAGCCCACTCAAGAAACTCACATTCTTGAGTTGATTCAAAGTGAAAGTCAGTCAGCTCAGTCACCCTTGAAACCTGTTCGTCAGAAGGAGGATCAACCTCCAGCTCAAGTACAAGCAACTGAAGGGTCTGATGAGCAAGAACTACAACTGGACCCAACTATAGCTACAGCACCTGAGGTACCTCAGATCCATGAAACAATTGAACATGATGTTCAGGATGAGGACATTATTCAGGAATTAGATCAACATATCCATGAGATATTTAATGAATTTGGACAGCAGTCTCAGGAAAGACTAGTCAGTAATCAAGCAGAGCCGGCGTAGGAAGAGGCTCCAATAGAAGAACAACCTAGTGACAGAGAAAAGAAAGCTATCCTAGATGAAGAGGAAATGGCTAAATTGGTCGACGAGGTTATGAAAGAAGCTGCTGAAGTGATTTATGAAGAAATTGCCGAATCTGTGGTCAATGATCAAGAAGTTGAACAACGAGGAGCTCAAGGATCTACTGAAGAAAAAGTATCACAAGACTATGTCATCGGACCTGCCCTTCACAATAGAATGTATGCAAGAATGTCTTTCTCTTAGGCTCCTGAATATGGTCCACACCTTGGAGAATTGATTAGTCTTGGCATACCACCTTCTCCACCCCCTGAACAGCATCATGAGTACTTCACTGAGTTGCCAGATTCTAGTGCTTCCACATCTAGTACACATGGAACAAATGCTGAATCTAATCTTGCTCAGATGTTGTCTAAGTTGACAGAGATTGTACTCGATCAGAATGACTTGATGAACAAACAGTTTTTGTTCCAGACTGTTCAAATAGACTAAGTAGAGGGCCCACTGAAACATCTGGAAAAGATTGTGAAAGTTCAAGGAATAGAGTTTTTAACTGCTAAACGAAAGACTGATGAAGCAGTACGAGAGATTTTAGAATCTCTTATGAGTATCAGCACTCGAGTGGGTGACATGGTCAGAAAAATTCAAGATACCCAAATCTCCATATTCAGCAATATGGGTAAAATTCTTAATCATACCTTTGATCTGAAAATTGAGTTTGAACTGTTAAAGGGCACAGTAAACAAGATAGCGACCAGTCAGCTAGAAATCATCACAAAGTTTGAAGTTGTCCAGTCTAATTTGCAGACATTGTCAGAGACCGTTAAACAAGCTTTCAACAAACGAGAGTCAACCACCTCTCTAGTGGAAAGGCTGGGGAACATTGTGCATCAGAAACTTGATAAACTGGCAGACTCCATTAGAGATCTTCATACCTCTTTGTTAAATAGACCTCCCTTCTCTGGCTCAAGTTCAACATATCCTCCAAGAGACAGGGGGAGCTACCGAGGTCACTAGTTTCTACCAATTCCCCATTTTTTTTGATAATGACAAAGGGGGAGAAGAAGACCTCATGTATGAAGAAGACCTGATGTTCTTTTTTGCTGGGTAGCTGCTGGGTATATGCTGCAAAGAAGACCTCACTTTTGCTACTGTCAAAGGGGAAGATGTGCTGCTTCTAATACCATTCTTTTTGTGAAAAGAGATGTACATTCGAACACTAATGTTTACTTTCTTAATACACACAGAAGAATTTTCTTATTCTTACATGTTGCATAGTTGTTTTTTTTTTTTGGTCGGTTGCACAATTGTTTGAATGCTGAGTATTGAATATTTTTTTTGGTTTAATCATACATGACTCATAGTTGTCATAATCAAAAAGGGGGAGACTGTTGGAACCCTAGTTTTGATAATGACTTTCTATGAATCATGTTTAAGTTAAGGTGTTTAAATCCTTCAATTCTATCTACTATGTTTGGTTCACTTGGTGCATGTTATTTCATAAGAGAAATCATAGTCAGTGCATGTGTTGTCCGACTAGAGATCTAGCTCGGTGCTAGTCTAGCTTTGTTCTGCATTTCTCGCATAAGTGCTTGCCTCGGTGCAAGTTTCTGTTCACACACACACACTGTCGTTCCGCTTCTCCCTCGGTGCATTACTTGTCTCATACATAAAAGGGTCAGTGTATTTCAATGAAGCATGCGCATTTAGGTCCGTGCATATCTTCCCTTTGCATCTCACCTCTTGGGGTCGGTGCAAGTTTTTAGGTCCGTGCGATTCTTGTCCAGCACGCACTGTTTAGTTTTGTCATTTAGTGTCAGTGCATTCTTATCCACCATCTCGGTGCAGGCTTTCACTTAGATAGGATATCTCCATCTCGGTGCAAGTTCTAATTTGGACGGGATTTCTTGACTCGGTGCAAGCTCTGTCTTGCATCTTTCTTTGTCTGTGTATTCTTCTTCATCATCTCGGTGCAAGTTTCACTTGGACAGGATATCTACATCTCGGTGCAAGCTTTTGTTCTACTCATCTTTACCCGACATATCGGTGCAACTCTTGCTTGGACCGCAAATCCAACTCGGTGCAGTTTCTATCCTACACATTTTTAGAGTCGGTGCATCCTCTGTTCTAGACAGTTTATAAGACAGTGCATGTCTTCTATGCATATGGTGTCATACACATTCATATGTCGGTTCATCTCCCACTTTTTCCTTATATCAACTCAGTGCAATTCATGCCGCTACCATCCCTAAGGCCAGTGCAAACATCTGATCACCTAGAACTAAGTCAGTGCAATGGTTGACTTACATACATCTACTCAGTGCAGGTCATGCTTACTTTCTCATTACGTCTGTGAAAACTGTGCTAAGTGTTTGACTAATGTCTTGTGTCTCTGATAGAGTTTTCTTTTCGAGGAGGGGCACGTGATCCAAGGTGGATCGTCCTCTAAAAGAATGCCACGTGGAAGGCTACAACGCTCAGATGGTGACACATGGCTGAGAGCCTTCTGGAAGCATATGGGCGGGAGTTCTTCCTCCACACGCCCAATAAGAGAATAGAAGAAGTTGCAGATCAAGGTAGAAAAAGATATCGAAAGAAGAGAGAGAAGAAGTAGAAGCAGGTTTTCACAGCCTAGTCCAGAGAGCAGAAAAGAAGGAGAAAGATATAGAGAGCTTGTGGAAAAAGGAAAAGAGATAGATAAAGAGGGAGTTCGTGAGAAGAGTCTCTGATAAGTCTGTCCACTGGTACTTGGATCAAATCCAGTCCAGTTTGCTCCTGCGTGAGCTATTTTCATCGGATTTCATTGTCAGCCTTCAGTAGCTATTTCCACCGCTTTTATTTCTTATCTTAATTTTTCTGTTCAAGCTGTGTGGCAGCAGAGGTTAAGCTGTAATCCTCAGCGGTCAGAGGAGGGATCCTCTGGATAGCAAGCTGTGTTGCTCAGCTGTTTGTAAGCAAGCTATGAGGCTCAGCGGACGCAAGCTGTATTTTGCAGCGGTTTCAAGCTATTAGGCAGCAGGAAGCCTCACTCGATTTGGAGTGAGGGATGGACGTAGGTGTGCAGGCTGTAGACTTAACCATCTAAAAAAATCCTTGTGTTCTGTGTGGTCTGATTGTCTCTTGTGAATCGATAGACGCATAACTATGCTCGATCTATTTCGTTTGGCTTTCATGTTTACTGGTGCACATCAGTCATTCGAGTCTATGATCTGACTTGATCAGTCCCTTGAGTTTGGATTAATTGATTTTTGTCCGGTCAATTTTTTTGGAGGGATTTATTCCCCCCCCCCTCTGAATCCTACACGCACCATTGCTGCATCCCATCATAATTCAATGAATGAATGCTTCAATTAAGAATGCGAGGGATCAAGAATGACTTAAAACGAGGTTGTACTCATGGAAACAATTTGACAGCATAACAATACATTCCTTATCTTCCATAATTTAAAATTAAGTATCTTGAACAATATGACAAGTCCTAGACCATCAATAATCCATCTAGGAACTTTAAAATATCAACCCTTAGGTCAAACCTCGGGTTAAAGTACTCACGAATTGTGATAGTCAATTAATGGGCCGTTATATGAACATGACGGTCTATAATTGGGCCGTTAGATCGGGCTGAATCCAGAAAGAATAAATTGGACTCAGTATATGTGACGGTTGTATACTGGACCATTAGATGGGCCTGACAGTCAAGTAATGGGCCGTTACATAGTCAAAACCAGAAAATAGCAATAGTGATTTCTAAACAATTGGGCTTTAATGGTACAACCAACTCGGCGTCCTAGTGGGAATCCCAGGCTCGCGGAGAATTACGGAGGCCTTTAAACAAGATTTCCTAGTCCATTGGAAGGAATATCCAATAGAGAGGTCCTCAAGTCCAAGAATATGTTCCTATGTGCAAAGTGTGAACTAATGGTCATATACCGGAATATATGCCATGCACTTAGAGAAATTGACTCTATAGATAGAAAAGAATGTGTAACGATGTGAAACCATGACAAAACTCCATCAATACATCAGTTAAAATCATGTTTTTTTAATACAAAACTATAGAGTTTAAGCAAATGAAATTAACATGTACTTTGTAGTGCCCCAGAATTTTTATAAAATATTTCTGATATAATTAAGAATTTTTTGGATTTATTAAGGGTCTAAATGAATTAATTAATGAATATTAGGTTAAATAAATCATTATTAAGGCCCAAATATGGTAAACAATTAATCTAGCCTTAATAAATAAATCCCAATAGGTTCAAGGTCCTAGCCCATTAAATTTGGCCCATATTCTAGAAGAATAATGAGCTTATTCACGAATTTTACGGGTAAATACCATTTTATTAGTGGATAATTAACCAAAGAGTTTGAATTAAGATGAATGTCCACGTCCAGTTGATGTAACGGTTTATCGAGCGACCGTTACAGCCATGTAACGGACCAGACCTAGTCCGTTACACTCAGCTGATTCCGTGAGAGGAAGAACTTGCAAAAAGATTGGAACTTTAGGATTCTCTTGGCTAGAAACCTACTTGGGAGAACTTGTAACATTCATAGGGACTCTTAGGGATCAGGTTTTGGCCAACGAAGGACTCTAAAATCGATCTAATCCTCAAACCCTAGCCAAATCCCTATAAATAGAACCCAGTTCTGAACTGAGCGACCCTTACTTTTGGCTCGCGTAAAATCAAGGTAAGGATATAGAATCTCGGGTAAGTTCTTTAGAATATTTGTTCCCAATACTTTAGACTAACTACCCTCAAAATTTCATGTTAGGAGGTCGAGTATCCAAGGAGTTAGGATCTTCTAAAGTTGTTGGTTTCATCACGCCAACCCAGGAAATTGTGCAACAGGGTGCTAAAGACCAAGAAATTAGAGAAGCTAAACGAGGTAATTAGAGTTAGATGCTTTAGAACTTTTTATTCCCAATAGTTTCATCTTCCTAAACTCCAAATTTCACGTCCTTAGGTCAAGAGGTTGAGGAGTTAGAGAGACGTGAAGTTGCTAAAAAATCACAGGAAGAGAGAACTAGGACGATCCTTGAAGACTCAAATTAGAAGTTTAAAGCCCAGTTAAGAGGTAGGTCATCTCATGAACGGCAAAAATAACATGTTAGGGATAAAAGCCCTCTGATTTTGCTTGATTATTTTCATTATAGATCATGAATTTCATGCTTAAGTAGGGACATGCATACATACATATCTTTAGCCTCAATAGAAAATAAAAAGGTACTATCTTGTTATTTCATTACTGCCTATGCATCTAGATAGCCTTTTTTCTCATTTTGATATGATTAGAGTAGTTAGTATGCCATGATTTAATCATATATTTCTATAGTTTCTATTTTCTGTCAGTAGAGGACCTAACGGTCTATCGTAAGACTGCCAGGGACGTGTAATGGACCTACCTTGATCCGTCACACCCTCTGTAAATGACTGAAGGGTTATGGGAAACCTGACGGACCTAATCTAGCCCGTTACCTTCATGTGACGCGCCCAGACTAGTCCGTTACACAACACTGCGTTCTGTCAACTTAGTACAGAATGAAGATCAGTCTAATTGGTATATATATGTATGACTAGTTATCTAAGTTTTGACCTTATTTCATGACTTTGAGTATGTTGAATGATTTATGATAAGAAATTGCATGTTTTAAGTATTTAGAGTTATTTTCCAGTATATGTTAATTTCATGCCAAAGCACTATAGTTTGTATTAACTCCATGATTTCAAATGATGTATTGATAAAGTTTTATCATGATTTCACACCGTTACACATTCTCTCTCCATCTATAGAGTCAATTCTTTAAGTACATGGCATATATCCCAGTATGTGACCATTAGTTTACACTTTGCACTATAGGAACACATTCTTGAACATGAGGACCTCTCTATTGGATATTCCTTCCAATAGACTAGGAAATCTTATTTCAAGGCCTCCGTAATTCTCTGCGAGCCTGGGATTCCCACTAGGATGCCGAGTTGGTTGTACCATCAAAGCCCCATTTATCTAGAAAAGCACAAATCGAAGTTTTAAGTCTTGTTCACATAACGGACCTGCACTAGCCATCAGGCACACCTAACGGACCAGTGTTCGACCGTCAGGCTCATATAACGGTCCAATATATGACCGTTACATTGTTTTAGCTCATACCTATTTTTATTTTGGATTCAGCCCATTGTAACGGCCCAATACTAGAGCATTATATTCATGTAACGGCCCAGTATTAGACCGTCACAATTCTTGAGTACATTAACCCGAGGTTTGACCAAAGGGTTGATATTCTAAAGTTCCTAGATAAATTGTTGATGGTCTAGGACTTGTCATATTATCCAAAGAAACTTAATTTAAATTATGAAAGTTAAGGAATGTACTGTTATGTTGTCGAATTGTTTCCATAAGCATAACCTTGTCTTAAATCATTCTTGATCTCTCATATACTTAATTGAAGCATTCGTTCTTTGATAATTATTGTCATGAGCTCATTGATTGAACTTATTTCATTCTTGGCCATACTTTATTGTTACACTCATGGAAGTAGCTTTATTTATACGTGAAGATGCAGTTCGTGCGCTGATTGTGTCCAAGGGCTCTATGCTAGTCCCCTCGGCTGATTGCCGGAAACGTACTATTATAAACCATGGGGTATGATGCTACTGGCATCGCATTACGCTGGGAGTACTTTCTTTATAAATAAGTGAAATCCATGAGCACTCGTGAAAATCTAGTGAATTGTTACATGATTGACGTTCTAGTGCATAACCTTTATGGTTATGAAAGTGAAAAGTGAAAGTACATTCTCGTTACATTCTTGTTCATGAAAGACCATATTATGTTCTTGATACATTCTTGTTAGTTCATACTTGCTCTCATTCTATCTTAACGATCATCTTTATTACTTTGATTATTCGCATGATTGATCGCATTCGCATGATTTTGCCTAAATTCTTTAGAGCTAAAATGCTAATTACTTAAACACTGCTAATCATGTTGATGCGAAGATACCTACTGGGCAAGTGTGCTCATTACCTATTTCTAATCTTTTTCAGGAGATAGAAGTGATACGAATTCAGATTCGGGTTATACAAGTAGCGGGTCCGAGACCGAATGAAAGTCATATCAAATTGAGAGTGAAGACTTAGGAAGTCTACAATGTTTAGATCGACTCTTTGTAATTTCTTATTTCTTGAGTCTAGTGGAATGGAAAAAGTATGAAAAGGTTATTATACTTGCATACTCGATTATTAATGAATTAAAATTAGAGTTTGATTAATTATTATGCAATTGCATTATGTGTGATTGTCTTGCGCTCTAATCGTTCTTACTTGCAAGAGGTTTACCATGCCGGATGTTCACGTTCCTCGAGCGAGTCTTCCGCTGTAATAAAGGGCTCGGGACGTGACATTTAAGTTGGTATCAAAGCCTAAGTCTCATGACTTAGAGAGAAGAATCATGTCATAGGATAAGTCCAAGGTTTAAGTACCCCTGCCTATGAACTAAGGAAGAAATTTTCATACCCATGTGAGTATTGGGTAGAGCCCGAGATGAGATAGTTATATAGAAATTATCTTAGGATAAATCTTCCTGACTCTAAATAACTAAAATGTCCATGTTCTCAGGTACCTTGATTCTCAATGGCTCATCGTGTGAACTGGGACGAGATGCAGCAAACTGTTGCAAGACTTACCCTAGCCCTACAGACAGTGGCCCAAGCTGGTGGAAGGGCTGGCGCGGGTAACTTGCACGGTAATTTATAAAGTTTAAATCTCTCACGATTCTCTGGATCTTCTAACCCAGATGAAGCAAAAAATTGGATCAACGAGATGAATCGAATATTCGATGTCATGCAATGCACCGACCAGGATAAAGTTTGACTTGCCACGTTCCAACTCAACAAGGATGCTCGTACATGGTGGAAATCCATTCCGACGTCACCTGCAGATGCACCTCATACATGGGAGGGTTTTCTTACACTTTTTCGAGCCAAGTACTTCTCTGAGCATGTAAAGGATAGGAAGACTATGGAATTTGCCTCCTAAAACTGGGCACGATGTCCGTGGCAGAGTATGAATTACAATTCTCTCGACTAGCACCGTATGCTCCTCACTTGATAAGCACAGATTTATTGAAAGCCAACCGATTTATGGATGGTTTAAGACCTGGATTTATCCAACAACTTGGAACGCAGAATATCCACACCTATACCAAGACGGTTCAAAGAGCGCACCTATGCGAAAGAACCATGGAGAAGGTGGAAAGGCTCCGAGGACAAAGGTCAAGCCGAAAACATGATAGGCAAAATGGGAAAGAAGTGGATGAGGATGAAAACTATCACGTTAAGAGATCCCGTAATGGGAACGGTAACGGAAAAAGAAATGGAAACGGAAATGGAAACGGAAAGAGTAAAGATAAAGAAGAAGAAAGAATGCAAGTCTCCACGGCTTGCTCATTTTGTGAAAAATTTGGGCACTCGGCAGAAGAATGTTAGAAGCGTCTCGGTGCTTGCCTCAAGTGTGGAAGCCGGGAACATCGCGTGCCCATGTGTCCTCTCATAAATGAACGATCTTCGAGGGATAACAACGGGTGCGGGAAGCGAGGTCGATTAAATGCCATCCTAGACAAGGAATGTGAAATGATAAAAGGTACCCTCTTAACCCATTCGCCTTACGTTAATTTTTAATATATTAAAGTATGTACACTCTCCGTAAAAACTCATATTATAAATTTGGGGACCAAATTTTCTTAAGTGGGGGAGGGTGTAGTGCCCCAGAATTTTTATAAAATATTTCTGATATAATTAAGAATTTTCTGAATTTATTAAGGGTCTAAATGAATTAATTAATGAATATTGGGTTAAATAAATCATTATTAAGGCTCAAATATGGTAAACAACTAATCCAGCCTTAATAAATAAAGCCTAATAGGTTCAAGGACCCAGCCCATTAAATTTGGCCCATATTCTAGAAGAATAATTAGCTTATTCATGAATTTTAAGGGTAAATACCATTTTATTAGTGGATAATTAACCAAAGAGTTTGAATTAAGATGAATGTCCACGTCCAATTGATGTAACGATCTATCGAGCGACCGATACAGCCATGTAACAGACCAGACCTAGTCCGTTACACTCAGCTGATTCCGTGAGAGGAAGAACTTGTAAAAAGATTGGAACTTTGGGATTCTCTTGGCTAGAAACCTACTTGGGAGAACTTGTAACATTCCTAGGGACTCTTAGGGCACAGGTTTTGGCCAACTAAGGACTCTAAAACCGATCTAATCCTCAAACCCTAGCCAAATCCCTATAAATAGAACCCAGTTCTGAACTGAGCGACCCTTACTTTTGGCTCGCGTAAAATCAAGGTAAGGAGATAGAATCCCGGGTAAGTTCTTTAGAATATTTTGTTCCCAATACTTTAGACTAACTACCCTCAAAATTTCATGTTAGGATGTCGAGTATCCAAGGAGTTAGGATCTTCTAAAGTTGCTAGTTTCATCACGCCAACCCAGGAAATTGTGCAACGGGATGCTGAAGACCAGGAAATTAGAGAAGCTAAACGAGGTAATTAGAGTTAGATGCTTTAGAACTTTTTGTTCCCAATAGTTTCATCTTCCTAAACTCCAAATTTCACGTCCTTAGGTCAAGAGGTTGAGGAGTTAGAGCGACGTGAAGTTGCTGAAAAATCACAGGAAGAGAGAACTAGGACGATCCTTGAAGACTCAAATTAGAAGTTTAAAGCCCAGTTAAGAAGTAGGTCATCTCATGAACGACAAAAACAACATGTTAGGGATAAAAGCCCTCTGATTTTGCTTGATTATTTTCATTATAGATCATGAATTTCATACTTAAGTAGGGACATGCATACATGCATCTTTAGCCTTAATAGAAAATAAAAAGGTAATATCTTGTTATTTCATTACTGCCTATGCATCTAGATATCCTTTTTCCTCATTTTGACATGATTAGAGTAGTTAGTATGCCATGATTTAATCATAGATTTCTATAGTTTCTATTTTCTGTCAGCAGAGGACCTAACGGTCTATCGTAAGACCGCTAGAGACGTGTAACGGACCTACCTTGATCCGTCACACCCTCTGTAAATGACTGAAGGGTTCTGGGAAACCTGACGGACCTAATCTAGCCCGTTACCTTCATGTGACGCGCCCAGACTAGTCTGTTACACAACATTGCGTTCTGTCAACTTAGGACAGAATGAAGATCGGTCTAATTGGTATATATATGTATGACTAGTTATCTAAGTTTTGACCTTATTTCATGACTTTGAGTATGTTGAATGATTTATGATAGGAAATTGCATGTTTTAAGTATTTAGAGTTATTTTCCAGTATATGTTAATTTCATGCCAAAGCACTATAGTTTGTATTAACTCCATGATTTCAAATGATGTATTGATAAAGTTTTATCATGATTTCACACCGTTACACATTCTCTCTCCATCTATAGAGTCAATTCTTTAAGTACATGGCATATATCCCGATTGTTGATTTGTTTTGCCTCTCTTCTTCTTTTTGTTTTGATGTGTAATAAAGATGCTAAGCAAAAATCAAAGATCTCAATCAACCCAAGGACATGTGAACCATGAACCTAGGCAACCAGAACAAGCTCTAGCATGGGCATGGTATCTCAATCATCAAGCTAAACTAAGGGAATAAAGAAAAACACACGCCGGGGCGTGGAGCAAGAGCAAATAAAAACACACCACAAGGGTGGAACAAGCAAAGGAAATAGGAGATATGAGATGAAGAGAATGCTAATGCCCAATACTAAGAAAGAACGTGATCGCCACCAAAGTAAACACAAGCCAGAGACTTGAAAATACCTTGGAAATAAGTGGATGAAACACCCGCCCACGGGAGAGAGAAAACCAGTGAAATCTACAGATCAATAGAATGTAACGGTCCAGACCCCGTGCGTCACAGAAATGTGACGGTCGCACGATGCACCGTTATATGAACCTGACGCGCCTGCACCAGACCGTCAGAAACCCTGCAGAAATAGCTTATGAATTCTTTGAAGTCCAACTCTTCCAGCCAGCCAGAAGACTTGGGCCTCACGTAGTGAACCTGTAAACCTGCCAAAGAACGTGAAAACACAAGAAAACAGACCCCAAATTAGCCCTTTAAACAAGCGTAGTATCAACTCTCAAAGAACTTAAGATCATGCAAAAGGAAAGGGAAGTACCGGGAAAGTTTTAGTTTTTTAACCCCTCTGGGCGTTTTAAAAGATAGGAAGGATGTTTAGATGATGAAAACCAGATGCAGAACGTGGAAACAAGGAGAGGGACAATGCCTATGATGAGAGGGAGGAGGAAGGACACAATATGCAATGATGAACTTTGAAACTCAATAGAACGAATACTCCCTTCACCGTGAAGCAGATGGACGTGAAAGACAAATCTCCTTGGTTAGATGTGGCTCCAGAATGCGGCAGCACTTCGACGTGAATTCCAGATCTTCCTTACTCGGGCCATGAAGTTAAGGGTGCTATTTATAGGCCCTCAAAATCTCTGGTCGAGCAGAGGATAATCCAGCAAGAAAAGAAGATAACTCTTAGCAAATCCTCGAAGATAATATCACCAAGAGTCCATAGAAACAAACAGAAGGTTCTGAGGATCAGATTTGGAAGAGAAATCACAAATTCAAACTCTTATCTCGACCACGGAGTAGCAGAGAAAAGGCCTGAACTGCTAGGACTCTCTGTTGGATGTAACGGCTACTCGACAGACCGCCGTATGAAAGTAACGCGCCAGGGGGATACCGTTACATTTAACCTTATCTCAAAAGAGATAAGATCAACGGGGAGAAGATCAAACAAGTTGGACTCTGCAAGATATGTAACGGTGATGAGTGGACGCGTTGGAAGAAAGTAACGGACGCACGACAAACCGTTAAAATCAATAGATAGGCCGACGGATAAGCTTTGAAACAAAGACCTCAAACTTCAGGACTCTTAAAGAAGTAACGGCATAGGGCGAATGCATTAGAAGAATGTAACGCCCATGCAGAGGACCGTTAGAAACAATGAGGATCAAATTTGATAAGAGCTTGTTAAGCTTCATCCAATGAAAAGCCACAAGAAACCACACTCAACCAAGGAGAGAAGACCCATGAAATAAGCTTCAAACTGATAAAGGAAACTCAATGAAGAGTGAACAACTTGGAGCATCATATGGATAGAATAAAGAGATGACCCAACTTATCGGTCATAAAACGGGTGTCAACAGATGCCCCTCCTTAACGTCCTCTTTGCAGGGGAGCGAGCGGAGGCGAAGCGAAAACGAAATGGAACATGGAGATGAAGCAGAAGTGAAGCGTAGTGAACCAAAAAGTGGGCGTTAAGGTAAACGACACCCGTTCTTTACCAACAAGTGATAGGAATTTTATGGAAAACTTCGAACTGATCACAAGGAAATAGCCAACCGAAGGATGCAAGTCTGGAGGAACTAACAACTAAGGAAAGGAAACACGGCTAGCCGCCGGAGGCAACGGAAAGGAAAGAGAACTGACTAAACTCTAGACAGGAATCTTCAGCCAACTAGATCAAGTGAGAGATCGAAGGAAACCTTCTAATTCAGAGTGAAATGATTCTTCTTATTCAAGATTAAGAACACAATTATTCACCATCATTGAGACACCTTGAACAGATGAAGCACATGAATGCTCAAAAGATGCGTATGATGCATGCTGGGCTAAATAAAAAGAAATCATTAAAACGAATGCAAAGAAAGATAAAATAACAAAATACTCGAGAATAATATTGCTAGACCGGAGAAATCAGGGTCAGGACACCATCTGCAACCACGGCGTGCAAGACAGAACCATCGTCCCCAAATTTTTCCAACCTAACGGCCTATCCAACGATTAAACATGTGTACTTAGCTCATCATCATTTTTGTTTAAGGGGAACATCAGATCCCAGAACACATGAATGACCAGCCGGTTCTCGAGATAATATATTATAGATAACATATAGCAATGCATTGAGGGCTTTGAGGGAACGAGATACAATACCTGACTTACCTGCCTGACGAACGGCAAAGCATTTTGTTTATAACTTCATTCATGAGAAAGAGGTTAGCCAATATGAAATATGAGCACGAAATAAGGCATAACCATTCATACGTGTTAGAAGCATTAATAATACGTGCCATGGCAAAAAAATGTGGTCATTCAATCATCAAATGGACCATTTTATTCATCAAGAAACTTGCAAGCTATAACGGTCTTCAGAGAGGGCGTCATATGAAGTAACGGACCAAATGAGGGCCGTTAGAGATTGGGCGGTTCATATTTTCAATGAAACAATTCAAACCCATGTAACGGTCAAAATAGTACGCGTCAGAGAGCGTAACGGTCTGACGACAGACCGTCACATTTCCTGAGCGTTCAAAACAAACAAACCGAACGGTCACGGCCTCATTCATTCAACACTCAGGCCTTAGCACCCCCCAAAAAAACCCAAACGAGAAACCTCAAGACGAGATGGCCGGCGACGAGGCCCCACAGCCACCGAAGAAGAGGGAGAGAGGGAAGAAGAAGGCGATACGCCGCCTCCACCGCCGGATAGAGCGGGAAGTGGAACGACGGCCGGAGGAAGAAAAAATGAGGAAGAGAGCTCCAAGGGTGGAAGAAGAGGCTCCAATGGCCGAGGAGGACCAAGGGGAGACTTTCCTAGACGAGGGAGAACCCAAGGAACAGGAGAAGAAGAGGAAGAGGGGCCAAGACCATGAGGTAGGCCTCCGCCCTAATTTTTTTAAATTTTTTTTTTTTTTTGTGTTTTTATGTAGATGCATGTGGGAATGGGGGGTAGAAAATGGGTCTATGCACCCATTTAGGATTGTTTGTAGGCCTTTTGGCCAAAGTGAGAAGCCACGGAATGCAAAGGGAAAAATGCCCTTTAGCAGGGAATGTGACGGTCCTTCCAGTGACCGTCACAAGCCTAACGCGCCACCCTAGATGCGTTAGAGCCATGTGACGCCCCATCCCAGGGCCGTTACATGCACTAGAGGCTAGAACTATTTTTTAAGTTTTCAATTATTTAGTTTTTTTTGTTTTTCATTTTTTATTTTATGAATGCTATGCAAATGATTCCATGATGCAATTGACTAATTTATGACTTAAATGAATGCAGGGAAAAAGACGGACGAGGATATCCTGGCTTCAGATCCGGGCGGTGTACCAGGCACTGCTCGATTACCAGAGAGAGAGATTGGCCGGCATGGGGTTCGCCGAGGTGCTGAGCATCGAGGTGACCAGAATGGACACGCCTCTGCTGTACGCCTTGCACGAGAGGTGGGATCCGATCAGCAGAGCATTCATCTTCCCGTGGGGTCACATGATCCCGACGTTGGAAGACATAGTGAGGATCGCCGGACTGAGAGTCCACGGAGCCGCAGTGACCGGGTGGACGTACAGAGACTACCGAGAGATGGCCCAGGAGCTGCTGGGGCTAGATTTGATCAGACCGGGGCAGACGTCATCCCAGTTCTGAGATCAGTACTGCAGGAGAGCCTAGGACTGAGGGGAGCGGCGATAGCCGTGGGCGAGCTACCAGAGGAGCATCTGGGTAGAGTGATTGACCAGGTGCACCCACGAGTGGTGGCAGAGGCTGGACCAGAGGGAGATCGCACCCTGAGGCACTTCCTGATGCTACTATTCGGGAAGCTCCTGTTCGCGACTCGGGCAGATGTGATCAGCTGCCAGCTTCTGCCGATGATCGAGGATTTGGGCAGAGTTGGAAAGTACGCCTGGGGAGCGGCAATCTTGGCCTTCCTGTTCGAGTCCACGACGGACCGACAGACGATGCTGGGCGGCTTCTCACCTTTTCTATAGGTAAATGCAACTTAAATGCTTCTATTATGATTTATGCAAATGTTCATGCAAATTTACTGACTTAACTTCTAAATGCAGTTCTAGAGCTACATGTACCTCCCGGGCATAGGACGGGGCACTCTACTCCACACCGGCCGCATCCCGATCGCGAGGCGATGGGTGGTTGCAAGGGACCCGGGGTCGATCATCAGATTGACTCAGGCGATCCAGGACGATTTGGATTCCTTCCCGCATACGGCAGTAAGCCCGAAACTCAAAAATGCTTTCTAAATGATTTTGAATACTTCTATATGCTTCTATATGATGATTTGATTCATGCTTTCAGGTGAGATGGACCCCGTACAGAGGCGAGAGCTTCGAGGGACAGCCATGGGTGGAGGCAGCCCTTTCGTACCGAGGACAAGACATATGGTTGCACTGCATCCATATCATCGAGCCTCTTCATTACCGACAGATTCTGAGGACTCGGGGACTACACCAGCCTGAGGTGACCTTTCCACGCCACAGCGACGACCGCCAAGGGAAGTCAGCAAAGGGAATTAGTGGTGACATAGATTGGTGCGCCCGGAAGGTGAAGTACGTCCACGATTGGAACAAGCGGGGTAGAGCAGTGAAAGAGCGGGAAGAGAGCGACGAGTCGTACTTGAAAGCCTTTGCTCGACTGTACGGGGACCGGGTGTACCGAGGTACCCGACGACCGGTATGCAATAAAACCCTATACTATGAATGCTCTTTTATGAAAATTTTATTCTTTATGCACTGACTCATATACTTTTTAAATGCAGCTAGACCCTGAGGGAAGGATAGCCGAGCTCGAGGGGCTACCCCACGCCACCGTCCAGCAGCGGGACGAGTACCGGACCGCTTTGGAGCTCTTGGTAAGACTCTAAGACCTTGGACCTAAATGATTATGTTTATGATTATGATGCGAATGTGATGGACTGACCAATGATCTCTAAATGCAGGGGCTGAGGGAGCCCAAAGAGTGGGACCGGATGCCCCATCATCATCCTCACAGCCTGCCGGGGACAGAGCTGAGCGGGACGCTGAGTTCGTCCGAGCAGTTGCCCGGGCCGAGGAGGCGGAGGCCACCCTCGCGGAGTGGGTAAGATGCTAAATGCTTATGCAAATTAAATGCTTATGCTTTATGCAAATTCTCATGTTTATGCGACTAACTATATGCAATGCAAACTATAGGCGAGAGAGCTAGCCGTAGCAGTAGCCGAGGCGAAACTGGCTCGGACTGAGGTAGAGGTCTTACGAGCAGAGGTGGCCCGATTGAGAGGAGAGCTTGCGCGGACGGCAATGCAGACAGCAGACTTCGAGAGATACCGGTCCGAGGCACGAGCTGCGCGACTCGAGGCCCACGATATGAAGGTCAAGGTTCGGACCTTGGAGAGGACCATACGGATGATGGGCCGAGGACCAGAGCGGAGCGTCTCTCAGAGCGGAGCGCCGAGGAGTGCTGCTCATGCCGGATCAGTGGCAGACTACCTCGTTAGCTCCTCCGGTCAACGGAGGAATGAGAGGGCAGAGAGGGGCCAACAAGAGGAGAGTGCCTCTATAGCACCACCGGCGAGGAAGCCGGAGGGTGGAGATGATGATGGCGGCCCGGCGGATAAGCCGGCCGAGTGACGCATGTTTTTCTTTTTGTTTTTACTTGTACATGACTTATATGGAAATGGATGAATGAAAAATTTTCTTTTTGAGCTTTTGTTTGTTTTTTTTTGTGAATGCGTGAATGAATGGATATGTGATGAATGCAGAAATGTGTGAATGAATGGATATGTAATGAATGCGAGAATGTGTGATGGAATGCAGGGAACGCATGTGGATGTGTGGGAATGAATGCAAGAAAATGCAGGAAATGCATGTGGATATGTGAAAGAATTGTGTGGATGAAATGTGATATGTGAGATGGACAGGATGAACAGAAGTATGTAAGACCGCCAGGTCTAAAACAAAGGCAGGAAGGAATAGTTCAATCACAGCAGCAGACAATGTAACGGTCTAGGTCCAAACCATCAGGATCAAGTAACGTATCAGATAGAGGCCGTCAGAGAGGACAGAGCCCAATTTTTGCAGAACTGAGCAGCAGGAAAAGTAACGGCTTAGATCTGGTGCGTCATATATAAGTAATGACGAAATGCTAGACCGTTAAAGATGGCAGAGCAATATTGGACTATGAATGTGCTGACAATACTTATGAGTGTACAGGCTTTGCCAAAGTGACGTATAGACTTGGAGTGCAGATGACCAAACGATGTGTAGACTTCGTTTTAACAAAGAATGCTCAAACTTGAAGGATGTATGGACTTTGGACAAGGAATGTACAGACTTGGGGCTGTGCACACGTTGGGCAATGTATAGACTTGGATCAAGAATGTACAGACTTGAACGACGTGGGGACTTTGGATGAAGACTGCACAGACTTGGAGAATGTATGGACTTGAGACTGTGGAATGTACAGACTTGAGGAATGGATGTACAGACTTGACAAACGTGCAGACTTGGGGAGAACGTATAGACTTCAACGAATGTATAGACTTGGAGTGACATGGAATGTATAGACTTCAACGAATGTACAGACTTGGGGAGACATGGAATGTATAGACTTCAACAACGGTGTATGGACTTCAAAATGTGTAGATTTGAGGCTGTGTAGACTTGGGATGAAGACTGTACAGACTTGGGGAATGCATGGACTTGAGACCTGATGTACAGAATTTGGGAAACGCATGGGACGTATGGACTTCACATGATGTAGACTTGGATGAAGAATGGGATGCATAGACTTAGCCAAAATGTGCAGACTTGGATGAAGAACGTATAGACTTAACAAATGTGCAAACTTCAAAAATGTATGGACTTGAGGCTGTGTAGACTCTGCATGATGTGTAGACTTCAAAAATGTTGTACAGGCTTCAAAGTGAAGCACAGGCTTCAACATGATGTGTGGACTTCAACACGAAGTATGAATGTGCAGACTTCAAGATGCTGTACAGACTTCAAAGTGATGTATAGACTAGGATGACGAATGGGATGTATAGACTTAACAAAATGTACAAGAAATGTGACGGTCCACGCACAGCACGTCGGGGATAGATGACGGTCATGAGCAAGACCGTTGAGAATGATTGACCAAGAAGAAACCAACACTGATCAGCAGAGAATGTAACGGCTCAGAGAGAACGCGTCACAAGAATATAACAGTCTGATGCTAGACCGTTAAGATTGACAGAACAAGGTTGGACTAAATTTAAACCCACAGGAAATGTGACGGCCTAGAGCTGGCGCGTCATAGTCAAGTAATGGTCCAACGACAGACCGTTATATCAGGAATTGTAATCCGAGATGGATTGAGCCGTAAGGGGCAAAACCCGAGATAAGAAGCCCTTGATCCGTTCTAGACTTCTCCCAAACTTAAGATAACGCCTTCCAATCCGAATCTTATCACTTTAAAGTCAAAACCAAACCTTTAAAACTTGGAAACCTAGCCAAAATCGTATCTTTCTGAATTCTCTGCTAGAAGACTGAAAAACCCCTCCTAAGGGCAGGAAACAAGATGAAGAGAAGCTTCGAGGCGATGGCTATGGAGGAGAGAGTCTACACTGGACCCAAAGCTGCAAGAAAAGAGTATGGAGAGTTGCAAAGGCTAACCTCACTTCCCAAGCATCTAAGCTCTAATGCTCAAAGAGTGGTAAGCTTCCATAACCTAACCAAGTTGAGAAATTTCTGCACTTCATCTTCTTCCTCATGAGTTTCTTTTTTCTCTTAGCCCCTTCCCGGTCCAAGATGCTATTCTAATCTGAAGTGGGTGGCTCCCATGGTAAAGGCACTCCCTTTAGAGGTTACATCAATCCTTAAAGCATGGCACCTTCAACCTCTCTTGGTCTTAGGCAAGAACTTCCAGAAATTGATATTAGATTGGCCTAGTATTTCAGTCCTCATAGAATTGTGGCATCCACAAACACATACCTTCATCTTCCCTTCCTTCGAAGCAACAGTCCTATTAGAGGAGATAGAAACCTACCTAGCCCTTCCTAAGACTAAGGCGGGGGATGAAGACCTAGTTTGCTACACGGTTGAGCCTATTGACCCGTCCTTGATCTTGAGTGATTTCATCCATCATCCAAAGGACGTGAGGACCATGATCAGCCCACACCACATACACTTGATACCCTTGGCACAGTGGATAGTGTCTCATTGCAAAAACAAGTGGGAGAGACATGAAGCAATAGCCAAGGCGGTGGTGGTTTGCTTATGCGGAGTTTTCCTTTTCACCATGACCGACCACCTCTTAGATACCCAAAATCTCAGCATTATTAGTGGGTTGTGGCGGGGAATGTCCATCTGTCAAGCGATCCTCTCATATCTCTATGAAGGACTAAGCTCGGCTTGCCTAGGAGGACCCTTATTCGGTTCCATGATACTCCTTGAGTGTTGGATGGGAGTGAGAATCAAATTCCAACCAAAGGAAGACATAACTTCTGCTAGCTGGATCTTCGGGAGCCTCCCACTCTTCTTCATTGGAGGGACATCTGGATTTTCTTCACAGGTTGAATGCAAGACGGCGGACAAGAAAACTCGGGATGAATGGCGCCTCTTCTTCAACACCTTTCCAATAGACAAGTTCACCATGCGACCAAGAATCCTTCAGAGCACTCTTCTTAGAATACCGCGGCGTCAAGGCCTGGACCTCCAACTAGTGGGAAATACTACCATGGCGGTCTACAACCCACACCGGTGCCATCTTCAGATCGGGCTACCTCGGACTGAAGTTCCTGCACTATCACACTACCCTCCCCTTCTACCTAGGAAGATGGGGACCGAGGAAGATGAGAGAGCAGTCCGGAACGCGCTGACCATGTGGGAGATCAGCAAGGTGCGTCTGTGGCAAGAAGAAGTGGAAGAGAACGACGAAGCACGCCGTAGTTATGCGAAAGAGTTGAGGAAGATCCACCCTCTTGCGGATAAGAAACTGAATGTAGCTTGATTTTCTTTTTGAACGATGTAATTGACAATGAGAGTTGGAATTTTATCAATCTTATGTTGCATTAAGTTCATTTGAATAAGATGGGACTGCCTTAGTTGAATGGACATGAACTTTGTGTTTTGATTTGGCTAGAATGATCAGCAGAATAGAGCTTCTGGAGAATGTAACGGATCGGATCAGGGCCGTTAGAGGATATGACGGTGGGGAGATAGGCCGTTAGAGTGTATGCTCTGAGAACCCTGTTCTCTGGAGGAAGTAACGGTCTAACGATGGACCGTTAGGAAGAATAACGGTCGTGACCCAGGCCGTTATAGATTGATCTGCTGAAAGAATCAAAGCCAACGTTCTGAAGGAAAGTAACGGTTTAATCAAACCGTTATATGAGTGTGGCGGTCCACTGATGGTGCGTTACAACCCTGAACCTGCATAGTTATGAGATTTCAGCTTTGTCCTTGATCCTGCGTTCTGCACACACTTAAACATGGAACAAGTTAGATCTGTTCTTAGACTCAACCCCTTGCCTCGAAGCAAGTTAGATAACGACCGTTTCTTGATAAATGGTCAAGGGGTGGAGCCTTGTTAAATAGGTAGAAAAAACATAATAGAACTAATGCGATGCATGCGATGCATATGATGGTATCTTTTTGGATTTTGGAAAATATTCGAATTTTTGTGAGTTTTGGAAATATTTGATGTGTTTTTTTTTGATTCCGAAATATATGATGTTTTTGGATTTTTGAAATATATGATGTTTTTAGATTTTGAAATATATGATGTTTTTGGATTTTGAAATATATGTTGTTTTTGGATTTTAAAAAATCAATGCTTTCCCCTAGCAACGTGAGCCCTCCGCATCGTATTGAGAGTCCCGAGGTTGGCGTGCAATGAGGTGACAAACCCTGACCAAGGCCCAGATTTTATGACGGTGTTTCTACCAGGGCCATGCCCAGGGTACTAGTTTCAATCTTGAAAAAGGAAAATAGAACACGGGGGTAAGCTTAGGCCAGACTTAGAAGCTTTTAGGACTTGAGTTCCTTTCCAGACAACACATTAGAAATTTGGTCTGTTGTGCTAGGGCTTTGTGTCCGTCATCGAACCTTAGTCCACTCTAGGCATGCGTGCGACCGGGCTCATTCGTCCTGCGGGGAACTGTACTGCCACTCTTGTCATGCCTAGATTCTTTTTCTTGCCTTTCTGGAGCTTTGGAATCATATTCAATAGACCTTTGAGATGATGCTTTTGATTTTGTCCTTTGCTTTCTTTTTTTTCTTGTTTCTTTGCTTATGGTATCAGATCATAACGGACTGCCCCTATTTGAGACCTCCTCTTGTCCGGGTGCCTGGATTGGTTGTCGCCTCCTTATTCACCTCTTGCCCCTGGATTTGGCCGAAGGAAGAAACGAACAGGGACTTCGACTTTCCCCCAAAGCATGACCAAGGAGAAACGGTGTCTTTTAAAGCGGGAAACCTGACCAGGGATGTTGTGTAGTGTGTGGTTGCCTTACTCGGGACCCTTTTAGAGAAAATGGAGGAACATCTTGCTGCCGGGGTGGCACAGATTAGACTCTTAAGGAAAGAACCGCTTAAGGTACAACCCATTCCACGGCTGAGAGAGCTCCTCACCTTCCGTGTTTACTAAGCGATAAGCATTCCCTGGATAAGCCTCTTTTATGACAAACGGCCCTTCCCAGTTAGGTTGCAATTTAGACCTAGGTCCTGCAGACCGAATGAATTTGCATTTCAAAACTATATCTCCTTTTTGAAATTTACGTTCAATTACCTTCTTCTGAAAGTAACGCAAAACTCTCTTTTGATAAACGGATACATGATCGGCCGCATTCATCCTCTTCTCATCTAAGAGTTCCAGCTAGACGAGCAACGCCTCTCGACGCTCATCGAGATTAAGTTCCTTATCAAGCTGTACTCTAAGGGAAGGGATCAGGATCTCATATGGGAGCACCGCCTCCATCCCATAGGTAAGAGCATAGGGAGTTTGTCCCGTGGGAGTACGGACGGAGGTGCGGTAAGCCCACAGAGCTTCCACTAATCTTTCTGGCCAATCGTAAAACTTATGAGATTCGCATGTTTTCTTGATGATTTTAAGAAGGGTTTTATTAGTGGCTTCGGCTTGACCATTGCCTTGAGGATAGTATGGAGATGAATAATGCAATGCAATATTGAACTTCTTACATAGGTCCTTGAGCTCTTGGGAGACAAACTGGGGTCCGTTGTCGGTGATGATACTGCTTGGCACTCCGAACCGCGAGATGATATTCTTCATGATAAAGTGGGACACCGTTGAAGCTTTGATCTCTGCGTACGCCTCGGCTTCGGCCCATTTGGTGAAGTACTCAGTGGCGGTAAGGATAAAGGATTTCTGCTTGATCTGAGAATTAGGATCACCGAGCGGGCCGGCAACATCGAAAGCCCAAATAGAGAATGGCCAAAGTGCATAGAGAGGATGGAGAGATGAAGTTGGAGCATGGATCTTATTAGTATGGAGTTGGCACTTAAGACACCTCCGGACATAGAGGGAGCAATCTTCCTCTAGAGTGGGCCAGTAGTAGCCCTGCCTAAGGATTTTCTTCGCTAGAGCCTGGCCATTAACATGACCTCCACACTCACTAGAATGGGCTACTTCAGCCACCTTCCAAGTCTCATTATCATCTAAGCATCTCATGAGCATTCCATTAGTAGCGCGCCTGTATAGTTATCCTGCAACAATGGTATACCTTGAGGCGGCTCTTCTTATTAACTTGCGCTGCTCGGCGTTTGCCCCTTCTGGGAATGACCCTTCTTTGCAAAACAACTCAATTTCGTGATACCAAGGCAATTCTTCTTCATCCAGAATCTCTTCTAGCTCCATTAAAGATACTTCCTTTAGATCTTCCTTCTTAGCCCTCGCCTCTACAACTTTCCTAAGGTTGATGAACCAAGGATCCTGAAGGGAGGGTGCGTCCAATCTCTGAACGACGATAGTCTCAGTGCTCCGACTGAGAGGAAAAGATAGAGAGGAAGCAAGAGATGCTAGAGCATCGGCTAGAATATTCTGAGAGCGAGGAGTATGGATATAGATCAACTTACGGAATTGCCTAGCAAGGAGCGTGACCAAATCTTGATATGGCTTGAGTTTGGGGTCACGAGTGTGGTAAGTGGATAGAACTTGCCGCAAGACGAGCTGAGAGTCTCCGATGATATTCAAATAACACGCACCTAGGAGATAGGCGTGCTTCAGTCCAGCTAGGAGAGCTTCATACTCAGCGATGTTGTTGGTACTAGGAAATCGAAGTTGATAAGCAAAAGGAATAGTCACTCCCTCTAGAGTGAGCAGAACAGCACCGATCCCTCGGCCTTGAGAATTGAGGGCACCATCGAAGTGCAGAGACCAAAAGGGATGATGGGTGAGTATAGAGAGATGCTCATCAGGGAAATCGTCCTGAATAGAGTCAGTGTGAGGAATAGGAAGATGGGCAAGATGCTCAGCGAGGGCGTATCCTTTGACCGCCTTCTGAACGATAAATGTGATATCGAATTGAGAGAGGAAGCTCTGCCAGCGAGCTAACCTACTAGAAAGGACAGGCTTTTCTAAGAGATAGCGAATCGGGTCCATTCTAGAGATCAACCTAACTGGGTGGGCAAGGAAGTAATGTTTAAGCTTCTGAGCTACCCATACTAAGGCGGCACAAGTCTTCTCCATAGCGGTGTATCTGGACTCAGCTGGGTTAAATAACCAAGAGAGGTAATACGCAGCCCGCTCTTTCCCTTCATCATCTACTTGTGCTAAGACCGCCCCTAGGGAGTCCTCAATAACCGAGATGTATAGGATTAGGGGTTTCCCAGGGACAGGAGGTTGTAAAACCGGGGGATTGGATAGATATTCTTTTAAGTCCTCGTAGGCCTTCTGACAATCTTGATTCCATTCAAACTTGACCCCCGCCTTAAGCAATTCATAAAACGGACGGCACCTTTGAGAATGTTGGGATATGAATCTTCTAATGAATTGCAATCGACCAATCAGTCCTCGAAGCTCCGTAATGTTCTTAGGCGGAGGCATGTCCATGACGGCCTGTGCTTTGTTAGGATCAATCTGGATCCCCCGTTTGCTCACTATGAAACCTAACATCTTCCCTGAAGAGACTCCAAATACGCACTTCTTTGGATTCATTTTGAGCTTGTACTCCCGTGCTCTTTGCAGCACCTTAGCCAGAATAGAGGGGTGTTCTTCTTTGGTTCTTGACTTCACCAGAATGTCATCCACGTAGGCTTCCATATAGATATGCATCATGTCGTGGAAGATGGCCATCATTGCCCTTTGATAGGTGGCACCTGCGTTCTTCAAACCAAACGGCATAACCACATAACAGTACGTGCCCTAGGGTGTGGTGAAGGAGGTTTTCTCTTGATCTTCCGGAGCGAGACGGATCTGATTATAGCCTAAGTAACCGTCCATAAATGACAGAGATTCGTACCCGGAGGTGCTATCGACCAAGACATCAATATGAGGCAGCGGGAAATCATCTTTTGGACATGCTTTATTGAGATCCCTAAAATCGATGCAGATACGCACCTTTCCATCTTTCTTGATAACAGGGACTATGTTCGCCACCCACTGAGGATATAGAACAACTCTAATGAATCTGGCCTTATACAATTTGTCGACCTCTTCCTTAATCCTTAAGGCCATGTGGGGGTGAAATCTCCTTGACCGTTGTTTCATAGGTGTTGCCCCTGGTTTAAGCATGAGTCGATGTTCCACTAAAGAGGGGTCAAGACCTAGCATGTCCTCATAAGACCATGCGAAGGAATTACTATACTCCCTTAGAACCTTAATTAAATCTTCTTCTACTTGTGGAGGGAGATTAGCGGTAATAATGATGGGCCTTGGGTCTTCTTCAGTTCCCAAGTTGATTTCCTTTGTAGGTTCATCCACTGCCGACGACGGCTCGTCGAATTTCTTAAGTCCTTGTGCATACAAATCAGTAGTGTCATCTACGTCGCTATCCTCATTGATCGGATCTTTTTTATCTAGGATTTCATAGACGCCGAGTCCGTCATCGCTCCACACCCCTTCTATTTCTTCTTCCTCTTCAATCATAATTGCCGTAGCAACAAATTCTGGACACTTCAAAAGGGCATGACAACGCTGAGCTAGATCTTGCAAGAACCTATCAGGGACGGATTTGGGAGGACGCGCAAGCGGGCGCGACTCAGAGGAGGAAGGGTTGGACGACTTAGAACAAGACCCTACTTCTCTAGACCTAACTGACTCTACTTCCCTAGACTCGATAGACCCTAATCCTAACCTAGGAGGAAGAAGAGCTAGTGGAAGGGAAGGAGCAGGGGACTCGTGCCCCTGGGAGGAGGATGGAGACAAGGTAGCATAATCTTCCACTGAAATCTCCGTTTCAAATTTGACGTTTTTTTTGGAGATCAGTGGAGACTACACAACAAGATGGAGGAGGCGGGAGCTGCATGGGGAACAGCTCGGGGAAGATGCAATCGAAGAAGGATCGGAGGAGGAGAACCACATCTCGTGGAGTTGGGCGTTGGGGGGAGGAGGAGTGAATAGAGTGGATAGATCAATGGGCGGGCAATGCCCGCAAGCACAGGGAACAAAGAGAATTTCAGGTGGATGAATGAAGGATGGATTTACCATGATGGGAGGAAGACGGGGTAAGAATTCCCTCTGCTGTAGGAGAGATTGAAAGCGGGAGGGAGACCAAGAAAAGATAATCGGCGAGCTCTCCTCCTTCCGCAGATGCTGAGCCGGCTGCTTCTTCGGCCTCCACTGAACAAGCCGAACCTCTTGCTGCTGCTGGCAGTCTTCTTCATGAAATAGCCCCTGAAGGGCTGGACCATAGTCAATCACATCATCAACTGGCCCCCTTAGCACTGGGGGTGGACTGGCAATCGGACAGACTGTATCTTCCCTTGGCGGAGCTGGCCGTGGAGTTAATGTGCCAGGCTGGAGAGGCCCTCGAACAAAGTGTTGACGGTAGTCCCAGGTGAGTGGCCCAGAATCACCCATCATAGATAATGCAGTCTCTCGGTAGCCGAGACCTCTTCTGTTCATTTTCCTGCCTTTAGGAATGGGCTTAGTTCGTCCCTGCAATTGAGCACCGAGGCCTCTCCCCGGTTGGTAGCCTAGCTTCAGTATAATGTCCCAGCCCTTGGAATCTCGGATCTGGGGCTTCACCTTGATGTCAACTGCTGCGGTGACGGGCTTGCGAGGTGCGTAAGCCCAAGGAAAGTCAAGATCTAGCACTGACATAACGGGCCGACTGCTTGGCCACAATGTGGGAAGAACTTTCTCTGAAATAGCCTTCACTGACTGGACCGTGGATAAGCTTTTGACTTTGACGACCCTCCCTTGGAAAGGGAATTTAATGCATTGATGTGCGGTGGAGGGTACGGCGCTGAGGGTATCGATCCACGGACGACCCAAGATAGCCTTGAACATAGGGTCAATGTCCAACACATAGAATTCCACGGGCATAGTAAGGGGCCCAAGCTCAGCTTGAATGGTGACAATCCCGTGACATGCCCGCCGAGAGTTGTCATAAGCAGCTATGGTAGTGGGAGTTGGGCGTAGAAGTTCTTCTGACAGATTACAAGCCCTTAGAGTGCTGAGCGGGCATACGTTGATAGATGCCCCTGTGTCAACTAACGCCGCATCGATGCTGACTTTGTTCAGAATGATAGTAATGCACAGCGGCATTTGCCGAGCTTCTGGTGGTGCTAGCTCGGTTTCAGAGAAAGTAATGGCTGGCCCCTTGGAGATTGTTGCCAGTGCGGTAGGTAAGCTATCAACTGCCATGTCTTCACTAACCATCACCTTTTGAAGAAAGTCTCTTAATGCATCTTGGTGAAGGGTAGATCTCTTAATCAGTTCCAGCACAGATATCTTGGCGGGCACCCTATCCAAATGATGTAATAGGTCATATTGGGTCCCGGGTAGTGGCTCGGCCTCTTCTTGTTCAGCCGCTGGTTGGTAAGACTGGGGGTTGGAAGTGGAAGGATAGTTTCGGTGGAACATGCGCCCGCTCCATAGGGCGAAGTTATAAGCTGCCGCGGCCTCAGATGGGCTTAGGATAAGTGATTTAGTAGGCCCAATGGGATGGATGAGCGGTGCGGAAGAGGGTGTGGTGGAAAGGATAATAGGCGAGGGGTTAGTGGCAGTGGGCACGAGCGGAAGTGGGGATATGAAAGTGGGCGGAGGTGTGATGAGTGGAGGGTTAGATGGCGGTACGGTGATAGTGGATGTAAGCGCGAGCGGGGAGGGGGTGATGGTAGCGGTTGTGAGCAATGGTGAGTGCGACGGGGGCGCGGGTGATGGTGCGTGTGATAGAATAGGGGTAAATGGGAGGACGCGTGGAGGAGGAGTTTGGTGTGTAGGTATAAGGATAGGGGAAGCGGGATGATTATGGTAGTTGTGGTGAAGGGCCATGACCTGGGGCGTGGAGTTATCGTCGTCGAAGGACCACCCGGGGTTAGGAGCCGGGGGTTGGACGACATTGACCTGAGCTGGTGCCGGCGGCGGAGGCTGCGGAGCAGGAGGATGGTTTGGCATTGGGTTTTGATGAATCCCCAGGTCTTGCACCGGCTGCTGTTGCTGCTGCTGCTGTGGCTGCGGTACCTGTTGCTGCTGTACTTGCTGCCTCGGCGGCTGCCTTCTCTTCTCTTTGATTTCTGTGATGGCCCGGTGCATTTCGGCCCAATCTATCCTCTGTCCTTCATGAAGATCATATACTAGGTCCCGGAATTGAAAACACCCTTCAATGGTATGTCCCGGTTGCCTGTGGAACATACAATACTTCGTCTGATCAACGGCCGGATTCCAGTTGGGCCGTTCCGGAGGGAGCTGTATGGCATTACCGACATGAGGGCTGAAAAGATGTCTGTGAGTGTTTCTGGCAAGGGTGGGTACTGAGCTCTTTTAGGAGCCGGGCGCTTGTTGTTAGGGTTGTTGTTGTAGCCGTTGGGTGGAGGGACGTTGTGGTATTGCGGAGGGTGGTGGTGGTTGTTGCGGTGCGGTGAAGGTGTTTTGTGGAATGGCGAAGGTGGGCGGAGGGTTTTGCGGAGTGACTTGGAAGTTTTGGGGAGCGGGATTCTGTGGAGTGCGGGGTTTTGAGGGAAGCGGAAGGGTGCGGCTTGAAAAGGGAAAGCAACGGCTTGAACTTGCTCGTTTGTTTGGACCCCCTCGGTGACCGGCCCTTGAGGTTTCTTGTGATACTTGGGCTTTTGGTTTTCAAATAGTGAGTGAATGGGGAATCCTTGAACTGAGTTTGAATGAAGCGCGCTCGGCTATAGAGTTGGTGCATGTTGGCTATGTCATTCATGGCCAGAATATTTCGGAAGGTCGGAGTAGCATTGGAAATAAGTAACTTGACCTTCTCTTCCTCCGGAATATGGCCGGGCACTCTAGCGGCCATTTGCCTCCACCTATCTGCATAAGTGGCAAACTCCTCATCCGGTTTCATCTTTTCGGCCACCAAATCTGTGAACGAATATTCCGGGCCGACCCTGTCTTGAAACCGCTGAATAACTTATCTTTCACTACCTTAAAGCTCTCGGCTTCTTCCAATGGCAGAGAATAGAACCATTCTAGTGCAACACCGTCTAATGATCGGCGGAACAAGTACGCCATAAGGCGATCATCATATTGGAATTGGGCCGATTCATATAAGAAATCCCTTACGTGAATAAAGGGATTGCCGTTCCCGTCATATTTACGATAATTGGGGAGCTCGGATTGCGGATGGAACCGGATGTTCTGAAAGCTAGGAACCGGAACATCTGCCAAGGATTGTGGGCCAACCCGCTTCTGGAGGAAATCGAGTTGCTGTTGCATGGTGGCCCATTTATCAAGTAGTTCCTGCTCTCTGGATGGAGCAGGGGTAGTGAGAGGTGATGATTGAAGTTGAGGAGCGGAAGGGTGGATTGTGGCAGAAGGTGGGATCCCATAAGAAGGAGCAGAAGGATAAAAGGCCGAAGTAGGGGGCCCATAAGAAGGATATTGGGCCTGAACTTGACCCAGATTGGAGTGGGCTTGGACAACCCCTGGCTGAGGGCGCAAGAAATCTGAAGGGCCCATAAGGACTTGCGGAACCGTCGGGCTAGGCATATGATGATCCACCTGAACGAAAGAAGGGATAGGAGACTTCCCCTTGTCAAAAGATTGCTGGGCCGAAGTAGAAGATTGGCCCGTCTCCATGCCAGTGAATGTGATGGTCCGGGGTTGGATCGGAGTAAGATTAATTGGAGTGAGCTGGATGGAAGGATTGGATTGACCCTGCATAATCGTGGGAGGGGGGATATTGGATCCTTGCATGGCCTGATAGACAGTTTGGAGTTGGGCCGGATCCAATTGGGCCATCATCTGGAGAATGGAGCCCGCAGAAGGAGTAGTGAAAGAAGGGGTAGCTTGACCACCTTCCATGGAGGTAGAGGACGGAAGAGGGGCTGTCCCCTCTCCAGAAGAGAATGAGGTAACCCTAGCAGGGTTTTCAAGAAGCCCTTGAGGAAGGGAATCCTCTTGGGAACGGGGAGGATTGAAAGAAGCCATGGTGGGTTCGAAAAGCGGATTTGAGTAGAACCTGGAGAAGGAATTGACCCTAGAAGGTGCTTCTAACTGACGAAAACAACTCCACATGCAACGAACAACCTTAACAAGATGCAAACAACACAACACAAACACATAATGAGCAACCAAACTTGGACGATTTATAACAAAGATGTAAGTAACAAGAGATGAAGACACTCAGAGTCAAGCAAGTTGTTTAAGATGATGCTTCAAGATTCTTATGATTTCTCCTTTGGAACTTTGGTGGATTGATTGATGTGAGCTCTCAACAATAGGTTCCTGATAGGAGAGGGTGTAAAGCTTGGTTTGACTCTAAGTGTGATCACTCCTTCACTTATGCAATCCTAGACACGGGGTGGGAAAGGTACAACCGGCCCGGCGTCCGTGTGGGAATCCACGGCTCGTGGGGACTTATGGAGGTCCCTGGTGTGATTTCCTAGTCGGCCCCAAGGAATATGGAGACGAGAGGTCCGCACACCAAGGTAAGAAAATGCAATCTAATGTATGAAAGTATGAATGAACCTATGTGCACCGGAGTGCATGCAAATTCTAACCTAGAATCTAGCAAACAATCATGCACACAACGATGTAAGTATGTAAACCAACCAAGGAGGAAGTCAGATAACACCCAAGCAAAGTATCACAGCAAAAACTGTGGAAATAGAATGCACCTCGGGATGCGTACCTGTTTGGAGTGTAACGGTCAAGAAGACCCGTGTCAGAAATAAATAACGGTCAGAGGCCAGACCGCCAGAAGAAATATAACGCAGGGACCCAGGACCGTCGTATGAGCCAGAGAGCCCAAAACAACCAGAAAATAGAAGGGAAATCCGTGAAAAGCCCAAACAGCAGGATGAGGAGTGTAACGGTCTAAAGCCCCTGCGTCAAAGTGGAGTGACGTAGGGACAGAGGGCCGTCAGACTACCCAGAGAACCATAAACAAGAGGAAGTAAGAAGGAAATCCGAGGAAACTAAACAGGGAAATGATGGCAGGTTTAAACAGAGATCAAGACACGATTGGCACAAGTTGTCCCACCGTGATCGCCAAAAAATTATCTGTTGATTTGTTTTGCTTCTCTTCTTCTTTTTGTTTTGATGTGTAATAAAGATGATAAGCAAAAATCAAAGATCTCAATCAACCCAAGGACATGTGAACCATGAACCTAGGCAACCAGAACAAGCTCTAGCATGGGCATGCTATCTCAATCATCAAGCTAAACTAAGGGAATAAAGAAAAACACACGCCGGGGCGTGGAGCAAGAGCAAATAAAAACACACCGCAAGGGTGGAGCAAATAAAGGAAATAAGAGATATGAGATGAGAGAAAGCTAATGCCCAATACTAAGAAAGAACGTGATCGCCACCAAAGTAAACACAAGCCAGAGACTTGAAAATACCTTGGAAATAGGTGGATGAAGCACCCGCCCACGGGAGAGAGAAAACCAGTGAAATCTGCAGATCAACCGAATGTAACGGTCCAGACCCCGTGCGTCACAGAATGTGACGGTCTCCAGATGAGCCGTTATATGAACCTGACGCGCCTGCACAAGACCGTCAGAAACCCTGCAGAAATAGCTTGTGAATTCTTTGAACTCCAACTCTTCCAGCCGGCCAGAAGACTTGGGCCTCATGTAGTGAACCTGTAAACCTGCCAAAGAACGTGAAAACACAAGAAAACAAACCCAAATTAGCCCTTTAAACAAGCGTAGTATCAATTCTCAAAGAACTTAAGATCATGCAAAAGGAAAGGGAAGTACCGGGGAAGTTTTTGGTTTTTTTTAACCCCTCTGGGCGTTTTAAAAGATAGGAAGGATATTTAGATGATGAAAACCAGATGCAGAATGTGGAAACAAGGAGAGGGACAATGCCTATGATGAGAGGGAGGAGGAAGAACACAATATGCAATGATGAACTTTGAAACTCAATAGAACGAATACTCCCTTCACCGTGAAGCAGATGGACGTGAAAGACAAATCTCCTTGGTTAGATGTGGCTCCAGAATGCGGCAGCATTTCGACGCGAATTCCAAATCTTCCTCTCTCGGGCCATGAAGTTAAGTGTGCTATTTATAGGCCCTCAAAATCTCTGGTCGAGCAGAGGATAATCTAGCATGAAAATAAGATAACTCTTAGTAAATCCTCGAAGATAATATCACCAAGAGTCCATAGAAACAAACAGAAGGTTCTGAGGATCAGATTTGGAAGAGAAATCACAAATTCAAACTCTTATCTCGACCACGGAGTAGCAGAGAAAAGGCCTGAACTGCCAGGACTCTATGTTGGATGTAACGGCTACTCGACAGACCGCCGTATGAAAGTAACGCGCTAGGGGGATACCATTACAATTAACCTTATCTTAAAATAGATAAGATCAATGGGGAGAAGATCAAACAAGTTGGACTCTGCAAGATATGTAACGGCCATGAGTGGACGCGTTGGAAGAAAGTAACGGACGCACGACAAACCGTTAAAATCAATGGATAGGCCAACGGATAAGCTTTGAAACAAAGACCTCAAACTTGAGGACTCTTCAAGAAGTAACGACATAGGGCGAATGCGTTAGAAGAGTGTAATGCCCATGCAGAGGACCGTTAGAAACAATGAGGATCAAATTTGATAAGAGCTTGCTAAGCTTCATCCAATGAAAAGCCACAAGGAACCACACTCAACCAAGGAGAGAAGACCCATGAAATAAGCTTCAAACTGATAAAGGAAACTCAATGAAGAGTGAACAACTTGGAGCATCATATGGATAGAACAAAGAGATGACCCAACTTATCGGTCATAAAACGGGTGTCAACACCGATATGTGACCATTAGTTTACACTTTGCACTATAGGAACACATTCTTGACATGAGGACCTCTCTATTGGATATTCCTTCCAATAGACTAGGAAATCTTATTTCAAGGCCTCCGTAATTCTCTGCGAGCCTGGGATTCCCACTAGGATGTCGAGTTGGTTGTACCATCAAAGCCCCATTTATCTAGAAAAGCACAAATCGAAGTTTTAAGTCTTGTTCACATAACGGAACTGCACTAGCCGTCAGGCACACCTAACGGACCGGTGTTCGACCATCAGGCTCATATAACGGTCCAATATATGACCATCACATTATTTGAGACCATATCTATTTTTATTCTAGATTCAGCCCATTGTAACGGCCCAATACTAGAGCGTTATGTTCATGTAACGGCCCAGTATTAGAACGTCACAGTTCTTGAGTACATTAACCCGAGGTTTGACCAAAGGGTTGATATTCTAAAGTTCCTAGATGGATTGTTGATGGTCTAGGACTTGTCATATTATCCAAAGAAACTTAATTTAAATTATGAAAGTTAAGGAATGTACTGTTATACAGTCGAATTGTTTCCATAAGCATAACCTTGTCTTAAATCATTCTTGATCTCTTATATTCTTAATTGAAGCATTCGTTCTTTGATAATTGTTGTCATGTGCTTATTGATTAAACTTATTACATTCTTGGCCATACTTTATTGTTACACTCAAGGAAGTAGCTTTATTTATACGTGAAGATGCAGTTCGGGCACTGATTGTGTCCAAGGGCTCTATGCTAGTCCACTCGGCTGATTGCCGAAAACATACTATTATAAACCATAGGGTATGATGTTACTGGCGTCGCATTACGCTGGGAGTACTTTCTTTATAAATAAGTGAAATCCATGAGCACTCGTGGAAATCTAGTGAATTGTTACACAATTGACATTCTAGTGCGTAACCTTTATGGTTATGAAAGTGAAAAGTGAAACTGCATTCTCGTTACATTATTGTTCATGAAAGGCCATATCATGTTCTTGATATATTCTTACTAGTTCATACTTACTCTCATTCTATCTTAACGATCATCTTTGTTACTTTGATTATTCGCATGATTGATCACATTCGCATGATTTTGCCTAAATTCTTTAGAGCTAAAATGCTAATTACTTAAACGTTGCTAATCATGTTGATGCAAAGATATCTTCTGGGCAAGTGTGCTCATTATCTATTTCTAATCTTTTTCAGGAGATGGAAGTGATACGAATTCGGATTCGGGTTATACAAGTAGCGGGTCCGAGACCGAATGAAAGTCATATCAAATTGAGAGTGAAGACTTAGGAAGTCTACAATGTTTAGATCGAGTCTTTGTAATTTCTTATTTCTTGAGTCTAGTGGAATGGAAAAAGTATGAAAAGGTTATTGTACTTGCATACTCGATTATTAATGAAATAAAATTGGAGTTTGATTAATTATTATGCAATTGCATTATGCGTGATTGTCTTGCGCTCTGATCGTTCTTGCTTGCAAGAGGCTTACCATGCCGATTGTTCACGTTCCCCGAGCGAGTCTTCCGCTGTAATAAAGTGCTCGGGACGTGACGGTTAAGTTGGTACCAGAGCCTAAGTCTCAGGACTTGGGGAGAAGAATCATGTCATAGGATAAGTCCAAGGTTTAAGGACCCCTACCTATTAACTAAGGAAGAAATTTTCACACCCATGTGAGGATTGGGTAGAGCCCGGGATGAGATAGTTATATAGAAATTATCTTAGGATAAATCTTCCCGACTCTAAATAACTAAAATGTCCATGTTCTCAGGTACCTTGATTCTCAATGGCTCATCGTGTGAACTGGGACGAGATGCAGCAAACTGTTGCAGGACTTACCCTAGCCCTATAGACAGTGGCCCAACCTGGTGGAAGGGCTGGCGCGGGTAACTTGCACGGTAATTTCTGAAGTTTAAATCCCCCATGATTCTCTAGATCTTCTAACCTAGATGAAGCGAAAAATTGGATCGACGAGATGAATCGAATATTCGATGTCATGCAATGCACCGACCAAGAGAAAGTTCGACTTGCCACGTTCCAACTCAACAAGGATGCTCATACATGGTGAAAATCCATTCTGACGCCACCTACAGATGCACCTCATACATGGGAGGGTTTTCTTACACTTTTTCGAGCCAAGTACTTCTTCGAGCATGTAAAGGAGAGGAAGGCTATGGAATTTACCTCCTTAAAATAGAGCACGATGTCCGTGGCAGAGTATGAATTATAATTATCTCGACTAGCACTGTATGCTCCTCACTTGATAAGCACAGATTTATTGAAAGCCAACCGACTTATGGATGATTTAAGATCCAGATTTATCCAACAACTTGGAACGTAGAATATCCGCACCTTTACCGAGATGGTTCAAAGAGCGCACCTATGTGAAAGAACCATGGAGAAGGTGGAAAGGCTCCGAGGAGAAAGGTCAAGCCGAAAATATGATAGGCAAAAAGAGAAAGAAGTGGATGAGGAAGAAAACCATCACGTTAAGAGATCCCGTAATGGGAACGGTAACGGAAAAAGAAACAGAAATGGAAATGGAAACGGAAAGAATAAAGATAAAGAAGAAGAAAGAATGCAAGTCTCCACGGCTTGCTCATTTTGTGAAAAATTTGGGCACTCGGCAGAAGAATGTGGGTAGTGTCTCGGCGCTTGCCTCAAGTGTGGAAGCCGGGAACATCGCTTGCCCATGTGTCCTCTCAAAATGAACGATCTTCGAGGGATAACAACGGATGCGGGAAGCGAGGTCGATTAAATGCCATCCTAGACAAGGAAGGTGAAATGATAAAAGGTACCCTCTTAACCCATCCGCCTTACGTTAATTTTTAATACATTAAAGTATGTACACTCTCCGTAAAAACTCATATTATAAATTTAGGGACCAAAATTTCTTAAGTGGGGGAGGGTGTAGTGCCCCAGATTTTTTATAAAATATTTTTGATATAATTAAGAATTTTATGGATTTATTAAGGGTCTAAATGAATTAATTAATGAATATTGGGTTAAATAAATCATTATTAAGGCCCAAATATGGTAAACAAATAATCCAGCCTTAATAAATAAAGCCCAATAGGTTCAAGGACCCAGCCCATTAAATTTGACCCATATTCTAGAAGAATAATTAGCTTATTCATGAATTTTAAGGGTAAATACCATTTTATTAGTGGATAATTAACCAAAGAGTTTGAATTAAGATGGATGTCCACGTCCAGTTGATGTAACGGTCTATCGAGCGACTGTTACAGCCATGTAACGGACCAGACCTAGTCCGTTACACTCAGCTGATTCCCTGAGAGGAAGAACTTGTAAAAAGATTGGAACTTTGGGATTCTCTTGGCTAGAAACCTACTTGGGAGAACTTGTAACATTCCTAGGGACTCTTAGGGCACAGGTTTTGGCCAACTAAGGACTCTAAAATCGATCTAATCCTCAAACCCTAGCCAAATCTCTATAAATAGAACCCAGTTCTGAACCGAGCGACCCTTACTTTTGGCTCGCGTAAAATCAAGGTAAGGAGATAGAATCTCGGGTAAGTTCTTTAGAATATTTTGTTCCCAATACTTTAGACTAACTACCCTCAAAATTTCATATTAGGAGGTCGAGTATCCAAGGAGTTAGGATCTTCTAAAGTTGCTAGTTTCATCACGCCAACCCAAGAAATTATGCAACGGGTGCTGAAAACCAGGACATTAGAGAAGCTAAAAGAGGTAATTAGAGTTAGATGCTTTAGAACTTTTTGTTCCCAATAGTTTCATCTTCCTAAATTCCAAATTTCACATCCTTAGGTCAAGAGGTTGAGGAGTTAGAGCGACGTGTAGTTGCTAAAAAATCACAGGAAGAGAGAACTAGGATGATCCTTGAAGACTCAAATTAGAAGTTTAAAGTCCAGTTAAGAGATAGGTCATCTCATGAACGGTAAAAATAACATGTTAGGGATAAAAGCCCTCTGATTTTGCTTGATTATTTTCATTATAGATCATGAATTTCATGCTTAAGTAGGGACATGCATATCTTTAGCCTTAATAGAAAATAAAAAAGGTACTATCTTGTTATTTCATTACTGCCTATGCATCTAAATAGCCGTTTTCATCATTTTGACATGATTAGAGTAGTTAGTATGTCATGATTTAATCATAGATTTCTATAGTTTCTATTTTCTGTCAGCAGAGGACCTAACGGTATATCGTAAGACCGCCAGGGACGTGTAACGGACCTACCTTGATCCGTCACACTCTCTGTAAACGACTGAAGGGTTCTGGGAAACCTGACGGACCTAATCTAGCCTGTTACCTTCATGTGACGTGCCCAGACTAGTCCGTTACACAACACTGCGTTCTGTCAACCTAGGACAGAATGAAGATCGGTCTAATTGGTATATATATGTATGACTAGTTATCTAAGTTTTGACCTTATTTCATGACTTTGAGTTTTTTGAATGATTTATGATAGGAAATTGCATGTTTTGAGTATTTGGAGTTATTTTCCAATATATGTTAATTTCATGCCAAAGCACTCTAGTTTGTATTAACTCCATGATTTCAAATGATGTATTGATAAAGTTTTATCATGATTTCACACCGTTACACATTCTCTCTCCATCTATAGAGTCAATTCTTTAAGTACATGGCATATATCCCGGTATGTGACCATTAGTTTACACTTTGCACTATAGGAACACATTCTTGAACATGAGGACCTCTCTATTGGATATTCCTTCCAATATACTAGGAAATCTTATTTCAAGGCCTCTGTAATTCTCTGCGAGCCTGGGATTCCCACTAGGACGCCGAGTTGGTTGTACCTTCAAAGCCCCATTTATCTAGAAAAGCACAAATCGAAGTTTTAAGTCTTGTTCACATAACAGACCTGCACTAGCCGTCAGGCACACCTAACGGACCGATGTTCGACCGTCAGGCTCATATAACGGTCCAATATATGACCGCCACATTGTTTCAGCCCATATCTATTTTTATTCTGGATTCAGCCCTTTGTAACGCCCCAATACTTGAGCGTTATGTTCATGTAACGGCCCAGTATTAGACCGTCACAATTCTTGAGTACATTAACCCGAGGTTTGACGAAAGGGTTGATATTCTAAAGTTCCTACATGGATTGTTGATGGTCTAGGACTTGTCATATTGTCCAAAGAAACTTAATTTAAATTATGAAAGTTAAGGAATGTACTGTTATGCTGTCGAATTGTTTCCATAAGCATAATCTTGTCTTAAATCATTCTTGATCTCACATATACTTAATTGAAGCATTCATTCTTTGATAATTGTTTTCATGAGCTTATTGATTGAACTTATTACATTCTTGGCCATACTTTATTGTTACACTCATGGAAGTAGCTTTATTTATACGTGAAGATGTAGTTCGGGCGCTGATTGTGTCCAAGGGCTCTATGCTAGTCCCCTCGGCTAATTGCCGGAAACATACTATTATAAACCATGAGGTATGATGCTACTGGCATCACATTGCGATGAGAGTACTTTCTTTATAAATAAGTGAAATCCATGAGCACTCGTGAAAATCTAGTGAATTGTTACATGATTGACGTTCTAGTGCGTAACCTTTATGGTTATGAAAGTGAAAAGTGAAAGTGCATTCTCGTTACATTCTTGTTCATGAAAGACCATATTATGTTCTTGATACATTCTTGCTAGTTCATACTTGCTCTCATTCTATCTTAACGATCATCTTTGTTACTTTGATTATTCGCATTCACATGATTTTGCCTAAATTCTTTAGAGCTAAAATGCTAATTACTTAAATGCTGGTAATCATGTTGATGCGAAGATACCTACTGGGAAAGTGTGCTCATTACCTATTTCCAATCTTTTTCAGGAGATAGAAGTGATACGAATTCAGATTCGGGTTATACAAGTAGCGGGTCGAGACCGAATGAAAGTCATATCAAATTGAGAGTGAAGACTTAGGAAGTCTACAATGTTTCGATCAAGTCTTTGTAATTTCTTATTTCTTGAGTCTAGTGGAATGGAAAAAGTATGAAAAGGTTATTGTACTTGCATACTCGATTATTAATGAAATAAAATTAGAGTTTGATTAATTATTATGCAGTTGCATTATGTGTGATTGTCTTGCGCCCTGATCGTTCTTGCTTGCAAGAGGCTTACCATGTCAGTTGTTCACGTTCCTCGAGCGAGTCTTTTGCTGTAATAAAGGGCTCGGGACGTGACATACTTAAAATAACTCAAACCGCTTTAGACATGCATAAATCAATTTATAAACTCAAAGTTCCAGAAGATAGGTCAAAACTTAGATAACTAGGCTTATTTATAAGCTACTTTGACTGTTCTTAATTCTGTCCCGAATAGACAGAACTCAGCACTCTGGCGGTCTAAGATAGGCACGTCATATCGCTGTAACGGTTTATTGTGGAGCCGTCAGAGTGTTGTAACGCTCCGATCCTGGTCCATCAGAGATTACAGAGAAATTTAAGTATAACAGTGAAGTCCTGTGGTCAATGACACCCAATCGGGGGGGTGAATTGGGTATTTTCAATATTTAAAGAAACTTTTGGCTTTTTACAAAATATGTGATAAACACTCTAACCAGGAGGTTGAAATCTTTTCAACTACACATTCGAATACAACATACACTAACCCTTACACTAGTCGGCAAGACAAATGCTGCGAAGTGGAATTAACACCTTTAAACAAGATTGAGAGAATTAACTAAGCAAGGAAGTAGATTCTCTCAAACTCTCCGTTCCCACATGATCATATAAAAGTTATAACAATCAAGCCACACAAATGCTCAAACCAAACCACAATGCACAACAGTTTTAAGGTGGTTCGGATGCAACGATGACAATCCTACATCCACCCCTCACCAAACCCAGTAAGACTTCACTTGGGGATGAATCCCCAAACGTAGACGACGCTCCAAGTACACACGCAGAACAATGCCTGCCTACACACACGGGGTCGCGCCCCTATACACATACACACACACGGAGACGAGGTCTCCAACACGATCCGATAACCGATCAACAAGACACGCACACGTTGCGACAAATGCAGCAATCCACACACTGAACCGACCGGACAGACAAACACACACGTAGATCTTAGAAGACCCATGCGTACACACTAATGAGACAAAAAACACACACACGACCACGGATCCAACAATGATCCACACACACACAAGTTCTAACAGTTTATGACGAACACAAATGCAACACCCAAAAACATTAAAACAATGAGACTCAGTTTAGAAAACTCCTTATTAAGACTCCCCCTGAGTGTATGATGTAGATCTTGCGTTAATTCCTTCTTTACTCGAATGGCTTGAGAGTTGGATGAAGATGTTGATGCACGAGGTACTGTTCACAGCTACAGTACTCTTCCTTCTTCCTTGGACAAATCCTTGTATCTCCTTGATGCTTGTGAGCTTGTTCTCTTCCTTTGAGATTGATGGCTTCAAACGGAGCTAGAGTACTTTCAGATGATGCTTGAATGGCTCCTTCTTCCTGATAGGCTCTTCTCCGGTTTCTCTTGGTTGATAGGCACACCTTGATCTCTTCTGGTTGAATGCTTGTTTCTTCAATTCATGGGAGAATGAAGGCTTCAAATGGACCTTGGATCTTCAGCTGCTTTGTATTTTTCAGACTAGCTTGATTTCTATATGCTCTCAAGTCATCATTTTTCAGAATGAAACAATCATGCATCATGTGTCCATGTTTTTCACAATAGAGATAAGAAGTATTTCTTTTCATGGATGCATTGGGTTTCACATGAATAACTTTAGCATGCACATTTTGGACATCCACACTCTTTTTCAGATTTGGTTGAGTTCTTGACATAGTGGATTGCTGGGAATGAGATTTGGAGGTGCTGGGTGCAGATGTGTTGTGGACAAGTGAGGTTTGTGTCGTGCTCTCAAATTTCTTTTTGTTCACAGGATTGAACCTCAACCCTTCTCTTTGAAGGTTGACTTTCATACCCAACAGTTTGTCTAGGTTGTTTTGACCATTCATAAATCTAGACAATGAAGCATTCAAGTCAGAGATTTCTTTTTCAAGTGAAGAAATGTGCAATTCATAGAAAGCCATCTTATTTTCACAAGAGTTAATTTGATCGTGTAAAGTAGCATTGATGGTTTTATGACTTTGAATTTCTTGCAACAATTCATCCACTCTTTCGATTTCATGAATATTCACATATTCTCCTTTTTCAAAAGAAAGCAATTTTTCAGAAATGGCCGTGTTCAATTCCTTCAGTTTCTCATTTTCTTCTTTCATAGATGCAATGATTTTTCATGTCTTTGAATATTAATCAAGAAGAATTCATTTTCAGATTTGAGTTGAAGGCATTTATCACATGAAGAAGTTTCATGAATGGATTTTTCAAGATGTTTTAAACTACCTTCAAGCAAGGAATTTTGAATCAATAGAGAACTGTTTTCCTTTTTAAGTTCTTCTAATTCAAAACACTTATCACAGGGAGCATTCTCAATGGAGATATTTTCAGACTTCTTTTTCAATTTTCTATTTTTAGATTTCACATTCTTATACTTATCAAGCAACTCTTCATAAGCATTCATCATCTCTTCATAAGTGAATTCATCTTCATTATCAGATTCAGAATTTACCTTCGAGGATGATCCACTTGGTGAGCTTGATCCACTTGGCTGATCACTCCTTTGTTCACTCGTGCCTGCCACAAGACAACTATCTTCATGCTCTTCCTTAAAGCTGGCTAAACCATCCAATATTTCCTTTGCAGAGCTGCAACAATAAACAAAAGGGAATGATTAGAATTGACTACAGCTGAGAATAACTTTAAGACTAAACAATTTTGATCATGTTCAAGCTTTTGATTTTCAGACCAGATATTTTTGTCCTTAGGCAACTCATAGGGACCATGTGAGATAAGCTTCCATAACTTAGGGTCGTATGAATTGACTAGACTACACATCCTTCCTAACCACAAATCCAAATTACAGCCATCAAACACGGGTGGAGAGTTCAAGGTGTACATCATGGTAGTCATTGATCCGGATCACTCTAGATCGTTAGATCTATAAAATTAGAGCCTTAGCCCTGATACCAATTGAAGTCCTGTGATCAATGACACCCAAGAGGGGGGTTAATTGGGTGTTTTCAATTTTTAAAGAAAATTTTGGCTTTTTACAAAATATGTGATAAACACTCTAACCAGGAGGTTAAAATATGTTCAACTACACATTCGAATACAACATACACTAACCCTTACACTAGTCAGCAAGACAAAAGCTGTGAAGTGGAATTAACACCTTTAAACAAGATTGAGAGAATTAACTAAGCAAGGAAGTAGATTCTCTCAAACTCTCTGTTCCCACATGATCATATAAAAGTTATAACAATCAAGCCACACAAATGCTCAAACCAAATCACAATGCACAGCAGTTTTAATGTGGTTCGGATGCAACGACGGTAATCCTACATCCACCCCTCACCAAACTCGGTGAGACTTCACTTGGGGATGAATCCCCAAACGGAGACAACGCTCCAAGTACACACGCAGAACAATGCCTGCCTACACACACGGGGTCGCGCCCCTATACACACACACACACACACACACACACACACACACACACGGAGACTAGGTCTCCAACACAATCTGATAACAGGATCAACAAGACACGCACACGCTGCGACAAATGCAGCAATCCACACACTGAACCGACCGGACACACAAACACACACGTAGATCTTAGAAGACCCACGCATACACACTAATGAGACACAACACACACACATGACCACGGATCCAACAATGATCCACACACACACAAGTTCTAACAGTTTATGACGAACACAAATGCAACACCCAAAAACATTAAAACAATAAGGCTCAATTTAGAAAAGTCTTGATTAAGACTCCCCCTGAGTGTATGCTGTAGATCTTGCGTTGATTCCTTCTTTACTCGAATGGCTTGAGAGTTGGATGAAGATGTTGATGCACGAGGTACTGTTCACGGCTACAATACTCTTCCTTCTTCCTTGGACAAATCCTTGTATCTCCTTGATGCTTGTGAGCTTGTTCTCTTCCTTTGAGATTGATGGCTTCAAACGGAGCTAGAGTACCTTCAGATGATGCTTGAATGGCTCCTTCTTCCTGATAGGCTCTTCTCCGGTTTCTCTTGGTTGATAGGCACACCTTGATCTCTTCTGTTGAATGCTTGTTTCTTCAATTCATGGGAGAATGAAGGCTTCAAATGGACCTTGGATCTTTAGCTGCTTGGTGGAGCTTTGATTCACGGACTACTGTTCATGCTACAGTAGCATTCCTTCTTAGAACATCACCCTCTTGATCTCCCTTGGATCTCTCTTCAATCCCCTTGGTTTCATTAGGGTTTATGACCTCCAAAGAGAGGTTTTATAGCCCTTGAGTGGTCTTGGACAAGCCCCAGACCAGATCCCTAAAATCCTCCTTGATTGGGGGCATGAAATGGGTGAAGAGATCCGTCCACGGATTGGAATTTGAAAGTCAACTTTGGAGGCTTCGGGGCTAGCGGTCGACCGGAACTTGTTGGCGGTCGACCGAAAATCTGTAGGAAACAGAACCGTTGCATTCTGTTATTTTCGGTCGACCGGGATCGGCCTGGCGGTCGACCGCGCTACAGTGTCGACCTAGCTACAGTGTCGACCAATAGCTGAGATAAATTCCTGACTTTAAGATTTCACCCCCAAACTCCATTGCAACCCTTCCAAACTCTGTGGCATCATACTCCTTTGATCTTGAGGGATTATACAAAGCATTTAACCTACAAAACCATGATAAAAATGATTAGAACTTTAGCTTAATAATCAACATGATAAATGTATGAAATGCATACATGAAAGCCCATGTTCAAGGTGCATACAAACACTTGAACCAAAAAAGCTTTAAGCTAAAGGTCAAGAATTATTTCTATGCAAGTGAGCAAAGTATGAGAGCAATTTAGCCATGCACATATACAAGTGAACACTTTGAAAACATGATTGACTAAAGATCAAGATCAATAGATATGCATTTGTCTAATATGAATGCATCATGTAGCCAAGCTCCATGAAAAGTATGCATAGGAAGCATTCAATACACAGGTTCAACTCAATCATATTCAACCAATCGATATGAACAATCAACCATTTAATTTAGTTATCATCATTCACATAATCACACATGAAGTGTAGTTAGCATCAAAACCATAGCAATACACACTAAGTTTAGTTATCATCAAAATCATAGCTCAACAAACAGGCTGTGTGACGGCTCATCGTAAGGCCGTCAGAGTCATGTGACGGTCTAATTATAATCCGTCAGAGCACTGCTGACAGTAAGTAAAAGATCTATAGTTTAAAACCTTTCATGCAAGAAGAATCAAAATAAACCACTACTCTAATCATGACAGAACAAAGAATAGGCCATCTAGATGCATAGGTCGTAGTGAATGAACAAGAGAATATCATTTATCTCTAAATTAGGCTAAGGACATGCATGTATGCATATACCTACTAAAACATGAAATTCATGATCTATAGTGCATGGAATCAAGCAAAACCAGAGGGCTTTTATCCCTAACATGATATTCTTGCCGTTCATGAGATAACCTACCTCTTTACTGGGCTTTCAACTTCTAATTTGGGACTGCAAGACACGCCCTATTTCTTCCCTTCCTGTGAGTTTTCAGCAACTTCACGTCGCTCTAACTCCTCAATCTCTTGACCTAAGGACATGAAATTTGGAGGGTAAGGAGGTGAAACTAAGGGGAACAGAAAGTTCTAAAGACACTTAGGCTACTTACCTCGATTTGGTGTTCTAATCTCCTGATCTTCAGTGGACTTTCGCTCAGATTCCTGGGTTGCTATGGTCGAACCAGCAACTTTGAAAGCTTCAAACTCCTTGTGTAGTTGATCTCCTAGCACGCAATTTTGAGAAATATTAGTGCTATGTATAAGAAACAAAAATCACTAAAGAACCTACCTAAAATAATGTTGTCTTACCTTGATTCCACGTGAGCCAATGTAAGGGTTGCGCAGGTCAAAACTAGGCTCTATTTATAGGTTCTAGCAAGGGTTTCATGGATTATATCGATTCTAGAGTCCTTGTTAAAGCTTAGATCGACTTCTGAGAGTCCTTAACACGTTTACTAGTCCTCCCATCTCGATCCCTAAGAGATAGACTAACAAAAATTTAATCTTTTTGCTCTTTCTTCACTTCACGGAACTGACAGAGCGTAACGGTCGATCCCTGGAGCGTCACATGCCTGTGGCGGTCGCACGATAGACCGCTACAGCTACTGTGTGCAGAATTCAACTTAATTCAAACTCTTTTATTTGTTTTATCCACATAATTATCTATAAAAAGATATTTATCCTTAAAATTCATGAATAGGCTAAATAACCTTCTAGAATATGGGCCAAACTTAATGGGTTTGATCCTTAAACCTTTTGGGCTTCAATTAAATAGGCTAGATTAATCGTTTACCATAATTGGGCCTTAATGAATTTCTAATAAATTCTAGAAAATCATTAAATAATTCCTGAAATAATATAAATATTCTGAGTCATTACACCATCCCGCACTTAAAAGAATTTGGTCCCCAAATTCAATACATGGATTAGATAGAGAGTGTACTTACAATTAAATAATTTCAGGAATCTTTTCCGCATGGCTTCTTCCGTTTCCCAAGTTGCTTCGGACGGCCATGATTTCTCCCATTGAATTTTAACCATAGGAATAGCTTTATTCCTTAGTTGACGCACTTCCCGTTCTAGAATCTTTATAGGTGTTTGCTCGTACGTCATATCCTTCTGAATCTCCAAATTATCGTAAGTGATAACATGGAAAGGATCAGGTACATACTTCTTGTGCATCGAGACGTGAAATATATTATGAACTTCGGATAATTGTTGAGGTAAAGTAATCTGATAAGCTACTTTACCAACTCTTTCCAGAATTTCAAAAAGACCAATAAATCTTGGAGTAAGTTTTCCGTTAATACCAAATCTTCGAATACCACGACCCAGAGAAATCTTAAGAAATACATGATCTCCTACTTGAAACTCCAAGTCGCGCCTTTGATTATCAGCATAGGATTTTTGCCTATCTTGTGCCATCTGCAATCTTTCTTGAATGAGCTTAATTTTTTATGAAGAATCCCTAATAATGTCGGGGCCTAGAAATTACCTTTCCCCTATTTCATTCCAACATATCGGTGATCTATAACTTTTTCCATATAAAGCTTCAAAACGTGCCATCTGTATGCTGGCCTGATAACTGTTGTTATATGTAAATTCTACCAGAGGCCAGCGATCATGCCAACTTCCTCCAAAATCAATAGCACAAGCCCTGAGTATATCGTCTACTACCTGATTTGTTCTTTCAGTCTGACCATCTGTTTGTGGATGAAATACTGTGCTAAAATTTAATCTAGTCCCTCGTGAGTGTTGTAGACCCTTCCAAAAATGTCATGTGAATCGAGGATCTCTATCAGATATAATAGTGACAGGGACACCATGTAATTTGACAATTTCTTTTATGTATAATGCTGCTAGAATATCCGCAGACCATCGACTTTTGATTGGTATGAAATGTGCAGATTTAGTCAATCGGTCTATGATTACCCGGATACCATCGTATCCTCCTCTGGTCTTAGGTAATCCCTTGATGAAATTCATTCCTATACTTTCCCATTTCCATGCTGGAATATCTAAGGGATGTAATTTACTTGCGGGTCTAAAATGCTCTGCCTTTACTTGTTGACAAGTGAGGCAGCGGGACACGAAATCAGCTATTTCCTTCTTCATATTGGGCCACCAGAAACTTCTTTTGAGATCTTGGTACATTTTGATACTACCAGGGTGAATGATGTACTTGGACTTATGTGCTTCTTCTAGGATCAATTTCTTCGTATCATCATGATCTGGTACACACACACGGCCCTTAAATAGCAATCTTCCGTCATTTGAAACAAAAAAATCCGGCCTCTGTTCTATGTTGGCTTTGATTTCCAGTAATACGGGATCATTGTCTTGTAGCCTGACTAGATCTTCCATTAATATATGTTGAGCTCGGATATTGGCTATAAAATAATCTTCTTCTTCCTTCATGTCAATATCTAAGTTCAATTGAGCAAATTGAGGAATAAGATTAGTCATACTAATCATAAGACTTGATAGCTTTCCCATTAGTTTTCTGCTGAGTGCATCGGCTACAGCATTAGCCTTGCCAAGATGATATTGAATAGCAAAATCAAAGGCCTTGAGATATTCTAACCATCTCCTCTGCCTCATATTTAGCTCCCTTTGAGAGAATAAGTAGTTCAAACTTTTGTGGTCCGAGTAGACCGTGAACTTCTCTCCATAGAGATAATGATGCCAAATTTTTAAGGTGAAAATAACAGCATCCAATTCCAAATCATGCATAGGGTAATTCTCTTCGTGTCGTTTCAATTATCTTGACAAATAACAGATTACCTTTCCATTTTGCATGAGGACGCACCTAAGCCAATGCCAGACGCATCCGTATATAATTCAAATCCACCACCCTCCACCGGTAGTGATAGAATAGGAGCTGTAGTAAGATGGTTCTTAAGAGTTTGAAAACTCTTCTCACATTCCTCTTACGAGACAAAAGAATTTTCTTTTCTTGTGAGTCTAGTTAAAGGAACAGTAATTTTTGAGAAGTCCTTAATGAACCTCCTATAATAACCAGCTAGACCCAGAAAGCTCCTTACTTCTGATACAGTTGTTGGCCGGCTCCAGTTTCTGACAGCTTCTACTTTAGAAGGATCCACAACGATACCTTCTTTTGAAATAATGTGGCCGAGGAATGAAACTTCCTTGAGCCAGAACTCACACTTGTTAAGCTTGGCATAAAGTTTATGTTCTCTAAGTGTTTGCAAAGCTATTCTCAGATGCTCTTCATGTTCCTCTTTTGTCTTGGAATATACCAGGATGTCATCGATGAAGACGACGATGAACTGGTCCAGATATGGCTGGAAAATATTATTCATAAGTTACATAAATGCTGTTGGGGCATTTGTTAACCCGAACGGCATTACCACGAATTCTTTGTGGCCATAACGACTTTGAAAAGCTGATTTATAAATATCTTCTTCTTTAATTCTAAGCTGATGATAACATGATCTGAGGTCAATCCTGGAGAAATACTCTGCTCTTGAAAGCTGATCGAAGAGCTTATCAATACGCGGCAACGGATACTTATTTTTTATTGTAAGTTGATTCAGTCACCGGTAGTCTATGCATAACTTGAGAGAACCATCCTTCTTCTTGACAAATAGAACCGGCACACCCCAGGGGGATGTGCTAGGTCTGATGAAACCCTTATCTAATAGTTCCTGCAACTGCCTCATCTGGATTAGAAGAACCGTAGAAATGCGGAGGGTTTAAGCTCTGAAAATTATGGTGCAAGTCACCAGCCCTCGCCCCTGCACCTGCCTGGGCAATAGTTTGTAATGCCTAAGTAAAGTCGGCAACCGTTTGTTGCATGCCACCCCAATCTACGCGATGAGCCATTGTAATAATGAGGTACCTGAAAGAAATAACAATTTGTTAATTCTCATGGAATTAGAAGGAGATAAATCTTAAAACTAATTAACTATCTTATCGCGGGCTCTACCCAATTCTCGCATGGGTGAGGAAATTTCTTCCTTAGTTCATATGTATGGGTCCTTAAGCCTTGGACTTATCCTATGACGTGACTCTTTTCCCTAAGTCCTGAGACTTAGGCTCTGATACCAACTTAACTATCATGCCCCGAGCCTTTATTACAGCGGAAGACTAGCTCACGGAACGTGAACAGCCGGCATGGTAAGTCTCTTGCAAGTAAGAATGATCAGAGCGTAAGACAACCACACATAACAAAATATAATTCCACAATAATTTACTCAAACTCCAACTTTATTTCATTAGAAATCAAAATATTTCAATACAATAACTTTTCAACCTTCTTCAATCCATCAGACTCAAGAAAAAGAAAAATTACAAAGACTCGATCTAAACAAGATTGACTTCCTAAGTCTTCACTCTCATTTTGATACGACTTTCATTCGCTCTCGGACCTGCTACTTGTATAACTCGAATCCGAATTTGAATCACTTCCATCTCCTGAAAAGATTGGAAATAGGTAATAAGCACACTTGCCCAGCAGGTATCTTCGCATCAACATGAAGGCACTATTAAAGTGATTAACAATTTAGCTCTAAAGAATAAGGTAAAATCATGCAAATGTGATAAATCATATGTAAATAACCAAGGTAACAAGACAATCGTATAAGATAGAATGAACAAGTATGAATTAGCAAGAATGTATCAAGAACATGATATGGCCTTTCATGAATAAGAATGTATCGAGAATGTACTAGCAAACCACGTAATCATCACACAAACATCTTTTGCTTAAGAGCAAGTATTTGGTGAATTTCTGTGGAATATCATGTAACAAGCAAGAAAGTCAAGTACGTATATATGTCGTGTCTTGTGGATTTTCACTTCACAAGCCGTGGATTTTTACTTATTTATAAAGAAAGTACTCTTAGCGCAATGCGACGCCAGTAACATCATACCCCATGGTTTACAGTATGTTTCCGACAATCAACCGAGGGGACTAGCATAGAGCCCTTGAACACAATCAAGTGCTCGATCGCATCTTCAAGTATAAATCAAGCTACTTCCATGTTTCAAGCAATAAAATATGGCCAGCAATATAACAAGTTCAATAAGTTCCTGCTAACAATAAATCCATGAATGAATGCTTCAATTAAGAATGCGAGGGATCAAGAATGACTTAAAACGAGGTTATGCTCATAGAAACAATTTGACAGCATAACAATACATTCCTTATCTTCCATAGTTTAAAATTAGGTATCTTGAACAATATGACAAGTCCTAGACCATCAATAATCCATCTAGGAACTTTGAAATATCAACCCTTAGGTCAAACCTCGGGTTAAAGTACTCAGGAATTGTGACGGTCAATTAATGGGCCGTTAGATCGGGCTGAATCCAGAAAGAATAAATTGGATTCAGTATATGTGACGGTTATATACTGGACCGTTAGATGGGCCTGACGGTCGAGTAATAGGCCGTTACATAGTCAAAACTAGAAAACAACAATATTACTTTCTAAACAATTGGGCTTTAATGGTACAACCAACTCGGCGTCCTAGTGGGAATCCCAGGCTCGCGGAGAATTACGGAGCCCTTGAAACAAGATTTTCTAGTCCATTGGAAGGAATATCCAATAGAGAGGTCCTCAAGTCCAAGAATATGTTCCTATGTGCAAAGTGTGAACTAATGGTCATATACCGGAATATATGCCATGCACTTAGAGAAATTGAGTCTATAAACAGAAAAAAATGTGTAACGATGTGAAACCATGATAAAACTCCATCAATATATCAGTTAAAATCATGTTTTTTTAAAGCAAAACTATAGAGTTTTAGCAAATGAAATTAACATGTACTTAAAATAACTCAAAGTGCTTTAGACATGCATGAATCAATTTATAAACTCAAAGTTCATGAAGATAGGTCAAAACTTAGATAACTAGGCTTATTTATAAGTTACTTTGACTGTTCTCAATTCTGTCCCAAATAGATAGAACTCAGTACTCTGGCAGTCTAAGACAGGCGCGTCATATGGCTGTGACGGTTTATCGTGGAGCCGTCAGAGTGTTGTAACGCTCCGATCCTGGTCTGTCAGAGATTACAGAGAAATTTAAGTACAACAGGCGGTGTGACGGCTTATCGTAAGGCCGTTAGAGTCATGTGACGGTCTAAGTATAATCCGTCAGAGCACTGCTGACAGTAAGTAAAAAATCTATGGTTTAAAACCTTTCATGCAAGAAGAATCAAAATAAACAACTACTCTAGTCATGACAGAACGAAGAATAGGCCATCTAGATGCATAGGTCGTAGTGAATGAACAAGAGAATATCTTTTATCTTTAAGTTAGGCTAAGGACATGCATGTACACATAGACCTACTAAAACATGAAATTCATGATCTATAGTGCATGGAATCAAGGAAAACCAGAGGGCTTTTATCCCTAACATGATATTCTTGCCGTTCATGAGATAACCTACCTCTTTACTGGGCTTTCAACTTCCAATTTGGGATTGCAAGACACGCCCTAGTTCTTCCCTTCCTGTGAGTTTTCAGCAACTTCACGTCGCTCTAACTCCTCAATCTCTTAACCTAAGGACGTAAAATTTTGAGGGTAAGGAGGTGAAACTAAGGGGAACAGAAAGTTCTAAAGACACTTAGACTACATATCTCGATTTGGTGTTCTAATCTCCTGATCTTCAGTGGACTTTCGCTCAGATTCCTGGGTTGCTATGGTCGAACCAGAAACTTTGAAAGCTGGAAACTCCTTGTGTAGTTGATCTCCTAGCACGGAATTTTGAGAAAGATTAGTCCTATGTATAAGGAATAAAAACCTCTAAAGAACCTACCTGAAATAATATCGTCTTACCTTGATTCCACGCGAGCCAATGTAAGGGTCGCGCAGGTCAAAACTAGGCTCTATTTATAGGTTCTAGCTAGGGTTTCGTAGATTAGATCGATTCTAGAGTCCTTGTTAAAGCTGAGATCAACTTCTGAGAGTCCTTAACACGTTTACTAGTCCTCCCATCTCGATCCCTAAGAGATAGACTAGCAAAAATATAATCTTTTTGCTCTTTCTTCACTTCACGGAACTGACAGAGCGTAACGGTCGATCCCTAGAGCGTCACGTGCCTGTGGCGGTCGCACGATAGACCGCTACAGCTATTGTGCGCAGAATTCATCTTAATTCAAACTCTTTTATTTGTTTTATCCACATAATTACCTATAAAAAGATATTTATCCTTAAAATTCGTGAATAGGCTAAATAACCTTCGAGAATATGGGCCAAACTTAATGGGCTTGGTCCTTAAACCTTTTGGGCTTCAATTAAATAGGCTAGATTAATCGTTTACCATAATTGAGCCTTAATGAATTTTTAATAAATTTTGAAAAATCATTAAAAAATTCTTAAAATAATATAAATATTCTGGGTCATTACACCCTCCCGCACTTAAAAGAATTTGGTCCCCAAATTCAATACATGGATTAGATGGAGAGTGTACTTACAATTGAATAATTCTGGGAATCTTTTTCGCATGGCTTCTTCCGTTTCCCAAGTTGCTTCGGACGGCCATGATTTCTCCCATTGAATTTTAACCATAGGAATAGCTTTATTCCTTAGTTGACGCACTTCCCGTTCTAGAATCTTTATTGGTGTTTGCTCGTACGTCATATCCTTCTGAATCTCCAAATTATCGTAAGTGATAACATGGAAAGGATTAGGTACATACTTCTTATGCATCGAGACGTAAAATACATTGTGAACTTTGGATAATTATGGAGGTAAAGCAATCCGATAAGCTACTTCACCAACTCTTTCCAGAATTTCAAAAGGACCAATAAATCTTGGAGTAAGTTTTCCCTTAATACCAAATCTTTGAATATCACGACCTGGAGAAATCTTAAGAAATACATGATCTCCTACTTGAAACTCCAAGTCGCGCCTTCGATTATCAGCATATGATTTTTGCCTATCTTGTGCCATATGCAATCTTTCTTGAATGAGCTTAATTTTCTCTAAAGAATCCCTAATAATGTCGGGGCCTAGAAATTACCTTTCCCCTATTTCATTCCAACATATCGGTGATCTACAGCTTTTTCCATATAAAGCTTCAAAACGTGCCATCTGTATGCTGGCCTGATAACTGTTGTTATATGCAAATTCTACCAGAGGCAAGTGATCTTGCCAACTTCCTCCTAAATCAATAGCACAAGCCCTGAGCATATCGTCTACTACCTGATTTGTTCTTTCAGTCTGACCATCCGTTTGTGGATGAAATGTTGTGCTAAAATTCAATCTAGTCCCTCGTGAGTGTTGTAGACCCTTCCAAAAATGTCATGTGAATCGAGGATCTCTATCAGATATAATAGTGACAGGGACACCATGTAATTTGACAATTTCTTTTATGTATAATGCTGCTAGAATATCCGCAGACCATCGACTTTTGATTGGTATGAAATGTGCAGATTTAGTCAATCGGTCTATGATTACCCAGATACCATCGTATCCCCCTCTAGTCTTAGGTAATCCCATGATGAAATCCATTCTTATACTTTCCCATTTCCATGCTGGAATATCTAAGGGATGTAATTTACCTGCAGGTCTAAAATGCTCTACCTTTACTTGTTGACAAGTGAGACAACGGGACACGAAATCAGCTATTTCCCTCTTCATATTGGGCCACCAGAAACTTCTTTTGAGATCTTGGTACATTTTGGTACTACCAGGGTGAATGGTGTACTTGGACTTATGTGCTTCTTCTAGGATCAATTTCTTCGTATCATCATGATCTGGTACACACACACGGCCCTTAAATAGCAATCTTCCGTCATTTGAAACAAAAAAATCCGGCCTCTGTTCTATGTTGGCTTTGATTTCCAGTAATACGGGATCATTGTCTTGTAGCTTGACTAGATCTTCCATTAATATAGGTTGAGCTCGGATATTGGCTATAAAACAATCTTCTTCTTCCTTCATGTCAATATCTAAGTTCAATTGAGCAAATTGAGGAATAAGATTAGTCATACTAATCATAAGACTTGATAGCTTTCCCATTGGTTTTCTGCTGAGTGCATCGGCTACAGCATTAGCCTTACCAAGATGATATTTAATAGCAAAATCAAAGTCCTTGAGATATTCTAACCATCTCCTCTGCCTCATATTTAGCTCCCTTTGAGAGAATAAGTAGTTCAAGCTTTTGTGGTCCGAGTAGACCGTGAACTTCTCTCCATAGAGACAATGACGCCAAATTTTTAAGGTGAAAATAATAGCAGCCAATTCCAAATCATACACTGGGTAATTCTCTTCGTGTCGTTTCAATTGTATTGAAGAATAACATATTACCTTTCCGTTTTGCATGAGGACCCACCCTAAGCCAATGCTAGACGCATCAGTATATACTTCAAATCCACCACCCTCCACCGGTAGTGATAGAATAGGAGCTGTAGTAAGATGGTTCTTCAGAGTTTGAAAACTCTTCTCACATTCCTCTTACCAGACAAAAGGATTTTCTTTTCTTGTGAGTCTAGTTAAAGGAACAGTAATTTTTGAGAAGTCCTTAATGAACCTCCTATAATAACCAGCTAGACCCAGAAAGCTCCTTACTTCTGATACAGTTGTTGGCCGGCTCCAGTTTCTGACAGCTTCTACTTTAGAAGGATCCACAACGATACCTTCTTTTGAAATAATGTGGCCTAAGAATGAAACTTCCTTGAGCCAGAACTCACACTTGTTAAGCTTGGCATAAAGTTTATGTTCTCTAAGTGTTTGCAAAGCTATTCTCAGATGCTCTTCATGTTCCCCTTTTGTCTTGGAATATACCAGGATGTCATCGATGAAGACGACGATGAACTGGTCCTGATATAGCTGGAAAATATTATTCATAAGTTGCATAAATGCTGCTGGGGCATTTGTTAACCCGAACGGCATTACGACAAATTCATAGTGGCCATAACGACTTCGAAAAGCCGATTTATAAATGTCTTCTTCTTTAATTCTAAGCTGATGATAACTTGATCTGAGGTCAATCTTGGAGAAATACTTATTTTTGATTGTAAGTTGATTTAGTCGCCGGTAGTCTATGCATAACCTGAGAGAACCATCCTTCTTCTTGACAAATAGAACCGGCGCACCCCAGGGGGATGTGCTAGATCTGATGAAACCCTTATCTAATAGTTCCTGCAACTGTCTCATCTAGATTAGAAGAACCGTAGAAACGCGGAGGGTTTAAGCTCCGAAAATTGCGATGTAAGTCACCAGCCCTCGCCCCTGCGCCTGCCTGGGCCATAGTTTGTAATGTCTGAGTAAGGCCGGCAACCGTTTGTTGCATGCCACCCCAATCTACGCGATGAGCCATTGTAATAATGAGGTACCTGAGAGAAATAACAATTTGTTAATTCTCATGGAATTAGAAAGAGATAAATCTTAAACCTAATTAACTATCTTATCCCGGGCTCTACCCAATTCTCGCAAGGGTGAGGAAATTTCTTCCTTAGTTCATATGTATGGGTCCTTAAGCCTTGGACTTATCCTACGACGTGACTCTTTTCCCTAAGTCCTGAGACTTAGGCTCTGATACCAACTTAACTGTCACGCCCCGACCCTTTATTACAGCAGAAGACTAGCTCGAGGAAGGTGAACAGCCGGCATGGTAAGCCTCTTGCAAGCAAGAATGATCAGAGTGCTAGATAACCACACATAACAAAATACAATTGCACAATAATTTACTCAAACTCCAACTTTATTTCATTAGAAATCAAAATATTTCAATACAAAACTTTTCAACCTTCTTCAATCCATCAGACTCAAGAAAAAGGAAAATTACAAAGACTCGATCTAAACAAGATTGACTTCCTAAGTCTTCACTCTCATTTTGATACGACTTTCATTCGCTCTCGGACCCGCTACTTGTATAACTCGAATCCGAATTCGAATCACTCCCATCTCCTGAAAAGATTAGAAATAGGTAATGAGCACACTTGCCCAGTAGGTAGCTTCGCATCAACATGAAGGCACTATTAAAGTGATTAGCAATTTAGCTCTAAAGAATAAGGTAAAATCATGTAAATGTGATAAATCATATGTAAATAACCAAGGTAACAAGACAATCGTATAAGATAGAATGAACAAGTATGAATTAGCAAGAATGTATCAAGAACATGATATGGCCTTTCATGAATAAGAATGTATCGAGAATGTACTAGCAAACCACGTAATCATCACACAAACATCTTTTGCTTAAGAGCAAGTATTTGGTGAATTTCTGTGGAATATCATGTAACAAGCAAGAAAGTCAAGTACGTATATATGTCGTGTCTTGTGGATTTTCACTTCACAAGCCGTGGATTTTCACTTATTTATAAGAAAGTACTCTTAGCGCAATGCGACGCCAGTAACATCATACCCCATGGTTTACAGTATGTTTCCGACAATCAACCGAGGGGACTACCATAGAGCCCTTGAATACAATCAAGTGCTCGATCGCATCTTCAAGTATAAATCAAGCTACTTCCATGTTTCAAGCAATAAAATATGGCCAGTAATATAACAAGTTCAATAAGTTCCTGCTAACAATAAATCCATGAATGAATGCTTCAATTAAGAATGCGAGGGATCAAGAATGACTTAAAACGAGGTTATGCTCATAGAAATAATTTGACAGCATAACAATACATTCCTTATCTTCCATAGTTTAAAATTAGGTATCTTGAACAATATGACAAGTCCTAGACCATCAATAATCCATCTAGGAAATTTGAAATCAACCCTTAGGTCAAACCTTGGGTTAAAGTACTCAGGAATTGTGATGGTCAATTAATGGGCCGTTAGATCGGGCTGAATCCAGAAAGAATAAATTGGACTCAGTATATGTGACGGTTGTATACTGGACCGTTAGATGGGCCTGACGGTCGAGTAATAGGCCGTTACATAGTCAAAACTAGAAAACAACAATAGTGCTTTCTAAACAATTGGGCTTTAATGGTACAACCAACTCGGTGTCCTAGTGGGAATCCCAGGCTCGCGGAGAATTACGGAGCCCTTGAAACAAGATTTCCTAGTCCATTGGAAGGAATATCCAATAGAGAGGTCCTTAAGTCCAAGAATATGTTCCTATGTGCAAAGTGTGAACTAATGGTCATATACCGGAATATATGCCATGCACTTAGAGAAATTGACACTATAGACGGAAAAGAATGTGTAACGATGTGAAACCATGATAAAACTCCGTCAATACATCTGTTAAAATCATGTTATTTAATACAAAATTATAGAGTTTTAGCAAATGAAATTAACATGTACTTAAAATAACTCAAAGTGCTTTAGACATGCATGAATCAATTTATAAACTCAAAGTTCATGAAGATAGGTCAAAACTTAGATAACTAAGCTTATTTATAAGTTACTTTGACTGTTCTCAATTCTGTCCCAAATAGACAGAACTCAGCACTCTGGCGGTCTAAGACAGGCGCGTCATATGGCTGTGACGGTTTATCATGGAGCCGTCAAAGTGTTGTAACACTCCGATCTTGGTCCGTCAGAGATTACAGAGAAATTTAAGTACAACAGGCAATGTAACGGCTCATCGTAAGGCCGTTAGAGTCATGTGACGGTCTAAGTATAATCCGTCAGAGCACTACTGACAGTAAGTAAAAGATCTATGGTTTAAAACCTTTCATGCAAGATGAATCAAAATAAACAACTACTCTAGTCATGACAGAACAAAGAATAGGCCATCTAGATGCATAGGTCGTAGTGAATGAACAAGAGAATATCTTTTATCTTTAAATTAGGCTAAGGACATTCATGTATGCATATACCTACTAAAACATGAAATTCATGATCTATAGTGCATGGAATCAAGCAAAACCAGAGGGCTTTTCTCCCGAACATGATATTCTTGCCGTTCATGAGATAACCTACCTCTTTACTGGGCTTTCAACTTCCAATTTGGGACTACAAGACACGCCCTAGTTCTTCCCGTCCTGTGAGTTTTTAGCAACTTCACGTCACTTTAACTCCTCAATCTCTTGACCTAAGGACGTGAAATTTGGAGGGTAAGGAGGTGAAACTAAGGGGAACAGAAAGTTCTAAAGACACTTAGGCTACTTACCTCGATTTGGTTTTCTAATCTCCTGATCTTCAGTGGACTTTCGCTCAGATTCCTGGGTTGCTATGGTCGAACCGGCAACTTTGGAAGCTTCAAACTCCTTATGTAGTTGATCTCCTAGCATAAAATTTGAGAAAGATTAGTCCTATGTATAAGGAACAAAAACCTCTAAAGAACCTACCTGAAATAATGTCGTCTTACCTTGATTCCACATGAGCCAATGTAAGGGTCGCGCAGGTCAAAACTAGGGTCTATTTATAGGTTCTAGGTAGGGTTTCGTGGATTAGATCGATTCTAGAGTCCTTATTAAAGCATAGATCGACTTCTGAGAGTCCTTAACACGTTTACTAGTCCTCCCATCTTGATCCCTAAGAGATAGATTAGCAAAAATCTAATCTTTTTGCTCTTTCTTCACTTCACGGAACTGACAGAGCGTAACGGTCGATCCCTGGAGCGTCACATGCCTGTGGCGGTCGCACGATAGACCGCTACAGCTACTGTGCGTAGAATTCAAGTTAATTCAAACTCTTTTATTTGTTTTATCCACATAATTAACTTTAAAAGGATATTTATCCTTAAAATTTGTGAATAGGCTAAATAACCTTCTAGAATATGGGCCAAACTTAATGGGCTTGGTCCTTAAACCATTTGGGCTTCAATTAAATAGGCTAGATTAATCGTTTACCATAATTAGGCCTTAATGAATTTCTAATAAATTCTAAAAAATCATTAAATAATTCCTAAAATAATATAAATATTCAGGGTCATTACAATTTTCTTTTTAAGTTGTCCGGCGAAAATTCGGCAGCACCTCCCCTAGGCCTAGAGCTTTGGGGGGTTGTTAATATGGTGCGTGCCATATAGAGAAGCTGCGAGATGGCCCAGAAACAAAAGGATGCTCGCTAAAGCGATAACACCCCAGGGTGCGCACGGAAGCGGCAACACCCGTAACCTGATTTGGGCACTGAGATCCAGAGGGCTAGCCTACAAAGGACCCCATCAACGCACGGGTTGCCACGACCTCGTCACCGAAGCATGAACTTGAGCTATCACCGTATACGGCTATTGATGTTCACTCCTCAAAGGGAAGCTACTCGGGGTCCACGTTAAGAAGTAACGAGCCCCCGGGGGTCCATGTGTGATCAAGAACCTGAAATCCAGAATTTGCAAGAACCATCGGTTGTTTTGGGATTGGATCCCATGTTCCTCACCCCTTTGGAATCATGGCTATAGAACCGGTCCAAACTCCAAAATGGGATTTTGAGAAGGGAAGAAAATCATTCTTAGACGAGAAAGATTTGATATACTGCCGACGGTTGACAACCTCGGAGTCATATCCATGGATCGGAATAGACTCTGGGCCAGTGGCCGCCAGAGCAACATCTACCCCGTCATTGAACAAGGTGTTGAAATCAAAAAGGAGAGGAGGGGGTCATCCTACCTACTGTAGGAATAGGGATAGAATAGGGTAAAGAAGGTGCCTCATATGTATGTACATATTGGGAGGAGGGCATCATGTTCGGAATGAAGAGAAGAGAAATCTCCTATCTCCTAGGGGAGTAAAGGGGAGCGACAGAAATCATGCACTATGGCATTGGAGGAGAAAATCATAGTTCACAAAATAAACATCCGGGCTAAAGACCCCATATCTCTTTCATTTCTCAACGTGAGCCTCTACATCCAGGCAACATAAGGCCTTACAAATCGCATAGAAAAGAAACAAAAGTAGAAGAAGGAATATAAAGGTGACCCACCCATCTCCTAGATGGCCCTTGAGTTCTCTCCCTTTTTTTTCACTCTCTTCTCTATCTGCTTCAAATGCTCTGGATGGGAGTCTCTCAAAAGAGATTCTTCTCTCTGGCTCTCAAGACCTCCAAGAGAAAACAAGGCTTCGTGCGAGTGACCCTTTTATAGGGGCCAGAGGCTCTGTTTCGAAGGGAAATCCTCCTGGCTTCTTTGTCTCTTTTTTTCTTCCTGCTGCCGCCATGCTGTTGCTGACACTACTGCCACTGCTACTGTCGATGTCCCGACGGCCGCTGCTACGTTGTCAAAGCCTCCACGACTGCTGCTGTTGTTGCCTTGCAGGAGGGATGCGGCGGAGCAAGGGGCTTCATCCTTGAGTGGCGTAGATGGCCGTAGGCCGACGTGGGAGCACGCTGCTGCCATGCGGAGGAGGGGGGGAGCCCACTAGCGTGAGCATGGGCGGTCGAGGCATGACGTCCGAGCATTCAATGCTCTGCCTACATGGGAGAGAAGATGGGGGAACAGTGACCCCTCGCGATGAGAGGGTGTGACACGGGGCACTGTTCCATGAATAGTGCCCGCTAATTTCCTTCTATTTTCTCTCTTTTTTTTAAATAATCCCTTTTCTTTCCCCTTTAGCCCCTCCTTTCCTCTTATTTGTGTATGTATCCCCCTGCGCCCCTCCTCTTCTTGTATTGGGCTGGGCCCAATAAAAATTGGCCCATTCACTTGGGCCCTTTCACTTGCCTCCCCTTTTTTCTTTTATTTTGTATTTGGTTCAGCCCAATATTTTTTGAATGCCAACAACCTCATATTGTAGCTGATGAGCGGAGGAAGGTGAAGAAGTTTGTATCGGGTCTTTGACCGTCGTTGAGGATGAAATTGGTTGCTTTCAACCACCACACGATGGAAGAAGCTCTCGGTGTAGCGTGCCGTCAAGAAATCGACATGGAGCAGTACCCAGAAAAGAAGAAGGCCCAGCTGAAGTGGTCATCATCATCTTTCCAATGCCAGAACCGTAAGAAGAAGCCCTATACTTAGTCGCCTACTTATACACCAACAAAGCTGGCTTCAATGCAGGCAAGAGGATCGAGAGGATCGTCGGCCGAAGTCAAAAATGAATGCAAGCACTGCGGGAAATGGCATGATGGTAAGGAGTGCTGGATGGTAGCCGGGAAGTGTCTCAGGTGCGGAAGCTCGGAGCACAAGATCAAGGATTGTCCAAAGATGCAGCAAGATTCTCCAAGTCAAGCTCCAGTAGCAGTAGCCGCAGTTGCACCAGCAGCAGTGAAGTCAGCCAGACGCCCTCGAGCGCCGGTATGAGTATTCGCATTGGCCAGAGAAGATACAGAGCAAGTGGACAACGTGATAGAAGGTATGCTTCTTGATGTGAAACCACTTTGGGGGTGATAATCACAAGACCAAAGACCCCTCGGACCTAGCAAGCAAGCGATGCAACGGACCGGCAACTTCCCTCGAGCGGACTCACCCGAGTAGCGCGCACCCGGGTCCATAGGTGGACCGGCGATGGGGATGAGGGTCCGAGGTTGGACCTTGAGATTCCAAGGGGTTGGCTAGCTTAAGATTGAACCCCCAAGGGCCTCGAGATGCCCACTCTCGTAGGCGGCCAGCACGTTGAGGGCGTGGGATATAATGGCTCTCTCGTAACTCGCCCGCGATAGTCACTCAAATATAAGCAAATTCGGGATCGGACACTCTCTCACCTCCGACGGCACTAAGATGCAATACTAATTAAGCAAATGAAACTAGCAAAGAGAAGTGTTCAGTAGCTCACCTGGTCGGTGTGAAGACGCCGACCCCAGCTGAAGACGAGGGCGAGCGGGGAGGCGTGGGTATGCACCCGCACGCCGCGTCGATGCCGCTTGACCTGAAAATTTATAGAGTACACCACTACTCCTCGCGCAGGAGGGTTGGACAAGGGGTTGGGGATAATGTGATACAGTCAAGCACTACCTCCACGCAGGGAGGGGCGGTAAGCCTGCCAGGCGGGAAGGGGAGAATCAATCTAGGAACTTAATGAAAGAAAAATAACGGTTCTGTCCGCCCTCTGGAATAGGGGACAGGCGGTCGAAGTTGGTGCCACTGCGGCCTCTCCCGAACTCCGTTGTCGACGAAACCAGTTGGTGATTCTTCATAGTTTACCCAGAAAGAAGTCCAATTTTTGGGGGAATTTCTGGAAGGCGGTGCTGGTCGGGGAAGAGGCACGAACAAGTGCTCTGCTTGCTGGTTCTGGTAGCTTCTGCACCCCTATAGTTGAAAGACGAGGCTACCACGGACGCTCCTTAGCTCCGATTCAGGCTTGGCCAGAGTCTCTGGATTTTTTGTCGAGTCCTCTTCGAACGGAGAGCCATGGGGGTGCTGGAGGAGGTCGGAGTAGATAGAGACAGTCCGAACAGTGATCGGGTGTCTGTTCAGTCCCAGGAGGAACAAAATTGCACACCCGGGGAAGAAAAATGAGAACTCTTAGCTTCGGATGCTGAACGGGGTTCCGCTTCTTGATCTTGGAAGTAGACTGGTCGTAGAAGATCTCAGCCAAGCACCGCCTCCAGATCCGCAAGAGGATGGCCGTGGTTGAACTTGATCTGGAGCTCTGGTTCTCTGCCTGAGTGGTTCTGCGCAGTCGAGGAAGAATCACTCTCACGGGCAGCTCGGTGCTTGGACGAAGACGAAACCACCTCGGTTGGCAAGTTGACTGGATGGTGATTCCAATGGTATATGGTACACCTCCTGAAGCTTCACGATGATGTCGTGGCCGTTGCTGCAAGTTGCCGGTACACTGCTGCCTGCGAACTGGCCTGCGTAGAGTGGTGATAGGTGATGGGAAATGGGGGTAGATGGGAGGGGAAATGAGGTGGATGTGTGTGGGGGCAACCCATGGCTATGAGGGGGTCTAAGAGGGGGTGTTCCAAGGTGTGGGAGTGGCAGAATGGGGGCTGGAAGGAGGTCTAGCAGGTGGAGGGAGGGAGAGCTGCGAATTTGGTTGGGAGGGAAAGGGTATTTGAAAATGGGTTTAAGGGAGGGATTAATTTCTGGTCTTGGGGATGGGAAGAGGTGTGTGGGGAAGGTAAAGGGGGGGGGCTTGGGGAGTGGGGAATTCTCCCTTGGGAGATGAGAGGGTGCTTGGGGAAGGGGAGTGGGTGGTTGGTGGTTGGAGGGTGGAGTGGGGAGTGGTGGAATCTCCCTTGGGGCTGGGGTGGAGTTAAGGTGGGGTGGTGGGGAGTTGGGGATGAGTTATTGGAGGGCGGGAAGAGAGAGAAATGTGGTTGGGAGGGGAGGAGAGAGAAAGGGGTGCACCCCTCTTTAGAGAGAGAAAGAAGAGAGAGAGAAGAGAGAAAAAAGGGGAATCCACCCCAATAGAGAGAGAGAGAGAAGTGGAGAATCCTCTCCAATATTACACTAATTCACTCAATTTTTGATTGATCAAAGATTACAAATGAGGGGGTGAAGGGGGGTATTTATAGGGACTAGACTTTTCACATGACCATACTGATCCTAACTAATGACTAAATGACCACACAAGTCCAAGGGGGGGCGCCCTTGGGCTTAGCTCACTAGTTGGGCCCATTAGACTGCTTAATTAATCACATGACTCAAGACTTAGGTAAATGACCCTTATACCTAAGTACCTGACTCAAATAAAGGGAAAATTACATAGTTTATGACTCAAATAAAATATAAAAATTACATGGATTGACTCAAAAAAATGTGGAGAACACAATGGCACAAACCAACGATCCATAAGAGCTCTGCAAAAAGTGGAGGGGTAAGTGATGCCCCCATCACTTCTAGTGTCTGGTTTCCATGCTAGAGTTTTATTCGACACCGGTGCTAATTCGTTTATGTCCAAGTGGCTTTCCAAGATGTTGCATGATGATTTGGGTTTGATGGCATTGAGTTTGGATGTGCCTCTCCTAGTGCACATGCCCGCTGGAATTATGTCCACTACAAAGAGTTATCCTTCCTTGCCGGTGGTTATCGGAGGAAAGGAGCAAGCTAGGCACTTCTATCTTTTAAAGATGAAGGATTATGATGTTATTCTTGGGTTGGATTGGCTCGAGAGGTATTATGCTCACATTGATTGCCGGAAGAGGCGAGTTATTTTTCGCATCCCTGGCGAGAAGGAGTTTTTCCATCCTTTGCCTCAGAATGGGTCAGGGAAGTTTGTAGTCTCAGCCATGAAGGCAGCTTGGTTGTTGTGTCAGGGTGGCAGTGCTTTTCTTGCTTAGGTGGTAGCCTCAGTTGAGGTTTCTCAGGCCCCATTGTTGGAGAAGATTGAAGTGGTTTGGGATTTTCCCGATGTCTTTCCAGAGGATCTACCAGGGTTGCCGCCAGCCCGAGAGATTGAGTTCTCTATTGACCTTGTGCCCAGTACAATGCCGATATCCAAGGCCCCATATCGAATGACACCTATAGAAATGGCAGAACTGAGGAAGCAGTTGCAAGAACTAATAGACAAGGGCTTCATTCGACCGAGTGTCTTGCCTTTGGGAGCCCCAGTCTTGTTCATGAAGAAGAAGGATAGATCGCTTCGCCTCTGTATTGATTACCAAAAGCTCAATCAGGTGACTGTAAAGAACCGTTATCCTTTGCCCTACATTGATGATCTCTTCGGATAATTGCAAGGTGCTTTGGTGTTCTCGAGGATTGATTTGATATTGAGTTACCATCAGCTCCGGATCAAGGAGGAGGATATTTCCAAGATAACTTTCTGAACTAGATATAGGCATTATGAATTCCTGGTTCTACCCTTTGGTCTAACGAATGCCCCTACAATATTTATGGACCTAATGAATCAGGTGTTTAGGCCTTACCTGGACAGATTTATGGTTGTGTTTATAGATGATGTTTTGATATATTCCCCTGATGAAGTGTCTCACAAGGAACATTTGAGGATTATTTTGGAGATTCTTCGGGCACACAAGCTATACGCGAAGTTCAGCAAGTGCAATTGTGGATGAAGGAGGTTCATTTTCTTGGCCATGTGATATCAGGAAGTGGCGTGGCAGTTGACCTAGCCAAAGTTCGGGCGGTATTGGAATGAGAGACTATGAACTCTGTTGTGCCCCTGTGCCTTGATGATGTTTTGCTTCATGAGTTTTGATGATAGCAACACTATGAGTCACCACTTGAGAATGAATGGTTGAAGAATGTTTTGATGATAGCTGAGTCACTTCATGTGCCTGAATTGACTTCATGTGCTTTATTGAATGTCACGGTTGCATATATATATATATATATATATATATATATATATATATATATATATATATATATTGATGTGTGTCTAACTACTGGTCTGGGTCTGAGCATGTCTTGAATGCATATATTGCACTTCATGGCTTTAAACGTCTATGCATGCACGCAATCAGTTAAGTCGGTGCATTCAGGTTATGTCTAAAGCTCATGCATATATGTCAGTCAGGCTGCCCAACAAACTCGGTGCATATCATCGTTCATGGGCATTAAGGTCTGTGCATTCCATTCTCTATGCACGCAGCCTTGGTGAGTGATTAGGTCGGTGCATTGCTTAGCTCGCGTCTCCAAGTCTGTGCACTCTATCTGTGCTAGGTCGGTGCAACGCCTTCATGTGTTAGGTACATCAGTGCAACCTCTGGTATTGCACGCTGATTAAGTTGTGCATCAGTGCATTCT